>CM053786.1:88466919-89666919 GCA_028749045.1 Cupressus sempervirens | reverse complement strand
AAGGGAAAGAACAAAGGATGGAATAGGGTAGATGTTGGATCAATCGTGAGGATTGGGAGACCTCTAATAAAAAACATTCATTAAAAAAAAGATATTGCATAGGGGAAACAAAAACCCTGAAGGAAACCCAGAACCATAAATGATAAAGACCATATCATGGTATGTTAGAGGGGTGAATAGCTCTAGGAAGTAGTATGAAATCAAACAAGAGTTCATTAAACTTAACACTGATATGATTCTTTTGCAGGAATTACAAATGAATGAGCAAGTCAACTTGAGAGGGGCTAATTATTTTTGGCTAGGTTCTAGATATACCTATAGTGATGCTAACAGAGCTTCTGATGGAATTCCTATGATGTGGAATTCTCATAGGGCTGTGGGCATAGATATCTCCATCAACACCCATTTTATTGTCACAAATTTCACCACCCAAGTTGGTAGCTAAACTCTTTTTAATTTCTATGCCCCCACCACTCTTAATGGTAGGCTTGTTGTTTGCAATGAGGCTACCACTATGGCTGATTCTATGAGACAAGGAAATCTTTTTTTTATGGAAGACTTTAACACCCCATTTTACCCTTCAGAGAAAATGGGGGGAATGGAGGATTTTTTAGATAGTATACAAGAATCATAGGATCTCTTAAGAAGAAATTATTTGATAGATATTGATCTCTAGGGCTCTACCTTCACTTGGTCTAACAATAGACTAGGGAAAAACATGATTTAGGTTAGGCTTGATAGGGCCCTCATTTCTTCTACATGGGACATTCTCCAACATACCTCGTTCAAGGTGTATTTGATCACCATTTTAGATCATTTTGTGTTGCTTCTATCCTAAACACAAAGTTCAACCAGGAAAAGACCTTTTAGATATGAGATCATGTAGCACTTTCATAATGAGTTTAGAGACTATATTGCATAGTGGTGGAAGGATCTAGTGGAAGGCATGGCAATGTTCTAAATTTCTAGAAAACTTGAAAGACTCTGAAATGAGGTGAGAAAATGGAGCAATTCCTTATTTAGGAATTTATCCAAAGAAAAGATTGCTACTGACAAGAAGTTGGAAATTCTCCAAAGTCAACTTGCACAAAGAAATGCATAGATTGAACATCAATAGGAGGAAAGGGAGTGTAGAGATAAATGGAAAGCCCTACTGAATAGGGAGGATGTTTTCTATAAACAGTGATCTAGGGTCCAATGGTTGGAGGAGGGGAATAATTTAACATGATGTTCTTTCATAGATTGACCTCAAGAAGAAAAAAGAGAAACACTATTAATATATTATTGGATGATAATGACCATGAGATCACTAAAGTGGAACAAATAGAAGAGAAAGTCAATTCCTATTCTAGGATATGTACAACCCCTTAGCTGCCTAGTTAATAGTAACTTACAAAGTGATATCCTAAGGTCATTTCAACTGGTGATTAATGACTAGATGAATGAGGAAATGAAGAGCAATGTCAAACATGAGGTAGTCAAAATGGTTGTTTTTAGTATGATCAATATAAATCCCCTGCTCTTGAGGGGTTTCCTCCTACTTTCTTCGAAGAATTCTAGGAAATTTTTAAGTATGATGTCATCCATGTTTCTCATTACTTTGTTAAAATGGGAAAGTTACTAAAGGAACTCAACCATACCTTCATTTTTCTCATCCCTAAGACTAAGGACCCTCAGAGGTTGGAAGACTTTTGACCCATCAACCTTTGTAACACAATTTATAAGTTTCTTGCTAAGGTTATGGTGAATCACATCAAGCCCCTTCTAGATAAATTCATTGGCCCATATCAGAATGGCTTTGTGACTAGGAGGTAGATTCTTGACACCATTCTAACCACCCATGAGGTAATTCACTCTATGGAAAGGTCTAAGAACCTAGGTATGGCCCTTAAACAGGGTATTTCAAAATCCTATGATAAGGTCAGGTGTAATTTCCATTTTTCTATTCTTGCCAAACTCAACTTTAATGAGAAGGTTAATAGAATTACAAAAATAGTTGTAACCTCTATTACTTTCTTGGTGCTCATTAATGGAGCCCCTAGAAATTTCTTCTCTTCCTCCCAAGGTCTTTGTCAAGGTGACCCCTATCCCCATACCTTTTTGTTATTGTGGTAGAAGTTTTAAGTAGAAATTTAATTTGTTTAACAAACTCTAGCAAAATTAAGGGCGCTAAACCTGCCTCTTGGTGCCCACCACAAATTATTGAGCAATTTGTGGATGATACTTTCTTATTCAGCATCTCCTCCATCCATGAAGTTAGAGAATGGAAAGACACCCTGAATTAGTATGAAATTGTCTCTAGTCAATGCATAAATTACTAGAAAATTAAAATTTATTTCTTCAAGACCATTATAGGTTTGATGAAAAAGGTGACAAGCATTCTTGGTTGCTAGGAGGCGTCCCACCCTGACACTTATCTTGGTCTACTACTTACAATAAAGGAAGTCCCCATTCAATATTGGAATGGCCTCATTAAAATCCCACCACATTATCTTTAACTAAATGAGACACAATAGATAACATCATATTTTGGGGAAGTTTCTATCAAGTTACAACCGATTGGAAACTACTACATATATTGTTTGGACCACGTATGCAACCCAACTATACAAATATTTAGCGGCATTTGTTTTAATTTTGTTCACTGAGGTTAATAGTGACTAATTTTACACTATCTATATTAATAAAAACTACTATTAAAAACATTGCTTGTCTTCAATACATAGTTTTTTGTCACCTCTACAAGTGGCATTTCCAGATCAATACGAATGCACCATACTAATCAACACAAAAAGCATCCAACTTACATATCTTTATTTGTCTATATTATATAGATTCTCCACTATAGATGATAAGGAGATCACCATTGGAAATATTTTCATGTCTTGACTGTTGATGTTAAGAATTTGTTGAGACCTGTTTAAGTGCTTGGTAACTATGTTGGAGATTATAGTTTGTGGTTAGTCAAATTCTGATAATTTTGAGTGGGATCATTGTCTATAATTTGATTATAATCTATCTTTTATGTCTAGAGAGTAGCACCTCTTTGACTAATATTTTTGCATACATATCAATGAAGAGAGTCCAAAAATAACATTGATAAAATTTTTCTAGAGTATTAAAACAAATCTATTTTTCTAGGTTATCATATTCACTCTAGCAACTAGAAAATCACAAGTCAGTTTGTTGTATATGCATATTCAATTCAAAATCAATTCCAAATTGCAATTTGACTATAATATTCATTTGTACGGACCCTAGTTGAATTTTTGTCCATTTTGAGCGAATGTGAAACCATGTGTACCAACTCGGGAGTAATGTCAACAAATCTAAAACAAATTTGAGAAAATGTCATTTTTGGTTGACTTTAATGGCAATAATTTTAATTTAATTTATTAATATTATAATGTAAAGACTTAAGTTGTAAATAGTAAACCTAAAAGGCATCGCTTGTAAAGTCCTTTTTGTAATGAGACATTATATTTTGATGACTCAATTCTACCATGATTTTGCAATCAGATGCTAAATTTTGATGACCTTGGCAAAGTCGATTGGTAGAACATGATACATTTTATGAGTCATTCACCTAGGGTAAGTTGTTTGTAAAGTTGTTCACCAGTCACCATTCATGGGAAAGGCACACAGGTTACAAGTTAGTCACCATTCATAGCAGATGTATTAAGGTTAATAATAAATATTATAATTAAATATCTATATTTATTATTCAATTTTTTGTTGATGGGATGCACTAGTCTAACTATCTAAGACATTGCAAAAACATCAGGCTTGTGTGATTGCAATCAATCCCAAATTCTCAAATAGTGAAAAGTAATTACTATTTCAATTTGTGAATGTGAATGTATTATTTAATGCTAAGTTGCGAATGAGACTTAGACTATTTAGCTATTTATCTACATATGCAAATTTGTTGTCTTTAAAGATTCTTGTGAGGGGATCTTGAATTTTTGCACGTCCAAATCAGAGAAATTTATTTTTTTGTTGTCTACTATTTGTAGATTCTATCATTATAGGAATGGTTATAAGTGGTTTTGGCACCAATAACCCCCATATCATAATTGATAGATGCTCCTTGTTATGGAAATACTTTGACCAATGTTGGGTAGAGGAGGTTGTTTATGGATTTGCAGCCATTGCGAAGAGGAATTGAGTAGTTTTTATAGTAGAATGAAAGCACATTTGTACTTTATTCCACAGAAAGGCATTAAATTTTATACAGGGAAGCTGAGAGTAAATGCAAAGCTACCTAAAACCCTCCTTCCAAACCATATTGTGAACAAATACATTCAAGAATAAAAGCAAGCGGATGAAGCTTCTAGAAGGGCAAGTGTTGCTCATCCGTTGCAAAGTGGTAGGCCTTCAAAGAAATCGAAAATGTCAACTATGTCTTCAACTTCTATCACCAATGAACCATTGGTTGAGGGTCATCCATTCTTACATTCTCCTCAACAACTTGTAAGTAAAAAAGCAATGGGACCATTGGAAGCATCATTCAAAATGAAGCTAGAGGCATTGCAAATCAAGCCATAGTGAGATGTGTATATGCAAATGGATTATCATTTAATATTTTTCCCTCACCATATTGGCAATACATGGTGAGGGTAGTTAATGAGGCTCCAAAAAGGTTCAACAACCCTAGTTATGAGAAGGTATGAACCACTTTACTCGATGATGAGATGGCCCATGTAGAGGTTGCTATGCTTCCCATCAAGGATTCATGGACCAAAATAGGTGTCACAATAGTATCATATGGATGGAAAGACATGACAAATAATCCTTTCATGAATGTTATTGCAGTGTTACAAGAGGTGCAATATTCTTGAGAGTTGTGGATTGTGAAGGCTAGGTAAAGGATGGTCCTCTCATTGTAAACATTCTCATCTGAGCTGTTGAGCAAGTTGGCCCTTAGAATGTTGTTCAAATAGTAACTAACAATGCTAAGAATTGTTGGGCTGTCAACTTATTTGTTGAGGAGTGGTATAGACACATTTTTTGGTGATGCTCAATCTAGATCCAATGAGTGCTAAGCGTTCCATTTATTCTCATGAGAGATGGATTCATGTTGAATCACTACTCATGAAACATGGGTCAATGAGTTTGAATAAAAAATCACACAGTTAAATCCTAATAGCAATATCAAAATTTGACTTGTTGTGGAAATTATCTCCTACTTATCAATGCTTTATCTATGTTTTCGTATGAATGTAATGTTTATACACAAACTTCCCTATATATTTTAGGTTTTCCTATATTTATATAGTCATCCCCTTGCCAACTCTAGACTTGAAAAAAAAAATGATTGTCCAAAAAATTCATCCCCCTTTCCTATCTTCCCCAAACTGGAAACTTGGAGTAACACTAAAAATTCTATCAAATTGATTGTTCTAGTGATACTTAAATAAGAATTACCTTAGAGAATTGATGACCTGGTAGAAAAACTTTGGCAAAGTGAAGACCAACAAAATTGAAGATTTTGACAAGTTAAAACTACACTAAATTAATATTTGGCTTAGCTACAACTCTTAAGAAAATTAAAGATTATTTTATATCTTAATTAAATTAATTTAAGAGAAATGGTAATGGTGTAGTGCAATATGGATTTTTTATTCATGTCATCAAGGTTTGAACCCCACTGACTCAAAAATTGGTATATGTTTAAATAAGATTGAGATTCCATTTATAGTAGACTTGTGTCACTTTACCAAAAAAAGAAGTAAGAAATAAAATTCTAAGGTTGGGAAAAATTTAGTGACATTTTGTACAATAGAAGTGGCATGGAGTGGAAGAGCAATAGCAACAATGGAAATGATTTCCATTCAGATCCAACTCATGCCACACTAGATGGACAACTGCCAAGTCAACATTTCCAAGCTCCATAATTATCTTTTAATTTTACTGATAAGGATGGCCACATTATACTCACAAAAACAAGTTGCAATCACAAGCATACAAGTGAATTTACCAGCTCAACTCTAGACCCATTTGTGAATACCCAACAAAATGGGTACAACATCTATGCACCCACACCCATTTATGAACCTAGCCCCATAGTTTGTAACATGTGTGAAGAATCTGTGCTAGAAAATGAAAGGTTTATTATAATCACATATGGGAGAATAACCAAGAAATTTGGGGTGGAAGGGACAAGAGAGAGCATTGCAAAGTGTATAACACTTGTGTTTCAATTAGGAGTGAGGAATGACGACATGTGGTTGGTTGATTCATTTTCAAATTTTAATCAAATTGATAGGAACTTGCCCATCCATACAACTTATATACTCATGCTGGCACCACCTTTTCTTCATGCTCAAACAAATCATGCTGATTTAAAGAGGGTAAGGTTATTGTATTTTTTATTTTTTTTATCAAAATTTTGAAGACTAACATTATCATATTTGAAATTTCTAACCTAATGAAATGTGAAAACTTATCAATTATAGATATTTGTACATTTTAAACATGACTTATTAATTTTGTAACTCCAACTTAATTCTATTGGTTGCAGGAAAGCAACTACATTATTAGGAATTGAGCATCCATAGACATGGCCTGTCTTCTTCATGTTTAATATCAATGTTTCTTAGATTTCAATTTCCTATAAACTTCCAACTAAAACAAAAAATCAAATTCTTTTTGTGATCTCTACACTTTAAAGCTAGTAGAACATGCATTTGGTCAATCACTCCTTCAACTTCTATAACATGATATTTCATTATAATATTCTTCTATTTTAAATTAAAAGGTTCTCAAAAAATGTTGTATTTATAAGCTCAAATATCTACTCTCTTCTTGTACACAATTCCTTCCTTGTACCATGCGTCATTTCTCTTGCTTTAGGGTTTTATTTTACAATTATTTTTCACACAAAATTATACTTCTATAATTGAGTAGTCTTAGCAAACCCAAATAAAATTCAATCAACAGACATGATTATTTTGTTGAATTTTGGAGCTTCCTACTTCATTGCAATATGCATTATCTAGAAGTGATGTAGATACCAACTTGAATTATATTGGATGCAGAATGAAGGTATGCATGGTCGGTGTTTGAGAAATTTAAGAACAAAAATGATAGGAATTTAGATTATTAGTTTGACTGAGATTTAATTTTTGTACCAAAATATTCTTTAAATTGAGTCTCTGATGCTTCCATTTTCGTAATGTGATGGGTTATCATTTTGGGATTGTTCAACTAGTATTGTATTGTATTGGATTTCCACACACAAGTAGAGGATTTGGAATTGACATGAGAGTAGACCTAGAGCTGTCGAGCTTGGGTTTGGCAAAAAACTTAAATGTAGGCAATATTATTGATAAAAGAATCTATGTTAATTAAATATATATATTCATAAAATTTATCTTTCATGACACCTTTGGATGTATTTTGTAAATTTAAGAAATTTTGGTTGATTCCTCTGCTCTTTACAGTATGCTATTATTTTCCACATCTATTTTTGGTAAGATATTTTATGCCATTGTTGTTCTCTACTATGAACACATATTAGAATTTTTTTTCCCATTGCTCATAATGAGATTCTAATGATGGACTTTATATTGTAGGAGAAACTATACTAGTGGCTTTTAAGGGCAATAAAATCAGGGCCCATATTAATAACACACAACAAATTTCTCTATCTTTAGGTTTGAAAAATATATTGTTATCCTTTTATATTTAATTTAAGACAAACATGCCACAATTTATTCTCTTCCATTCCTTGGTCATGTATTAGATTAAATAGTTTGCAAATTAAAAACTTTTAATGGTAAAATTAATTTTAATCAAAAGGTTATAAGGATGGTAAAATTGATGGTTGAAACTATTAATTACTCAATGATGGTGAATGGTTCTCCTTGGGGGAACTTTGGTGGGTAGAGGGGACTGAGACAAGGTGACCCTATCTCCCCCTACTTATTTATCATGGTTGCTAAAATACTAGGAAGGGTGTTCTTAAGAAAGATGGAAGGGGGGCTGATTAAAGGTATTAACCCTGCATCCATGCTTTCATCAG
This sequence comes from Cupressus sempervirens, assembly GCA_028749045.1. Lineage (NCBI taxonomy): Eukaryota > Viridiplantae > Streptophyta > Pinopsida > Cupressales > Cupressaceae > Cupressus > Cupressus sempervirens. The sequence goes on along the minus strand of CM053786.1, from coordinate 89,658,893 downwards.
AGGTGATCCAAAAATTTGTGGATGACACCTTCCTAAGTAGGGAATCCTCTATGGGCAAAGCTAGAGCTTGGAAGTTTGTCCTTGAGGTTTATGCAGTCAATGCAGGACAAAAAATTAATCTGGATAAAAGTAAAGTGTTCTTCTTCAACACTCCTCTTAATATAATCAAGGATCATAAATATTTTGGTGTGTAATACTATTGTGTTACCTGACACATATCTAGGCCTCCCCTTGACAGTGAAAGATGTAAGTAATAACTTTTGGAATACCATCCTAGATATAATGGAAAAAAAGTTGATTGGGTGGAAAGGTAGAACTCTGAGTAATGCAGGTAAGCTTCAACTTCTGATTTCATCCCTTCAGGGTTTACCTGTGTGTTTCCTATCACTATTCAAAATTACTCAGTGTATGGTGGATAAATCGAAGAAAATACAACATAACTTCCTTTGGTCGGGAGGAAGTGAGAAGAATAGGTTAAGCTTGGTGAACTAGGAGACGGTTTGTAAACCTAAGAGTAGAGGAGGCTTGGGAGTTAGAAAGATATCTAATTTGAATAATATGCTTCTGATAAAGGTGGGGTGGATCCTAATGAAGGAGGAAACCAATTGGTGAAATTTTTTGAAAGCCAAGTATCTAGGGAATATGAAATTCTCTCATTGGACCTGGAGAAATGATCTCCCTATGGGATCTAAGATTTGGGGAAATATTGTGAAAAATAGAACTCTCTTGAAAGTAGGTGTAAGGTGGCTAGTAGGTAATGGTAATTAGATTAATTTATGGGAGGATCCATGGCTTACAAATAAACCTTTAACAAGAATGAAGTATGGGCCCCTTTGGGATCGCCTCCAGGAGTAGAGGGAGCATAAGGTTGTAGATTTTATTGGCCCAGGGAGGAAGTGGAAAAAGGTTGAGTTGCAACAGAATGCATTAGATGGAGGGGAGTTGATTGAAGAGCTAAATGGTTTGCTTGAAGGTTACAGAATCTCGGGAATGGATTAGAATGATGCATTCATTTGGAAGGCCACTTCAACGCAAGAATTCTATGCTAGATCTTCCTATAGATTAATATTTGATAAAACCTTGGAACCTAATTATTGGGGAAATATATGGTTTAATCATTTAATCCCAAAGATTAATATGTTCTAGTGGACCATCATTCATGGGAAAATACTCACTATTGGTAATCTTATAAAAGGGGTTTTCAATTATCCAATAGATGCTATTTGTGTAAGTAAGGGGAGGAGAATATTATCCATTTGTTCCTTCATTGTAATTATGCTTTTAATGTATGGAGGAGGATGTTACAGAAGCTGGAGGTGACTTGGGTGTTTAATAAGGGATTTGAGCAACTTGTGTTGAGTTGGCAAGGTCCTTTTTACCACCCTCTCCTTCTCAATATGTGGAAGGTTATCCTCCCCATGTCTGCTACGGTATTTGGAAGGAGAGAAATAATAGGGTGTTCAGGAATGAAGAAAGAAGTGAGGAGGTTGTTGTGAACAAGATTTTCAAACTTATGGCCAAGAATATGAGATGTAACAGGTGGAAAAATTGGGCATTCCCCCCTAATCAATTGGATGTTAGAATTGCCAAGGGCTAGAGTTTGGGGGAGGAGATAATGGAGATAGATAATTCCAATTTATTGGCAAGGAAAGGACATGATGGAAAACCCCATTAGAGAATTGGGTTAAGTTCAATTTTAATGATGTTTCTAGAAAGGAGGGTTTGGTAGGAGGAGGTATAGTTAAAGATAACAAGGGCATGATGCTATTGGTGCATGTTGGATAGCTGGGGATAGTGTTCAACAATATAGCAGAAGCAATGGTTCTTTATTGGGGTATAAATTTGGTGATAAGTGTGGTATGGATGAATGTGGAGATTGAAGGTGATTCAAAAATCATTATAGAGATTGTTAAAGGTATAATGAAGGAAGGGTGAGCTATTAAACATGTGATAGAAGACATCATACACTTATTAGTTATTTTAAATAGATTTGATTTAAATCATATTTTTTAGGAGGTGAATAGGGTGGCTGATGGAATGGAAGCTTTAGGCCTAAATGTGAAGGGACTAAGATGTTGGAGGGAATTTAATCTATTGCCAATTTTGGTAAGAGAATTAGTGAATAAAGAGATCAAGCATGATGAATCCTAGCTAGAGGATTATTTTAAATTTTTGTGACCTGTTGCTGAGTAGGTGGATAGGATAGATTCATGATGGAAATATGACAAGGAGTGGTGGAAAAGGAACTTGTGATGATAAATTTGCATGGCCTGAAAAATAAATAAAATTTTGAAGTTTGAGATGAAAGGTTTTTCAATGATTTTTCTGTGCATGTTCTCGTACACTAGGATGAGAAAAAGTTCAAATTTTAAATGGTATGAGAGTATTGGGAAGGATGGAAAATATTGGAGGAGAGATAGAAGTGGTCGACATGTGACATTAATGTCTAGAAGGGATGTTGCCATTATTAACAATAAAGGCCTTTATGTTCACTTAAGGGCTATTATTTTTTTGCCTAAGTGTGACTTCGTTCTTATTAATTTCCTTTGGGTTTGGAAGGAGAAGATATTTTTAGGGAAAATTATAGAGATGGGTGGGGATCTTTTGTGAATTGAGACTTCCATGATAGAGGAGAATTCTAGGAAGCCATTGGTGTGGTATATACTAAAGGAAGGTAGTTTCATCCTGTTTATGGAGGTGTTAAATGGGTACAATGAAAATTGTTCCCTATAGTTTGTCAATTCTTAGGAGGACCAAAGAGTTTCAATTAATGGCATCTCATTTCATATCTCTGAGGAAGTCATCTCTCTGGGGATAGGTCTAGCTATGAGGGGAAGGAAATGGCAAAAAGTTACAAGGGTAGCTGACGAAGCGAGTCTACAACACTTCTTCTTGGAAGGGGAGGAACCTATTTGACATAGATGAGGATTTATGTGGGAGAAGCTCCCTGAGCCATGTAATGAGGTTTTCCTAATGTTGATGAAGTACCTAACTCTAGAAGGGAGGTATTTTTCTTGTTATTACTATCACTTCCCTCTCCTAAACCATTTTTTCCATTGTGACTCTATTTCCACTCTATTCTTTCTATTGCATGATTTAGTGGATACAGTTACTGATGTTAAAGAAAAAGTGAGGAAGGGTGTTAATTTTACCATTTTGCATCAAGGGTTGATGTTCTAGCTGTATCAATTCCACCTAGCTTTGGTCTCGCTTAGGATTTTTGAGATTGATATTCCTGCCCATCCCAACCCCCAACCCCAATAAATCCCCCTTAGGATCCTACAGCCCCTACCCAACAACCTTCACTTAGTGGGTCCCCAATTGAGTTGAAGCACACCCCCTCAAGTAAAAAAGGGAAGTTGGATAAAGGGAAAGAAAAGGAACCAAAGGAGTCAAAGGATGAGGGGAGAGGTGGTAGGAGGAGGTCAGGGAGGATTGTGAAATCCAATGCTAAAAGGAAGTTGTGATTTGGGGCCTTGCAGGAGGAGGAGTCAGATTCAGAGGACATGGGTCATCCTAAACAAAGGATGAAAGAGAAGGCTTTGAATTTTGGTGAGGGGAACATGGAGGAGGAGGAAGTGGAGGTTTTAGATTCCTCATGGTCTAGCTTGGGAGGTGGAATTAAGGAGAAGAAGGAGATGACGCATGTTTCAGCCACCATTGGGTTGGGATGTGTGGACTTAACTCGAGACCAATTCCCTGAAACTATGGATAGAGTGCCCTCCACTATAATAATGTCCTTTCCTATTAGGGTTTCTTCCAAGTATAATGCTAACTCCCCAATTGTGCAGGATGTTACTAAGGTGCAAGTAGATGACTATCTTTGCGATAGGCAGGAGGTCACCATGGAGATCAAGAAGATGGCTGGAAATGATGTGTGAGAAAGAATCCATGCTTTAGAAGATGGAATGTGCCTCTTGACAGTACTTTATTTATCTATTGAAGTATTGTTTACATCCTAAATTTAATGTTAATCAAAGTATTGTTTACATCCTAACTTTAATTTTATAATTTTAATTTTAATCATAATTTGGGATTCATCACTCCACCCGTACCCCAATATTAGTTAGTCATAGATAATACTTATGATAATGTTAATACTATTATTTAACTTTCTAATCATATATTTGTAAGACATATATTTGTAAACTATCACTTAATGATGCAAATTAATTATTAGTATTAATTCAAACCAAAGCCCCTAGTTATAATTAGTGACACAATTGTACTATCTATCTCCTCCAAATCATTGACTGAGATGGAAAACCTCTGACATATATGTTGCAAGCTTCTCTCCATGTTCTTTATTGAAATAATCTGCAAAGGTACAACTCTCAAAACCCCTATGAGTTCTACTTATTTACCTATGTTATCAACATGAGATTAGCTCATGCTGACATTCTATACTAGCTTGATGAGAGACTAACCTATTCATTTCGAAGACTATGTGGTAAGTACTCAATGAAAAAAAACAAAGATCAATAGTAGTGATGAAGGTACCTAAGTCCAACATGTAACCACAAACTAAAGTATCCATAGAAACCTTGGACCTTGTGGCCAACTCAACTTGCCATCTATCATCCTAATGCATTGCTAGTAAGCCACTTTGTTGAACTAAAGAAGATAATATGAATGAATTAGAAGCACCAGAGTCAAATTAAAGTGAAGTAGTAAGTCCATGCAAAATACCTATGGTCTTGACTATAGTTCCATGAAATCAATTTGGTGGTTGTCCACCATCACAAACACTTTGTGTGATCCACTTGCATCATCAATTGTAGGTTTAGACCTAGTTGGAGCTCTATCATAGCCTGCAAAATTCTTGCTTGGATACTAAGGATATTTGTGGCCCTCCTACCCATAATTAAAGAAAACACCAGTAAAAGGTTTAGGTGCATGTGATTGACTACCTTGTTGTGTGCCTAACTAGAAAGATCAACATTTACTAGACCGTATTACCCAATTTGAGAGGGATCATTCTATTAAGCCTGAGAGTCTTTACCACTATTTTGTCCCTTTTTAGTTGAGGCATTAACATTCTAATTGCTCTGTTGCCCCTTTTGAAAATGAGGTTACCCAAAGTGCCTATTCTTCTTTCTTGAAAAACTAGACTGATTATGTGAAGGTCACGAAGGTGGTAAAAGTGGTAAAGGAGTGCTACTTCCATAAGATAGTAAGTTACAATACTGACCACTTGCCTTTGCATTGTACCCCTTATATATGCTAGCCTCCATGATCTTATGTTTTTCTAAGGATTTAGAAAGTGTTTGTCATGAAGTCAACCATACAAGACCAACCAAAGATTCATTAAGTCCTCTCACAAAGTGTTGGGTAAGAAGGATCTCATCCATGTGATAAACTGCATATCTTCATAGTTCAAAGAACCATAATTTGTACTGACTCACCATCATAGTGTGTCATTTACATTGATGAAACACCTCAGCCTGAGATTCTCTAAATTGTATTAACAAAAATCTCTCGTAGAATCTCACCTCGAAGTATTCACAAGTAAGATAGTCCATCGAGATATTGAGCTTTTCTTGCTCAATATCCCACCATATCAAGGCATGACTTTGTAGCTATGAAATTGCACTCTGAGCCTTCTCATTTCTCAGGTATGGGTGACTAGAAAACCTTCTCTTCATATCTATGAGCCATGTATTTGCTTTCTATCCAAGCCCATCTCCATCAAAGTATGCAAGTTTAGTCCTTTGAAGGTCTTTGATCATATCACTCACACTAATGCCTTCAAACCTTCTTCTAGGGTGAACGAGATCTCTCTTGTTCTCACTCTTGATAATGTATCCACTTTCTGTCTAGGTCCATCTCCATTGAAGTATGGAAGTTTAGTCTTTTGAAGGTCTTTGACCATATCACTCACACTAAGGCCTTCAAACCTTTTTCTACGGGGTGAACACGATCTCTCCTATTCTCATTCTCAATAATGTCCACTGTTCTCATTCTAACCATGGTCTTAATCTTTGGTTGGTCTTGTGCAGTTGACTTCACCACAAACACTTATTAAAGACTTAGAAAAGGCTAAGATTGTGGAGGCTAACATGACTAAGGGCTACAGTGTGAAGGCAAGTGGTTATTATCACAACTCATAGTCTTGTAGAAGTAGTGTTGGTTTACCACCTATGCCATCTTTAGGACCTTCACATAATCAGTCTAGTTGTTTTAGGAAAGAAGAATGGACAGTTTTGGAAACCTTAGTTTCAAAAGGGTCAATAGGGAAATGAGAATGCTAATGCCTTAGCTAGAAAGGGATGAAATAGTGGTAAAGACTTGGTATAAATGTCCCTCTTAGAGTGGACAAAAGGGGTCTAGTAGAAGAAAATCTTTCCAGTCAGGCACACAAAAAGGGCAATCAATCACAAGCATCTAAACCTTTTACTAGTCTTTGCTTTAATTGCAAGTAACTAGGCAACAAATCTCCTTACTATCCAAGGAATAATTCTATAGGCTATGATAGAGCTCTAGCCAAGTTTGAACCTATTGTTAGTGATGTAGGTGGATCATACAGAGTGTTCATAGTGGTGGACAACCACCAAGCTAATTTTCAAGGAACTGTAGTCGAGACCACAAATATTGCATGGACTTACTACTTCATTTTTGTTTGACTCTAGTACTTTTGATTCATTCATATCACCTTCTTTAATTCAAAAAAGTTGCTAATTGGTAATGTGTTAGGATGATATATGGTAGGTTGAGTTGGCCATGAGGTCCAAGGTTCTTGTGGATACCTTACTTCATGGTTATGTAGTGGATTTAGTTTCCTTCACCAACACTATTGATCTTTGTGTTTTGCCATTGGGTTCTTATGGCATAGTATTATTAATGGATTGGTTAGCCTCTCATTAGGCTAGTATGGATTTTCATTGTAAGCTATTAGTTTGTGTTGATGATATAGGTAGGTAGGTCAAACTCATAGGAGTTCTAAGAGTTGTATCTTTGTGGATTATTTCAGCAAAGAACATGGAGAGAAGCTTGTGACATGGATATCAGATGTTTTCTATCTCAATCAACAATTTGGAATAGAAAGATAATACAATGGTGTCACTAGATGATTAACCACTCCATGAGTATGCAAATGTGTTTCCTAAGAAGATTTTGGGTATGTTACCGAAGCATGACTTGGACTTCTATATTGATCTCATACCTGGTGTTGAACTAATTTTATGATCACCATATCATATGACCACTCAGGAGTTGAGTAAGCTTTATTTTTAGTTGGAGGAATTGTTTGCTAAGGACCATATTCATAGTGTGTATCCCTTGGGATGCACCAATCATCTTCATGAAGAAGAAGGATGAATCTTTGTGCTTATGTATAGATCACCAATAGTTGAACAAGGTGATGTTGGCTGGTTGGCTGGCTATAATATTAGGGTATGGTAGGGTAGGGACCATAAAACCCACATCCACCATACCATACCATACCTAAAAATTCTAGGATTTTTATCCTTTGCCAAGGATAGATGACCTTTTTGATCAAATGAAAGGTGCAAAAGGTGTTTCAAAGATAGATATGAAGTTGGGGTACCACCAACTATGAATTTAGGATGTTAACATTCATAAGATGAATTTTTGTACATGTTATGGGTATGATGAATTTATGGTTGTGTCCTTTGGGTTAACCAATGCACCATCAGTATTCATGAGCCTTATGCATGATGTATTTTGCACTTACTTGGATCAATTTGTACTTTCCTTCCTTGATGATATTTTGATATATTTAACAATAGTGGAAGAGCATGAGGTTCATTTGCAACAGGTTCTACAATGTTTAGGTGAGCATCCAACTGGTTTCTTACAACCTCATAGTATTCTAGAGTGGAAATGGGATACAATTTCATTAGATTTCATCAGTGGCTTACCAATGTCTTCTCGACATCATGATGCTAGTATGGTGACAGTGGACAAGTTATCCAAGGTAACTCATTTTTCTCTAATGAGTGCTTGTTGCATAGTTACTTTGGTAGCATAGGTGTACATGTGAGATATAGTGAGGCTTCATGGGATTCCATGGAGGATCATTTCAGATAGAGATGTAGTGTTTATTTCTACACTTTGGATGTCTCTATAGTATGCTTTGGGTGCTACTTCGAACTTTGACCATACTAAGAGAGTTAACCAGGTTCTTGAGGATATGCTTCATATGTATGTCATGGACATACAAATAAAGTGTGAGGAATACCTATATTTGGTCAAGTTCATGTACAATGATGACTATCACAATTCTTTGGGTATGTCACCTTTTTAGGCACTATACAGTAGGTTGTGTCATACACCACTTAGTTGGGATCAACTTGAGGACCACATTACCTTGGGTCTAGAGATGCTTCAGGATATGAAGAAGTAGGTTGATAAGATTCCAGAGCATCTTCTTACTGCACATGATTGGAAAATAAAGAATGTTGATGCACATAGGATGGATAGGCAATTTTTAGTGGGAGATAGAGTCTCCTTGCATGTTCATTTGTGAAAGAGCCCAATCTATTATGGAAAAGGTTCTAAGTTGTCATTGCATATTTTTGGACCATTTGAGATCTTAGAGTAGATCAGTCATTTTTCTTATCATCTAGCCTAGCCACCAAGCCTTTCACACATACATGATGTTTTTCATGTTTTTATTTTACAATTTTATATATCTAATGTTACCCATGTACTTGATTGAGGTGCTTTATAGATTGAGGATGGGAAACCTACTTTGGAGCCAATCCACATTCTATAGCACTGGATACTTATCCTTAGAGGTCATGAGATAGATCAGGTTAAGGGTCCAATGGGACCTGAATGATGAGATATCAACTTCTTGGGAGCATGCAATGTGATTGAGAGAATCCTACCCTTACCTTTATGTAGGCTTCTAGGAGTAAGCCTAGGCTAGGGGGAGGATGTAATGCCTCTAATGTTGTCATTCTACTATATAGTGTTCCATTTTGTCTTTGGAGATCCTTGAGATACTCTAGTAATGGCCATTATGTTATTATTTCATATGTGGATGGCATTTACTTTATAGTTTAGTATCTGGATATTTCTATATGATGGTTTATGCATTATGTATCTAATGAATTATGTTGTTTAGACATTTGGACTCATCTTTGAAATATGTTGTGGTACATTAGATTCATTTTGATATATTGTTTATTGGTTTACCTACCTGATGTGAGTGTGGACATTTGAGATGTCATGTTATGGAGTTTATGCATACGTGGTTTAGTAGATATGTTCTAGATGAATATCTATGCTGGTTATACATGTTGCTTTGGCTTTGATATTTGTACCATTGCACTTGACAAGTTGTGTAAATTGTGCAAGACTTCTAGCTTTGACAACGACATTAGAGATAGTGATTTGATAATTCCCTTGAGCCAATGATACCTCTAGTATGGGCAACATATCCTTCTTTTTATAGATTAGATTACCTTCTAGTTAGCAGAGTTAACCTAATTTTCCTTGTGTTTAGACCATCCATCTAGATTTGCTTAGGATCTCTATATTTATGTCTATGTGGGCTTTCTGCTTGATTTAACCTTTTTGGTTTTCAGCCTATTGGCTGTGGATGGATTTTTCAAGTCTTTTGGATCATTCAATTTTTTGGGATTTTTGGGTTTTAATTAAATAAATGTTATTTGAAATTAATTAATTTTAAATTAATTATTCAATTATTTTATTTTAGTGAGTAGATTGTTTATCATTTATATAGTTCTGACGATGGGATCTAACTCATTTGTCTTCAATCACTTATGTCTATTTTGGAGGAGTCAAGTGATGGGTTTTGATAAAGTTTCTAATTTTTGGAAATTATATTAAATTACCCTACGTCTTATCCATTTGGGTGATTTTTTTCTCTACAAAGCAAATTTTTTCCTTTGCAAAATTCATTCATCCATGCATACTTGGGCGACTTTTATCTTGGGGAGCAAGTTTGGAGTTTTTTTTTGAAACCCTCTTCCCATAGATTACTATTTTGTTGGATCTGGGAGTTCTACCTAGTAGAATTCAACAAGGTTTGTTGCATAGTGTTGCTAGTGGGTAGGCCATTTGCTAAGCTTCTTGGTAAGTTTGGCAGCGTGCTTATTTTTTTGCCTCTTTTCTTCAATTTCTTGGAGTTGCTCGTTCATTTGTGAGGTAGGATTTGTGATTAAAATTGTGTTTTGAAGGTTTTTGTTTCAATTCTTACTTGATTAGGCTTAGGGTATGTGGATCTACATTCATACCTATTTTTTTTAAGTGGGTTATCTTGATTGGAATTCCACATGCATTTTTCCTATTTTTGAGGGTTTTAAATGCAAGTTTTTGAGCAAGAATGTAGGCCATTTTTTTGGGTTTTCCTAAAAGAAAATTTTTATTGGATTTCTACTTATTTGAGTCTATTTTCTCAATGGCTTTTCAATCTCAAAGTTTTCAACTAAAATTTGGTTTTGGGCAGAAATTTACTTCGCTAAATTTTTTAGTGTTTTCTAGATTTTGGATGTTTTAATCACTAGATTGAGTTGGAGTTGGGCTAAATACCCAATCCATTCTCTTCTGTCTTTTTTTTTCACCATCGAGTCTTTGCATTCTCATCCAACCCTAGTTCTATCTTTGTGAGCATGGTGTGTCCTGCCACATGCACGATCTCTCACATGTGCCTACTGAATCTTGAGAGATTATTATCACCATGATTGCTAGGGTGAGTGTTGTTTTTATTGGCAATATTCAAGATAAGATAGGTTATTGAGATGGGAGGGGTGAATCAATAACTTATAAAATTTTTAAACAATTCAAAATTTTAACCATTCATCATTCATTCATCTAATCTACTACATAAATGAAAGATCAAACATTCATTGCACTTGTACACATAGAGTTGGTGACCCAGAAACCTTCCAAATAGAAAGTAAAAATTGGGTGGGGATGATGCCCACAAAACTTCAATACTGTAGCATAAAGTTGGGCTATTAAGGCTTACAATGATCACTTCTAGTGATCTACCCTATTAGGAGCAAGTAGGACTGCTAGATCCACCTTGTTAGAGGATTTACAAACATATAGTGAAGTATGCACTCTATTAGGAGATTTACAAAAAGACTATTAAGTCTACCCTGTTAAAGGATTTATAAACTGATTCACCTATTAGGATGAAGTAGTGGATTTGATTACAACTATTTGCTGATAAGATCCTTTTTGCATTGATCACCTGATGTGATAGATATAATTTTTTTGCTCCTAAGTTGACCTTGTTGTATTCCTTTTACTCTACTGCTGATTTGCTTTCACTTTTTTCAAAATATAGCAATACCTTCTTCACATGCAAACAACACTCTCTTTATATTTTCATATATCTCATACTGCAAATGATATCATACATTACATATATACCATTCCAATATTTACAATTGCAAGGTCGGCCAAAACACAAGTGTACAAAACATAACTAAGTCGGCCCAATAGTAAATAACTCGGGTTCACTAAACTGACTCGGTGACCTTCTGATACTCGGCATCCACTACATTACTTAGCATCGTCATGCACTCAACAGGAGTAGAGGCTCGGTTCATACTAGCCACACAACATTTCTTGGAACTTGATCGGTAACCATTGGTGACTCGGTAGATATAGTGTCACTCGGTAGAAACTACCTTCTTCGTTTACATTGCTTTACTTGGTAAACACTGAGTCTTTTATTTACCTTTTTCACTCGATAAACATTGAGTCCTTTGTTTACCTTTTTCACTCGGTAAACAGTGTTGAACTTCTCATTCACTTAGTATCCTCTGGAATGCTCGGTGAGAACTATTTACTTGCTGAACTTACAAGGTAACCACTGAATGCTCGGTATACACTGTAGACTAAGTGATGAGCTAGATAAGCAATCAGAATTGAATAAGTGTTTGCACTAATGACAAATATATCATAATTCCAACAGTTTTATCATGAGGTTTGGGGTGGGGATTTGCACATCTTCAGACACTCATCGCTTGGTGAGATATTTGGGGATGTATGGGTAAAGATGTGGAGTGACCTTTGTTGCAAGCACCAACACAAAGTGGCTAGGATGACTACATACATGAGGTTGTTACTTAATAAGAGTAAAATAAATAAATTATGGTTATTTAATCAACATACAATATATTTGGGATGTTTGGATTGTCATTTGACATGTTACCATGCCCAAGAATGTTCGGATCATCATTTGGCATGTTACCATGCCCACACTCCACCACAACCCCATCATAGTATCTATAGAGATTTTGACCAGGACCTGATCTATTGCATTTTTTCATATTGGTTTTAGTCCTTGTTACTACTTGACATGTGTGTAAGCCATATGTGATTGTTCTCTACTTGGTTGGATCTCTATCCCTTCAGCATGCAGTTATCTTCATCACTACATTGGACTGACATACATGTTTTCCTTAGTGTTGTTTTTTCACTTGACACCTTGTGATTGGGCACTATGAGTTCTCTTGTGATTATTGGTTATCTACTTGGTTGTAGGTGGTTTCTTTTTTTGTAGATGTTTCTTATTCTGTGTGATGCACTACTTGAGAGACATGTCATAGGAGCGTGTTTCATTATGCTATATGTTACATTGTAGTGATATTGTACAAACTTTGATAGATGCTTTTGTATTATTGAACTATATTAGACCTTTAGGGCTCTTTTGATTACTACATTAGTACAATGAGAATTTCAGCTTGGGGCCATAGATTGGGTGGTATGGAATATACCGTGTTCAGACTGAGGACCTGATGCCTTATAAAGCTATGACTATGTTGGGTGGAAAAGATCACTTAGATAGGTTGTGTGAATTGCCTATTAGCTCCTATTATTGATCATTGCAATATTATTTCAATACTATCAAATGTGCTCTTGTTGGTTCTTAAATGCGCACTTGTAGATGCTGACATTAGATGTTTTACTTGAATGATTTTGTCCTATTAATTATATCTTGGATGCATTTATGCTTACAAGTGTCTTAGCCTCATCATTATTATTTTGGTACTTCCCAGTGTGGAAGTTAATATTTTAGTATTCCTTTATCCTCATAGTGATGTTTAGTCTTTCATTATTTCAACATGTTTAGGAATTTATCTTGTGTTTTTTAATGAATATTGAAATCTTATGTTAAAGATGAAATGAATAATGTAGGTTAAGCATACTTAGATGGTTTGTGTTTCAGTAATTGAGCATGTTTGTAAGTAATGACACATGAGATTCTTGGAATGATTATATGTTGTTAGTCTTTTATTGCTTATGTTGTTGCATATTGATGTTATCGTACTTTACTTCAACAAAAAAAATTTAAAAATATTGCACTTGTTTAATCATTGTTTCCCAAGGATTGTTGAGTAGAGCATTAAACAATATTATTTTATAATCATATATTTGTAAACCATATGCTAATCTTAATTCAAACTAAATCTCTTAATTATTAATCCAAGTTCAAACTAAATCCCTTAATTATAATTATAGTATGAATTCTTCATCTTCACCTTAACAATATCATGTAGAGATTGAACTCTTCACCTTAACAATATCCTTTAACATGTAAAGGTTGAACACTTCACCTTAATAATATCCTTTAACATGTAGAGAGAAAAATCCAGCTTTGTAACCATCACTCCAAACCTAATCCAAATTTAAAGATCTAATCTTAATTAAAATCAAATCTTATAACTAGCGACAATATAATCTTATGTGAATAATTTAGATTATTAATAATTTTTAATTTAAATAACATAATACTTACTAAAATATTGTAAATAGATTAATAAATATTATTTATTTAAATTCAATTTATCAAATATGAAAAAAACTCATTTAAAAAAGTTCTATAAAAAAATTATTGTGAAACATTAATAAGAGAAAACAAAAATATCAAAAAATAATTACATCTCTAACAAATGACTAAATAAATTATTGTGGAGATTACAAGGTATTATTATTTAAATAAATAGAAAAAGTAAAATAATAGTTAAAAGTGGAGATAACAACTAATAAATATCAAAACAAGAGTTAAAAGTGGAGTGAGATAGAAACTTGTTGATAAATAATTAATGGGAAGCATTTATAATTTACCAGTCAACTCACAACTTTTTCGGCCAACTATAACTCTTATGTCAAAAAATCAATTTCTGGAAACAAAGTTTCCACAAATAGGCTATTGGCTAAATTATTCTACCCTTAACAATAACCTTTAGCATGCTAATATTGACTTAATATTTAAATCTTATATCCAACTACCCATTACTCCAACCCTAAACTCTTATAAATTAAATCTCTCTTTATTTTAAAAAAATTTAGCCTAAATTATATCGCTTAACATGCTAATTTTAATCTATAATCAATGGTACAAATAATTAACCCTTATCAAGATACAAATACTAACATCTAACTATACCCCTAATTTTGATTCTAGTCAAAATCAAATCTCTCTTTGTTTAAATTTTTTTAAATTTGTTTAGTTTGAACTATACCCCTTAACAATAATCTTAACATTCTAATCTTTTTTTTCCAAAAAAAAGGGATAAAAAATTATTCAATCAAAGAAAAAATAATACAAAATTCCTTAGGCCCAACAGAACTAGAAATAACCACCGCAACAATTAAATCCTATCATTTTCCACTAACTACTCCAAAATTTCAAAATAGTCACCATGAAGCCTATCCTTTCTTGCAATATCCCAACCAATTCCTTTCTCCAGTGCCCATTTTTCCAAAACATCAACCACTCCATTCCATTCCTTGGTAATATGACAAAAAGAGATCCAATCCACATGATTCCTCATATACAAAATCTCTCTAATAATAGAGGCTAACTACTAGTTAACATCATCCACACTCTGGTTGTTTGTCATATCCACAACAATCTGAGAATTTGACTCACATATAATCTTCCTCCATCCCAAAGAACATCCCCAATCAATAGTCAACTTAATAGCAAGGGCAAATACTCTCCTTTGTAGACAGAGAAAAGAAAGAAAATTTCATCATCCTTACATTTGCCTATGTCCCCAATACCTGTCTACCTAGGGTTCCCATAGGAGTAGTCATTAGTATTAATTTTTAGATGCTAGTCAGAGGCAGCCTCCACCTCCCAACTCTACAAGCCTTTCTCTTGAGCAGTTGAGATCTCTTACCACTTGTGCATCCGATTCCTTTGTCCACTAGTCCCAAATTTCTTATTGTAATATAATCTATAGGGTCCACATGTTTAGTCATATTATACATAGCATATATAGTTTCATGGAGTCTACTCAAAATCATCTGCCACAATTTAGTGACTCCCATAATTGAGTTACAAAAAAATCTACAATTTCTTTCCAACCTAAGATTCCATATAATGAAAGTAGATCCAATAACCCATGCCACTTGAAGGAAAGTGGTTTTCATAGGGGGTCTACCAAGGCCTTCTCAAAATTCAATAAGAGACTCAACATGGATACAGCCATGACACCACGCCTCCCACCAGTTGTGCCATATTTCTCTAGAGAGAGGGCATAGGAGAAATAAGTGGGATACACTATCCTATTCTGCATACAGAGGGAACAAACAAAAGGCCCATGAAATTCTCTCTTCTAAAGATTATCCCAACTAAGACATTTCTTTTGAGCTACTAGCTATAAGAAAAATTACACTTAGGCCAAGAAAATTTATTCCAAACCTTCTTCCACTAGGGAACTTCTACTAATCCATGCCATTGTTTATCTAGCCAAGCATAACCTTGAGCAACACTAAACTTTCCTTTAGGACTCTAACCCCAGGCAAGGATATCCTTTTCTTTAGAAGAACTATAGAGCCTACCCAAGAGGAGGTTAGCAAGTTCAATCCAAATCACCATGGAACCACCCAAAGCCCACTCCCATGGGTCCTTCCAACATGCCACATCCACTAAGCCTCACCTTTTGATAGTGTTGAAGTGTGCCACCTTAGTCCACCCTACATCCATAAAGATATGGCAGAGAGGCTAAAAATGGGGATAACAAGATAGAATGGGAGGATGGCCATCGCACAAATCCTACTAGAAAAAAAACATATGATCCCTCATTACATATCCATAAAAAGACCATCCTTGATAAGATGTGCTCCTTTTTTAAGAGTATCCCATATAAAACAACCTTTCCTAACTAGAGAAAGTCTTGGGATATCTTGACAATTCACTCTTGGAAAACACTTTTGGGAAAGAATCCTAGCCCAATCCCTATCCTAATTATTGCACCACCTCTAGTATAGCTTAGCAGCCAAAGCCTTGGTATAAGAGCCATACACCTAAGACCCAGACCACCAGCAAAATTTGGCAAGAAAATCATGTCCCAATTGACTAAGCTCCACTTTGAGGAGAGAAAGTTACCTAACCAAAGAAATTTTTGAGACAAAGCATCAAATTCTTGCATAACACTAGCAGGGGGAGTTTGCACAAAACACCTATAAATGGGAAGAGCGTGAATCACCATCTTGAGGAGAATAAATCTCCCATCTAAAGAGAACCACCTATGAGTCTAATGGTTCACCTTACTATAAAATTTATCCAAAAGGTCCTACCAATAATCCTTTAGTTGAGCTACCCAAGTGAAGGGGACTCCAAGATACATTAGAGGAAGAGAGCCAATCTAAAACCTAATAATCCTGACAACCCTATGCTAGATATGCTATGGATTATTAAAGAGATTAATGGAGGATTTACCTTCATTGATTTTCTACCTAGAAGCTTTTAGATAGGTATCTAAAATATTTCTAAAGTTTCTTGCCTCACTGATTGTAGCCAAGCCCATCAGTCAAGTGTCATCCACAAATTGGAGGTGAGAGTACATTGGGAGATTATTATACCATTTCCACCCATGGATGATCCCTTGTTCAACCTAAAATTTAATAAATCTTCCCAAGCCCTCACCCATAATGATAAAGAGATATGGAGATAGAGGATCCCCTTGCTAGAGTCCTCGAGAAGCAGAAAATAGCTTTGTAGGTACTCCATTTAAAATGACAAAAAAGGAGGGAGAAGTCATATAGTTGAGAATCCAATCAACCTATTCCACATCAAGATAAAAAGCTAGAAGCACTCTACTCAAAAAATCCCAGCTTACTTGGTCATATGCTTTTGCCAAATCCAGCTTGATGAACATGACCTTTTCCTTGGAGGTGGCCATAGAGTGAATAGTTGCTAATGCAATTACAACTCTGTCAAGGATCTATCTCCCATTAACAAGGCCTCCCTGCTCCCTAGAGATCAAAGTAGGAAAAAAAGGCTTGAGCCTTTCAACAATTAATTTGGTGATAATTTTGTAAGTAGCATTACACAAAGCAATAGGCTTGAATTGATCCAAACAATTGGACCCATCAATATTGGGTATGAGAGCAAAGAAGGTAGCTTTCAAAGACTTGAGTAGTCATTTTTTCTTATGGGATTCTTGGACCACTTCAAGAAGTTCAAATTTAATAATCTCCTAAAATTATTGGAAAAATTCAATGGGAAAACCATC
This sequence comes from Cupressus sempervirens, assembly GCA_028749045.1. NCBI lineage: Eukaryota > Viridiplantae > Streptophyta > Pinopsida > Cupressales > Cupressaceae > Cupressus > Cupressus sempervirens. The sequence continues at coordinate 89,641,419 of CM053786.1, read as the reverse complement.
CAGGCCTAGGGCTTTTCCTTTCTTCATACCAACTACCACTTTCTCTAGCTCACCAAAAAAAATAGGTCATAAGAGATTCCTATTCATTTCATTCAAAACAAGGTGGGGAATGTATTCTAAAATGGTACTTTCCTCCAACATTGGAATTGGTTCCTCCCTAGAGAAAAGTTAGGAAAAGTATCTGATGGCCTTTAGAAAAACATCCTCTTTGGAAGAGAGTTGTAATCCAATAACAGAGATGAGAAAGGAGATAGAATTACCAAACCTGTGGATTTTAACCATGTTATGGAAGAAAGTAGTGTTCTTATCTCCCTCCTAAAGCCAATTCACTCAAGACTTTTTCTTCTAAAATATTTCCTCCCGAAGCTCCCATTCCTCTAACACCCTTAATGCTGAGGACTTAGCAATAATTAAATCTACAGTCATTCCTTGGTCCCTAATTTGGTGAGTGACACTATCTAGCCTAGACTAAGCCACCAACTTTTAGTCCTATAGATTCCCAAAACACTATTTGTTCCACCTTTTAAGCCTAAATTTCACATGCTAAAGAATCTTCTCAAAAGAGAACATATGAGAAGGCCTACCTTCATGACACCATACTATCATAAGATCTTGTAGAAAGTGATCTCTTAACCACATCAAATGAAATTTGAAAGAAGGATTTTTAGTAGCGTTGAAGAGAGTGATAGAAAGCTTAATAGGCCAATGATTAGAGTTTCTCTAATCAAGAACTTCCAATTTGGTAGACTATCTGACATCCATCCAATAGCAAGAAACTAAGAACCTATCCAACCTTTTAGAAATAGCCTCAGTTCCACTCCTTCTATTATTCCAGGTGAAAGTACTATTGCTAGCTTTAATATCAATGAGATTCAAGAAACTGATATTATCTCTAAGCATATTTGAAGAAGGGTCCAATTGAGCTATAGCACCTCTCTTTTCATGTAAACTAATAAAAACATTAAAATACCCATCCATAATCTAAGGAAGGAAAGGATTCAAGGAATGAAAAAAGGTGACATAGGACCACATAAGAGACTTACCCACCCAATAATTAGGAGCATAAATAATAGAAAACATGCACCTTCTCCAGTCTTAAAGTGGGAAGAAATCAAAGAGATAGAAGACTTACTCAAAATCCACCACAAAGGCATCATGTTCCTTGGATTTGAGAGGTAGGAAATTCCACCAAAGCTACCTTGAGCACCCACTCCTTGCTAGCTACCATGGGGCCATAACATTGGCTCATGGCTATCCAAACCATCAACTGTGAGCTTGGTTTTTTGATTGAAAATAATCTCTAGAGAATGAGGCTTTATCAATCTATAGACAACCTTTTGTCTAGGAATTTTGTTCAACCCCTCACATTCTAAGAGAGAATAATCATTTGGGAAGTTGAGAGAAGTAAGAATCAATGGGCTTCACAAACCCTAACTCAACTAATGTCTCCTCAATCATCTTAACCTTCTCATGGTCAGTCTACCTTTCGCTCTTGGATGGCTTCTCTAAGGACCCTTTTTTATAAGGCTTCTTTTGTAATCCTAAAGTGGATGCAACTTTGGTACCTTTTGTGTTATTTGGCATCCCCTTCTAGGAAAGGAGAGTAGAAGCAGATTTATTTGAAATGTCCCTTGGTTATGACCCCCAAGGACACAAGAATCCTTCTCCTGAGGTGGCTCATCCAAAAGAATTTGTTGACCTTATCTCTATGTTGGTAACTAGGCTAGATTCCTTACCTCATCCTCTTGGGTCCCCTATTGAGATAAAACCCCTAAGGTCAGATCAACTGGTATGCCTTCCTCCTACACTAATTTGTCTAGAACATTAAGCCTGTTAAAAGTGCCATCATTATGTCTATCCATCCATGTCCTCTTCTTCTCTTTTCCTTTATTGTGAGGCTTAATTGGGACAAATCCCTATTTATCTGCAAATCCATCAAGCTTAGGGGCCTTACCCTTATCATCCTTAGGGGTTGATGTAGCAAAAACCAATGGTTGTAAAAAATTATTTTGAGGTAAGTGCCATTCATGACATATCTTGCATCTAAAAGGTAAGGTTTCATAGTCAAATTGTTGAACCCACGAGGTAGGGCCCAAGAAAATTTCCATAGAGTTTGATAGTAGATTATTAAGATCTACTTCAACAAAAATCTATGCATAAGAGATTACCTTATGATCTTGAGTCTCTGTAGTCAAACCTATAGATTTCCCAAGAAATAGCAAAATCGAGTGAAGAATATCCTCTCTCCGAAATTCTAGAGGTAGCCTTGGTAGACAAACCCACATTGGTACCTGAGAGGGGATTTCCTTAGCAAAATTAAATCCTATGTGCTAGGGTTTGATAAAGAGACCCACATGGTTAAACAAATATGGATCACCTTTAAACACCTTATTCCTGTCTATCATATTCAAAAAAATTATAGAAAATAGTTATTGGCAGCCAAGAGAATCTCCATGTCTCCCTCAGGATTCCAAATCCGACATGTTGGTATTTTGAAACTACTAAGAAAAAAAAATGCTCAATACTAGAATGAAAGTACTCAAATAATCTAAAGATTATCCAATTCTCATAAACAATTACACAAGTAGATCATCTAGACCCAACTTCAATGAAAATGAGGATGGTTTCCTACTCTTTAGGCTCTACTAAACCAAGGTGGGTATACCTAGGGATGATTCTAAAGTAAACTGTTGTATGAAATTATCTTAGTTTCATTTTGATTTTCATCTTCTACCCTTAGGCACATATACAGTTTATCAATTCCTTTAAAGCTCTCAAAACTATATGCATCCCCTATAAGAAAATCTAGTCATAAATCTCCTATAGTTTACAAGTATTCCTAGAATTAGCAGCCATCTAAGACTCAGAAAACTATATGTAAATGAGTGGTGACCGACATTACAACCTTGAACAAGAATAGAATAAGAATGATTTTGAATTTATAATAATTTTAACATGTAGAGAAAATTTTTATTCCCAATCATCTCTAATTTATAAGACCAATACCTTATCCATTGGGCACAAAGAATTACTTATTGGCAGGAGACCTTGTTCAATTAGCTTGTAATTGAATCTGTCAACTATAATCACCTATTTCCATTCTTACATGATATTCTCTTCATAAACTCATGAATTCTACTAATCTATTGAAGCATTTACATAATTCATTGAATTAAAAGCAATAATATAACCAATATACACCCCATCCAGAATGCATCCAATCAAATGAACATTATCCAAATGATCTCAAAATTGATAAACTCATGAAAAGGGGATAGAAAATAGTGGCATAGATTTGGTGAAAGTATCCCTTTTTATTATCCTTTTTGTTGACTAATACAATAACCAATAAGAACTTAGTAAAGAACCCATAAGATCATATTGGTTCTGCATTTCTATTTGTTATCAGAAAAGTACATGATTGAAAATAAACTCCAAACAACTACATAAGAATAGACCAAATGTACTTTCTTGAAAAATGGAAAACATACAAAATTTTTGGACCATCACAATGCCTTGAAAAATTATTTATATAACAAAATCTACAACAAGCAAAGGGAAATTGTCATTGACAGGTGTCCTTTACACAAAAGATTCAATACACCTATCAGAAGAGACAAAACTACAAATAATAGAAAGACATGAAAATCAAATATTCCTTTCCAAGTTCCTTTTTGTTACATTTCTTCATTCTAATTTTGGCTACTACTCTTATTCCTTTGTGTATGCAACTGCTAAGCCCACCAATGATGAAATCTATTCTGATGGTTGCAAACTAACCTCAACTTGTGGGTTTCATCATCATTATACTGTACTGTGAGAGTCACTTTTACCTGTCACTATTCCTTGGTTATATCAGTATCTTAGGGTTATGGAATTGTCAGTTAATATGAAACATTCAATTTTGAAGGTAATGTGGCTATCAAATATAAAAAAATGTGCATTTTCTTCTTTCTCGGCCATATCTACATTCAAAACCATTCCTCTACCAAAATATGTCCCTCTTTTGAAAAGAAAGACATGTGTTAACAAAAGGTTAGAGTAATTATACACATGAAACTCATGAGTATAAAATCTTCTTCACCCTCTCCAAAGACTCTACACAGGGCTCTATATATCTCTACTACCCTGATATTGAAGTATACTTTCTTGAAAATTTCTTTAGAGAATGATGTTATTGCTGATAGGATTCTAATTTTGCCAAGTTCACCCTTTGTTCTTTTCACTACCTTAGTGGCTTGATCATAGCTCTTTGCCATAGTCTTAAGGAGATCATAATCCAAAAAAAAACGTAGGATTACTAGTCTTCCTATGTCAAAATTCCATATACTGGCATGTGGAGCAAACAACTCCCCCTCTACAAACCATCTTTTGAAAAAATTTAAAACAATTCACGAGGTATTAGCATCCTGGACCCAATTACCTTCACTAAGAAATCCCTCTGCTATCCACAACCTCGGATTTGATGAGTCCATTGGAGGCATTCTTTGACTATATCTTGCAAGACTAGAGCACAATAGAAATTACAGTATAGTTACTTACTTGAAGTTCTTTCTTATTCCTTTCTGTAATTCTACAACTTCTCCTTGAACAAACTGCTTCACACACTTGCAAAAAAAAATACAATCTCCTCATTAATTGCTTCTACTCAGAAAAGGCTTGATATCTCTATTCGCACAAGGTGGGACTGAGAAAATCTTCTGTGTTATACTCTATTTTTTACACATGTGAAGCTTTCATATCTAATAAATACATAGAGTGGCACCACCTTTTGTGCTTAAAACTATGCGGTTGGTCTTTAAAAATCCTACCATCAAGGGATGCAGAAACAGGTGACTAGTATTCCACTTGACAAGTTGGCCAGTCAACTCAATGAGAACTAACCACATATATAGCTTTCTCCCTAATGACGTCTTCATTTGGACCCACTGGTAATTGACCCTTTACACCATAGAGTCTCAAACCTTCGCAACTGACTTCTTCACTCTTACGCATCAAACATTCCTTGTATGAGCATAAAACCCTTGCTACTATATTCTCTTCACCTTTTACACTCACACGCACATGTATTAGTGGAAACCTTGAAAACTTCCTTCATGTTGCTCTACTCACTTCATTACCTGGGACATTGTAACTCTTTAGACATTCATCCTTTAGTCATACGATCTAGGCTTTACTCGTGGCACTGTAATGCCTCTTATCTTTTTTATTTCACCTTTATGTTTGCATGAGTTACCCTATCCTCATGACACTGGAAAGCTTCTACAGATGGTATTCCTCTCTTAAATTTTTCCTTTCTCATATAAGCGTAAAGCCTTGTATTCATTTCTCCACATTTCCTTTTATGCTCATACGCTTAGACCTAACTCGTAACCATGGAGACATCATAAAATAGTTCTTTGTTCATATGCTTACCTTGCAAACATAAAGGCATAATGATAAAATTTCACTTTTCATTGATCAATGACCCAGATTGCAGCATAAATAAATAGAAAATAACATCGCCATTGATTTTTAGCACATGCAAAATTAAGAACTTAAGTTGCCTACCATGCAAGTCAAGCCCATCTAATATTTGTGATGTGTCACCATTTGATTCACTTTCATAGGGCCCAGCTGATAACTCAACAGGTCCCACTTTAATCGATCACTATTATAATTTGGCTCTATGGTTGTCCACGAGCCCAAGGAACATATGCACCTAAACACAATAGCATCTCACCTTCGCTCCTATGAACTAAGTTTATCTATAGAATCATAAAAAAATTTGTGTATCCTTACAAACCATTCCCTTTTTGCCATGTTGGGGTATTACACTCTTACTCCAATCATAGAACGTAGATGTGTAGATCTCAACTCAACACCTGTCTACTCACCTGTTCAACTGTTCACCATAAAGCTGTAAAACCAATTTCAAAGCATAAAAGCCTTTACATTTCTTCACTCAAAGACCAAACATATGATCGGGGAGACTCTAAATGAACTATTTCGCTATTATGAAAGACAAAAGTGCATGCCTATGAAACACAACTTCTTTACGCTCTTACGTTGCATTAGAAAATGTAACCACAGAAATAAGAAGAAAAAGGTATTTCACTCTTACGTGAAACCCTACACCGTAAGACCATAAAGGACAAAATTTTAAGTGCTTTTAAAATATTTTCAAATTTTTGAAAGGAGACCTAGGGTTTTTCACACTTAGGGTATTTTAATGGCTGGGTTGAGAGATAAACCTTATGAATTTAATAGAATTCGATAACACATGAATCAGGGCAAGACTAGGGTAACCTAAAATTATGAATATCATAAGGAATGAAACCCTAATCTGCAAAATGCAATGACCTAACTGATTTTTCACCCAAATTTTTAGACCTTTTCTATACTATAAAAAATCAGACCAACACAGTGTACCCATAATTCCAACATAGGGAGGGAGAGAGGGAGATGGAGACCCAAAAACTTACGAATGAGCACACGCTTGCTCCAGTATTCTACATCATCTAAAATTTCCTTAGGTTGAATAACCAATACTAGTTGATCATCTGATCTCTCCAAACACCCATTCACCTTTTTGATTTGACTAATACCCTTCAAAGAAGAAGCATCAACCCTAGTTGGGAGATTATTAGCATGGCCCTTGGCCCCTATTTGCATCAACAAAGAGGATTTAACCATCTCCATATCAATAGATAAAGTCTGAGAAGAGGGGATCTCTGGTTTCCCCATGACAAAAACTCGAAGAATCCCTATAATCAAAACCTAAAAGCCCTTTACCTTCGGTCAACAACTATCCACTATGTACAACCAAAGTGAAAAGGCCACATACTCTAGGCCTAGCCCCAACCCCTGTTGACACCAATCCCTAAGCTTCTACCAATAACCCCAAAATGACCTTCATAGTTAGGCATCACTCCCTCTCCACTCACCAACAACCAACCACAACCAAAAACAAAGGATGTCACATAGCTCCACAAGTAGTAGACAAAGAATGCCAAAGAAGTGTGGGATAGGGCATGCTCACCCTAGATGCCCTAGCCATAGTGCTCAGCTTCATCGACAATCCTTCATTAACATGCTAATCTTAATCTATAATCAATGGTGCAAATATTTAACCCTTATCAAGATACAAATACTAACGTCTAACTACACCCTTAATCTTGATACTATATTTCCTATCTTAGTCTTGAAAATGATATTAATCTCAGTTGTAACATCTACATACATCCTAGCTTTATTAAGCTAATCATAGCCTTAATATTTATCCCTTATAATGGTACAATTCCTAACTTTTGACTTCAATCCTAATCATGTAACTAGCTATAATAAACTTGATCTAACTAGATCTAACCCATGATATTAGTTGAGCCTATCTTAATCTTAATGATAATTATAACTTTTATCTAAATTATGATATACATATGAACTCTAAATCTAGACACTAGTATAAATAAATACAGTGACATTTAATAATTATCTTGATGTGGTCATAGATATTACTTATGTTCATCTTAATCAAAATCAAATCTCTCTCTTTTAAATTGTACTCTAAACTCTACCCATTAATAATAATCTTAACACGTTAATCTTAAGCTTGATCTTAATATTTAATCCATGGTACAAATATTTAACCCTTATCATGGTACAAATACTAACTTCTAACTTCACCCCTAATCTAGATATGAACTATAATTCATATACTAGTCTTAAACATGATATTAATTTGAGCTCTAATGTCTACATACATCCTAGATTTACTAAGCATGAAATCGTAGCCTTAATATTTATCCCTTATTGATAATCTTAACTTTAGCATCCAAACTTGAGCCTTGACCTTAGTTGAGCCTATATCTTAGTTGGGATATTAATGATAAGCTTAACTTTGATCTAAATTTTGATATACCTCTTAACTCTTAACCTAGACACTAATATAAATATAGTGACATATTTAATAATGATAAATCATTATTTTATAAATGTAAAATTAAGCATAGAATAATATACCAAAATATATATTATAATTTAAATAATAAAATACATAACAAAACTGCCATCTATTTTCATCTAAAGAAGCACAATTCCGAAAAGATAAAATAAGAACTTAAAATAGTTGGTGGAAGTCATTAATTAATTATTTAATTTTTGTATACGATTTAATTACAAAAGCTTTTAAATATAATTAAATTAAATATCTACCCACTAATATAAATATAGTGAATAATTTTAATAATCATGAAATCATTATGCAAGATTTAAAGTAATATAAAATTAATTAATAGTAATAGATTTCCACAATCCATTTGTAAAGTACTAAGTTTTTTGGATTTGATTGTGTGTGTTTATTTCATCAACGTTTCAGATCACACTACATGATCCATCATCAGGATAAGAAAGTGCAGGATAGTAAGATATGATAAATTAAGCTAAGAATAATAATTAAAAATATTTGTTACAATTTAAATAATAAAATACATAATAAACATAATAACAATGTCCATTTTCATCTAGAGAAGCACAACTCTGAGCTTAATTAATGTGTATCTTTTTATTTGCAATGAAAATGTGAACTTATGGTGCAAGTCACTAATTACAATTTAATTCATATAAGCAATTTAATTATTAAAGTCTTCAAATATAAAAATCTTAGTTGAGCCTATCCTAGTTGAGCATAATCTTAATTGGAGTGACGAAGTCTTAATCTTAATCTTAACTCTAAATATAGATTTAAAGTAGAATAAAATAAAGCTAAGAATAATAATTAAATAAATATATTACATGATATTATAAATATTAAAATACATAATAATAAATGATAATAATAAATATTTTTCTAAACATTAGGGTTAAACCTAAATGCACCCTAAGATGAAGTGGGTTTCAAGTTGCTTGCGTAAGAAGGGTTTCAAGTTGCTAGCAAGAGAAGCTTTTAGGAATCTATGGAAGCTTCTAATACTATGGAAGGTTCTGGGGACCCACCAAGTAAGGGGGGTGGTGCCTTTATGTGTGGACCAAGATAAATGAGAAAATCAAGATCTATGTCATCCACGTGATTTTGGAAAGGTGGCTCAAGAGATGATTCAATGGTCTTCTCTCTTTTCGGAAAAACCTATGGGAAAGTACTCATTTCCACTTGTCACTTCTATGTTGCATTGGGATAATGGAGAGTTTCAAATCTCTATCCCAAATCCCTTTGTGGACCATTTAGTGTCATCTTTGGATTTGACTTTAGTTGAAATATTTGTGGGGATGAGGCCAAATATTAAGAATATAAGATCAACGGTCAAAAGGAAATGTGCCCTTTGTGGTCAAGTGGATGTTGCTATTATGTCAAAAGGGTTTCTCTCTTTTGTGTTTACTTACAAGGGAGATAGAGATATAGTTTTATGTGGTGGTCCTTGGCTTTTTGGGAACACTACCCAATACATGAGAAAATGGGAACAAGAAATGAATTTATCTGACTCCTCCTTTCTCTCAGCCCCTATTCGGGTTAGACTTTTGGAGCTATTGTTGAAATTTTAGAATGAGGATGTTTTTAAAGGCCTAGTTTCTTTGTTTGGAGAGTTAATGGCTATTGATTCAATGATTACAACTAAATCTAGGTTAGTTCATGCTCAATATGTGTAAAACTTAATAAGATGAAAGATCCCCTACTAAATATTGATATTATTTCTAAACTAGGAAAATGGGCTGAGGAAGTTGAATTTGAAGATCTCCTCAATGGTCACTTTTACTACAAAAAAAGTGGGTCACTAGGCAAAGAAGTGCCCTAAAAGCCAAAGGTTGAGACTAAGAATGATCAAAATAAAAGAGAGAACGAAAAAGATTAAGGAGGCAAAAAAATAGCTTGGAAGCCAAAGAAGGTACATGATTTTGTTCAAAAAGAAGATCAAAATAAAGGGCTTCATGATGCATTTAAGAACTAATCTTTAGGTGAAGAAAATAGAGGAACTCAAGATCTAGAGATTAAGGCTCAAGACTAGAGGGATGGTGGACTGGAACAAAAAGATGATTAGGGAGTACCTATCATATCTCATGTTATAAACCAGGCAAATGGAAAGGAAGGGAATGTTGAAATAATTGAAGGGAGGGGGGAATTCACATTTGGTTATTAATAATGAAGGTGACAAAGCCATTTACATTAATGAGGTCTTATCTCCTACTCCATCTCCTAAAATAGGAAGGAATGATAACCTTGAAGAAGGAGAGATTTATTAGATGGAGCAAGCTAATCCCCTTGAGGCTTGAAAAATAGAGTGGAAGACTCATTGGAGAATGGTCATAGCCCTATGGTGATTATTTTGAAGATGCCCAAATCTGGAGGATTTTAGGTGGTGAGTTTTCTTTATTGGAGGAAAAGGATATTTAAATGATGTCTTCTTCATACCTTGAGGATAATGCTAAATATTAAAAACAAATGAAGAAAGACTCAAAGAAAGGGAGTCATGGAAATCTAAGGTAGATCTGAGAAGGATGGAAATAGGAAGAACATGGAAAAGGATGGGAGGTCAGTCCCTTCCTCATAGAGGGGGTTTCTTCTAGAAGAAAAATGGTGGATAAGGGCTCCATCTTGTCCTCAACAGTTGGGGTTTCTACTAGGAGGAGGGAAAATGTTGGATCCCTAATGCTAAAGGTTGATGTTGGTTCTCCTAATAAGAAATGAATAAAATCTTCAAAATGTAAGAGTGGTCAAGAGAGTTTGTAGAATATAGCTGACGGGAAGTAGGCTACTATTCTAGTATTTACTCCAAAAAGAAAGTGAATTTTATCACACAGAATATTGGGTGCTGAATAGCCACTATAAGGTTGATGTACTTTGAAATCTAGTTTGTAATCATAAACCAAACATTTTAGTCCCACATGAGACAAAAATGAATAAGGACAAAGCTGAAAGGATAAAAAAAATTAAGAACTGTGGTGCAGTTGCGAGTAGTTTTGAGGGGGCTTTTGGGGGTACTTTGTTTCTTCTGGATCTAAACTCTTTTGAATAACCAAATTTTAACTGCTAATAAGAACATGATAGTTGTGAGATTTTATCACATGAAACTTGATTTCAACTAGATTTTGGTTAATATTTATGCGCACAACACAAGGAGTGATAGGAAAACATTTTGGGACAATTAGATTTGAGAAGAGATGTAGTTGATAATAGTTAGTTGGTCATTTATGGAGGGTTTTAATGTTCCTCTTTATGAAATTGAGAAAATATGGGGAAATTCATGTTAGTTGGAATATGGATTCCTTGATCTCATGAATTTTGTCAATCAAGAAGCTCTAATTGATATTTAACTAGACCAAGAAAAGACTTGGAGATAATTGCATTCATGCCTGATTGGATAGAGTTATAGTAACCCATGATTGGATTCAAAAGTTTTCTTGTTTGATATATTTCACTCCTAAATTTTTTTCAGACCACTTTTCATTGGTGTTTGTTGCTGATTCTTACTCTGACAGAAGGAATTTTCCCTTTAGGTTTGAGAAGATGTGGAAAGATTTCAAGAATATCCAAGATATGATTAAAAATGAGGGGTATTCTAATTCCCTAATGCAAGATGAAAACTCAATATTGGTGAATTATCATGATATAATATTGAAGGAGGAGATCTTTTGGAGACAATGATCTAGGGCTATCTAACTCAATAAGGGAACAATAATTCCAAGTACTTTCACATTACAACAATGAAACATAGAGATGCTAATTGGATATCTTCCCTAAAATTTAATTGAAAATAAATAAGGGCTAAGGAGGAGATAACTAATGCGATGAGAACCTTTTTTACCTCTCCTCTTTCTGCCAATCCCAATATCTCTCACGAATGTCATTATGTCATTTTGGATTCTATCCATTCATTAATTTTTGAAGAGAAAAATGCTTATCTTGTGGTCATTCCTACTAGGGAGGAAATCATAAGAATTTTTTTAAACTTTGAATGGGATAAAACCCTAGGTCCTGATGGATTTTCCATGTTATTTTATTTCAATCATTATGGGAGGTGGTTGAAAAGGAAGTCTATGATGTTGTGAAATAATTCTATGGGGTTCATAGGATATTAAATGAAATAAATTCTACTTTTCTCTCCTTTATTCCCAAGAAGACAAGGGGTAACACTCATTATGCTTTTAGGCCTATCAGTCTTTGTAATTTAGTCCATAATGTTATTTTTAAAGTTTTACTTTAAGGCCTATTAAGGTGCTTCCCAATATTATTTCCCAACAACATAATGTTTTTTTATTTGGTAGGTATATTTTAGACTCTATAATTGTTGTTCATGAGAATATTCACTCAATGATCTCTTCCTCCAATCAAGGTTTTGTGATGAAAATGGATTTGTCTAAAGATTATGATACAGTGGATTGGGATTCCACTACAAATTCTTGGAATCTTTGGCTTTGGTAAGAGATGCATTCTACTTATTTCTCAATTGGTCACTACTGCATCTTTGGAAATTCTTGTAAAAGGGGACTCTTCTAATTTCTTTAAGCCTATAAGAGGATTAAGGAAGGAAGATCCCATTTCCCTTATATTGTTCACCATTATGGCTAAATATTTGGGTTGACACATTGTAAGTCTATCCAAGAATGGTTTAATTCATGGGCTTTTACCTTCTTCTAAACCACTTACTTTTTCTAATAACAAACTTGTGGATGAAACAATCCTTATGGGGATTTCTTCTATTAATAAAGATAGAAGCTTTAAGGGAGCCCTTAATCTCTACAATAAAGCTTTAGGTCATCTAGTTAACAAGGATAAGAGTTTCTTCTTCTTCATCAACACTCTGATTCAAAGAAAGGCTAAGATTTCCAACATCATGGGTTGTGTTGTGACTTCCTTGCCAAGGACTTACTTGGGTCTCCCTCTAGGAGCCAAGCCTCCTGATTCATTTTGGGTTTCCCTTGTGGAAAAAATTAATGCAAAGCTATCAAGGTGGAAGAATTTTCTTCTCAATTAGGAAGGTAAGGTTACTCTTCTTAAGTCTTGTATTCAAAGTTTGCCTATCTATGCTAGACTTTTCAATATTCCTGCTAAGTATGTTGACACTATTGAGAGGATTTAGAAGAATTTTATTTGGTCTAGTTTTGAGGAGAGCATAAGAGTTTCTTTGGTGGCTTGGGAGCTTATTTGTAGACCTAAGTGTAAAGGGGGACTAGGTATTAGGTCTATTAGAACAATGAATAAAGCTCTCCTTTCCAAATAGGGATGTAGAATATTTAATGATAACAAGGAGTGGGTTTCTATCTGGAAAAAAAAGTGTCTCCTCAATTCTTAGTCTATTCAAGAAATTTTTTCTATGGATTTGATCTCTAATACTTCTTCTATATGGAATGTGGTTTAGAATGTAAAAGATACAATGACAATGCATTGCAGATGGAAAGTGTGAGATGGTAGAAAGGTAAAGTTTGGGAAGGTTGTTGGTTGTTGGATACTTTGTTGGTTATTGCTCTTAATAATATTTGTACAATTGATTATTGTAAAAATAATTTAGGTATTTTTGTGATCGATTATTGAAGAGATGATAAGTGGGTGGATTTGGCTAAGTTGGACCAAGGCCTACGATTGATATAGAGATCGCTTAATTTTGTATGTATTTTTGATAACTCTAGGGATAGTCTTATATGGGCCCTTTATCCCATTGGGAATTTCATTGTTTCCTCTACCTTTAGGGTCAAATGTGATGGCAACATCCCCCCTTGGGCTAAAGCTTGGATCAAAGGTTTGACTCCCAAAATTGAGATTTTCTTTTTGATTATTCTTTAGAATGATAATTTACATAAAAGAGGGTTTAATATTATTAGTTGATGTTGTTTGTGTAAAATGGAAAATGAATCTATTGATAATCTTTTTATCGATTTCTAGTACAACCAAGATGTTCAAAAATATATTCTTGATCATTGGTCAATATGTTGGATCTAGTTAGAGAGTATTGTTGACTATTTTAATAGATGGAAATGCATTCTTAAAGGACCTAAAGCTAAAACCCTTTGGTAGTTCTACCTACCTCATCTTTGTTGTGGTCTGCGGAATGAGGTGAATGACAAAGTTTTGAGGAGCAACAGATCTCCCCCTTGGATTATTGTTAAGGAAATTATTAGAGCTTGTTGGCTCCTGATTTAACAGATTTAAAAAATAACCAAGAAACTAGACCAATACATCCAAGGCTAGCAAATTCCTATGATGGATGCACTTGATTTCCAATATTGTGCCAACTATAAGGCTAGATCCTTCTTCTACTTTAGGCCATGCAAAACCTAGGCGAGTGTACTTCAGATTCACTTATATGGTACCAATGCTAAAATATAAACTTGAGACTTGACAAAGAAGATAAAAACCCTAAATCTTTTGATACTTATGAAACAACATAGGAATGAAATAGCTACAAATCGTAACCTATGAACCCATAAGCTAAGTGAGGGTTGATTCCTTTTAGCCCACTACAAAACATGAAAAAATGAATTGTGTAAATGACGTTCATCTCAGCTTGCATCTGCTTTAGTGATCAATGCCTTATCCATTGCAAAATAGAGTCACTACCAGTAGGATGACCTAACTTGATTGCCTTACAATTAATTTTATCAACTAAAAGCCCCAAACTCCATTCTTACTAGAATCCCATCCATACACCTAGAAACCCTATCAAATCATTGAAGCATTTACTTAACTCCTTAAATTAAAAGCAACAATAGATCTAACACACAACTCATCCAAGCTATATCAAATTAAATGAACCTTATTCATTTAATCAAAAAGTTAATATCATATGAAGAATTAGGAAATAGAATAAGAGAACACAAATAATTCATTGTAAGTCCCCTTTTGTATTTATCCTTGGAAAGACCGAATACATTAATTTGTAACACTAAATGAAACTCAAGATATGTTACATGATCTATCATCAATTTTCATTATCTCATAGAAACAATACATGAAATGAAACTAGAAACTTGCACAAGAATGGATGTTTGGCCTTCACAGCTAGAGCTCTGCTCAATAGACAATAAGTAAAACCAACTAGCAACCTTGGTATCACAGTAGTGATAAATTTCTCCAAAATTGGAACCCTTACAATGGATGAGAAAGAGTAAGATATAGAAGAAGAATGGAATCTTGGATCTGATCTCAAAATGACAAGTGTCCATTTGAATCTTCATTGTTTACTATTGTAAAACCTTTTTCATCTTTCTACCCATGAGATCTGATTTGGTTTTCATCATTATTTTGTAGCAAACTTGAAAAATGTCTTGTTCAATGATGAAAACAATTTTGTTACTAAAATATCTAAAAGCATCATGAAATGCTGATAATGCTTTGATTTTACTAATTTGGAGATGACATAACTTGCCCATAACTATATTTTATTGCCTTTTACATTCACTTAGTTCATCATTTCACTAGGAATTAAGTCTGAACTGCCTCAATTGAATTAAACAGAATAGTGGGTACCTGAGACAAATCCTTGAATAACTCAAACTAGTGACCTCCTGTGCAAAAACAAACTCTAGAAAGGGAAAGTTCATTTTCTCCCAATTCTGGCACGATATAATACTCCTATATGGGCTTATTAGAAACTCCCAAAATCTTGCTTTGAAAATTAGGTTCTTCTTGTGACTTCAAACTACACTTCATTTCCAAATATTTAACCTTTCCTTAAAGTCTGAACTATTGAGTTAAATCAAACTTTATTTAAAATTCCTTAGGCACTTGATTGTTAAAGAAAATATTAAAAAATTAATTCTTTTGTGCCTACTTGATTTTCCCTCCAATCTCCATTTGGGTCAAACCTAATTGACTAGCCCTACCACGTGTTGACATGTGATTGGCTAATTTTTTCTTTGTCATCTGCAACATGCCACCTGGATGCCACATGTCACCACCTGATTGGTCCTCTGCTCTACCATGTCGATGAACCATTTCATCACACCATGTCACTACCACATCATCAGTTGCTATGTCGCTATCCCAGTTAGCAATTTGCCATGTCATCATGACATAGTGACCATGTGACACATGTCACTTTTTGCCACATCATTACCTCAATTTGCATGCCACATCTAAAGCCTCTACCATGTGTCAATTTTTGACTCATCCAACTCATTTCCAGTTAGTGCCAACTCATTGCCACATGTCAATTTTTTATTCATCCATGGATCCACATCATCATTGGCATCACTAGTTGTCGTGTCACATGGTTATTCTCCTTGCAACTTTCCTTTGGTGACATAAAGACCATCGTCTGATCTGCCACGTGTCACCATCATGTGCCTCCGATCTTAGATTTCCATGTGTCATCATATCATCACGTGTCTTCCATGGGTTCATTCTCAAGTTTGACATCATTGCTGATGTCATCTCTTTGGCATGTGTGTTTGGTCAAAATTTATCTAACATAGCCCTCCAGTTGGTCAGACCCACCACATCAGCTCTTCCTTTCAAAAGGTCAACATCCTTAAGATATTTTAATAAATGAGTGATTTGGGTTTTAAAAACATAGAAAAATCCTCATACAATGAATGTGGGATAAAACACTTTTCACTATCCTCCATTCCATTTTCCCTACATCTTCATTTTCTTCAAATGCATCTGTAACCCTTTTTATAAAGTGAAATTCTTTGGCAGCTCCTTTCAAGGATAGAGGTGGATGTTTGGCCAATGGGGGAGGGGAAAAACTTAGAACTGAGCTCTCTTCAAACCATGGTGTTATTCATTTACAAGGGAAGGTATTGGCCAATCATTTTACAAAAGAAATGAAGTGTTGAAGGTCCTAGATTTGTCCCTCTGCTCATACGGCTAGGAAGGAATCAAGAACATCAAATAGGTATTGACTCTTCCTGACAACGTCTCACTTCAAAATCGCTAATCATTTATCAAGTTCTAAAGTCATTCAACATGCCATAAGTTGCCCACCATAATTAATTTTATTACCAAACAACACATTTAGTTGCCTCAATTCTAGACGGTTATGAATGGATAGAAGGAATAGTCGTTGAACTCATGTATTCCAAGTTCTCACCATTTTGATACTACTATATCTTGCTCTACAATTTGACCACAAAAATTTGAAGTAGTAACCATGCCAAGCTTGCTATTCTGTCAGAGATCATTCTTAATACTTTCCATTGGAATATACACCCTTGGACCAGTGCATTACACAATAGTTTTCTCTACTTTCTACATAACTATGCTAGTCATCTGGGTTGTTACAAAATTGATTCGAAAAGGTTTGAGTTCAAGGAGATTGAAAGAGGGTTGCCTCCATAGATTGACTCTAATTCTGATAAATACAATTCCAACACATCTCTACCTTCCTTATTGGCCTCTCATGAGAAATTGATTTTGGCTGGGAGGCTGGAGAAAGAGGGCTCAACATGGGGTGGTATCCCTTTTATCAAATTTGGATTCGAGATTGCAATAGGAGAAATGGTAAGGACCTTTATTTTGTTGTTATCAATGTAACTCATCAAGTTTTGGACTCTTGCATATTTTTTTTGGAATACCTTGTGCCCATTTTTCTTAAGAAATAAATTCTTAAATAAAACTAATCCAATTTAGATTCTTTTCTAATCATCTTGAAAATCTCACAATGCCTTATGATTCTGAGAAGATTAGTCGGGCCTCAAAGTGGGTCCAAAATTTTCATTTTCAAACAATTGACATCTCAGAGTGGCCTACTAAACATCTGATACTAATTTGTTTGAAAATCAATCATTTTGCATCATTGATTTTAATTTTTAAAACTCAATTCACCTGTCTTTGCAAACTTGTCAACTTTGTGCTAGGAGGTCCTTTGACTAGTTTTGAAAAATGACCCAAACACCTAGCTAGGCTTTGATTTCAAACCTACTAATTCTTCATTTTTTTTTCCTATACCCGTTGAATCTTGTCTCATGAAAAATTCTCAGCCAAAAGATATTGATTGTCAAAGTTTCCTTCTCAAAACTATCTACAAGAAAACATGTTAGAAAATAATAAATCTCATTTTGTTTTGGCTTCAAAAATTGGGCAAATTGACACTTGGGGGTACGAAAACTTGGGAATTGGTTCACTACCACGAAGACAATAAAAATATGCAACAATGGCTCATGGAAAATAATAGTATGCATTTGGAGAGTGGTCAAAGTAGGCTACTCAAATTTGCAAGACTTGAAACACTGGTAGAAAAGTGGTTTTTGCAAACGGAATGAACTTGGGAAAATGTGCAAATGAATTTGTCAATATTTTAAAATTGGCACACTTCAATTATTTTTAGAGTAGAATGCAATGGTACAATCCATTTGATCTTACCTATCATGGATTTAGAGTTATGAAATCACAAATAGGGGTACTGACCAATCTACATTTACTGACACCAGTAAAACTTTACAAATTGCATTTGGAATTGCATTTGAAAACTGATCAAATGGATTCATCATAGGCTCAAAATTGAAAAATAACAATTCTCTGACCTCTAGAATGTAATGCAAAAGGAATTTTCTCATTTTGGTCAACTGGGTCAAAGTTATTACAAGTCAAATAGGGCCTTCTAGAATTCTGAGCAATTTGCATCAGCATGACAACAATAAATGATTGACTTTGAGGGATTCAAAACCTAGTCAAAAAATATCAAAACAACTCAAAATATAAAACATAGGTTTTCTGGTATGGATACTAAATACTCCCAAAGTGGTGAGTCATGAAACATTACTAGGTGCGAGATATTTAGATGCAAACTAGGCCTCCTATCATTGTTTGACAAGGCAAAAATGTAGATTTGAACATTGCTCAAAACGGGACTTCACAACATGACTCATAATGGAATTTTATCTTCATGGGATGAGTGGATATACTAAATGTTGTATGTGTGAATATGCGGCCTCTGCTAATACACACACTTCAACACTGTCTTTGTATGCGGATTCATCCCGGAATGAACATTGGATTGTTCATCCAAAATTTGCCCTGCAAAGTGACTTGTTGCCTTCTATCTAAAGGGGATTTCTTATCAGATATCCTTAGATTTGAGGTGTTTAAGCAACCAAACCCTCTAAGAATGAAGGATTTGAAAGAAAAGGTGACTAATCTATATGATTATGCAGATTAATCTAGAATGGAGTATGCATTTAATCTAAGAACAAGTAAAAGAAAGCTATGCTAAAATGTATGCATATTATGCTAAATGAGAATTAAACTAGAAAATGAATATGAAAGTAGGGAGCTCAAATGAATGCACAATCCAGCAACGATTCAATGCAAATTCTCATTCAACCTCTTTTTAAAATGAAGAGATGAGGGTCTCTTAAATAGACTTTCCTGGAATCCATCAACAGTTGAGATCGATTTCAATCAATGGTCAGGATTAAAGGTGAAGTTCAGTCATAAAGGGAGATTCCCAAATTAAAGGGAGTTAATAGATTTAATTTGAGTAGAATAAGGAGTTAACTGATTTAATTTGAGTAAAAAAAGGAGTTAACTGATTTAACTCATTTTTTATCAATAGTGAACTAGAAATTTCCCTTTTTGAACTAAAGAGAGATTTTGTTGAGATATTTAATTTAATAAAATGAGATATGCTCTCATAATTACTTTTTCTATTTAATTAAATAATCCTTTAATTAATTAGGGACACTTTTCTTATTTAATTAAATAACTTCATTTAATTAATTAGGAATGGCTTCTCATTTAATTAAATAACTTTGTTTAATTAATTAGAAGTAAGTACTCCATTTAATTAAATAATTTAGTTTAATTAATTATAAATACCTTTCCCATTTAATTAAATAATTACATTTAGTTAATCAAGATAGATGTATTTATTAAATTAAATAAATTTAATTCCATAGTACATTAGCCTTAGGATATAATTTAATTTAATTAAAGAATAAATACTTAATAATTAAATTATAATTAAATCAAGTATATTTAATGCAACTAATATGAGTATGCACTATAGGAATTAAATAAGAAATATGATGAATGTAGGTTAGGGTTTTCTGCATCTGACAATTAAGTCAAGTAGCGAATAGCAGAATGAGAATTGCCTATTAGAATAGGACTTAGAAATTATCAGAAATAGACCAGAATTGGTATAATGGCAATGAGCCAATTTTGGGGTATTACATTTCCCCCCTCTTTGAATGAATGTGCAAGCAACACGTTCAATTCAAAGATAATTAGAAAGCATGATGCGAACATGAGATTGGTTCCAAAGTTGATGATACGAAGACCAATTGATAAGCTTTTAAGGACTATCTCTAGAACATAGCTTAATCCCAAGGAATCCAAGTAGAGCACCTAGATACCTAAGATTGATAAGCATTTAGAAGATTATATCCAGAATGGAGCTTAATCTTCAAGGATCCAGATAGAACACCTAGATACCTAAAATTAATAGCATTTAGAAGATTATCTCCAGAACAGAGCTTAACCTTCAAGGATCCAGATAGAACACCTAGATACCTGAGATTGGTAGCATTTAAAAGACTATCTCCAGAATGGATTTTAATCTTTAAGGATCTAGACATAACACCTAGATACCTGAAATTGATAGCATTTAGAAGATTATCTCCAGAATGGAGCTTAACCTTCAAGGATCCAGATAGAACACCTAGATACCTACGATTGAAAGCATTTAGAAGACTATCTCCAAAACAGAGCTTAACCTTCAAGGATCCAGATAGAACACTTAGATACTAAGATTGATATAAGATAACAAGGTCCAATCATGAGTCATAGAATCATCCCCAGAACAAGGCTTGATTGTTAGGAGTCGAGGTTTAGACTGTCCCAATACCTATCCATAGAACTCTGAGAAGAGTTGTTATAAGGTTGATCAATTGATGAAAAGATAAGATAGATGGAAAAGATGCCAGATAGAAGGGAACAAGATGCCTCAAGTGATGAGATTCTCTGAGAAGAGTTGTTATAAGGTTGATCAATTGATGAAAAGATAAGATAGATGGCAAAGATGCTAGATAGAAGGGAACAAGATGCCCCGAGTGATGAGATGCCCCAAGTGATGAAAACATAAGATGGGAACTAGATGCCCCGAGCAATAAGTATTCAATGATGTAATCATCCTGCCCCCTTGGAAGCAAAATTGAAAGATGACACACCAGAAATATGATGTGAAGTAGTATATCATGAGATATAGAAGAAATCTAAGATTCAATAGAATGTAGAAGAGATCAGAATGATCTGAAGAAATATAAAGAGATCCAAATGATCTTGAAGAAATATAAAGAGATTAGAATGATCTTGAAGAAATATGAAGAGATCAGAATGATCTGAAGAAATTTGGAGAGGTCAGAGTGATTTGAAGAAATATAAAGAGATCAGAATGATCTGAAGAAATATAAAGAGATTAGAATGATCTGAAGAAATATAAAGAGATTAGAATGATCTAAATAAATATAAAGAGATCAAAATGATTTGAAGAAATATGAAGAGATCAGAATGATCAAAAGAAATTTGGAGGTTGATCCGAAGTGGTTTTGAGATCCAAAAGACCAAGTTTGAGTAGAAAAGATTCCAAGAATTGCAAAGTATCAGAAAGATTTGGATTGCACAAGAAAAATTTTAAATTCATTTTGAGCCACTTAAGTGTGTCAGATTTTGAATTCGATCCCGAAAAATGGGTTCAAAGCAACGAAAGTATCCAAGAGGGTGATTAATCAATCATTTGTGTAGTTTGTGAAATAACATGATACTTTGGAGAGATCAACAATCCCTCATCAAAGAAGGTGAAAGTAGATTTTCAATTGAATCGCATGCTTATGCAAGTGAAGTATGTAATGCAAGACTATGTTAAATGCAACCCTAGGTCTGGTTACCAAGCCTTAATATTTAATCATCACCGGATATAGAACAAAGCTCGTAGGTCATACAATTCCCACTGACATTGCAATCATGAAAATATGAATATAACATACATTATTGGTTTGTCAGGATTAAATTTAAGCATTCGAGGCACAAGAAGCCAGAATGACTAGAACATTTGTCTCTTTTAATGTAGCAAGTTAACATAAGCATCAAAGCATAGACGCTAGGATGACCTAAATGTTGCTTGCATGACAGACACACCAAACACATGAGAGATCCATCTTATGCTAAGTACTTAGTATTTATACTGTTTGCAATGACCCTTGCATTCGTAACCTGAGACATAAGTGTGCTAGATATACTCGCACTGACCCGTACATTCACTTAGCAGGACGAGTATCAGTATTTAATATAGCATGATGAGTTCACTCCAAAAAACATGGAGAAGAACCAACGTTATTGGTGTATTCATACAAAAGGAGTCGAGGTACACATGGCCATCCAATATGAGATGGAGGCTCTTATAGTGGACACCCCTCTTATAGGAATAGATCAACTTATTGGAACTAAACCGCAAACAGAAAGAAAAGAAAAAGATCATGCCCCCAGTCATTACTTCTCTAGTCAAAGATGACATCATTGAGTTGCTCGAAAGGATATGATAAAGAAAAAAAAAAAGCAAACAAAGAAAATGCTCAGCATAACCAAACAAGTATATCAGTTTTGAGTTAAAGGTTTTTGGGATTGATGTCTGTAGACACCTAAAAACCTTTAGAAAATAAAGTATTTTTATTTTCTGAAAAAGTCCTGATGACATCATCATTTATTAATTAATAATTTAATTAATTAATTAATTAATTTTTATGCCATTAAATCCCTTTATCTTAATTAAAAATATTTAATTAAAGAATCCCTCCCAAAAATGTTTAAATCTTATTTAAACATTATTTCTTTATTTATTAATTATTTAATTAATAAATTGACCAAAAAACCCAAAATAAATAAAAAATTTATTTTTTGCCCAAAGCTTGGCCAATTTCCTTAAGACCACTAACCTCTTCCAAAATCTTCTAAATCCTTCTTTAATTTTGATTAAAGGTTAATCCCATCATTTCCTACCCCTAATCCCAACTCAAAATATTTAATTAAGATTAAATATTAATCCTCATGTTTATTAAAAAAGTTTTAATAAATATCTCCTCAACCCAAACCCTTGAAATAAATAAAACTTTATTTATTTCCTAAAAATCTAATTTATCCTCATCCTAAGAAGTTCTAGACTCTTCTAGAAAGTCTTCATCCTCATCCTAGGAAATTCTAGACTATTCTAGAAAGTCTTTATCCTCATCCAAAGTCTAGACTCTTCTAGAAGATGTCTTTAAACCTAATCCTAATCCCCTCCTAACCTTGTCACATTCCCTAAACATGGGTTAAAACTTACTAACCCAAGCCAAAGTTAACAAATATCTCCTCCTTCACCCACCCTCATTAAATGCCATCCACTTGCCTATCCCTAAGCTAATCCTAAACCATCCTAATCCATCCTCTAATCATTTGCACAAGCCTAAGCAAGCTTAAAACCTTCCTAATCAAGTCCAAGTCGAAATTTCTCTCATCTCCCTCAAAATATCTCAACCATAAAACTTTATGAAGCCCACTGGGCCATAAATGACTCTTCCAAGTCCTTTTATTGCTCTTACAAGCCATTATGAGGGTCTTTATGAAGATTTTATCCCATTGAGCCTCCTTTGTTGACTCATCCTTCCCCTTTCCTCCATCCTCTCACCCTGTGACATGTGTCACTCCCTGATTGGCTATAAGGAAGCACAATCCATGTGCTCTCCTCTCATGCAATCTGAGCCCTCCATGAGCTTTTTCCCATCCTTGCATCTTAGCCCTCAATCCCTCAAGCCTCTTGCCTATAAATTGGATCCTTCCCCTTTGCAAAATAACACAATCCATGAAGTAAAGTCATAATGCCATTTTAAGAAGCCATTTTACATCAAAACCATACACTCACACCCAAATTCCAACTCCATTAGAAGCCCTTTTTGAAGCATAAAGCTTGAGCATACATCCTATCTATTTAGACAAAGCTACTCAACAAGAGAGCTTCTCATTGAGAGAGCCCATTAATGGCTCATTATTCTCAATTGAGAGCTCATCTTAGTCTATCTTGAAGTTTATGAATTTTTTTTAGTTTGTAGAAGCTTTATTTAAATTTGGTTTCTATTAGCATACTAACATTGCTCATATACATTTTGGCACGCCCGGTGGGACCCCGCATGGGTCATCTTCATTAGCTTTTTTAGTCAAGTTTTGTATGTCATTTGCTAATTTTGGCTAATTTTGTTTGTTTTTGTGATTGGTAGGATTGTATAAATTGGTTTTGTAGGTCCACATGAGCATGAAAAAGACAAAGGAACTCATAATCTATCTCATAGTGTTTGCAGATTTTTCAAGCTTATAGGTGGACAAAGCACTTGGAATTCTTCTTCCTCTTCTTGTCTATATTCTTCTTATTCCATCTACTTCTTCTTCTTCTTCTTGTGGGAGATCTTGGCCTTTTTTTTTGAAGGAAGCAAAATCATATACACTTCTTTTTAGTGCTTAAAATGAACCCCTAAATCATACTTAAATCCATTAAAAACTAAAAATTTGCAAAAAAAAAAAAAAAAGCCTTTTAACAAGTGAAACTAAACCAATTCAATCATTTGCATCCTTGCAACATCAAGGTTTTAGATGCATTCATGCAAAGTTAGGAACACTTCATTTTTGGAAATTTAAAAACAACTTCAAGTTTCCATTTTAAAAGGCTCAAAATTTAACACTAAGTGCACACTAAAATCTAAATCAAACTCAAAGCATCAATCAAGGATAAAATGAAACTCATTTGCAAATATTTTAAAGTTCTTTTAAAAATCTCATGAAAACTAAGAGTCCTAAATGGTTGCCAAAAAATGTCCTAAAAGCTTTGTTATTTGTTCCAAAAAAATGTCTTGTTGCAAAATCTTGAATGTTTCTTAGGCTTTTCATGCATCAAAACAATCTAGGAATATCATTTTTGGGCTTAAAATATGCAAACTAGAACACAAAATCTTGAATGAAAACCAAAGTCCAAAGAGTCATTTTCACTTTTGAGTCCAAAACAATCTTGAATGATCTAAGGTTAAAACAAAGCACTTCAAAGTTCTTAAAACAACACACAAAATCTTAATCTTGAATGCTCAAAGGAAAAAACTTGAATGTTTAATCACTTGTCTTTGAATGCATGTTGCTAAAATCACTCTTGAGTGCCATGGATTAAAATCAAGTTTTTTTTTTATGAATGCATGACTAAAACAAAAAATCCAATCTTGAATGCCATAGATCAAATAATCATCTTTTGAGGCATAAAAAGAATCCACATTTTTGAAATCTTCTAAGTTATAAAAACTAATAAAGACACTTTGAGTAAGTTTGTAGTTGGGCTCACCCTCTTTAATCACCCATCAATTTAACCATTGGTTGCAATCTCAGCGCCATCTATGGGGATGGGTCCACCTAAGAGGGTGTTAAGTGCTCCACGCAAATCAAACTCCACTCACTTGGGTTTTTAGTGGTTTTTCTAAGTTAGAAAATTCCTTGAATGCACATTAGTCTCGCTAACACTTCATTTGGGCATAAAAATTGAACAACTCTTGACATGGAGGGCCTCCAGGTGCGCACTTGACAAATCGAGTTTCACATATCTTTGTTTTGGGCTTAAAAAAAACTCACACTTAATCTTGAATGCCTAACAATCAATGAACATCGCATGGTTTTGACGCATTTTCAATGATGCTCGCATTTCTTATGTTGACGATCTCTCAACTTCCATTATGCTGACGATACTGTAAAATTGGAATGAACATTGTATGCCATAATCACAAGTGTCTTCAATCATAGCTTACAAAATCTAAATCATCAATCCGAATGAATGCATGTCTTTTAAAGCCCAAGATCATGTATGTGGTCTTGTTTCACTTTTTAGGAGGCCTGCTTGGGGATTTCATTGCCCCTTGGGACAACCTCAACTCCAGCGTTCTGGCGGAGTATAAAAATCGTGAGGTGAATCCAAAGACACCTCTCTTGGAATCAAGATTTTGTCACTCGATCTAAGCCTCAAGGAACTTTATACCCTTGAGAAGTGAAAGAGGAGAAGTGGGTTACTGCTCCTCTTGGCTGTGTGACATCTTTTTGATTTCATCTACGAATTTGGGCCTCACGTACCTTGCGTATATCGAGGAATCCCTAGCTATAACAAATTTCATCATTGTAGAAAGCTTCCTAGGATGTTGGTGCGTTTGACGTGCTTGCTCTAAAATTTTGTCTGCTTGTTTGTTCATAGCTTTTGAATGAATGTTTGCCAACTTTGGTCAAAATCCCAAAAAAAAAAAATCTCCCAGCTCAAGGCATACTTAGTGTAGTCACTGCCTCATTAGAAAATCATCCAAGCTCCCCCGCTGCAACCGAATCTATCTAGTTCCTTGCTTTAGAAAAATCCCAAATCCAAAGTCTCTCCAAATCATCCCCCCCAGCCAGCTAGCAACCCAATCCAAAATCACACCTAAGCCTTTAGAGAGTTGTTGTCATTTTGCTAGAATTTTCTATCCAATCAATCCAACCAATCCACCAGCCTCACCAAGGTTATCCCTTTGAGAGAGCTTTGTCTAGGGTAATCTAGCTTTGTCACTTGTTATCCCTCATCACCTTGAGCTAAAGGTTGGGATCCACAAGTAGTCAATCTTGTGTCATGCCCATAGGATCATTAGTCTATCCTTAAGTTGAAACAATCTCCACTAATCCAATGCATAGGAGAGAAAAACTCTCACTTTTTGACAGCATGCCCTTGAAGTCTTCCATCCACAAGAAAGCCAAAAATCTTTAGCCAATCCTCCTTAGGTCTATCATATAGCTTTGACTCTCCCTAGGAAATCCTTCATCAGCCAATCCAAAATCTGTGCTTAATCCAAATCCAACCATGAGCTTTCGTGTTCATCCATATGCAAGACCCCATCCCCATCCGACTCATCATCAAAACATGAAATCCCAAACCTATCATGATGTGTTCGGTCGTATTGTCCTTGCTCCTGCCACCTCCTATTGCAATGATGATGAAAATCTTGTTGACTATGATGGGTATATTGAAAGCCTTAGAAACATTCCCCCAAGCATCCCACAAAATCCATGCATTCTTCCAAACTATCTAGTCATGCCATCTAATACCCCAGCTTCTCCTCCATCACCCAATAAACCAAGCTTCCAATCTTCCACCCCCATCACACTAGCTATTCCTGTCAATCCACCTCCACCTCTGACACACGAGTCTCCAAGGAATCTCCTAGAGGAAATACAAGAAAAGCTGCCTCCAATAGTCATTAAGCCATGTCATCTAATCCAACCATGTGAAGTAGTCAGTGGTGAAGCTTCCCCATCTATAATATCACCTCCATCTCCCATAGCTACCATCCCCATACCATCCATCAAATTGCTTAAAATCCTTCCACTTCCCACAAGCATCAAAATCCCACCACCCATCAAATCGCTCCAAATCCCATCCACATCTCCTCCTCCAAGCATTATCCAATTCCCATATAATGAACCTGATGCATCCACTCCCATCCATTCCTATCAAGATCTTGTCCAAAAGCATGTTGAAATACCCTCTGACAGAACAGCAGATCCTGCCATCCCACTTATTCCCCTACATGATTCATTTTTACCATCCCCTCCATATCTAAATCCTACCATCTTACTTACTCCATCTCAAGATCCCTTTCCCTCAGCCCACCCAACTCAAGATCCTATCCTCCCATCTCCTTTGCTTCATGATCATACATCTCCCATAATCCATGATGATAGATCCATCGAAAAAGAACTAATTATCATATCCGAAGCTCCAACTCCTTCAGCTAGTAATGGACTCACATCTTGTGTTCCAAATAATGAACATCATATTGAAAAAAGAAATGAAAATGTATTTCTAGATGTTGGTATCCCCGCTATTCCTGCATGGTCCCAAGTCCTTCCATCTCCACCCCAAAGTTCCCATCCATCTTATTTTGCATCTATTTTGGGCCCTCATACTACTCCTTATCTCCAACCCTCCATTTTGGGTCCATATATCCCTTATCTAAATCCCACACCCTTTCCATCCATTTTGGGTCCTTACATACCTAATATGAATCCTTTATCCCCTCCATCTATTTTGGGAC
The DNA here is from genome assembly GCA_028749045.1 of Cupressus sempervirens. NCBI lineage: Eukaryota > Viridiplantae > Streptophyta > Pinopsida > Cupressales > Cupressaceae > Cupressus > Cupressus sempervirens. The sequence continues at coordinate 89,613,399 of CM053786.1, read as the reverse complement.
CTAGACCTTCCCCATTTCCATCTATTTTGGGCCCATATCCTTCCTTCCCTCCATCCATTTTGGGCAATTATATCCATCCATATCCTATGTTCCAATCTATCCTTCCATCCCCTCAAATCCACCAGCTAGATCATCAAAGGCACTCACCCTTGAATCCCTTCCAACCTTTAAACCTTATCACTCCATCAATTATCCCTCCATCTCCTCCATGCTCTTGTTCCCATCCCATGGCTAATAGAAGCATATTGGATGCCAAAATACACAAGCATAAATCCAAAAATCCACAAAAATCCAAGTCTCAACATGTCCCTTCTAAAATACATGTTCAAAACAAGAAACATTTAATCCCAATCAAAGAAAAAGTCAAGAGGCCACAAAAGCCCAAGCTAAAAAAGTCAAAAATCATGTGGATACCCAAGATGCTCATAAAAGAAATGCATCTCAAAGAAAAATCTCAATTGGCATCCATTCATGCTACTCAAAAAGCCTCATCCATCCATCCTTCATCCAAATCCCCATATAAGCATCCTTCATCCCCCCAATCCACTTTTACTCCATATGCTTCTTATTCTAAATTTCCCATCCTCCATCTTCCAACTCTACTTTTAGTCTTTATCTTTCTCTTCCTCCATTTTCTCTTCAACCTCGCTCAAAACCATCTTTTCCACTACTTTATCACCTCTCAAGGTGTGGGCCAATGATGATCTTTCCATTTTCCTCATCCATTTACCCACAAGCCTTATGTCTTTGCATCCATTATCTATCAAACTCCCACCCACCATTCCACTTGTTCAATCCAATCTTTTTTCATCCATCCTACCAACATTTATGAGCCAAAAATAGTTGAAGAAAGCTAAAATCATTCCAGCTAAGTTGAAAGTCAAAAAAGTCAAAAAATAATAAAGAAAAATAAAGAGTCCATCGGTGAAAACTTGGCAATTCAAGCGCCTTGGACAAGTACCATGATGAAAACTTGGCAAACAAGTGTCATGCATAATCCTGCCATCCCCAGCTTAGCCTATCACCCTCATGCTTTTGGTCATCTCTTGACATCCAACTCCATCTTCCAATCTATACACCTATCCTCCATCCTCCAGCTTCCATCTCACACCATCAACTTATCTCCTACAGCTTTAGCCAACCATCCCAGCTATCATCCATCTCCCTAGCCCCTTTAGCTTTTTCCATCCTAGCTTCAATCCTATCACATCCATCATAAGACCTCCTTCTGCATGTTATCTTCTGATTGGGGGCATTATATTCCTTGGAGATCTTGTCTTGTCCATCCTCCCTTGTCATTAGTATCTAGCTCTAGGCTATCCTCATGCAAACCCAATGTCATCTCTTTATATCCTTCATAATCCTAGCTATCTACCATCCTATCCAGCCATCTCATCCTCCTCCTCTAGCTATCCTTGGTCAAAAAATCTCTCATCATCATTGGATGCATCCTACCAAATCCATATCTTTCACTATCACCCCACCCTTAGCTTTCACATCTTGCACAACATCGAACCATCCCGCTATCTTATCATCCTGAGCTTTTGCCTGCTTGTAACTATCTTTGTCAGCTTCAGCTTGTAAATATCTTGGTCCGTCGGCTTGTACATCCTCTTTAGCTTAGTACCATTGTATCTATCTAGTGTTCATGTTAGTTCATCCTTGATTAGCATCTTTCACCCATCACACATCTTGGTTAGCTATTCCAATGCATCCTTTAGCTAGATTTCCTGTCACCAAAGTGTTATCTTTCTTAGTTCAGCTTGCCAGACGCATCACTCATCCAAATCCACCAGCTTAGGTGCTCTTCGATAGGTCCTTGCAGGATATAGCTTTCCTCATGTCTGATCTTGGTCCATTAGTACCTCATCCTACCCATCTCATTGGAAAACGGTTCTCTTTTGGATTTTTGCTTTCTTTTGATTTGGACTCTTCCCTGGTGGGTCTTGAAGTATCTTTTCCAAACAATCTTTTTGTTCCCTCCTCAAAGTTGCCACGATCTTCCATATCATGGTATACTGTGAATGGGTCAATCTGGGCATAAGGTCTTGATCAAGTCTTTTGTTTGTTTTTCTTTTCTGCTTGTGGGTTACCTAGTGTCGGTTCCACTCTGATTATTTCAAGATTCATGTGTGATACTGGGGCAATCCATGCATGTTTGTTTTGAGGCAATTCGTCAGTCCCCTGGACAGTTGGTGAAAAGGCCTTGATGTTCTTGGTAACCTTGGCAATTGACCAACAGTCCTATAGCAAATCTAGTGCTCAGCTACATGGTGGTACTTCTCTTTGAAGTATCCCCCCGCTCAAAAAGCTTCAATGGTTTTCCTTCATCTCCATTATCCCCCATCCATATCCAGCATCTGCCTCTTCAACCCTAGCTTGTGCAACCGTATCTCTCAGAATCAATCATCACTCTTAGCTTTAGGGGTCCACAATCCTAGTCTTAGGGATCCACTAATCCAAATCAATCCACCAAGCCTCATCTTTCGAGATCCACAATCCTAGTCCTAGGGATCTCCGAAACCCATCTTTCGCCAATCTGACTCTTTGAAATCCTGTTGCATCATCTTTTTTAATCCCCTCATCCATCTCCCCATCCTAGATTCCTTTTATAGCGCTTCACTCCTTCATCCTCTGCAATCCCTGAGAACTTAAGCTTGCTTCCTCTTGTGCCTCTAATTCTCCCTTTATCATTCTCCCGTAGTGAGAGTTTGAGCTAACTAAACCTCTTCTCTTAAGCCAATCTGAGTCTTCTTGCTCATCTCAAATTCTTGTACTTTTCAAGAAGCCATCGAGCCTCACTTTCTCTCCCTGCCGCCTTCTAGAGGGGGCATCTCACAGTCCATTCTCTCCTCTTCTGCTCTAGCCTTGGGCATCTTATTTTCTTATCTTTGATGCCATGCCACTTGCGGCATCACATCAAAGAGGGGCAAAATGTAGCCACCTAAAAACCTTTAGAAAATAAAGTATTTTTATTTTCTGAAAAAGTCCTGATGACATCATCATTTATTAATTAATAATTTATTTAATTAATTTATTTATTTTTATGCCCTTAAATCCCTTTATCTTAATTAAAAATATTTAATTAAGGAATCCCTCCCAAAAATGTTTAAATCTTATTTAAACATTATTTCCTTATTTATTAATTATTTAATTAATAAATTGACCAAAAAACCCAAAATAAATAAAAAATTTATTTTTTGCCCAAAACTTGGCCAATTTCTTTAAGACCACTAACCTCTTCCAAAATCTTCTAAATCCTTCTTTAATTTTGATTAAAGGTTAATCCCATCATTTCCTACCCCTAATCCCAACTCAAAATATTTAATTAAGATTAAATATTAATCCTCATGTTTATTAAAAAAGTTTTAATAAATATCTCCTCAACCCAAACCCTTGAAATAAATAAAACTTTATTTATTTCCTAAAAATCTAATTTATCCTCATCCTAAGAAGTTCTAGACTCTTCTAGAAAGTCTTCATCCTCATCCTAGGAAAGTCTAGACTATTCTAGAAAGTCTTTATCCTCATCCAAAGTCTAGACTCTTCTAGAAGATGTCTTTAAACCTAATCTTAATCCCCTCCTAACCTTGTCACATTCCCTAAACATGGGTTAAAACTTACTAACCCAAGCCAAAGTTAACAAATATCTCCTCCTTCACCCACCCTCATTAAATGCCATCCACTTTCCTATCCCTAAGCTAATCCTAAACCATCCTAATCCATCCTCTAATCATATGCACAAGCCTAAGCAAGCTTAAAACCTTCCTAATCAAGTCCAAGTCGAAATTGCTCTCATCTCCCTCAAAATATCTCAACCATAAAATTTTATGAAGCCCACTGGGCCATAAATGACTCTTCCAAGCCCTTTTATTTCTCTTACAAGCCATTATGAGGGTCTTTATGAAGATTTTATCCCATTGAGCCTCCTTTGTTGACTCATCCTTCCCCTTTCCTCCATCCTCTCACCCTGTGACATGTGTCACTCCCTAATTGGCTATAAGGAAGCACAATCCATGTGCTCTCCTCTCATGCAATCTGAGCCCTCCATGAGCTTTTTCCCATCCTTGCATCTTAGCCCTCAATCCCTCAAGCCTCTTGCCTATAAATTGGATCCTTCCCCTTTGCAAAATAACACAATCCATGAAGTAAAGTCATAATGTCATTTTAAGAAGCCATTTTACATCAAAACCATACACTCACACCCAAATTCCAACTGCATTTGAAGCCCTTTTTGAAGCATAAAGCTTGAGCATACATCCTATCTATTTAGACAAAGCTACTCAACAAGAGAGCTTCTCATTGAGAGAGCCCATTAATGGCTCATAATTCTCAATTGAGAGCTCATCTTAGTCTATCTTGAAGTTATGAATTTTGTTTAGTTTGTAGAAGCTTTATTTAAATTTGGTTTCTATTAGCATACTAACATTTCTCATATACAATGTCAAGTGTCAATGTCGAGAACAAGTTGGAGAGAAATCTCTTCAATAGGGTGATGATAGTAGGTAGACACAGTCAAAACAACTGGTGACTGAGGTCAAAGAGGAATCTTCACGATGTAGAACCTAAGAAGGACTGAGCGACAGTAGACAAACACAGCCAGGATGACTAGTGACTGACGCAAAAGAGATCTTCCATAAAGGAATCTGGAGACATAACCCGAGCAATGGTAGGTAGACATAGCTGAAACAACTGGTGACTATTGCAAAAGAGATTCTATGAGGAGAATCTTGAAAAGAGAGTGACACTGGCGATAGTAGGTAGACACAGTGAGGACCACTTGTGACTGTCACAAAGGAGATTATATGAGGAGAATGTCAAAAAGAGTGACACTAAAGGGGGAAATGCCCCCAAGCTATGACAAGACTCAATCCATGGATACATGAGCAGGAAAAGTAGGAATGCAAAAGCATGAAAGTGACTATATAGAATAGTCAGAAGACGCGCTACAAGATGGAGCATTGGGAACAAGAGGCACCTGTTTATCACGTTTTCACCTTCTTGGTAAGATTTTCTTTTTTTGCTACCATGATGCCTATTTCTAGGTTTTCACCAATGGTACTTTTCTTGTTTTTTAATTTTTTTGTATTTTTCTCTTTTTGATTTTTTTTTGTATTTTTGAAATTTTTCAATTTTTTTGATTTTTTTTTTTTTCAGGACATTTAGATATGTACAGAGAGCTTGTTGAGATTAAACAACTATAAAATCGCTTCAAGTGGAGAGTGTTGATAGGCTCTTTAAGCACTTCTCCTTCGGTTGTGGAAAGCTAATAGGTGCCAGATCCATATACTGCAGTAATGATGTAAGGACCTAGCCAGTTTGGTTTAAACTTTCCCTTTTGCATTCATTGTTGTTGATTATTAGGGTTCTCTCTCAGAACGAGGTCACCCAACTGGAAGTCACGTGGCCTGATTCTTCGATTGTAGCTTCGTGCCATTGTTTGTTGATATGCTCGTAGATGATCACATACCACTTGTCATCATTCATCTAGTAACACAAGCTCTTCAAGCCAAGCTATCTTATAGTCTTCATCAGTGATAAGGCCTTTCATAGAGATTCTCAAGGTAGGAATCTCAACCTCTATTGGAAGCACAACATCTGCCCCATACACCAATTCAAAAGGAGTTGAGCCCGTTGGAGTTCTAATGCTTGTCCTATATGCCCATAGAGCTGGATTGATCTGGAGATGCCAGTCTCTCCCTGACTTACTAACTGTGCGATGAAAAATTTTGAGGATCACCTTATTGGATGCCTTAGCTTGGCCATTACCCTGGGGGTAATAAATGGAAGACCAATGTTGTGTAATCTTGAATTTCTTGCACAGTTCCTTAAGGTCTTTATTCTTGAACTGTCCTCCATTATCTATAATGATTAAGGATGGTACAACATATCTACAGATGATGTAGTTTGTAATCAAAAGCGCTACAATTTTGCCATCAGCAACTGTGAGAGGGATTGCCTCTACCTATTTCATGAAATAATTTGTAGTCGTGATAATGAACTTATGTCCATTGGAAGAAGTTGGGTGAATCTGCCCCACCAAGTCGAAGGCCCATTGTTGAAATGGCCATGTTGTAGTAGATGGAATCAACTCTCTGGCTGGAGCATGAATTAGATTCCCATGTAGCTGACACTGCTTGCAGGACCTAGCATACTTAACAGCTTCTTGCTCCATTTTAGGCTAGTAGTAACCAGCATGAAGGAGTTTGCGAGCTAGTGTCAGGCCATTGGAATGAGATCCACAAATGTCTTCGTGAACATCAATTAGTGCGCATTTGGACTCATCGGGTTCTAAACACCTAAGGAGTGTTTTGTTGAGACCTTTCCTATACAAATCGTCAGCAATAATGACATAATGTGAAGCATTACGGATTAGGTAACGTTTCTCATTCTAGGTTAGACCATAAGGAATGGTTTGATTATGAAGGTAGGAATAGATGTGATGGTAGTAGGATGATTCTTGTCCTATAATAGAACAGATCATCTTGGAATCAGGTGTGTCATAGGCTGGGTAGTGTAATGCTTCCACCAAGAACTTATGTCAAAGATCATTTTTTGGCATTTGTAGCAGGGAGGCCAGAGTGGCCATGGCATCAGCCGCTTTATTATCTATGCATGGAACATGTTGGAAGGTGATGTGTGCAAAATACTTCATCAAGTCATCAACCATGTGTTTGTAAGGAATCAGTTTCTCATTCTTTGTTTGATACACATCATTTACTTGGTTGATAACAAGCTGAGAGTCACTGAATATGTCCAACTGATCTACTCTCCATTCAACTACAATTTTCATACTATTGATCAAAGCTTCATATTCAACAATGTTATTTGTACAAGGAAACATAATCTTGTACACTTTGGGCAATGAGTATCTCTGTGGTGTAATGAAGAGTAATCCAACACCTGATCCTTGTTGTGTGAAGGACCCATCGAAGAATATAACCCATGTATGGTGAGTGAGTGTTAGAATTGACTCATCTGGGAAATCAATGTTTATTGGTAGAATACTCTATATGGGTGCCTCGGCCAGCTGGTCTACAATTGCCTATCCCTTTATAGCTTTGCATTCAACATATTAGATGTCAAACTCACTTAGTATCATAACCCATTTAGCCAATCTTCCCATGAGAGCTGCCTTACTGAGCAAGTACTTTAATGGGTCTATTTTAGCCACAAGACATGTAGTGTGGGCAAGCATGTAGTGTCTCAACTTCTGGAAAGCAAAGACAACTACCAAGCAAGCTTTCTCAATAATGTTGTAGTTTTTCTCATAAGAGACCAATGTTTGGCTCAAGTAATAAATAACTCTTTCTTTGTTGTCATTGTCTTCTTGAGCCAACAGGATTCCCAAAGATGTTTTAGTGGCTGAAATGTATAAAAGTAAAGGCTTCCCATGCATAGGAGGCATCAGGATTGGTGGATTAACAAGATATTGTTTGATTTGTGTTAAGCTTTGCTCACAATCCTGGATCCAATTGAATTTCACACCCTTATGTAAGGTCTTTGTGAAGGGTTGTGATTTATCTACCAATTGTGAAATAAACCTATGAATAGATTGAAGCCTTCCCTGCAGTCCTCTCATCTGACTAATGTTTTGAGGTGGTGGCATGTTGATTATTGCTTGTACTTTTTCTAGATCCACTTCAATTCGTTTTGCAGAAACAATATATCCTAACAATTTCCCTGATGTGACACCAAATGCACATTTCTTAGGATTGAGCCGAAGACTAAATTTTTCCATATGATCTAGGATGGGTCCCAAATCTTATAGATGAGTATTGTGTTTAGCGCTTTTGACCAAGGTATCATCAACATAGTCCTCCATGGTTCTATGCATCATGTCATGAAAATTTTTAGTAACAACCCATTGATATGTAGCACCGGCATTCTTTAAACCAAATGGCATCACATTCCAACAAAAGGTTCCCCATGCACATGTGAAAGCCATTTTCTCTTGGTCTTTTGGCACAATTTTTATCTAATTTTATCTAGAAAAACCATCCATAAGTGAATACATCTCATAGCTAGCCATCATGTCTACGATCATATTAATATTAGGGAGCGGAAAGTCATCTTTAGGACATGACAAGTTAAGATCACAGAAGTCTGTACAAACCTTGATAGATTTATCGTGCTTGGAAATAGGAACAATATTGGATATCCATTCAACATAATCAATTGCATGGATGAAACCAACCCTCAAAAGTTTTTCCAATTCTGCTTTGACGAGCAATGCAACATGAGGATGCATTTTTCGAAGCTTCTGTTTAACTGGTTTGGTGCCTGGTGCTATGGACAAGTGATGCATGATAAGACCAAGATTCAATCCTGGCATGTCAGAATATGTCCAAGAAAAATTTGTTTTCTTTTCCTTGAAAAAGGCAATGAATTGTTCCTTCTCTTCAGGTGACAGTGACTGCGCCAGATGTATCACATGAGGATGTTCTTCTATACCTAGGTTAATTGGCTACGTCGGCTCTATTAACACTGATGATCTCTCCTGAAAGTGACTAGGAAGGACATCAAATATCTCATCCGCGGGAGCCTTAGAGAGGTTTTCACCCTTGGATATGTCTTTTGTTTTTTTACTTTTTTGGGATCTGACACTGCCACAATGTGGCTTTCACCATCGGACCTCTTGCATTTTTTCTTTTTAATTATGTGACTAAGATATTTGATGTCGGCCTTAGTCATGTTGATACTTTGCTCATTGGTGGAAGACGTTATAGGTTCGATAGAATTTAGGTAACATGAAAGAGCATAGTCATTTTGGAACATGGGGACTTCGTTAGATGCATTGGGGTTCTAGTCTATAAGCTCGGGATGTGCGAGTGAGAGAGTAGTGACTGGTTCAATGGCATTCACAATATAGTCATTAAGTGCGTGGACCAGAAATTTGAACCTACAGTGACCTCATCCATAGGTGTATTCAAATGCCTTGGAGTATGAACATTAGTAATTGATGACTCTAGAACAATAGTTGGATCAGACCCCCGTGACCTAACCCTAGATGTTTCACCCACTTTGAGTCAATTTTCGTAGACATGCACTTGGTCAATGTCTTTATCAATAGTAGCTTCTGAAAGATTGTCAAACTCATATTCATGAGAATTGGTGCTACATGGTGAGAGACTATAGAACTCCCCAACAGTGATAGGGACATACTCTCCTTCAGCCTCTAGATTCTTACAAAAATACTCAATATGACATGACTGACTAGATTCTCCCTTTTTTGAATGATATTTGAGTTGCTCAGTATTGTCCTCAAAAGAATCACTAGTATCATCCATAGTGCTAACACGTGGCACAAAGTCATCTGGCTCAGCAAAGAATTTAGCAAGATCATAAGGAATAGGATGAGGGTAGGAATCCTCATCATCAGATTCTTTCTCTCGAGTACCTGACTCAGATTGTGACTCATTTTCAGATGAACTCTTAGGTACGAGTATAAATTTATTGGATCCCAAATGAAAAAGGACCTTCTTAAACCCTAGGCCAGTTGTGTCACTGTTGCTTTGAGCTGATGCTTTGATAGGATCTATTAGACTATTGTTATTGCACCCAATAGGGCTGGTTCCCTTGTAACCAAAACTCTTCATAAGCTTAAGACCAGGTCCATTTTTTTAGGGGTGATTTCTTGAGCTTGTTCTGTTAGGTCCATAGGAGCCTCTTCTTTGTAAAGCCATGCAACAATGGCTCTATTTTCACTTTCATCTTCTAAGGGAACTATAGCTTTGACAAAAGAGCCATTAAACTTGGTCTGAGGTGTCAGCACGAATGGCTTTTTTGCTTCTAAGGGTCTCCCAAAATGTCGAGGGGACTCTAGAAGAGATGTTAATGACAACACTGATTCCATGTGGTACTCTCCCATACCAGTTTCTTTCAGTCTAAATGACTGCTCGATTTGTTTTAGCGCATTGGCGTGACAATCGGTAGATTCACGGTTAGCAGGGATGAAAGAATTAGCAACTTTGAGCATATTGTAGGTGTAGCTAGTAGTGGTAGGAATCGTAACTTCAGAGCCATGAAATGGGAATTTTATACATTGGTGGTATGTGGATGGCACAACGCGCATCTCATGTATCCATGGCCATCCAAAAAAAATGTTGTAGGCTAAGGGAATATCAAGCACTTGACAGATGACATCCCTTTTGACAGGACCGACGCAAATTGGTAAAGTCACAAGACCTAGTGACTTTCGTTCTACTTCATTGTATGCTTTAATAGTGATCTTTCGTCAAGGATCAATAAAGTCCTCAGAATAATCCAATTGTCTAAGCAAAGCAGTAGAGACAATATTTAGGCCAGTGCCATTGTCAATGAGTACCCGATAAACACGTGTCTGGTTGATCATAACCTCAATGTGTAGAGGTTGATTATGTGGGTGATTCAGTGAGTTGTTATCCTCTTCGGAGAAGGTCATAAGATGAGGTGAGGTCAGGTGACCTACCATGGATTGAAATTGCTCAAGATCAAGATCTTGAGTAATGTTTGCCTCAGTGAGGGCTTTGCCTATAATTTGCCTATGAGAATGAAAAATTTTAAACAGCTCAAAGATGGAAATATGAGCATTAATTCATTTTAACTGATCAAGAACACTATAACTGGTTGCAGTCAAGTTCGTTGTGTGTTTTGCACCTTTATCGGATGGACCAGCAAGGGCTTTTTCCTTTTGTTGTTCAAAATTTGAAATAGGAGGTGCAAGGCCTTTGAGCACCAACTTTGCATGAGAGAGAGTAACAACATTAGTACAGTGTTGCGAAGATGCATTATCCATCTTATTGGAAGTAGGGCCTCTCAAGACAAGTGGTGTCTTGGGTTTGTCATTATCTTGCTTCCCCTTTATGCTAATAACATCGCAGTATTCAGAATCTACAGGTTCAACCATGTGAATGACATTGTCATCATTGGAATATGTGTAGTTGACCTTATTGTAGGGTTCTAGTTTTGAAGTTTCTCCTTTTTCATAAGCTGGGAAAGGCTCTTTGAACGCCTTGTGGTCTGAGTTTTTGTTATGTCCATCTACCACAAGTTCACCAGCATCAATCATGTCTTGGACTTTATGACACAAGTTTATACAGTTGCTGGTTTTATGTCCCTTGTTTTGGTGATACTCACAAAATGAGGTCTCATTCCACCATGGTGGACATGGTTGTGGATCATAGGGATGAGGATTATCCATTGGTGAGATAAGCTTGTGTTGTAGCAATGTTTTGTAAACCACATCCAAAGGTTCTCCCAAAGGCGTATATTCTTGCTTGGGTCATGTTGCCCATGAGTTTCTCAATTTGTTTCCAGATGTCTTATTGTCAGGAGGAGGCTTCTCAGCATTTTTGGCCACTTTGAGGCAATCTGTGAGATTAAATGCTACTTTAGCAGGTTTGGGTGTGACATTATCAACAACCCCATCATGTACAATTTCTTAGTTCTTGTTGACATGTTTTGTTTTATCCCTGTTGGAAGTGGAACCTTGTTTGGTGTCTCTCTGAAGAGTGAGCTCACCTTTCTTGACCATAATAATTTGATATAGATAGCCTGTGTAATCATGTCTTCAAAGGTACGTGGACCTTGTAGTTGGACTCTATACCCAAAATCAGGTAAGTGGTTATCAGTGAAAATGTCGAGCTTCTCCATTTCTGAGATTTTACGGGAATACTTAGTGTATAGTTGTCTCCACCATTGGAGGAAAGTGAGAAAAGGCTCACCAACCTTCTATTTAAGGTTGCATAGATCTTGAATATTGACAGGGTGTTGAATGTTATGAGAATATTGCTGAACAAATGAATTGGCAATTTTTTCAAACATCTTGATACCAAGAGGTAAATGTGAGAACCACTCCAAAGCCTGACCACCTAGGCTTCTAGGGAATAAACGCATGAGGTATGTTTAATTGTGTATAAACTCCATAGACAAAGCACCAAACTCTCGCAAGTGATCTTGGGGATCAGTAGTACCAAAGTACTTGTCATATATGGGTAGTTCTATGCCTCGTGGGAAAGGCGACATGTTTATACTTTTGTCAAATGGGAATGAACAAAGAGCATCCAATGTGTATGTCTTTGTGGGTTTCTCTTTCTCTTGCATCATCCGAGCCATTTGGTCTTGCATAATTTTCAATTGTTTTTGGAGTTTAGCGGTCTCAGTTTCTTCTTCACGTGTGATAATGGTTTCCACATCGAAATGTGTGGGTAATTTAGCCCCCTCTTGGGCAAGTTTGAGAAAGTATTTTTCTTTCTCTTCGTTGAGTAGGATTCTCATGACCTTCTGAAAGTTTGTCTCTTCGACATTTTTCTATTTGTTTAGGAAGGATTTCCACCTCTTCCTATTCCTCATCAGTGTCATTTTCTTTCTCTTTCTCTTTGTCATCCCTAGGTGGTTCTTGACATCGACTATGACTACCATGTTTAGGTTCACGATTAGTCATTATAGGAACATGTTTAGTTTCTGTACATTGTGTTTCAAAAGGGTCTGTGGAGAAAGGATCATACATTGTATTTGGGAATGTAGGACCTCTACCTGTCTCAGTATCCTCTTGGTAAAAAGGATTCCTAATTTGTTGCAAATTGGAAAATGTTCGTTGAATTTGAGATGATCTAGCAGGTGAGGAAGATTGTGAAGATGTCTCACAAGCCAAACTGGATACAGATTGCACAACGAAAGGGAAGCGACCTCTGTCACGATTATGACCCCTAGCATGACCATGTCTAAGGTTATCAGGATAAAACACATTGCCACTTTTGGTTGTGACAGTCATAGGCAAGGACAAGAAGCTAGAACTTGGAAAAGGACTACACTAAGACTGAGTCTCAAAAAGAACAAGATAATAGCAAGAATGCTATTCACTAAGGCACAAATGGTCTGATTTAAAGGCTAGAACAACCAGAGATTATGACCATTGCGACACAAAGTATGACAAGCATTAAGACGAGGACCAAAATTACTTATGAGACGAGACTAGTCAAGGTATAAGACACAAATCTTCAGCTAAGCAAAGTGTCGTTGTTTCAGGACTGTTTGCAAATAGAGAGCGATAAACGAGCGCAAAAAAAGACAACGTGCAGGTTGCAGATAGCTAGAATAGACCCGAATTGGTAATGCTAATACAAAGTCTCGTGCGTAAAACTTTTATGGGTCGCACGAAGAAGTTTTACAAGTTGCTTGAAGAAGTTTCTATCCCACACGAAGGTCAGTAATAGTGGTTTAATTTCGCACAAAAAGGTTCACAGGATCACGTGAAGATTTACAACAGCAATTTAATTTCGTGTGAGGGAAAAATGGTTTCACGCGAGTGTCAGATGATTTCGTGTGAGACCCAAATGATTTTGCGCGAAAGGGCAGAATAGTTTCACAATAGCGACTAATTTTGACAAAAAAATTTATCGTTCCAATAACCAGGCAGATAAACAGGCACGTACAACAACAAGCAAGTGATTTCAAGCACATCTGAAAACAATGGGCAAGGGCAAAAGCAACCTTGCCCATGAACAATCAAGTGACTTAGTTTGTGCTAATCCCTAAGAGCTATTTGTGTATGTTTTTAAAGAGTTTTGAAATCATTGCAAACATTCCTAAAAAATGAAAAAGTTTGGCTTATCTAAGGTTTTTAGTAATGGTTTGACTCTGCAACTTTTATGACTCACAGGGGTGACCTCCAATCCTGACGCACTAAAGTTTTGACACAGTCCGAGAACTTAATCTTCAAGAGCTGCTAGGGAGATCTGACAACCCACAATGAACCACACCCATGGAGATTTCTTCCACAAGGACATTTATATAGCGGTTGTCACTACCATGGCGAAAATGGCTATTACCGCTTGAGGTTCCGTCAACGCAGTTTTCCCTATAGAGGGATTGTCTACTACGGTTAACCCTCTCTAAAGGTGACCGACTCACAATAGTGTACCACAAGGGGATTTAGCTTCCAAATTCAAGGTTTTGACACCTTTTCACTTTTAGCCCAATCAAACCAGACAGATTAATTCGACACGCTAAACTAAGAGTATCTCTTAAAGATCTATGATATCAACTCCCAGTGATCTATCAACCTCTCCGGAGAAAGGATGCCTTAATAAACAAGTTGAAGATTCATCTATCTACGAGATGCTCAAAGTATCCTCCCCACCTACAAGGAATCTGTCTTAGAGAGGAGTTTCACTAGGAACCCACTCCCTCAAGATCCACGAATAGTGTTCATGGGGGCCTAATTACTATGTGTGTATAGATGTTAATTTCCAAAAGCAAATCTATCCAAAAGCAATCAAAAAGCACAAGGTGGTACACTTAACACTTTAACTATTGTGAGGTGAGTCCAAAAATGTGGAACATTTAACCCCTCACACAAGCCAGAACGAGTCCACAACTAAGAAACTAATGAGTTCTAGAAAGCACAAAAGGGTTGCCTTGTGGAGCATTTAATGCCTCTTTCCTGTAGACCCCTCCCCTTTAACGTGGTGCTGATCTTGCAACCACAGGGTGGAACCAGGGGCCGACAGATTAACGAGTCCAATAACCCAAGATAGCTAATTAGATCTATCACTAATAACCAAGCCTGCTAGATGAAACTAATAGAGATCACAACCTAGTATCAAATTATGCATGTGTTGTAAAATGAGAACATGAAAGGAAATACACACAAGCTTGACACAAGAGATATTTGTTTTAGCTCCAAATAAAATGTTATCAGCTGAGGAAGGTTACCTGGTGATCCTCGCAACACACTTAGTAGATTTTACCTGATTTTTAACAATTCTTGTGTTGTTTTCGAAGTTAGCAAAAGCGAGATGCATTTTTATTTTTATTTTTGCTTTCTTTTGTCATGTTTGGATGGCCTTTCTTTCTTCCTTTCTGTTTTCCAAAAAAAAAACCTGCAATAAAAATTATTGATTAAAATTCCAATATTTGCATCATGAGTTAATAATTTTTTTTTATGAAAACATATAAAAAATTTATTAAAAATAGAATTATGATCCAAAAAATCTGAAATTTTTACTATAGTCTACAGAAAGCCTCCCAAACGTTCAATAAAATTTTCTGATTGAAATTCTTTGATTTATGTCAAGAATTAATTTTTTTATGAAAATACATAAAAAATTTATAAAAAAAAAATTTTTGCTCAAAAAAATCCAGAATATTTACTGTAAACTAAAAAGTATGTCCCAAATCTATATTAAAATTTTAGATTTAAATTCAATGATTTTCTATGCAAATTAATTTTTCAACTAAAAAACTATTAACGAATTACTAAAAAATCCAATTTTGGTCCAAAAATTCTGCAATTTTTACTGTAGATGCTAGACATTTTCATAAATCTGTAAAAAAAAAATTTAGATTAAAACGTGTTAGTTTACTAGTTTAAATAATTTGCATATGACAAAATCATTAAAAAAAATATAAAATAAAGCTTTAATAAAAAAAATCTGAAATTTTGTGTGTGATTTTTTCCTATTGTGTAGAACTTTCAGTAAAAAGTTTAGACCAAAATTCATCAATTTGGTCTACTTTTTATGATTTTCATGAAAAATCATAAAAAGGATTAAAAAAGGAATTTTGATCAATTTTTTTTATAAAAAACTTTAGAACATGAGAAGGAAGAAAAAGAAGAAGAAGAAGAGAAATAGAAGAAGATTAAGAGGAGAAGAGGAACAGGTTTCTCAAATGCTCATTTTTTCATCATTGTTGGATGCCTTCTTGAAATGTCTTCAAACTTGCAACAAGACAAACCTACAAAACAAGATATAAATAAAAAACTAAAATGCAAAACAAAAAGAATGAGGCCAAAAAATTGATTTCTCGGCCCCACAGTGGGTGCCAGAAATGTATGCGTGAATATGCAGCCTCTGCTAACACACACACTTCAACATGGTCTTTGTATGCAGATTCATCCTGGAATGAACATTGGATTGTTCATCTGAAATTTGCCCTACAAAGCGACTTGTTGCCTTCTATCTAAAGGGGATTGCTTATCAGATATCCTCAGATTTGAGGTGTTTAAGCAACCAAACCCTCTAAGAATGAAGGATTTGAAAGAAAATGTGACTAATCTATATGATTATGCAAATTAATCTAGAATGGAGTATGCATTTAATCTAAGAACAAGTAAACGAAAGCTATACTAAAATGTATGCATATTATGCTAAATGAGAATTAAACTAGAAAATGAATATGAAAGTAGGGAGCTCAAATGAATGCACAATCCAGTAGCGATTCGATGCAAATTCTCATTCAACCTCCTTTTAAAATGAAGAGATGAGGGTCTCTTAAATAGACTTTCTTGGAATCCATCAACGGTTGAGATCGATTTCAATCAACGGTCAGGATTAAAGGTGAAGTTCAGTCATAAAGGGAGATTCCCAAATTAAAGGGAGTTAACAGATTTAATTTGAGTAGAATAAGGAGTTAATTGATTTAATTTGAGTAGAAAAAAGAGTTAACTGATTTAACTCATTTTTGATCAATAGTGAACTAGAAATTTCCCTTTCTGAACTAAAGAGAGATTTTGTTGAGATATTTAATTTAATAAGATGAGATATGCTCTCATAATTACTTTTTCTATTTAATTAAATAATCCTTTAATTAATTAGAGAGACTTTTCTTATTTAATTAAATAACTTCATTTAATTAATTAGGAATGGCTTCTCATTTAATTAAATAACTTTGTTTAATTAATTAGAAGTAAGTACTCTATTTAATTAAATAATTTAGTTTAATTAATTAGAAATACCTTTCCCCTTTAATTAAATAATTACATTTAATTAATCAAGATAGGCGTATTTATTAAATTAAATAAATTTAATTCCATAGTACATTAGCCTTAGGATATAATTTAATTTAATTAAAGTATAAATACTTAATAATTAAATTATAATTAAATCAAGTAGATTTAATGTGACTAATATGAGTATTTCTATAGGAATTAAATAAGAAATATGATGAATGCAGATTAGGGTTTTCTGCATCTGACAATTAAGTCAAGTAGTGAATAGCAGAATGAGAATTACCTATTAGAATAGGACTTAGAAATTATCAGAAATAGATCAGAATTGGTATAATGGCAATGAGCCAATTTTGGGGTATTACGAATGCAAGGTGTTAGAAAGAGTAAACACCTCTTAGGCTTTGAAAGGATAATCAGGTACACATGCATTAAAAAACATTTATTGGGCTTGATCACATCAATGGTACTCAAAATTAGGGCTTCAATTTTGAGTCCCAATAGTGGCTCTATCTAGGGATGCATGTCTCTTATGGGCATGGCAAGGATTTAGATCTTTGGAAGAAGTAGATCACACATTTGATAGCAAAAACTTCTTTCAAACAACTTTATTGAAAGCAAGAAATCTACTCCTACTATGTACAAACAATGGCCTCGGGCCACTGGAAATTTTTCAAAGCTTCTTACCTTTTTCATATACCTAATTCTCATTGACATCTTCTTGAGGTGAACTAAAACTCTCATTCTCCTTTATTTCACCCAATACATCAGTACTTTCAATCACTTCATTAGGTAAAACAAAACTATCATCATTACCTTCATAGTGCATATAAAAACTAAGCATACTTTCTTCATCTTGTTCACAATGAAAATATGAATCAGCATGATCATGACAACTGATATCAAACTGAAACTGATCATCACTAACTGACTCATGGACACCTTCAATTGGAGACACAAAATTTTGGTATTCTACTTCATTCAACGAGTTACACGAATCAATTTTTAACTCACCTTCTATAATCAGATGTGAAGAGCATGTGAACTCTACTCACTACCTACTTGCTATCATGTTACTCATTAAATCAGATTTATTTTCCATTGAAACTTCTTCATAGTCAAACAACTAAGTAGTCACCAAGCATGAAAACTTATCCTAAAAGTGTTGATCACAATCATTTTCTTCATCTAACAAAATGTTAGAATTTACCTTGAACTTATCTTATCTTTACAAGTTTTATTAGCACATAAAGAAAATCCATATTTGGATTGATAACATTCACTATTTTCCTCTTCATCACATGAAACATCAAAAAATATTCCAGCATTACCAACATGAAAAGAATCTAAAACATCATCAAACTTCCCTTCACTAACATCCCTCACATCCAACAAGTCATCATGTGCAAACACATTTGAGGTACTATCATATACACCTCCAAAATTTGACAAAGATTGTTTAGATTCTACATCTCTTTCCACATCAAACTCTAGGAAAGTAACTTGACTAAATGAAGAAACATTATGAGGGAAAATATGAGCATCCTTAGAAACACTTACATGCTTTTCAAAATCACAAGCCAACAAAGCTGAAATTTCGTCAAGGTTTAGGAAGACTACCTCACAGATCTTCTCTTGGCTATGATTATCATCCGAATGACATGAAGAACTTACAACAACAAAATCATTAGTATAACAATTTGAAACATTAGAATTATTACAAAATTCATTCACATCATGACAAGAACTACCTCTTCTACTATTATATAATTCCTCAACTTCATATTCACTATAACAAAGTTTATTTTCACTTTCATATCCATCTTTCTCATGTTGATTACAATTACTTGATTCATTTGCATTTGAATCGTTCTCTTCACATCCGAAAGACAAATTGTCTTTCTCTATGAATTCATCACATTCATTACTACCTTGACTTTCAACACACTCATTATTATCATTAGAAGATATAACATGAACTCTATAATTATCACTTTCTATCTCCTCAATGAATCCTTTAGCTTGCAAAAGCTCTTGTAACCTTATAGGTGTTGGCCAATTAACTAAATTAGGCACTATAATATTAAGGAAAACAATAGGTAGGGAAGATTCCTCCAGTCTAGAACAAAAAAGCATCATACTAATTATTGATTTAAACTTTATATAAACTTGTTCAAAATTTAGACCCTGAATATTACCAATTGCATTTCTTATGCAAATGACAATCTTATTATGAATCTCTCTTTTCTTCCTAGCAATATTTGCATGGACACTTTTAGGATTTTGGACATCACTTTTAGACCTAGAGTTTGAATCCATCTTTTAAAATTTCAGACTTCTACCTCTCTTTTCTTAGTGTTGAAACCACTAGATGAAGGTAACCATTTTGTTTATTCAACTTTCATGAAAGGAAAATATGTGAAAATTTAAAATACCTTTATGTATTACTACATGAAACCTCTGATATGCTGATTGGCATTGTGTAAACATGAAATCCTTCACACCATAGATAAAATCTTTGTAGAGCCACCACCTCCTTAAAAATGAAAATGAAATAACAATAGTGATTCACCTTTTGAAATCAATTACTTTGAGAGATACAAACAACCACAAACTATTAATCAAGAAACTTATACTTCCTCTTTCCCGAAAAACTAGATCTGCCCATAAATACTGAAAGACTCTAATATTAAAATAAACCATGCATTGGTACAAAGATTTAGACTAGAGTCACCACTTAAACTTTGTGAGAAATGATTTGAAACAATTTACCACTTGTAAATTCTGAACTAGACTTTCAATATGTAAAACCTCCAGATCATTAGCATCTTGAAAAGAGAGTACACTTCATAAACCAATTCTTGTCTCTAAAACTTTCTCAATAGCACATGTAAAATTGAATTGATTGAAGATTAACTTCTAACAATTACAAAATACAATTTACATCCAATCTTACAACATATTGTTGCCCATGAATAAAGCTTAATATGGGAACAAAAAACCTTGCATACAAAACTAAATATTCACAATATATCAGAGATTTCCAGCTCCTCATCAAGCATTTACAACTTTTGTCCCCAATAGAGTCGTTGTTTTTTTGGCTCTTGATTTAACTGTGATTATTATTACCAGAAGACAACAAAATTTATTATACCTAGAGGTAGCCAATGCTCATGATCAACATAATAAACTATGTCTCTGGCCCAACTTCACTACTTCCTATACTTATGGCTTTGCAAAACCAAGTTGGGAGTACTTTAGGGATTCAATTAACTTCTTGACTCTTACCTATAATCCCTAAAAATAATAGATGTGGTCCAATTTCTTTGATATATGTGAAACAAGGATGAGCTACCATAGCTAACAATAACCCATAAGTTCCCATAGATAGATGATGACCACCCTTATACACTTGATACAATATTTGATTGATTTAGATTTGAGTATAAATTTGATACATGTAGTAGAATTTAGTTTTGTTTGTCTTTGATTTATATGACCGGTGCCTTATCCATTGCTATACAGAGTCAACTATTAGTAGGGTATCTAATTCAAATGGTATCCTAGTGTAGGGTATCCTACATGTCTTTGGGCTTAGATTTTACTTTGTGTACTTGGTATATTTGAGAGAGAATGCTACTATGTTTCATTTCCCTAGATTCTTGTTGTGATTTTTGGATTGTCATATGTTTGGGATTTGAGACTATCTCCTTATTATGGTGGGAGTGGACTATTTAGGTTCCACAAGGTCGAGTGGTAGTGATTCTTATACCATTGAGATCCAATACTTGGATGTACCTTGTGCAGTTGTTCTATTCTTCTTATCTTTTGATTAGGTTATTGTTGATCTCATTTTGGTTTTGATAAGGTAGTGACAAAACACTTAAGTCATTACTTAACAAAACTTATTGCATGTCGAGTAAGTAGTGTATGTTGAGCATAAGTTTCCAAATAAAGCATGTTGAGTAATATTCATAGTTAGTGCTGAGCACCAATATTTGTCGCGTCACTCAAGTGCTGAGAGAGTCATACATGTTGAGTGATTTAGAAGCCAAGTAAAATAGTGGATGCCTAGTCATTTAGGAGCCAGGTGACAACATTAAGGATATAGTCAGTGTCGAGCATCAACACTTTCATGTGTCGAGTAAATAGTTTATGGCATAGTTGTTTGTAATGGAACAAACTCCTATGTAAACCATTTTTGGGATGACTTAAGGAATATTGTTTTATGATTCTAGAAGATATATATGATTAGGAAACATATCTAATTAGGAGGATCAAGGATATACTTGGAAAGAGGAGATTTTATATCTAGCAATAGAGTGCTAACCAAAGGATCAAGGTAATGAATCATTTTAACAAGTGAGACAAAGCAAATTTAACAAAGTAGTCTTAACAAGCTTTTGCAAATCCTTTAACAAGGTGCTTACTTTATTGTGAGTTAAATTCCTCTAACAAGGCACACTTTTAGCAAGATGTTGAAATCCTTCAATAAGGTAAGATTTAATAGTCTTTGTAACCCTTTAACATGGTAGACCTTTCAAAGGGTAGACCATAGTTTATGATCAAAAAATTGTAACCTTAATTGGATACTTTATAACTACAATAGTAAAGATTTGTGGGTGTCATCCCCACCCCAATTTTACCTTCTCATTGAAGGGTTTCATGAGTGATGTAGGAACATTTTAGGTTTCCTTGTAATCCTACACTTTTGGATCTTTCTTCCATTGGCTACCGAGTTCTTAGTGGATGTTGAGCATTCAATTGATGCTAAGGCATTCCTTTGATTGCTGAGTTATTGTGGTTGTCAAGTGAACTCTTTGGATGCTGAGTCATTCTTAGTTGATGCTAAGTTCTTTTGGTTTCTGAGTGAATTCTTTTAGATGCCGAGTGGATCCTGTGGTTGTCGAGTTCCTTCGGTTGCCAAGTGATTTCTTTGGTTGTAGAGCATTGGAGGATTCCAAGTTTGTAGTTGTTTTTGAGTGATTCCTTTGGATGACGAGCTCATGTGAGTGCCAAGTGCCAATTTTTATGAAGTCTTCATTTGCTGAGTTGTTTGCATTTGGTTCTAGTTTGGGCTGACTTGGCTTGCATTTAATTTTAGTAGGTAGTTAATATCTATTTTGAGCTGACTTGTGGGTTTCTAGAATCTTCTATAAGCCATTTTGGGCAAGTATTTAATGAGGTCTTGGTTTGAGTTTAGGGGGTAGTAGGGAGACGAAGAAATTTAGGGAGGGAGAACCAAGAGGATAGAGTGGAGAATGCGAACTTGAAGTTGGTTGTCTGGATTCAAATGTATTTCTAATTGGTCATAACCCATAAGGCCTTACAACTAGGCATGTTTGTTGAATATTTGATGAATCAACATAAATATTCCTATTCTCTCTCTCCTTGGTGTTGTTATTTGTGTTTGCTTCCATTGTGTTAACTCTTGCAAGATGGTTTGGATAGTTGAGTGAGCCTTTGGCCCTAGTTATTCATCTATCTTTGCCTGTGTCAGGTGGTATCAAAGCTAGAGGTTCATCCTTGTAAAGATTGGATCTTGTAGAACCCTGATTTGGATTTGGTTATAGGGTGGCAGATCTAGGGATTTGACATATAACTTGCAGAGGGTTATGATCTTGCAGGAACCTAATATTTAGAGATGGTTTGTGGTAGAAGAAATGTCGATGATGCTATATTGGATACGTTGAGACAAATTGTAGCCAAATTAGATATTGTGGAGAAATCTCAAAGGAGAGGAGCACATCTCGATGATGTAAGTGATGATTAAGAAGTAGCACGAAAGCTTAATCAAGAACTTGAAGAAGACCAAGATGAAGCTAGACTCTTGAGAGTATTGTCTAGGGCACATTCAAAGCCTATTGTAGAAGTTGTTCCTTATGATGGAAAATTAGATACCAATGCTATGTTGGATTAGATCTCTGATATGGATAAGTTCTTTGAGTATGAAAACACTCCTGATAATAGAAAGGTGAAGATTGTAGTCACTAGGTTGCAAGGTCATGCATCACTATGGTGGGAGCACTTGCAAACTAATAAACAAAGGAGAGGAAAGGAGAAGATTAGAACTTGGCCAAAGATGGTGAACGAGGTAAAGAACAAATTCCTCCCTGTTGATTACCAGGTTAGCTTGTTGAGAAAGATGCAAAATTTGAAAGAAAAGGACATGACTATGAAAAAATATATCGAGGAATTCTATAGATTGGACATTAGATCTAGACATGTGGATGATGATGTTGAGAAAATTGCAAGGTACATTAATGGATTGAGATCTAGAATTCAAGATGAAATAAGTTTTGTGAAGCTAGAAATTGTAGAAGAAGCATATCAATATGCCTTGAAAGTGAAGGAGATCTTGATAAAGAAGCATGAACAAAGACAAAGAGGTAGAGGTAGATCTTATGGAGAAAGTGGTAGATCTTCTATGCAAGATAAAGGCAAATCTGAATGTAAGAATGATGGAAAAGGAAATATTAAATGAAAAAGTGGTAATTCTTACCGAGGAGGCACTAATTCTTACCAAGGAAGAGGTAATTCTTTTTCTAGAGGTGGATTTCATGTTAATTATTTTAGATGTGGTAAAGAGGGACATAGATCTTTTGAATGTAGATCCTCTAAAAGTGGTCAAGGTAACAAAAATGTTGTGATTCAGGGAGATGATGAGGGTTCACCAAGTGGAACTGAGGCTGGAGAAAATTTGATGGTAAGAAGAACCATATGTAATAAGGGAAGTGATGAGGAACCTATTTTAAGGAGATGTCTTTTCAAGACAAGATGTAAGATGGCTGGAAAATGCTGCAAAGTGATTATTGATAGTGGAAGTTCTAAAAATATGGCATTAGAAGAGCTAGTTACCAAGTTGTAGTTGCAGATGCTAAAGCATCCAAAACCTTATCATGATTCATGGATAAAAAATGAGCATAAGATATTGGTAAGTGAACAACACCTTGTGAAGTTCAAGATTGGACATTACTTTGATGAAGTTTTGTGTGATATTATACCCATGGATTATTGTCATATTTTGTTGGGTAGACCTTGGCAATATGATAGATATGCTATAAATGATGGAAGATTGAATCAATATACCCTTTGGGTAAATGGGAAGAAGTAAATATTACTGCCTTTGATAGAAAGTCTAGGTGAGGTGAATTGTACCACTATGAAAATTTTCATGGTTAATGGGAAACAATTTTAAAATGAAGTAAAGAAGAATCAAGTTTTTTTTGTTATAGTTCCTAAAGGACCAAGTGTTGGTAGTAATGACTAAGTGATAGCAGATAGTGATAGCCAAGTACCAATAGAAATTACAAAATTGTTGAATGAGTATAAAGACATTATTGTTGATGATATTCCTAATGGTTTACCTCCAATAAGAAGTATAAGTCATTGTATGGACTTGATTCCTAGAGCTAGTTTTCCAAACAAAGCACCATATAGATTGACGCCTACAAAGAATGAAGAAATTAATAGACAAGTGCATGAGTTGTTGCAAAAAGGTTTGATCAGAGAAAGCTTGAGTCTATTTGTTGTACCTACTGTATTAGCACCTAAAAAGAATGGACAATGGAGAATGTGTACTAATTCCATAGCCATTAACAATATAATAGTAAAATATAGGTTTCCTATGCCAAGGATGGATGACATAGTGGATTGTTTGAGTGGAGCAAAGTATTTTACCAAGATTGATTTGAAGAGTGGCTATCATCAGATCAGAATTCGAGAAGGTATGAATGGAAGACTACTTTCAAGACAAAGGATGGTTTGTATAAATGGTTGGTTATGCCTTTTGGTTTGACTAATGCACCTAGTACTTTCACGAGGTTGATGAATGAAGTTCTAAATTTTTTTTTGGGTAAGTTTGTGATTTTTTATTTGGATGATATTCTAATATTTAGTAAGACTAAGGAATAACATCTTGAGCATATTAGACAAGTATTGCAGAGGTTGAAAGAGGAAAAGTTGTTGATTAATCCAAAAAAGTGTTCTTTTATGCAAGAGGAGATTGTGTATTTGGTATTTGTAATTTTAGATAAGGGATTGAAGATGGACCCTTAAAAGGTTAAAGCAATTTTGGAATGGCCTACACCTAAGAATGTGGGTGAGGTAAGATCATTTCATGGTTTGGCTAGTTTTTACAGAAAGTTTATAAAGAATTTTAGTGGTATTTGTAATGCTATGACTAAGACAATGAGGGGAGATAAAAATGTATTCAAGTGGACACATGGAGATAATAAGAGTTTTGAGACTTTGAAACAAAAGGTTGTTGAATTACCTGTATTAGCTTTGCCTAATTTTAACAAAGTATTTCAAGTTGAATGTGATGCGAGTGGTAATGCAATAGGAGCTGTATTAAGTCAAGAAGGTAAGCCTATTTCTTTCTTTAATGAAAAGTTGAATGATGCGAAAAGGAAGTATTTTATGTATGATCAAGAATTTTGTGTCATTGTTCAAGAATTGAAGAAGTGGAGACATTATTTGATTCCTAAAGAGTTTTTATTGTATACTAATCATAAAGCTTTACAATACTTGGGAAGTCAACATAAATTGAATCAAAGACATATGAAGTGGGTTGAGTATTTGCAGAGTTTTATATTTGTCATTAAGCATAAGAATGGAGTTACTAATAGAGTTGTTGATGCATTGAGTAGGAGATGTTCTTTGTTCACTGAAATGAAGGTTTAAGTTCTTGGTTTTGATGAAATGAAAGAGTTGTATGATGATGGTCCTAATTTCTCTAAGGTGTGGAGAGAGTGTAAAGCACCAAATCTAACATATCACATAAGTAAGTATGATGAGTATTTCATTCAAGAAGGTATATTGTTCAAAGGCATTCAGTTGTGTATTCCTAGAAGTTCTATGAGGTTGAATCTAATTAAGGAAAAACATAGTGGTGGATTAGCTGGACATTTTGGAATTAATAAGACATCGAGTTTGCTGAAAGAGAAATATTATTGGCCACAAGTGTATAAGGATGTTCAAAATTTTGTAAAGAGTTGTGGATTTTGTCAAGTTGCAAAAGGGGTAAGTCAAAATGATGGTTTGTATACACCTATTATAGTTCCTAAGAAACCTTGGACTAATATCAGTATGGATTTTGTTCTTGGACTACCTAAGATAGTGAAGAGGTATGATTCCATATTTGTTGTAGTGGACAGATTTTCTAAGATGGCTCATTTCATACCATATAAGAAGACATCAAATACTGAGCATGTTGTAGAATTTTTCTTTAAAGTGATTATGAGATTGCATGGATTACCAAAAAGTATTATTTTAGACAGAGACAGTAAGTTTGTTGGTTATTTTTGGAAGACTTTGTGGAAGAAGATGGGTACTGAATTGAAGTTTAGTTCTACATTCCATCCACAAATAGATGGTTAGACAGAGGTTGTGAATAGAAGCTTGGGTAATTTGTTGTGATTTTTAGTTGGGAACAAGCCAAGTAATTGGGAGACAGTATTAACACAAGTTGAGTTTGCATATAACAATTCTATGAATAGGAGTACAAGAAAGATACTTTTCGAGATTGTTACTGGAATGCGGCCTAGAGGAGTATCATATTTGAGGGATGTTACTAGTGAAGACAAGAGAAGTGTTGTAGGAGAAGAATTTTTTTTATTTTATGGAGTCTTTGCATAAGGAAGTAAAGTTGAGGTTGGAACAAAGTAATCAAAAGTATAAAGAGAATGCTAATCAATCTAGAAGACACCATGATTTTCAAGTTGATGATGAGGTAATGGTTCATCTCAAGAAAGTAAAATTTCTTGTTGGAACCTATAGTAAGCTGAAAATGAAGAAATTTGGACCTTGCAAGATCTTGAAGAAGTTTGATAGTGGTAATGCATATGAAGTTGAGTTACCTGATGACATGGATATATCTCCTATATTCAATGTTGTTGATTTATACAAGTATCATGAGTTACATGATGACTTTTCTATACCTAATGATTATCCTAAGAAGAAAATCAAAGAGGTTGAAGAGATATTAGATCAGAGAGTTGGAAAAAGTACAAGAGGAAAAGATTACTATGAGTATTTGGTGAAATGGAGCAATAGACCAATTGAAGATGCTACATGGATTTCTCAATCTGATTTGGATTTAGCTTAAGTTGTGACACTTTCATGATTTAAGAGAATCATTTTCTCCAACCCTGGTTGTCTGATGTAGGAGCATTCTAGGTTTCCTTATAATCCTACACTTTTGGTTCTTTCTGCCTTTGGCTACTAAGTTCTTAGTGGATGTCAAGCATTTAGTTGATGCTAAGTCATTCCTTTGATTGTTGAGTCCATGTGGTTACTGAGTGAACTCTTTGGATGCTGAGTCATTCTTAGTTGCTATTGAGTTCTTTTGGTTGCTGAGTGAATTCCTTTAGATGTCGAGTGAATCCTATGGTTGCCAAGTGATTTTCTTTGGTTGCTAAGTTTTGGAGGATGCCAAGTTCATAGTTACTACTAAGTGATTCCTTCGAATGCCAAGATTGTGTGGGTGTCAAGTGCTAGCTTCTGTGAAGTCTTCATTTGCGAAGTTGTCTATGTCTGGTTCCAATTTGGGCTGACTTGGCTCACATTTCATTTTAGTAGGTAGTTAATATCTTTTTTGAGCCAACTTGTGGCTTTCTAGAATCTTATGTAAGTCATTTTGGCAAGTATTTAACAAGGACTTAGTTTGAGTTTAGGGGGCAGTAGGGAGAACTGAGAGGATCGAGTGGAGGATGTGAACTTGAAGTTGGTTTTCTAGATTCAAATATATTTGTAATTGGTTGTAACCCAAAAGGCCTTACAGTTCAGAATTTATGTTGAATATTTGATGAATCAATATAAATATTCCTATTCTCTCTCTCCTTGGTGTTGTTCTTTGTATTTGCTTCTGTTGTGTTAACTCTTGTAGGATGGTTTGGATAGTTGGGTGAGCCTTTGGCCCTACTTATTCATCTATCTTTGCCTGCATCAATGAGTAACCAAATATCTTGTGTCATGTGTTAAATTTACTTTATGTCATGGATGTTATGATATAGTTATCTATTTCAATTTATATGTTAAATTACAAGATGGATGGGTGGTGAATGTTTTATAGTTAAAGTTTTGAAGTGTTGATTCACCCCACCTCTCAGAATTTAGTTTTAGATTGTGATTCATAAATTTTTTTTATCGTAGCCTTGTTCTCTAGAAAGGAAATATTTATAGCTTTGAGAAAAGATCTTGAAGATGGAAGTCTACAAGTTGGGAAAGACTATTGAGAACTAGAATATTGAAATTCATCTTGCCCTGCACCAACTCATGGAAGCAAGAGAAGAACAACAACATTCATTGAGGAGAAGGAAAGAGATAGGTATTGAGGAAAATGACACTCATTACCAAGAGGAAGACACAACTGAATTGTTTGCAAATGGAAACTCGGGTGAGTTTGATGCACCAATTGCAGATTTGATGGAAAAGAGTGGTGCCCTAACTAAAGTGGTTAGAAATCTTAAGATAAAACAAGAAGTCTAATTAATATTGATATGTGAGGTGATTAAGAAAAAAAAAAAAAAAAAATCTAAGGAAGAAAAAGTCATGATTCAAGATGACAAAAGAACACTAACTATCAGACTAGAAGAGAAGACATTAGATGTGCAAAAGCTTGCTAACATGTAGCTGGATACAATGAATCATTTAATGATTGCAAATCATTAATTGAATGGAAAATACATTGATATCACAACCTTGAAGTTACATAATGAACAATTGAGGAATGAACTAAGAGAAGAAAGGGAATTTTTTGAAAGTTTCAACAAGCCTAGAACAGCCATAAAGTATTTTGAGAAATTGATGAAGTCACCAAGACCTAATAATGAAACTACTGGATTGGGATACAAATCTACTAAAAAGGGAGAATTGTCTAAAAGTGGTGAACAAAGGTAAGAACTACAAACCCACTTATCATAATTGTGGTAAATTAGGTCATACAACAAATGTTTGAAAGAGAAACAACACAAATTAGAACCCTAAGAAACAATTCAAGGGTTATTTGCATAAGTGCAACAAGCAAGGACATTAGGCACATGAATGCAGGACCAAGACCATGGACACACAAATATTTGAAGGGTATTGTCACAACTATTAGAAATATGGACATAAGGCATATGAATGTAGGTCCAAGTCCAAATGGTCATCAAATAAGTAAGTCAAGGTAAACCATAATGAAAATTAATATGATTGGGATTACAATACAAGATACAGTTTTCACTATTGTCAAGAATATGGACATGTTCCTGAGAATTTCATTAGAACACATTTCAGAGGCAACTACAATAGATGGTTAAGTATAACTACATGCTTTAGTTGTTTAAAGACTGGTCACACCAGCATAAAATGGCCAACAAGGTCACCTGTGTTGAGTAACAGATCCAACAAAAGAAAAGTGAAAGTTAATGTTGAAGAGGTATAGGTGCAGATTAGCAAAACATGGAAGAAGAAATAATATTGCAACACATCAAGTGTAGATGAGGTCACTTCATCCAATAGATCAAGTGATCATATCACCCCCAACTAAGCAATAAAAAGGTAGTTGTGGGACTGATATCTCATACATCAGTTCTAAGAAACTAAGATATGAAGATTATATATGCATGAAATAATTTTTGAGAAAATATTGATACAAGTATGAGGATGTGTTTCAATCATTGTTTTCTCACTAATTTCAAACCTACTACTTGCTGGTAAGAAAACTACTTAGTTGATTGGAGTACTATCATTTGTTTGATTGATGAAGAGGATTTGATCAAATGAGATAACAAGAACACCTAGAGGAAGGGTTGAGTTATGGAATGAAAAAGGAGTACAAAGATAAGTTAAGATAGTGATGAAATAATGTATTGTTTATATACTTGAGGCTGCAAAGGTTGGATACACTAATTAAGTCTAGAAGAACAAGTAAGAAGAATTGTGGTTTCCAAGCTTGACCAAGTCTATAGTAGGTGCTGAGAAAAGTTAGTGCAAGCTGATAATAAAATTAGTTGGATCTAAGAAAAGTGAAGATTTAGTGTATGTTGAGTGAACATAGTGTAAGCTGAGTAAAGTTTATTTGGTGTCGAGCATTAGTAAACTTTAGTGTGTGTCGAGTGAATTGCTAGTGGATGTTTTGCAACACTATGTGTGCTAAGCATTAGAGGTTAGTTGATGTCGAGTGCCAATATTCATGTTAAATCATAGATTTGATAAATTTGAGCTGATTATTTTGTTTTCTTGAATTGTGTGAAGTGTGTGGAAGATAACTATGATGATTTGGTGGCGTAGAATACAAGGTAAACTATTGTGAGGCAAATTCAAGGAAGATTATACAATAAGTTTCTAGAGGAGCTAATGGAAAAGTGGGTAGATTCATTGTATCCTACCTAATCCTACCTAACCCTAAAATAGATCATTATGGTTAAGCAACAAAATATCTTAAATCTCTATTTACAGAAACAGGTGGTTAGAAGCAAAGGTTGTCATGTGCAAAAACCTAAGGAAGACAAGGAGTCTAGGGTATTGCTTCATTTAGTGGCTAAATAGAAGAGACTATAATTGGCATGCAAAGAAAGAAGGCTTAAGAGTATGAATGCTTAAAGGGTGAACAAGCTATCAATGCTGAAGTGTGTGAAAGCCAAGCATAGTTGAGGACTGAAATAAAGATCTCTAATTTGCAGTGAGTTGTAATTTGTTATCAGATCAAACCTTCCTATTAATTTCTAATCATTGTATCAATATAGGGTAAATCCTTTGGATTAAGGTTGACCTAACAATAATTTGTAAATCCTTTAACTAGGTGACATCCAAGTGAATGATCTATAGTCCTCTAACAAGGCTCACTCCTAATAGGGTGATTGAAATCCTCTAACTAGGTAACATTTAACAGTGTGTATTGTAACCTTTAATAGGGTTATCCTTTCATAGGGCATTACTTTAGAAGAGTGAGAATTAGCAACATGTTACTAGTGGTTTTTTCCAAATTGGGTTTCCACATAAAATCCTTGTGTCAAATGTGTTATTGAATCTATTATGTTTCATGTTTACATTTCTACAATGTTGTTTTGATCTAGGATGGTAACCTACAAATTTTAAGTGTTGTATGATCTAATGGATGCATGCCAAATAAGGTCTTATGGATATGGGTCTACCAAACATTAAAAAGTTTCATTTGTACATCTTGACCTTGGATAACTGATTCACCCCCCTCTCAAGTGTTCTAAATAATTCCAACATTAACATGCAATATATTGGTTTGAGCCTAGAATAAATCTATAGTTTTCTTGTTTTTCATGTTGTTGCCGAGTATGAAAAGTCTCTCAGTTGCTGCCAGGTGAGAAAGAAGTTTTAGTTTCTACCAAGTGATGGAATTATGTTAGTGGAAACTGAGCTCACTATTCTTTCTAAGCATATTGGAAATGATGTATAAGCTGAGTGAGTGGAAAATCCTATTATAGTCAAGCTCATAGCTGTATAAGCATTAAAATTTATTTTCAAATATCAAGGGTTATATAGTCAATTTTTGACTCATTTGCATTCATTAGAGATAAAAGAGTGCACAAAGAGCTTAAGGAAAACTAAGGAGAAATACTCAAGTGTTTTCAAACTAGATTCAACTACTACTTGTTCTCATTCATCATATTCAAAAGGTATTTCACTAGTGTCAACTTATGTTGTTTGAATTTGCAAGTCCTAGTTAAATAAAATAATGTCTAACTCTTTTGTAAATGTTAGGGAGGGAAATTAGTTTTTAATGTGCAATTAATTAGTAATGAAGTGAGACAACCACCCTTCCTAGCTATTCTTGAGATAACATATAAGGGAGATCCATCTAGTGCATTATAAATGATACCACCAAAAGTATTAATGATACAAGATGTCAGATGTTGCTATGCTAGAAAGATAGGAGTAGTAGGAGACCTAGAAATTAGAGATACATACAGAAAACTCTGTGACAATGGATTTTTGAGGGAACAATTCAAGATTATTGAATGGAAAGGGTTAAATCATGCCCTAGATTTTCCTGGATGAAAGATTTTAAGAATGAAAGGATATGCATTATTCTGAGCCATAATCACAAAAATTTCATCTAGTTGGAAAATGGACCCATTAGGATCTTCAAAAGGATCATGCACCAAGTATCTAGGTATCCAACCCTAGAAAAACCTGAAACTATGTAGAGTAATAAAAATAGGCAATTGAGAGAAATACAAGGGCAATGTGGAACAAAAGAGGGATGCCCATAGACACAATTTAAGATCCCCTAATTGCCTTTGCAGTGAGAGTGATTGCTCACAAGTTCTTTCAATCCAAAAAAAATGAACAATATATCTTACATGGCTATGTGGATCTGGGATACAACATAGTGAAGAAAAATCACACTTATGACCTTGTCAAGTTACAACTCCAATAGTTATCAAAAAAATTGGAGGTCATAACGAAGGAAAAAAGTGCACAATATAAATTTAGCTCACTACTTGTCTACATATTCTTCTATGTGCATAACACCTTTCCAAATTTTGGTTAAATAACATGCAATACCAATAGGCCAGTGACATTACAGATTGTAGATTTAATTAAACAACTTGGAGATAATTTTGAAATAGTAATGATAAGCTACTTTGAAGAATTCAAGAAGTATATGAAACAAAGGCTTAGAATTCTTGTATCATTGGTTAAAAAATATTATAATGATGTTTTCTTTCTAGTTGATGCAAATTACACATATGTGTAGGCAACTATACCTAGGGTCAGATGGCTGAGGCCCTTGCCTTATGAAATAAATGTTGATGAGGCATCTGCAACTATTATAGATTTACTAGTAGAGGAATTTGATAGTAGTGCCACCTCATTTGGAAACTATGAGGAAGCCAAATAAAGAATCACAATTGATTTAAAGAAAAATTCTATGATGAGGAAGAAAAATAAGCTTGTGAAGAAGCTTAAAGAGGGATTTGGTGAAGGGGAAGAGGAAGAAGAAGATGAAGATGAAGATGATGAAGAGGAACATCAAGATAAAGCCCCATTGGCACTCACTCTAGGCCAAGGAGAAGATCAAGAAGAAAATTTAGAAGGTGCCAAAGTACAGGAATTCAAGGAAGCACTTAAGACAACAGGTAAGAAGAAGAGGAAAGAAAAGGAGATTGCAGTGGTAAAACCAAAGAAAGTTGTAAAACAACAACAACCTATAGTACTTGTTACTAGATCTAGCACAAGGGCAACTGCTAAGAAATCCATAGAGGATGAAAATACTAAAGGGAAAATAACTATTGATGCAACAAAGGATCTAGATATGAAGAAGATGTTAAGGAGAAAATACACTACTCCAACTGAGTTAGATGAGGAGAGGAAAAAATTAGATGACATTAGTCAATTTCAAGTGGTAAGCCATAAACCCTCATCAAATTTAGACAACTTGTGTGATAATATCAAGAATAATGGAGTTTTTTTGGATTTACACATGTTGTATTTAATAATATAGGAAAGATAGATCAAAAAAAGGTAGAAGAAGCAATTTATGAAATGACAACAACATTTAAGACCACACCTATAGAGATTGACAACTCATTACCAAAGAGTTTTTATGACTGAGTTGAGCAAAAGTGGCAATATAGTTTGACAACAAAAAGATAGATTAGGGAGAATACACTTGCTAGAGTAATGCCTACTTTGGATAAGGAAAAGATGAAAAAATCTATGAAAAAATTCAATGGAAGATTTTCCCCAAATATAGAGCGTTTAATATTTTGCAAAATAACATTGAAGATGTTGTTAAATAGAGCATCCAAACATGGAAAGTTATCTATGGGTTGATAATAGAAAATCCAAGTGATCAAGTTCCTTAAGAAGTGGGAGAAGAGAAATATGAAAAAGGACAAGAGGTCCAAGTCAATGATGGTCATGTGGGAGGTATTGAAACTACAACAATAGTAGAGGCCACTACTAAGGTCAGGAAATAGAATGATCAGAATGTACTTGAGGTAAAAGTGTCAAGTTCCATTCCCCCACATGTACACCAAGTGAATTAAGAGGACTCAATACAAATAAAGGATTTTCATGAAAACTCTACTTAGAACATCAATTCCTTGATAGATAAAGACATGAAGAAACTCTTGATTGGCTCCACCACTATAGCTAAATTATGAAGTGGTCCTATATTGGTTAGAGTAGATGAGACTAAGAAGGTAGCATTAGCATATGTAGGGGAGAAATCACAAGACACGTCCATTGTGCCCCCTCAATCTAGAGAAAACAAGGAGAAGGGTGAGCAAGGTTCTCATATTGACCATGCAAGTGTGACAACTAATACACAAATTTCAATACCTATTGTGGTATATCAAGTGAAGGATATAGTACCACTAGTTGTCAAAACATTAGTGCCAAATACTTCAATGTAAGCAGTATTAACTATTGAGAAGGATGGGACATAAGTCCACATAGGTCAAGAATATAGTCTTGCACCTATCTCACAAATGCAAGATGAAGATGACAACAAGGAGAAGGAGAAGGATAGGACTAAAGAGTTAGTTTTGACTACTAAGCTAGAGAAAAAAATTTCTATACAAACCTTGGTTACCATACCAGTTTCTATATCACTTCCTACTAGTCAATCTCTTCAATAGTTGAGTACATATGCTACACCCTTACAAACATCAAGGCCTAGTCCTAGTACATTTGAGTATGTTGAAGATACATCTTATGGAGATGCCATCTTAGATGAGGTGATTGAACTACCCAAGTTTGTGTTGGAATTACAATAGGAAAGGTAACAGGGGGTGAATCAGTAGTTTAAACTTGGACCCATAAAACTTTCACCACACATACATCTCATACATTCAATGAATAATATATAAATAATATACATCTAAATCATGTAAACACAAATAAGTAATCACACACATATGACACTAGATATGATTACCCATAAACCCTTCAAGTGAGAAGGTAAAATTGGGGTGAGGATGACACCCAAAAATCTTCATTATTGTAGCAATAAAGTGTATCCAATGAAGGTTATAATGTTTTGACCATGAAACATGATCTACCCTATGAAAGGTTTGCCCTATTAAAGGCTTACAAAGGTTGTTAGGTCTCACCTTGTTAAAGGATTTCAACACCCAGTTAGGAGTGTTCCTGGTTAAAGGAATTTAACTTACAACTAAGTAAGCACCCTATTAAAGGATTTCATACAACCTATTAGGACTATTTTGTTAAGAGACTTTGAACTAAAATCACCTATTAGAATGTCTCAGCATAGATCATGCGATTAGCACTTGATTTCTTGATAACTGATCACCTCTAAACAATGTCTTCTTGATCCTTCTTGATCAGATGTCTCTTTGTTGTAGCCTTTTCTCTATCCTCTATTCTTCTCTAACTAATTCTGCAATGTAGTTTCACTTCATAACTTCTAAGCCACTATGAATGCTTTATTTATGCATGCAAGCTTCTCCTTTTCACTTCTTCAATACTCTTGCATGCTCTTTGAAAGTTTAGGGTTTTTCTTCCTTAAGAAGACTATGGTGACTTAGGGTTGGATATGAATCTACAACTGAGATTCATCCATTTTCCCACTTAATTCTTCCTATTTTCTGATTGGTTACATGTAATTGCATAGGGAATCCAACTAGAGATTCATCCTTATCTTCAAAATATCAAAATTCAATCTTAAGTTGGCCGAAACATGGTTTACATAGTTGTTTATGCCTTTACAAAAAAATATGTCAAAACTATCTTACTCGACATCTGAAGGCTCTAATGCTCGGCATAGACTAATCCTTTTGTTGTGACTTGGCACTCGCATTGCTCAACATCCACTACTTACTTAGCTCCTGTGTCACTCAGCATATACTATCTACTCAACACATGAGTGACTCAACACTCACTATGACTTGGCATGGTCTATTATTTACATGTTGTGCTTGGCATGTTCTGCTAGTTTGGCATGAACTAAGTAAATGGCTTAAGTTTATTGACACTCACTTGTCAAAACCAATCTGAGATCAACAATCTTCCCCTTTTACATGAGTATCAAAATAATTGAGTATACATTATCATCCTTAATCTTATGAGTATAACATATCTCAACTTTTCTTATATACAAAACTTCAAAGCATCAAAATTTTGTAATAACTTGTATACCTCAAAATACCTCAAAATTTGATTACTCCCCCTAAGTTGATAGGTTTTTTCTGTAACCAAAATTTTGTACTCCTTCTAATTAAATGTGTCTTTTTTGATACACTTTGACTTCATGCTCTAGTTTGTTGATATTATTTCATATGATACTTCTTGTATTTTGATGCTCCCTCTCTACTTGTTCTTCCTTATGTCTCTTATTTCATTCTCCCACTTTTCTCTACTTCTCCCCCAAAAATATGTCTCCCCCTTTTTGACTCTTATGTCAATGGGTTATGCACTTATTGTGTGTTTGTCCAGAAAAGGTTTATGGACATCCTATATCATCTTAAGGGTTGCATCCTAGTTATCACATGCTGCATCCAATGACTTGATTTGGGTTGTAAGATCGATAGCAAGGTGAACTAGACCATCTAAGGTAGAAAGATTGGGGTCTTTCTTTATTAGAGTTTCAACATAGCCTAGTTCATTGTGCAAAATCTCCATATGAGGGGTGAGAGTTACCTGAATGCTAGTTAGTTTGGCCCTAATTTTGGCCTCATGTTCTGTTAATATAGCTAGTTGACTCTAGGTTTGAAGCAATGTCATGAAATGCTTCTCACTCTAAGTTGGATTCATCGGTAGTTTTGCACCTAATGCAGTAATCTGGCTTTCTAGACTCAGAATGTGACTTTTGGCCTCTTGGGTGAAGAGTGAGGAATTGCACAATTTAGTTTACAATGGGAATATGTTCTCAAGTACCTTCTTCACATCCTCAACCTTAGTTGCCAATGCAACTTGTGATGGTGCTATATTATCAAATATTTTCTCATTCACTTTTTTTTGGAACTTCTTTTCTGACCATTCAAGTAATTCGGCATTAGTATCTAGGTCTTCATCATTGACCTTTTCCACTATGTCTATCAGTGATTCCATTAGTGTCTTGGTCTCATTAGGAGTTTGTAGACTAAATGCATCTAAAAAGATGTCTTTAATACCCTATAGTGCCTACTTCTACTTGTGTTCTCTCCTAAGAATGTCTTGATGCTTTTTCTTTTCTAGGGCTTGCTAAAGTATGCCCATCTATTTTATGGTTATGGTGTCATAATCATACTTGGATAGAGAAATTTCTTCATTCAGGCTCACATCTCAACATTGAATTACTTTTTCAGACTTTGATGAACTTGGGCTCTACATTGAGATCTTCAATGGAGTAGAATTTTTACTCGAATTCTAAAGAGTATGACTTTGTGGAGTGCTAGATACTGGTATGTTTACCAGGGCTTGGATATAAATTCTCTCTTTCAATTGTGGTGTCATCTCACTCTCTTTAGGCTTTTCCTAATCTACCATAATAACTTGACTTGCACCTTATCCTTTTCCTATAGGTGCAGATAGGTCTATCTGGCCTATTTCTTGTTGTTCTATAGTAGCAACATGTGTTTCCACTATGCTCTTGTCTATAGTATCAATCTTGGCAATTATATCAACCTTGTTAGATGTATCTTCTAGAATTTGGACCAAAGGTTATACATTAATGACTGGAGGTATGATAGAAGGTAGTTCTTGTGGATTCACCTTATCCTGTGCAACATCAACCACTAACTTTTATAGCTCATCCATACTGACCAAAACAGGATTATCACAAAATTTGGTCTGCAATGTAGATTGATCTAATATCTTCTTCAAATCATCTTCAATAAGGGGATTGATGTTCTAAGCTGATATTTCAGAAACATCCTTGAAATTTATCATTGCAGTAGTCTCATTTGTGATATGTAGAGGATTGACACTCAACAAGTGTGTGTCTTGGACACTATGTTCTTTTGGCTGCTCTAGCTGAGATGTTGCCTTGTCATTTACTTTCATTTTTGTTCCTCCCTCAATAGTGTTATCTTTTTCATCATCTTCTTCATCATCCTTGAACTCAATGAGTTCTTTCTCACCTTTCTTTTGTTGTATTCAACCCATAAGTGAGTTTCCATATCTATGTGGACTTTTTGACTACATCTTCAATATTATTTTGCAAAATGCTAAAGGCTTTGTATTTAGGTGTGAACCTAACTACATATTTCTTTATAGCCTTAGAAATTTGTTCCTTAGCTAATTCAAGCATCACTTGGGTTAGTGTACTCTCCCTAATTTGTCTTTCCAAGTTTAGACAATAGTGCCATTTTTGCTCAACTATGTCATATAGACTTTTTGGCATTGAGTTGGCAATTTCTAGTGGGGTTGTCTTGAAAAAATTTCCATCATAACATATATGGCTTCCTCCACTTGGTTTTTCTCCACTTTACCCAATTTATCAAAATGAACATGACCAAATCCTGATAGGTCTACATTATTCTTAACATTTTCACATAAATTTTCAAGATCTTAAAAAAGATTGTGACTCACCACCTTGAATTGGCTAATCTCATCTAAC
This sequence comes from Cupressus sempervirens, assembly GCA_028749045.1. Classification (NCBI taxonomy): domain Eukaryota; kingdom Viridiplantae; phylum Streptophyta; class Pinopsida; order Cupressales; family Cupressaceae; genus Cupressus; species Cupressus sempervirens. Next base: position 89,575,159 of record CM053786.1, on the reverse strand, counting down.
TTTGTTTTCTCCTCATCAGAATCTGCTTGTGCAAAATACTTCCTTCTTGGTCTCTTCTTCTCTTTACCTCCTTGCTATGCTTGTTTGGTCTTTTCCTTGACCTTTTCTATAGTTTCATGTGTGTTGGCTATTGTAGTAAGTGCAGTGGGCTTGGGTTGACTTCGTTTGACAATTTTCTTATTCCTTGTCATAGATTGTACCTTGGCCTACCTCTTCTTTGGCTTGGCAGGAGTAGGTGATTCCTCAATTTATTCTTCCTTAGCACCTTTAGTCTCATCCTCTTCTTGTTCTTCTCCCATACCTTGTGTCAAAGCTAGAGGTGCTTATGCTTGGGTTTCTTCTTCCTCTTCATCCTCTTCTTCTTCTTTTTCTTTCTCCCAACACCCTCTCCAAACTTAGCTTTCATCTTCTTCATTATCTTTTCCTTTTTCTTCAAAGTTGAAGTAGTCTTTAGTTCCATGTTAACCTTGGACTTTACCATCTCATAATTTCCAAATACTTTTGAAATTTTATCTACCTCTTTTGCTAGTAAAGTTGTTATTGTTGCAGAGGCTTCATACACATTTATTTCATAACCTAAGGGTCTCAACCATCTTACACTTGGTGTAGCAGTTTGTACATATGTATAGTTAGCATCCACAAGAAAACATACATCATTATAGTGTTTTTCAACTAAACATATTAGTATTGTCAATATTTCCTTCAATGACTACTTGAAGTCTTCAAAATCTTGTCATCAAAGATTCAAAATTCTCTCCTAACTACTCAATATACTCACCAATATGTATAGTTATTGATCTATTTATTTTCCATCCCATAGTGCCAAATGAGGGGAATTTTTTTTGCACATAAAAGAATATAAAAAATAAATATAGAGCCAAATTTCCATTGTGCACTCTTAGTTTTCCTAATTTCTCCAGGGTTCTCCATTAATTCTTGCAATTTTAGCTCCACTAGATCATATGTATGATCTTTCTTGACAATCTTGTAAAAAACATCCATAGCTATATAGGGCACACTATTCAGTCTACTAGATTGATAGAACTTGTGTAATATAACCCTTAGAACAAATTTTATCAAAGGATCAGTGATTGTGTCTATTGTAGGAGTTGATGAAATCCAACTCCACAATCGCCAAGATCACCTACATGCAAAATAACCTGTCGAAGGGAAACCAAGAAGGAAGAGGTGGAGTTTAGGAAAAACCCTAAACAGACATGAGAGAGAAATAATGCAAAACAATAAAGTTGTATTTACAATGAGAATGCGATTATGAGTTGTGTTTACAATGAGAGAGAGACCACTTATAAAGGCCTCATGGAAGCTTGTAGAACAAGCTAGAAAGTGGTAGAAGATAAGGTTGACAACTAAGTATCTTTCCACAAAAAGGTGGAACATGCTAGAAGGAAACAAACTCCCGTGTTGTCAACAACGCATCACTACATGCATTAAATACTAAATATTAAATAAATGCATTAATCTAAGTAATCTTAAGTAAATAGAATAAATAATTAATAATTAATTAATTATTTACTCTAACACCCCCCCTTAAGTGCAACTTAGGGGAATGCCTTAAGCTCACAAAACTAAGATGAAAATGCAAGGATGGGTCCCAGCAATAAGGCCATGTTAGGTACCCATGTACAATGTAAAAAAATGCAACCTCTTAAAATGGGGAAAGAGAGAAAACCACGTGGTAAAAATCCTCCCCCAAAAAGAGGTAAGAACCTAATGAAGAACTGAAGAAGCCTCCAACTAGGGGAATGTCCCCTAAAACAAGAACAAAAAGTGATCATGAAGAGCATCACTAAAGCAAAAAGAAGCCACAAAATCTTCCATCAAAAAGAAATTGTTGATCTAAAGAACCTCCATGAAAGAAAAAGGCATGAAGCGAACATGTCTATATGGTATATGATCCATCTCACCAAAATGCATAGATAGCTAGCCACTACAATCACCTCATATATAGGATCAACCACTGAATTTATAGTTCACGCTATTAAACCATCAAACAATTGATGCATTAGAATAATAGCATAACCCCACCTTAATGCAAATGGGGTGAGATGACAGGCAACTGAGAAGGTGGGCCAAAAATCTCCTGTGGACGAACCAAGAACAACGAGAGAGGAAGAGGTAGAAACACCTATAAAGACATGGTCACAATGACACTGCATGGGAAAACAAAAAGAAGAAGGCCTAAAACAACAAACAACTATCCCCCCCATGGTGCTTTAAAAAAATAGTGCATGTGTGACTAACTCAAAAACAATGTTCATGAACCTAGATGCAAAAGTGACACTTTATCTCAGTGCATTTACAAAAGAGCTTACAAATGATGTCTAAAATGATCAGAACAAAGAAAAATCTAACACAAAAGAAAGTACATCCTAAAACAAAAGAAACCATACCAGGAAAATGATCCTCGAACTTGAAACACCCAAGATATTCACCATAGAGTAAAAATGCCAAAAATATGATAGAAAGAGCATAGGCCAAAATCTAAGGAAAAAGACTACATTTCTAAAAAGATGACAAAACCGACTTTCCAAAAATATAATATTTTCAAAAAATTGACATGGAACGCAAAAGATATGCAAGCCGGAGTCAAAAACATAACTTTGGACTTCAACTAAAAAAATGAGCAATAAAACTATATCAAAACCTAAAAATCCCTAAACTAATGTCTCCATCTCAGAACCAACTTTTTGGCACTTCTTTTGGATTAGAAAAATACCTTTGTGTGCTCAAGTTATGGCCAAAAAACCACAAGTAGGTCAAAATGACCCTTGGAGAGGTGCAAGAAGCTCAAGATGTAGTGACATCATGATGATGTTAGCAGATTATGTCATTAAATTTGATGACTTGAAGGTCATCCATGTGTCATAAACGTGTCACACCTACAGCTACTGACTATCCTGCCAACTATGCAAAGCACTACTGACGGAGTAGAAGAATCCTCCACATAGCAGGTAACTTTACCAAAAGAGCAAAGGGTTCATGGGTGGAGAGGAGCAGTCGGTGGGTGGCATTGGAGTGGTTAGAACTTGTGTTGCCACTGGTGAAGAACTACAGATAGGCGGTAGCCTGGCCGCGTGGGTGCTATGGCCGCACAACTGGTTAAGGCAGTTGATGGGTTGAGCACTGGTGGAGCGGCGGTGGCCCCACAGTGGCACAATCGTGGTTGGATTTTTTTTTTTAAATTATTTTTGTTGCTCTGCGTATCCATACAACCGTATGGAAAGCCCTCCAAGTAAAAAAAATTTCCTCCCGGAGCCCTATCTCCAAAATTGACAAATTTTATATGAATCTTGACTGTAAATGGCCTTTTGTATCTAATGGTAGCATCCATTTGGATCCAAAGTGCTATGAAAAAATCAAGGTAAACTTTAAGAAAGCTGCCTCCAAAAAAAGATATAAAATATTGGCGAATCTTTCATTATTTTGAAAAAACAAAATTATTTATATTGGTGAAACTCTCAATTTTTTATTCTAAATATTATTATTTTTGACGATTATTTTTGAATCATAATTTTTTTTTGTATAAAATATTGACGAATCTCAATAATAATAGGAAGTTCATTAATCACCATGGAATATTACAAATCAAAATTGAACATTTTTTTACCTTTTGGAATGTTATGAGAATTGTTACATATACTTTAAATCAATAGTGAATAATAAATATTGGTGATATATCCCTAAATTAACTAATAATTATGATAATTATTGCTCAGTTCAATTTAATGTCTCCAATAATATATTATATTTAGGTAACTCAAATCTATTCATGTAACGAATATTGTGGTGAATATTTGAGTTTAAATTTTTCAACAAAATAAATTATTGAACGATTTTAAATATTCTAGAACTAAATTTTATAAAACTATGGCGATTTAGGTTGTATCAAATCTTAAATTATTAGCCAAATTACTTGCCAAAAAAGTCTAAAATTAGCCAATTTACAAATATTAGCCACTAAATTATACCCTAGAAAAAATGCTCTCCTACTGGATTGAAAAAAAATGCACAAACAAACTAGGGTTTGTGTCTCCGAATTGAAGCTTCAAAAAACCTTCAACAAACCAGTAGTAGGGAGGCTTTGATACCATGTAGGAGTTCATAAAATCCAACTCCATAGTTGCCAAGATCACCTACATGCAAAATAAACTATCGAAGAAAAACTAAGAAGGAAGAGGTGGAGCTTGGGAAAAACCCTAAATGGACATGAGAGAGAAATAATGCAAAACAATGAAATTGTATTTACAATGAGAATGTGATTATGAGTTGTGTTTACAATGAGAGAGAGACTGCTTATAAAGGCCTAATGGAAGCTTGTAGAACAAGCTAGAAAGTGGTAGAAGATAAGGTTGACAACTAAGCACCCTTCCACAAAAAGGTGAAACATGCTAGAAGGGAACAAACTCCCGTGTTGTCAACTACTCATCACTACATGCATTAATAACTAAATATTAAATAAATGCATTAACCTAAGTGAGCTTAAGTAAATAGAATAATTAATTAATTATTTACTCTAACATCTATTGGCATGCCTCGCTTGTTCTATATAGCTCCAGTATTCTTTTTAATTACTTCTTTTGAATCACTTCTCAGTGTCTTAGGCTGATCTAGGGTTGGGTAACTAATAACCCTATGGATTATTCTCTTAGAAATTTTGATAGGTCCATTATCTAGCCATATTGAACCATCATGAATTTGGCTAAGCACTATCCCGATCCACTTTGTCTTGAATACATTCAAAAAATCTAGGGCTCATGTTAATCCTTTTCTCTCAACAATTTTGAACTCTTCTTTCAAAACACCATTATCATAGAGTTTTTTGTATGCTTCCCTAATTTCTATATCCTCAATGCGTCCTATCTTATAGTGTTAGAATTTTCTCACATCTTGTACCATTATCACATTCGGTGGAATCATTGACAATGCACCAGAAGGGTCTTGCTTATAAGCGATGTCAGGAATAGCTTTGAAAATGGGTTCCTTGACTTCACTAACTACTAATTAAACATTAAAAACTTCCTTTCCCTCTACATTCTTTGAATTTGATGCCATAATGTGAAACTAGGGTTTACAAAATTTAAACTACATAGCTTAGCTCTTGATAAATACCTTATGAAATATGATGAATTGGTGTGAGATCACTACTAGAATCTTCTGCAACTACTTTGAATGGATTTCCAGATCACCTTTTGCTTTTCTCACTCTTTCGAATATAAAATGATGAAAAATGAGCTAAAATTTGATCAAATACCCTTTGAAAACCCTACAATTAATGTGGAGTGCTTACATAGCTACAAACTTGGCATCAACCAATTTTAGGATCATTTGGAATCCATTGACATTTCCATAACTTGGCAACCACTATGCACTCGACATCAACTAACCAATCTGATAGGTTGACATCATCTAAAATTCCACTTGGCACACATAGGAAATTTTTTCATGCTCAACAACAACATGAAAAACTCAAATATTTATCTTGAATTTCTAACATCTTGCATCTTTATTTATGCTAATATAGTATTTTCAATACTAGATTCCTTTTGGAACTAATGTATGATATAAATTTTAGATATCAATCCCACATACCTTTTGATTTTCTAGTTTGATGAAGTGTGATCACTTGACCCTTTGGGTGAAGTGATCCTTCCTCCATTTGATATACTGCAATCATCATTCTTTTTCCATGTCTTATTCATCTCATCTATGGTGTGTTCAACATTTGTCTTGCCTTTGCCTTTATCAAATTCACAACTTGGTGCTTTTGACTTTGTTGGACAATACCTACTAATGTGACTAGTCTTCAAACAAATGAAATATGTGGTTTAACTCAACCACCTTTGGTAGTTACCATTGAAGTGTGTCCTAATAAAATTTTTAGGAACATGTCCATATTTTTGACAATAATGATAGCTATAACTTGTATTATAATCCTAGTTATAAGAGTTTCCATTATTTCTTACCTTTTCTTTCCTATTTGATGACCACATGGGTTTGAATTTGTATTCAAAAGCTCTATGTCCATACTTTTGATAGTTGTAACAATATCCTTCAAATCTTTGTGTATGCATGCTCTTGGTTTTGCATTCATGTGCCTAATGACCTTGCTTGTTGCACTTATGATGATGAATCATACTCTTAGGATTAACATTTTGATTTGTAGTCTTGCTTCTGCATACATAAGAAATATTTCCTTTCTTACCACAATTATGAAAAGTGGGTTTAGAGTTCTTACCTTTTTGGTTGCTTTCTTTAGCATTTTTGGATGACTCTCCTTCTTCAGTGCTTATGTAGCCCCATCTAGATGTATCATTGTTAGATCTAGGGGATCTCAGTAATTGCTCAAAGTATTTGATGGCTTCATTTGGCTTGTTGAAACTTTTAGCAGATTCCTTTTCTCTTTTTAGATCACTCTGTAATTGCTCATTCTACAATTTCAAAGTAGTTATCTCAATGTCCTTTACATTCAATTCATATTTGGCATTCATCATTTGACTTAGAGTATCTAATTGCATGTTGGAAATCTTGGTTAGCTCTATTGACTACTCTTCCAATCTATTGCTCAAAATTCTTTTGTTTTCTTCAATCATGCCTTTGTCTTCCATAGCTTTCTTCTTTTGTTCAATTACCTCACATAGTAGTATAGCTTGTAATTCTTGTCCTAACTTGAGTTTTCTTATTTCCTCAGCTTGGACTTTATTCTTTTCCATCAGATATGCAACTACTACCCCAAATTCATTGGAGTCACCATTGGCAAATAGCTTGGTAGTGTCAATCTCTTTGTATTATGTGTCATTTTCTGCAATAGTAATTTCTTTCCTTCTCTTCAAGGACTTCTTTAGTTCTTCTCTTGCTTCATCCAATTGATGTAGAATTAGTTGCATCTCAATTCCCTAATTCTCAATAGTCTTTCCCAATTTATAGACTTCCATTTCAAGATATTTCCTCAAAGCTACAAAGGTTCTCTTTCAAAGAACTAGGCTCCAATACCAATCGTTGGAACTACAATAGGAAAGGTAAACTTTTGGGGGGGGGGGGGGTGTGAATCTATAGTTTAAACTTGGACCCATAAAACTTTCACCAAACATCCATTGCATACATTCAATGAATAATATATAAAGCATATACATCTAAATCATTTAAACACAAATAAGAAATCACACACATATGACACCAGATATGATTACCTAGAAACCTTCCAAGTGAGAAGGTAAAACTGGGGTGGAGATGAAACCCACAAATCTTAACTACTATAGCAATATAGTGTACCCAATGAAGGTTACAATGTTTTGAACATGAAACATGATCTACCCTATGAAAGGTCTACCCTATTAAAGGCTTACAAAGACTGTTAGATCTCACGTTGTCAGAGGATTTCAACACCTTGTTAGAAGTGTGCTTGGTTAAAGGATTTTAACTTACAAATAAGTAAGTACACTATTAAAAGATTTCATACAACCTATTAGGACTATCCTATTAAGAGACTTTGAATTGAAATCACCTATTAGAATGTCTTAGTATAGATCTTGCAGTTAGCACTTGATTTCTTGATAACATATCACCTCTAAATAATGTCTTCTTAATCCTTCTAGATTAGATGTCTTTTTGTTGTTTCTTTTTCTCTATCCTCTATTCTACTCTAATTGATTCTACAATGTAGTTTCATTTCATAAATTCTAAGCCACTATGAATGCTTTGTTTGTGCATGCAAGCTTCTCCTTTTTGCTTCTTCAACAGTCTTACATGTTCTTTGAAAGTTTAAGATTTTTCCTCCTTAAGAATACTATGGTGACTTAGGGTTACATATAAATCTATGGCTCAAATTCATCCATTTTTACACTTAATCCTTCTTATTTTATAATTGGTTGCATGTAATTGCATAGGGAATCCAACTAGAGATTCATCCTTATCTCCAAAATATCAAAATTTAATCTTAAGTCAGCTCAAAAATGGTTTACATAGTTTTTTGTGCCTTTACAAACAAATATGTTAAAATTTTCTTACTCAACATCTGAAGGCTTTGATGCCTAGCATACACTAATCTTTCTACTATGACTCGGCACCTGCATTGCTCAGCATCCACTATTTACTTGACTCTTATGTCATTTGACATATACTATCTCCTTGACACTTGAGTGATTCGACATGGTCTATTATTTACATGTTGTGCTTGGCATGTTCTGCTAGTTTGGCATGAACTAAGTAAATAGCTTAAGTGTATTGACACTCACTTGTCAAAACCATTCTGGGATCAATAGTTTAATCTTGCAATAATCACCATAGAGTAGATGAGCATTCTATGGGAAGCTCTTCAAAGGAAGGAACAATGAGAGTTTTTTAGAAGGGAGCATAAGAAGATGCAAGTGCTATATGACATCAAAGAGATATTTCTTGATCCATTTAGTCTCCCAGAGCCTAATGAAGATAAACCTATTATTGAGCAACTAGGAAACATAGTTGATAAAATCAAGGATGAAGACCTAGACTACAATGTTAAACTTCTAGGATGGTCTAAAAAGAAGTTTCACTCAAATTTTCTTGAAAAGATCTCTAGTGTTATTGCACTAAGATAGGTTGAATTCACAACCAAAGTAGAGGATGTGAAAAAGGTGCTAGAGAATATATTTTCTCTTTACACAAATATTTTTGATGTGAATTTATTCACACAAGAGGTACAAAGAGCTATTGACCAGCTGCAAGGAGACCTACAAAGAATAGATAATACTCTTAAGTTGTCCCCAAGTCATAGTCAAGCTCATTTTCACAGATTGTTAAGACTCAAGGTCAGTTAGTCATATTACAAATGCAAGATACAAACATCAATGCTACCTTGATCAGTATCCAATCCATGTTGATCCCACACATGGAAGTATTGCATAAGGAACTTGCCTTCACTAAAATATTGACAAAGAAAGATAATCAAATTTCAACACATGATGGCTTAGTTGACCTTGCTACCTAGCTAGATTTTAAATATCAATCTCTAGAGGTAGCAGCAATAACTGGAATTCAACATTGAAAATAATCATGGTGATCCATAAACCATTCTTAGAAAAACACACTAACAATGTACCACCCAAATGACATAAGTGTCAAAAAAGGGCGATTATGAAGTTTTTTGTGGAAATAAAAGAGGGAATGAGAAAAGGATGAGAAATAATATTGACAAAGGCATAGTACAATTCTGAGTTAGGGGAGTAATTACGCAAAAACAAATTACAACAAAAGAGCACACATTTACTCAATAGGAGTACAAAATTTAGTTACAGAAAGGAAATAAATATCAACTTAGGGGGAGTTATGAAATTTTGATGCAATAAGGTATGACAGTTATGTTAACACTTTTGCAAATTTTGTAATTTCATATGTGATCCAAGTAATGATACATATTATCTTAGTTATGCTCATAAGTTAGGTTGTATATACATGACATAGTGTTTTTGCCACTCATTTCAAAGGGGGAGATTGTTGATCTCATTTTGGTTTTGACAAGGTAGTGACAAAACACTTAAGTCATTACTTAACAGAACTTAGTGCATGTTCAGTAAGTAGTGTATGCTGAACATAAGTTGCTAGACAAAGCATGCCAAGCAATATTCATAGTTAGTGTTGAGCACCAATATGTACCAAGTAGATGGTATGTGCCGAGTCACTCAAGTTCTGAGAAAGTCATACATGCCAATTGATTTAGGAGCTGAGTAAAATAGTGGGTGTTGAGCCATTCAAGAGTTGAGTGACAACATTAAGGATATAGTGAATGCTGAGCATCAGAGCTTTCAAGTGTCTAGTAAACAACTTAAGGATTTTTTTATGATTCTAGAAGATATATATGAAGGTGTTAGGATTAACCTCAAATAGAAAATATTAGTAACATGTAAATATAACCAATATCAAAAATTAATAGATCGCACATAAGAGAACACAAGACACCAAGATTTAATGTGATTCACCCAATTCCTGGGCTACGTCCACCAACAACAAGTCCAATATTATTATGATCCAATGATTACAACCTAATTACAATTTGTAATCCCTTATAGCTCAATACCACCACAAGAACCAATTTTCACATCACACCTTATAAAAATCCCTAACCCTAAGCCTTTTTATACAAGCTTTTTACCACTTTCAAAATTCAGGCTAGAATAATATAAAATAGTAGTTGACACCTTGTAGACACCTAAAATTGTCCAAATACCATTTCCTAGCCAATTAAATAAATATTTATTATTTATTTACTTACCCTACCTTTAATTAAATAAATTTTACATTTATTTAATTATGTTCACCTTTTCTTGATTTAAATAAGCTAAGGTTTATCTAAATCCTAGCCTATTCCCCTTGCATCCTAACATTCACTTTAATTAAGTACTTTGTTTACTTAATTAATCCCTTTCCTAATCCCCCTTGGAATTAAATATTATATTTAATCCTATTTGAGCACATGGCTCCTACCTTTAACCCTCACCTAACCTCACTATCCTAACTAACCCACCTTTCTAAACCTACCCACTTCCTTAATCATGCTTGTTTTTCCTAATCACCTAGCTAATTATCTTTTAATCCTAAGTGCATGCTCACACGTGTGAGGAATCCTCACACATGTGTGAGAGATGTTCATACTTTCCATACCCCTCATGTCTTCCATACCTCTTGTACACTTGTCATCTTGCACGAGAGTCAAGGTGTCTCACACATGTGTGAGAATCCATGCCTTCTCACACCTCTTGCACACTTGTCCTCTTGCATGAGAATCAAGTTGCCTCACACATGTGTAAGAAGCCATGCTTCTCAAACCTCATTGATCATGTCACCACCAAAGGTTGCTCACATACGTGTGAGAATATTGCCCCCTTTGAATGGTCAAAACCCTAATCCACATGGAGTCTACTTGGCCTCCACCTCATTGACACCTCACCGATCCTGAGAGATCCTAGCCCTTCATCTTGCATTCAATCTTAGCCATTCATTCCATCCTTTTTCCTATAAAACGAGAGCTCTCTCCTCATTTTCATCAAACACCACCTACCTCATTGTTATGCTGCTAGATTTTTGAGCAACCACATCCCATAATGTGAAATCATCAATCACTTGGTGATTTCATGAGGTTTGCATTAGTAGTTTGAGTCATTATTATTTCATGTTATGTTTTTTTACATGATTTATTTCATATTTTGAGGTTTGAATAATCATGTAGGAATAGATGTTAGTTGCTTAGTGTTTATTCCGTTATTACATTTTTATGCAATACATATTGGCACGCCCAGTGAGACCCACTTCAATGTATTTTTGAGTATTTTGTGAGTGTTCAAGCATGCCAAAATGTGTGCTAGAAAATGTGACCTATTGGGAGCATGAATCAACAAGAAAACATTTGTTCAAATCAAAATATGTAACAAGAATTCATCAAAATAAAGGAAAACTAAACTAATGCTTGCTTGAGTTTTGCAACTCTATGGAACCAACAAAGCCAATCTTCTAGCCATCTCTACAACTCAACAAAGGCACCAATAAGAGGCCTTGTTGGTTTGTTAAGATGGGGGATATGTTTGGTGTGCCCTTCCAAACACAAAAAAATGATGAGTCTCTTGAGTGAATGTGCAAATGTGAGTGAGGATGCAATATGATCCCAAACTACATGAAATGAAGAATACTTCAAGAAATGGCTATGGAGAAAGCCATACTCAAAGCATTCAATGGTCAAAATATGAAATTCAACAAAGAAACTAATTAGATTTGTATGCTAAACTAAGATGTGAATGAAATGGAGATGAGAAAATGCATATAAACTAGACCAATAATGCAAATACAAAGCTAAACCAGCTACCAAATGGTTAGTATTCACCTAAAAATCTCTATGAAAACTCAAACTACAATGAAAACCCTAGCATGAAAACTCAAGACTCAAAATGGCATGGTAACAATGCAATGATGGGAGATGCCAAATGCTTGAGACAATGCCTCTATTTATAGGCTTGAGGGAGGGCTTGGTGAGGTGGCATCCATGTAGATGCCACATAAGATGACATGCAAGTGATACAAATGGTCAAGAATTTAAAGTTTGCTCAAACATGTGTGAGCAAACTTGAGAAGAAGAGTGGGAGACAAGAGTGCAAAGGGGAGTGTGTAGGCATGCCATCTCACACATGTGTGAGCACACTCTTAGGCTAATGAGGGGGATTAGGAAGAAGATTAGAAATGATTAAGTGGGATTAGAGAAGAAGTAGGCTTAAGAGGATGAAAATGATGGTTATAGGCTAGGCTCTAGATTAGACTTAAGATTAGATTAAATGAAATTTAATTTAATCATGGGTTTAGAGGAATTAATAGGGTGTGAGGATTTAAATAAATAAAATTTATTTTAAAATGGGGAAACATGGAGGATCATGTGTTAAATTAATTTAACACATTAACGCTAAAAGTAAATTAGATTTAAATACTTAAGAGAATGAACTCATTTAATTAAAATAATTTAATTAAATAAGTAGAGGAATGTGACCAATATAATTAATTAATTAATAATTAATTACGATGTCACAAGAAATATTAAACTTAATAGAGTCTTTAGGGACGATTTTAAGCGTCTACACACCTTTTACAATATAAGGTCATTTTTGGCCTTGAGGTGGTGCGCCCAAACCCCTATAGAAATAATCTAGAGGGAAACCATGCCGAATAAACCTCTAAGTCTGATTAGGCTCCACATCACAACAGAAGGTATATTGAGAATCCCTATGTAGTTCATGCAACCAATCAGAGAAAGGGATGTATTAAGAGAAAAAATGGATGAATCATAGTCATTGATTCCTACCAAGCCCTAGCTCACCGAAGTCTTCTTAAGGAGGGAAAACCATAACAAGTTAGTAGAGTGTATATGAGAAGAGAAGGATGAATGTTAAGTGCAAAGAGAGAGCATTCATGGTGAATATGAAGTTTATGGCAGAGATATGAATTGTAGAATCAGTTAGAGAGAATAGAGTAGAAAAATTAAAGAAAAAGGAGACATACCTGATTAGGAGGATCAAGGATATACTTGGAAAGAGAAGATCTGATATCTAGCAACATAGTGCTAACCAAAGGATCAAGGTACTAAATCATTTTAATAGGTGAGACAAAGAAAATATCTTAACTGAGTAGCCTTAACAAGCTTTTGCAAATCCTTTAATAGGGTGCTTATTTTATTATGAGTTAAAGTCCTCTAACAAGGCACACTTTTAGCAAGGTGTTGAAATTATTTAACATGGTAAGATTTAATAGTCTTTGTAAGACATTAATAGGGAAGACCTTTCATAGGTGATGGGGACAAAACCCAAGGATGGAATGGATACAATAGGAAAGGAAAATTTTTATTAACTATGAAAATATGCTAGTACACTTAATGCAGAGAAAAAAACTCCAAAACATGCCCTATGGGCTTACAATAGCATAAATTTGGAGATAATTTCTTCTCCAAGTACCTTCTCTCAAACTCCACTCCGGACTGCCTTTTACAATGCCAGAAATGTTCTTAAATAGACCCCAAAGGGTTAAGGATTAGGAATACATTCTAGAAAGTGCTTGTTGGCATCCACTGACCAAATAGAAGGCTCCAAAAGTTGCATTAGAAGTTGGCACAAAATTAGAAGAATCCAAAAATGGTAACCAAACTTTTAGGAGGCATAACTTTTGAACCGTAGCTCCGATTGACGAACTGTTTACATTTTTGAAAAGATTTTGAAGCACTCTATAGCCATATGGATTAGCTTTGCTCATCCCTCATTTTTTTTTCTTGTTCAAGGTCATTTAATGCCCCTAACCTAACTTTGAAGCATTCTTAGGAGGTCTCCAGAAACTGAAAAATTGCAATAACTTTCAAACCGTGGGGCCTTTTGACCTGATTCTTTTTCTGGAATGCTCTAAATTACAATTATATTCATCCAGCCAATTTACACCCTCTAATTCACCAAAATTATGGCTCAATTACATACTCCTATTTTTTTGACATTTACATGTATCCCAAGGTGATTTAAAACTCTAACCTAGAACACTAATAGTGGAACTGTAAGAGTTGGAACCTTTATTTGACCCAAATGGGTATCTAGAAATGAAAACACATGAAATAGAAACTAAGTCTAAGTACATTTTTTTGAGTTACATAGGATTGCCCCTATACCTCTGGATGCTCTTGCATCAATAGGGTAGATCATAGTTTATGATCAAAAACTTGTAATCTTAATTTGATGCACTTTACAACTGCAGTAGTGAAGATTTGTGGGTGTCATTGCCACCGCATTTTTACCTTTTCATTGGAGTGTTTCAGGGTAACCAAATATCTTGTGTCATGTGTTACATTTACTTTATGTCATGGATGTTATGATGTAGTTATGTATTTTAGTTTATATACTAAATGATAAGATGGATGTGTCGTGAATGTTTTATAGTTAAAGTTTTGAAGTGCTAATTCACCCCTCCCCCGCCCCTATGCCTCTCAGAATTCAATTTCCCATGGTTATTTCCAACAGTTATGTGGTCTCATTCTAATATTTTGTAGTTTGGTTGTTTGAGATCCTATAGGATGTTGTATCTTATCATGATATGTATTATTTTAGCATTGCATACTCTACAACATGTGTAGCGGATGAGTATGCATTTTTTTAATGTCATGTGGCATCTTATGTATATTATTTCATGTGGTCTTGTACATGTGGTTATTCTATGATGTGGACTTTGTTTATTTATCCCTACAACATATGTAGAGGATGAATATGCATTTTTTTAATTCCATGTGGCATCTTATGTATATTATTTCATGTGATCTTGTACATGTGGATGTTCTGTGATGTGGACTTTGTTTATTTATCAAAATTAAAACTCAATAAAACTTATGTGTGTGATTCAATGTTATGGAACCCTTGAGATATGTAACTTTTATTGTATTTCTTATGTATGTGACATGTAATGAGTTATTCCCTCTACTTTGTTATCTCTTGATTCTTTTAATCTTTCAAAAAAATTATTTAGAAAACTTAGTGACATTATCAGTTAATTTATCTTGGATTCCCTAGTGGGGCATTGTAGTTGACCTCTTTGGAAGTATCGATGCTTCACCTATATGCGCATCATCTAGATGCAATGAGTACTACATATTCAATTTATTCTCATTAGAGATGGGTTCTTAAAACTTCTACTCATGAAATATGGGTCAATGCATTTGAGTCAAAAATTACTTAATTGAATCCTATTAGTAAAAACATAGAAAAAATATCCCCTACTTATTAGTTTATGAGCTTAAGGTAATTTCTAATGATTTTTTCACACTGCAGAACCCTAGTTGAAGATTTTGAAAATGGAGTTGCAAGTAGAGTGAGATTAACTATGGAACAAACTCTATAGTTAAGCACACTTGAGTTGGAGTATTAGTGGGATGGGTGACCTGTCAAGAAGCCCCAATCCTTCACTTTTACAATAATCACTAGAAATTTTAAAAGAACATCTTCCATGTAATATCAACTTGCATCACTCAAAAATATTTCTATGTCTATCTTTTCAATAAGAATTGTTTCAGTGTAGAGTTGAGTACATAGTTTTTACTTGTGAAAGCTTACTATTTCTCGTAGGTTGGTCATGTGAGCTTATAATGTTTTAATTTGATAGGTGGATGTTCATTTAGTTATAACAACATTCTAGAAAAGTTTCATTGCCATATCATATGTATTGGTTAAGTTACTATAGATTTTAGGTATGAATTTTTGGTATAAAATGTTGGGCTTAATTTTGAATGACTAAATGGCTTTGAAATGAAGTTGAATCTTGACTAATGGATGCTTGTGTCTTCTAAGTTTTGAATATGGTTTCTAAAATGATGCCAAATATCAGTTGATGGATGCTTCTATCCAAAACAATTGGCCTTTTCATTAGAAAGCCCTTGCACATCAAAAATAATTTGAATCCCAATCGTATCTC
The DNA here is from genome assembly GCA_028749045.1 of Cupressus sempervirens. NCBI lineage: Eukaryota > Viridiplantae > Streptophyta > Pinopsida > Cupressales > Cupressaceae > Cupressus > Cupressus sempervirens. The sequence continues at coordinate 89,559,196 of CM053786.1, read as the reverse complement.
ACAACTCAAGACCTAAAATTATTGAACTTTAACTATAGAGGCTAATGAGATAAATTATAGTAAAAATTATACAGGTAATTAAGGATCAATCAACATGAATGATACATTAGTTTTCTCTTAAAAGTTATAGAAGATAATTTTAGAGGTCACAAGTGAATTAATAATACAAAAAAATATAGTAGGCCTCTAAATTGTAGAAATGAGAATTGATCTATTTTTTTAATTAATTTTACTTAGGATAGGTTGGTTACATGTGCCAAAATCTTTCAATATTAGATGTTCAGACCATCATCATTTAGTACACTATGCATTTATTAATTTGTAGTTTGGTATTTGTAATAGATTGACATGTGCAACTAATCACACTTTAGCATAGTAGATATAGGTCATAGGGTTTAACAATTAAATTTGATACCATAATAAAAGGCCACTAACCTTAATATCTCACAAGTTAGATTTTCAAGAAATCATAAAAATAATAATTAAGTTAGAAACTTCATAGATTTAAGATTAGTGGAATATAATTTAGAGTTATAGTTCTTAATATAGCTAAGAGCACATATACATGTAGTATACATATTGAAATTTCATGATTACAATGGTGATCCTTGTTTCATGAGAATATTAATTAATAACTCCCATTACTATAATAAAATGGTAGATAATTTCCCTTTCTTACTACAAACCATATGACCATCTACAAGTTGAAGACAAGAACATGACCTCGATATTTCACCACCTAACCATGAAGAAATTATGCTTCCTCAAAGTCACTCATGACATGAAGAACTACCAACCCCACATGAAGAGCCTAGCTATGTTGAAATGCATCTCTAGAAAGATAAAAACCTTCGTGCAACTTGACACGTATATATGTTCATCTAATATACATAATAATACTATGTACTACTATTTGGGTATAAAAATGATAATATTAAGAAATTTGATAGGTATTCTATCAATTTTAATTATTAATGTTTTTGCCAAAGTATTTTAAAATAACAAATTTATTCAAAAAAACACCATCTATCTCTACTTAACTATATCTAATACCACTTTAGAAGGTATAGCTTAATATTTACAAAATTCCATCAATCACACATATGTCCATGAGAGTAAGATAATGCATTATTTATTACATATAGTCCACATTATGAATATGATCATTTAGTAGAATATGCACAATTACAAGATGATTTATTGAATTTATATTATGATTATGAATTGTAAATCCACACTTCACTAAATGATTTATTATAGTATAAGATATAATGATATAATGAAATTTCTAGTTCAAAACAATGATAATTAAATATAGATGGTATAATGTATGCATAAGTGTGTGTGTGTGTGTGTGTGTGTGTGTGTGTGTGAGAGAGAGAGAGAGAGAGAGAGAGATGTTGAGATCTGATTGAAAGAGATCATTGAAAGAGGGAGATTGTTGAAGAAGACTATTTGTTTCAATCATTGTTTTTCCACTGATGTCAAACCTTCTATTTTTCGGTAAGGTAACTGCTTATAAAATTCAAGTATTATCACTTAGTTGATTGATGAAGAGAATTTGATCAATAAGATGTAACAAAAACACCTATAGGAAAGGTTGAGTTATGATTATGTAATGAAGTAGAAGGATCAGTTAAGACAGTGATGACATGATGAATTAATAATCTACTTAAGGTTACAAATGTTGGCTACACTAAGAAAGTTTAGAAGAACAAGTTACATAAAGTTTTTCTACCAAGCTTGACCAAGTGGATAGTAGGTGTCAAGAAAAAATAGTGCAAGCCAATCTAAAAGTCAGTTAGAGCCAAGTGAAAGCAAATTCTAGTGGATGTCGAGTAAAGTTTAGTTGATGCTAAACATTAGTAAATGTTAGTTAATGTCGAGTGAATTCATAATAGATGTCGAGCAACGTAGTATGCACTGAGAATTAGAAGGTTGATAATGCTGAGCTGCTGCATTATTTTAGAGATCGAAGATTCACTGAATCTAAGCCGACAATTTTTTTCTTGAATTTTGTGAACCAAGGGGAAGATAAGGTTGATGAGTTGATGGCACAAAATTTGAAGTAAACCATTTTTAGGTGAATTCAAATAGATTCTAGGAGAAGTTTCTAAAAGAGATATGAGATATGGGGTAGATACATTGTATCCTACCTAATCCATCAAAACCCTAAATTTTGATGATGGAAAATGAGTGGGAAAATATTCTAATTTCCTATATATAGGAATGTTTGGTTATGAAGAAAAGTTACTATGTGTGAGAACCTAAGGAAGAGAAGGAGTTAAGGGTTTTTCTTCATCAAGTGACCCAAGAGAAGAGTCTACAATGGAATTTTAAGCAAGAAGGCTTAAGGAGATGAATTCTTGAAGGGTGAACAAGCTATCAAAGTTGCAAAGTATGAAGGCCAAGCAGAATTGAGGACTGAATAGAGATCTGTAATCTACAAGAGAAGTTGTAAGTTGTATCAAATCAAAGCTCTACTATTACTCTCTAATAATTGTATCAGTCTAGGGTAAATCCTTTGGAGTAAGGTTGACTTAACAATCATTTGTAAATCCTTTAATAGGTGGCATTCCAAGAAAATGGCCTAAAGTCCTCTAACTTCTAACAAGGTGATTGAAATCCCTTAACTGGGTCACATTTAATAGTGTGTATTGTAACCTTTAATAGGGTTGGCCTTTCACAAGGCATCACTTCAGAAGAGTGAAAAGGAGTAGCATGTTACTAGTAGTTTTTCCCAAATTGGGTTTCCACTTAAATTATTATGTCAAGTGTGTTGATGAACCTATTATGTTTCATTCTTTACATTTTTGCAAGTTGATTTGACAATACCTACAAGTTTTAGTGAATGCATAATCTTATGGATCCATGCATGGATATGAATGGGTTCACTGAACTATGAAAAGTTTTATTTATAAATCTAGACCTTGGATAACTGATTCACCCCCGCCGCCACCCCCCCCACCCCCCAAATTATTCTAAAATATTCCAAGAAGAGAGAGAGGGAGAGAGAGAGAGAGAGGTCCACAGAATTTTAGAGGGATGAAGAGAAGTAGAGAGAAGTAGATAATTAAAGAGACATGAATCCTAGAGAGAAAGACAAACATGAAAGATCCAAATGGAAAATTAGAGAGGTGAGATATATTGAGGGGAACAAAAAGAGATAGATAATGATATAGGGTAAAAACACAAACCTATGTCACCATGTGGGATATCTTGGAGGGTTATAACTGAAATGGTTATGGCCAAACATGTTACAATTGAAAGTGTTAGGGTAGAACCCATGCGATGCCAAGTGGCATTGATGTGGCACAAATGTGGCAAATTGGTTATAGTCAAAATACATTAGGCCGTAACACTTTTGACCAAAATAGTTATTTGAAAATTAATGAAGAATGGTGTTTCTCTAATATGATGTCACATAAGTGAGTATAAAAAGTCACCATGGGTTTCAACCAAAACAGTCTTTGTGACATCCTACGTGGTAGCCACACAAGCAAAAATAGAGTTTTTAAAATTTCTCACTTCTAAGGCTAATTCCTCCATAAAAAATGAAGTTTATTCAAAAGATAAAAATACATTTTTGTATATCATAGAGTCAAGATTATTGTCATATAAATTTTATAGTTTTTGATTAGTTAAAATATTACAAGTAGGTATTTTAAGATTCAAGAAGATGTCACTTCATAAAAGGAAAAAAATAGTAAATCATGTTCAAAAAATTAAAACTTTATATGTACCTCTAGATGAGAGAGCCCTCTTCAAGAATATGCATGTTGTTTTAAAAACTATGTAGATTTGATAGGAAAAGTTTGGCAACAAATATATATATATATATATATATATATATATATATATATTCAATATGTTAATATAGATCAAAAATCAAATTTTCTTTTTTTGTCCACTAGATTTACATGTCAACTATAACACAAATTACAAAATCAAAGAAAAATATGATAATTTGCATGTATTTGTTTGGCAAGAAAAAAACTCTATATTTTTAGCATTAAATTTATTTTTTTAAATGCAAAAAATATTTTTGAAATTTTTAAAACAAATTATAGACTAAAATTTCATACAATTTTACACATTTATTTATTTTACGTCATCTCAAATTCTAAACACAAATGCCACTTTTATGTCATTAAAGTTGAATAACTTTTAAGTTCTTATATCCTTTTCCTTTATAAAAGGTGACACGGGTTTGTACTTTTACCTTATTAAATTAGAGAAATGAATATTTAATCCTAAAATATACAATATAATGCATAAAGGTGAATCACATCTTTTAACATTGCATGTTGTACTCATCATTATGACAAAGCATACAATCAAATCATCACACATATTTTGAAATAACATTTAAGAGTCTACTAAGTCAAGGGTACAAGATCTTACCAATTCGATGAAATAGATCATTTATATAAGGATACATAAAACAAGAAAAAAAAGAACATCTTTCTAACTATGAACTAAGTTTGTGTAGGTAACAAAATGTGTAGTTCAAGATAAAACTTAACATCTAAAAATAATAATGTTGAGCTGTGCATTCCTTTTTTACTTGAAAATTAAGTTTTTTTTGTATCTAACCTTTGATTTGAGATAACATCAAATAATATTAGGGTTTACCATTTAGGATTATAGTTTAGCATTTAGGATTATAATTAGCTATAGGGTTTAGTGATTAGGATTTAGTAATTATGGTTTATATTTAGTTATGATTATGGTTAGCATTAGGTTAGGTATGGGTTCACACCATGGTTAGTATTATGGTTACTTAGTAAGGGTTATATTAGAGTTTATCATTTAGGATTACAATATAGCATTAAGGATTAGGGTTTACCATTTAGGGTTATGGTTTAGGTTTTAACATTTAAAATTAAGGTTTAGGAGCTAGAATTAGATTTAAGGATTAGTATTTAAGATTTAATCATTTGGTTAAAATTAGGGTGTATTTGTGGATTTACATCATAGTTATTATTATTCATATAATGTAATTGTAGTTTATAAAGTAAAAAAGTTAAAACAATGTAAAATAACTTCTTGTTGATTCATTATTATTTGCATAAGCTTCTAATTATATAAAACTTTCAAATAATGTTAATAGATAGTCTATAATTTTTATTTAGAAAGAATTTATGTTACAAGTCCAAAATGTTTTCTATTTAATTGTTTACTTAAAACTATAGCTTATAGATATTTTTTTATAATACCTTAATTATTCAATATTAATTTGAAAAAAACTTTCTTTTTCATTATAAATTATAATTCTATTATAAATTTAACACTCAATTTAAAAACTTTTTTTCGGGGTTTTCATCTTTGTAATTTTAATCTGCAATAAGATTGATTTTGAAATTTATATCTATATTTCTTTCATTGACATTTCCAATCATTTTTATTGCTTGTGTCATATTAAATTGGAAACACTCCAATTTAATGAAAGTTTAACACCTATTTAATGTGAGATCATAAATCTCCTTGCGTCTTTCACTTCTTCTTCCCTTTCTTATCCTTCCTCCTAGGTGGAATTGGGGTAAAACCTAATAGATCCTCTTTAAAGCTCTTATTCTCATAGCATTAAGCTCAAGGTAGGAACTATCCACCTAGGTCCTCCCTTCCCTTCATCTATCCACTTGGAACCAAATCTTCACACCATAATGACTATATCTTGGATTCTATACCCAATTTGAGAGATTCATGGCCTGTTACAGGATCTCAAAAGGATCATATAGGTCCTAGAACACAACTGTCAGGGGAACAATGTGCCCTTGACCAATTAGGGGTGTAGTGTACCTTTGATCAATAAGGGGTGTAATGCACCCTTCACCAATCAGGGGCATAGTGCACCCTTTGCCAATAAGGGAAGAAATGTGCCCCTAATGAGCCAATTAGGATCGTAGTGTGCCCCTGATTGTGACCTATTTTGGGTCTCCTCTTTGGTTCCTATGTTTGAGTATATTTCAGGTGTTAATTTTTAAGTGTATCAACCTATGGGAGTTCATTAATTATAAGATCTGTGTAAACCCTTCTACTTGCTCCATTTCTCATCCATCAAGTTTACATCAAAGCATCCACGAGTTAAATCACTTATGCTCAAACATTCAAGTTCTCAAGCATTCTTCAAGCATTCAAGGTATTCACATAATATTTCCATTGAAGATAAAAACCCATGCATTCAAGATATTGAATGAGTTTATGCAATATCTATCATTCCAACACTGAAGATCTCCCATTATATATTTAGGATCCTTTGTGGCATCTTCTATATTCATCCTCTCGAGATCTACATTCTTAAGGCAGATTTCAAGCACATTTATTTGTGAAGGTTTTGGTTTCACTTTGATTTCCTTTTTGGGGAAGTTGAGTCAAAGCTATTACATCTACATACTTGATTACATTTTAAATTCAAGAGCATATTCATAGATTTACATTACTTTCATGATAGATCTATCACTATTACTTGCTAGCATTTTATTTCAATTATTTCAATTCAAGGTGAATTCCTAAACTGGGGTTTGACCAAGGAACCCCACCTCCCCCACTTCCCCAATAAAGAAAATAATCTCTTTGTTTTGCAGGCTTTGGATCTCAAATTGGTGCACACATTTATAATTAGGATACCATTTTTGAGTTTCTTTAGAACTACAAAATCAAAATCAATGTTGCATACAATCATTTAGGGGCTCACTACACTCGTGATGATCCATTATTTCACCCCTGATGATCTATTATTTTTCCCTTGATGATCTATTTCACCCCTAATTATCCAAGTTGCCCTTGACAAATTGCTGAACAATTTTTGATATTTTTCTATAGCACCATTTTTAGTTCAAACCATAGTAATCAACCCTTTTGGAGGCCTTTTGACAACCAATTTTTAGGTTTTTATTTCATAAGGTATATCATTTTCCTCTCTTTCATTTCTATATTCTTCATCATTTTGTCATATCTTTGTATCTCATCTCTATATAACATATCTTCTTACTTAAACCCTCTTAAGGTGGAGGTGAGAGGAAAATAAATCCTAGTTGTTTATCCCTTTTGCATTGATACTCCCTTTTATATCAATCAACCCTAATCTAAGGGGTGGATCTTGGTCCTCCCCCTTTATTTATGTAGGGATGGATTGTTTCCATTTTCCCACCCTACAGTGATCAATTAATATGTTTTTCAAAATTGTGAAATATATGTTTTACATTGAAGTTACCCCTCATACTTAGGGATCGATAATAAGTTTAGAATAGAATGAACTTTTGGTGTTTTATATGGAAATTTAAGATCTTTAGTAAGAGGAAAGAAAAGAATAGACTGCATAGATTTAATATCTATGAGAATAATCTTTGATTATTGAAATCCTCTAACATTCTATAAATATGTGGTAACAACATATGAGCCATTAAATATACACTATAATGAAAAAATAATCTTAAAATATGAACTTGAGTCATTAAAGTGATTAAAATGGAAAAATATTCTTAAAATCTAAACTAATTTTACATGAAAAAACCAAATATTTATACATTCACTTTTAGACAATAGGTCACATATATTTAAAAATGATAATTAAACCATCATTTTTACCACCACTACTACAACCTTAATTGCTAGATACATGTCCACAATCATATTTATACAAAACCATGACATATTCACATCACCCAAAATTGTTTAGAAACCAAGTTTGGAAGCCATTAAAACAAAAAAATCTATTTTTTTCAATATATGAAAAAATTAAACCATTAAATATTCTCTCATCCTCTTTTTTTATATAGATCATAAATTGGAACTACGCAGAATAATGACTATATTTATAACAACCCTAATTGAAATACATATAGCCATGTGTTATTTCCAAACCACTGTGATTGAGATCCACATTATCACATAGAGTTAGTAGGAGTATCTCTAGGGTGAAACAAGGGACTCAGATTAAAATCACTCTAGAACAAAAATGAAAAATAAAGTGGAGGAGGAACAAAAATCATATAAATCTTGATCGCTATATGGAATTATATAAATATTTTCCTAATTAAAATACATTTTTGTCTGGAAGATACCAATCTTAGATTTTTTAGTCACTCTTTCCCTATAGGATTTTTTACTTTCTAAACCTTTTGTAGAGTCTAAACTCATTGTAGCATAGAAGCTTGTATGGCCATGCCACTCATGTCAAAAGTCAACAAATGGGATCCAAGTATATTTATAGGGAGTTCAAATGGTATTTTTGAGGAAGAGGAGATCATTTTTTTATTAATCTCCATGCAATCATAATCACAAATAAAAACATTGTGACTTCCTTTCATGATTTGTGAGACTTCTAGTGGCTCTACAAGTTCCGTCAGTTCTCCATCCTCCATTAACTAAAGCACATGACATCTCAAATATTGGTTTCTTGTTAGGATTAATGAGACAAAAATAATAATTATATGAAAATATTTCCAATATTAAAAAATAATAAAGCACATGAAATAGAATACATGATAGAAAGATATATTGTGGTTCACTCAATCCTTGGGCTACGTCCACCAACAACAAGTCCAATATTCTTATTATCTAGTGATTACAAGCTCATAAATATGTGTAATCCCTTACAACTCAATAATCTTGAAATAAAATACAATCTCATCATACATTATGAAAACCCTAACCCTAAGCTATTTTATGCAAGGTTTTTGCTGCTTACAAAATTGGGGCTAGAATAATTCATCCAATAGAAAAATGGACCCTGCAAGGGGCATTGTCCTCAAACCCCAATAGAAATAATCTAGGGGGAAACCACATCGAGTAAAGTGGGAAAAATTAACCTCTGAGTCTAATTAGGCTCCACATCACAACAATCTCCCACTTGGAGACTGATCAGACTCCATAACCCTAACCTCCCACCTAGAGACTAATCAAAACATTGTTAAACTTGTAGCTCCCACTAGAATGAAAAACCACCTTGGACTCTACAATTCTTTTATTTTGTTCAGTCTAGAAGGCCAACCAAATATTAAGAGAGTTAAAATTCTCCTTTCCCACTTCCTTTATAACCATATCTATTGGATTATCATTTGTATGTATATTTTCTAGCTTCAATTGTCCATCATTCAAAACTAATTGAATGAAATGATATCATAACTACATGTGTTTTGTCTTTGAATGTAGATAAAAATTGTTTGCAAGATGAATGATACTTTGGCTATCGGTAAGCAAATAATTATCCAAGGGTGCCCCAACTCTTTCAAGAAGAATTGAATCTATATCATCTCCTTATTTACCTCTGTACCAACAAAATACTCTACCTCTACAGTGGATAAAGAGATCATCTTCTATAATTGATAAATCCAACTCACTATTATCTCACCAATAGTAAATACATGTCCTATAGTACTTCACATTGTATCTAGATCACCTACCAAATCTTAGTAAAATAGCCTTGTAAATTAGTAGTAGAGCCCTCAAAATGTAAACATTTACTAGATGGTCCCCTCAAATATATAAGAATCCATTTGATTGCATTATAATACTTAATCCCTAGATGAATCATATACATTCTAAAAACTCTCACTACATGTGCAATATATGGCCTAGTACATACCATGGCATAAATTAATCTCCCTACGAGTGAAACATAATGTAACTTGGACATCTTATCCTCCTCTTATTATTTCTTTGACACATCTCCTTAGTCAATTTTAAATGACTAGGAAAAGGTGTGCTAACAGCTTTGATATCCTCCATATAAAAATATTGCAACACCTTCTCAATATAATTGGCCTGAGATAATGTCAATTTTATATTCTTCCTATATTTGTAAATTTTCATATCAAGGATTTTTTTTTCTTCCCCCAAACCCTTCATAGAAAATGAATGTGGTAACTATTATTTCAACCCCTTGATGTGACCCATGTTAGACCTAGCTACAAGCATATCATCAACATATAAATACAAAATAATGTAGCTATCATCATCCAAATTATTAAAGTAAACACAATGGTCTAAATGATACCTAGTATATTAATGCTCATGCAATAAACTATCAAATAAAAGATACCATTGCCGAGGTGCTTACTTCAAGTCATATAAACTTTTCTTCAATCTGTACACTAAGTTCTCCTTACCTTTGACCTCAAATCCCCATGGCTATGCCATATATATTTCTTCATACAAATCAACATGCATAAAATTTGATTTAAAATCAAGATGCTCCAAATGAAAAACTTTATTTGCCACAATACTTAAAATAGTATGAATAGAAGTCATTTTAACAACTAGAAATAATGACCTTTTTTTGTGGAAATCCTTTTACAACTAACCTCAATTTAAATATTTTCTTACCTCCATACTTTTCTTTTATCCTATAAACTCATTTATTCTATAAATCCCTTTTACCTCTAGGAAACTTACATAAATCTCATGTTTTATTTTTCAGCAAGGAGTCTATTTCATCTGTCATTGCAGAATCCCATTGAAGCTTTGTATCCACCTACACAACTTCATCATAAGATTCAAGTTCACCAACATATGTTAATAAAATAGAATAAAAAGGGGGAGAAAATATTTTTGGAGTTCTACTTAGCCTTGTAGACCATCTAAGATTTACTAGGGTTTGTGGTATTTATTGTTTCTATTGTTCGAAAGCATGAGGATCTACTGGAAAATCATTCTTTTGAGTATCTTCCAGCACTACATTATCATTTTCTTTTTGCTCATCTTGTTGGAATAGATATTTGTACAACACTTTCTGATTGAATATGACATAACTTCTTAAAATTTTATTATTTTCAAAATCCAAAAGCCAATAACAATAGTCATCAATTCCATATCCAACAACCACACATTTATTTGACTTATCTTCCAACTTGGTTCTATTTTTAGAATCTATATGTGCAAATGCTTCACAACCAAAAAATTTGAGAAAATAATAACTCACCTTCTTACAAGTCCATGTTTCCTCTAGAATACCACAACCCAAAAGAGTAGAGGGACCTCTATTAATAAAATATTCAACAATTTTTACAACCTCTACCCACATGTTTAAGGATAGCCCATCATGCATCCTCATGCTTCTTGCATGCTCCATTATAGCCATGTTGCATTCAACCACTCCATTTTCCTATGGAGTCTTTGGAATAGTTTCTTGCCTATGAATATCATGAGTAGAGCAATAATATTCAAACTCATTGTTGCAATAATCACCACCATTATCATATTTGAGATATTTTAGCCTTTTAGTAGTCTCATTTTCAACCAAGCATTTCCATTTCTTAAAAGTTATAAATTATACATCAGATTTATGTCTAAAGAAATAAACCTACACTTTTAAAGTTGCATCATCAATAAATACAACATAATAATGATAGCAACCAAGGTAAGATACCTGAGCTGGTCCCCATACATCTGTATGCACAAGCACCAATTTCTCATTTTTTTTTCCCTTCCCACTCTTCACAAAACTTACTCTCTTTTATTTTTGATACACACAACTTTCACAAAAATCCATATTGAAACATTTTAGACTTGGTTAAACTTTCTTTGAATGAAGTAATTTCACACCTTTCTCACTCATGTGCCCAAGTCTTATGTGCCATAATTCTATTTCAGAATCTACAATAATTGTTTATTCTCTCTGCTCAACCACAACAACTATTCCTGAACATTCTATTTTCTCTGAAACAATTAAAGTAGGAGGAACAATATGACTTGTATGAAGATATAATTTTCCTACTTTCACACCTTTTTATACTACTAAGGAAACTTTTAAAACCTTCTAATTTTATCATTAAAAGTAACTGTGAAACCCTCATCACCCAATTGCCCTATAGAAATTAGATTCCTACTCTACCTTGGAACATTTCGTACCTCTTGTAGTAGCCAATGATTCCCATTCTACAATTTAATCTTAATTTTTCTCTTTGTAACAATTTACCAAGGTTCATCACCTACTAAATAAACAAGGCCAAAATTATATTGGACATAATTAAGAAAATAACTTGTATGTGGAGTAGCATGAAATGAAGCTCCTACATCTAAAATCCATGAATCATCAATATTTTCAATGCATCGAGGGTGTAGTGCAGCCCTAATTGATTGTGTCTAATGCTAATTCTATTTTTCAATTTTGGAGAAAGCCAAAAATGGTCTTCTAATCTGTAACCTTTTCGTAGATCCAATATTTGAAACCTACAATAAAAAAGGTTTTTAGTTGTTGATTTGGGGGGGGGTTGGGGGGTGTTCATTAGTAAAAAACTAGTTTAGGAGTTAACCTTGAATTTAAATAATTGAAGTAGAATGAATGTAAAGTAGATGTTTGAAATCACCTTACAAAGTTGGATCTCTTGAATCAAAAGCAATGTGCTTAACCTCACCAACATATTTGGACCAAGAAAATGAAGGTGAAATAATTTAGAATATATGAAAAAGGATCTTGAATAGATTAAAGAATATCTCGAAGATAAATTCTTTCAATTCCTTGAGTGCTTAAATCCTTGATCATCAATGAAGGAATACTTGAATGAATGCTTGAAAGCTAGAGCTTGTAGATGCTTGAATCTTGGAAATTAATATGTTGTTATATGATTATGGATTAGAAATGAAGACAATGGAGGGGTTTATATAGAGATTGTAATTGACTAACTCCCACCGACCAATTGTCATAGAATTTAACACCTGATTATCTAAAACATAGGGCCTAGAGAAAAAGGGCAAAAATAGGGCCTCATCAGGGGTGCAATGCACCCTTGATTAGCTTATTAGGGATGTAGTGCACCTCTTAGGCATCAAGGGCACAATGTGCCCTTTTTTTTTAAGAGAACAACCCCCAAAGATAATATGGGGACCCCAAGATAGGTCTTGAAACTCAGAAATCAAGTTCAAATTATGAGGAAACCCTACCTCGGTGATTCTAATGAATAAGATTCCAATGAAATAGATTTCTATAAACATGATTAAAATAAATAATATTTCATAAAAATATATAACCATATATAAATATGACATAGATGTATGTCAAAATGTACATCCATATGTAAAATTTGGTGCATACCATCAAAATATGTTGATAAAATCAAAGTTTATACATCCCATGTGGTGTATGCCATCTCAAAATGTGTGCTAAAAACCCCTTAAAAACTACAATATCAAACAAAAATGTATTCAAATGCATATTGATGAATAATGTAATTCAAAATTTATAGATTTTTATTTACCTATCTCCATGATTTCTTGTGGGAGTTAGGAGTCCTCGCATATGTAATAGGCAAAGAAGGGACCCCACCAACCCTCACCTAAATATATTTTTATGGTTATCATATTGATCTAAAAATTAACTTATAATATTATTATTGATAGAATAATAAATAATTCAAATAAAAAGTTACCTCAGGAGATCTCTCCTCTAGATGTGTTAGCTGGGTTAGCAAAGATACAAAGCTTTGTCAATCCCCCTCCATTGCAGCAAGAGTTTTCTATGAGAGTCAAACTATAGTTATTAAAATAATGAAAATAATTTATTTATAAGATCAGTAAATTATGAAAAACAAAAAAATAAATGATAAATATGCATACAATCAGGCTCTAGTTCTGAATGGAAAATCCTTAGGGTTTGTGATGTCAAATCTATGTCACTACATAATCATAGGCCACCCCTTGTAAAAGAATGAACAATGTCATAATATTTCATTAGTAAAACTAACTAAAAAGCATATATTTACATATACTAGACTTTAAAATTTCTAATTACCTTCCCCTTGTCAATGTATGGTGGCACAACCCCCTCACGTTGTCCCCTACTAACATGTGAAACCTGCAAGAGATTTAAAGAAGATGAGAAATCATGTTTAATTCAATATCAAATAGAAAAGTCATGAGTAAAAAAACAATATATACCATGGAGGTATCAAGGCCAAATGAAATGGCCAAAAGTATGACATCATCCACCTATCTCATCTCTTCCTCTGTCATCAACTAAACATAGAGGAAACACATACATGTACACAAGTGTAAAGTTGTCAAAATTAGTCTAATATGAATACTAATTTTAAATTAACAATGTTGTGATGAATCAAATTTATAGAATTACTATAGCAAAAGAGTCTATGGCTTTATCTTCCCCTCCTTGTCTCCCATAGGAGATACACTTGTTTCTACAACCATGTCTATTGTATCATCATCACCAACTATAAATTGAAATTCATTATCACTAAAGGGACCCAAATAAATATTCTTGCATAGAATGTCTATGGGACACATAGACATGTGAGGTATTGGCTAATGTACTAACACTAGCATTATCAACATGAGGAGATAACATGGGCCTAGTCTAGGTGATCTGTAAATCACTCAATTTATGAGTGGATCTAATAGCCTTTGAGATAGCCTCAATGATCACATCAAAATGTTGCACTAGAGAAAGGGGGACATATATGTGTTGGAAAGTAAAAATAATTGTTATGTTTTCATCGATGTCAAACCTTATTGGTAAGACATTTTCTGACATTGTAGAGTGCCATAACAATTAATTGATGGAGATGATTTGAAAGAAGAAGATGAAAAGATGAATTATTAAAGTTATTGAGTAAAAAGGAGTAAATATGATAGAAATATAAAGGGAACTTGATCAGTTAGTATTTGACAAGATAATGTGTTGTAATTTGATTATTGTGTGAAGTGTAGAAGAAATATGAGTTGAAGAGTAGAAGAGATGACTAATAGAAGTAAAGAAATTGAGTAAAACATGAGCTTAATTGAGTAACAAGTTACTAGTTCAATGAAGAAGATGAATAAGAAGAATAAGGAAGTTAAGTAATAGTCAAGAAAAACTATATTAGCTGAGTGATGGTAGAGATCAGGCACGATGAAGAAAAATTGAAGTAGTGACCAAGCACAAAGATGGCCGAGCAAGCTAGGCATAAGATGAGTGAGACAGATCAGTAGTGATCGAGCTATAAAGTGTTGACTAAGCTGAAGAACATAGTGATGACCGAGTGTCAGCAAATTAATAGTTTGTGAAAGAATCAAGATTTGAGACTAACACAGTTGAATTTACAGAATGGCCAAAATGCATAAAGACAAGGATTGATGAGATGGTATATTTAATGCATGAATTGAGTTTTTAATAAATATAAGGAAAGTATTTAATGAAAAGTTTCCAATAGTTTCAAAAAAGAAAAAGGATAGAATGATAGATAGATTTAATGAATTTGATCAAACCCTAATATCTACAATTGTGTTTAAGTGGAAAGAGATTAAAATCATTTATTTAAGGAGGTATAAGAGATATTTTATAGTTGGTTGTTGGGCTAGCAAATTTGTGAAGATAAGTGAAGAATAGAGTTGTAGAGGAAAAGTGAGAATTTGGTAAAGCGAGATTGCATGAAGAGTTTCTAAGTAGACCTGAGATGGAGAATGTGACGAAGTCTAATCAATAAACTAGGAATGAGCTAAATGGAGATATAAATTTGCAAAGTGAGTTATATTTTATCAAATCAACCTAGCTATTACTTTCCAACCATTGAGGCAATCAAACCCTTTAATCAAGGTTGACCTAATAGTTATATTGCAAATCCTCTAATCAAGGTGACATTTTGATGGGTTGTTTTAAAGACCTCTAACAAGGCCACTCCTATCAGGGTGATTAAATTCTTTAACAAGGTCACACTAAACAATATATTTTGTAACCTTTAACATGGTTGGCTATTAATCGAATTCACTTCAGAATAGTGAAAAGTGGTAGCATGTTACTTCATGGTTTTTCCAAAATCAGGTTTCCATGTTAAATCCCAGTGTCCTACTTGTGTGAATGTTGTTTTCATGTTTCATGCTATTTACCATATGCACCCTAAAATGGTCACCTAGACTATGGGCCCCAATTCTTCAATTTATCAATTTCCTGAATCAAATTGCAATTTATTTAATTATTTCAGTATTTCATAAGGTTTGATCATTTTATCAATAATCTTATTTAATTAAAAGAAAATATCCCTTTTAAATAAATAAAATAATCTTATTTAATTAAAGGAAAATATCTCTTGTAATTAAATAATTTTATCTTATTTAATTAAAATCTCTCTTTTTATTAAATAATCTTATCTTATTTAATTAAAAGAAAATCTCTCTTTTAATTAAATAGTTTTATCTTATTTAATTAAAATCTCTTTTTTTATTAAATAATCTTATCTTATTTAATTAAAAAAAATCCTTTTAAATAAATAAAATAATCTTATTTAATTAAAATCTCTCTTTTTATTAAATAATCTTATCTTATTTAATTAAAAGAAAATCTCTCTTTTAATTTAATGGTTTTATCTTATTTAATTAAAATCTCTATTTTAATTAAATAATTTTATCTTATTTAATTAAAAGAAAATCCCTCTTTTAATTAAATAAATAAATCCCCACGTAAAGCTCTCTTTTTGATAAAAAAGGAAATAAATCAAATCAAATCTTAGAAAAATTCCTATTTTTTGCACATATCTCTAAGTGGTGGGGTTTTTCCTCTTACTTGTCTTTTTAGGGATTTATCTTGCATTTCTCTTGAGGGTGCATTCCTCTCCACACTTTCCTTTATAAGGAGCTCTCTCCTTCTCATTTGGATAGATGTTAGTTGCCATAGTATTGTTATGTTGCAGGTTTGGAGAGTGATTTTGGAGGAGTTTGAGCCTTAGAGTTTGGACATTGGAACTTCATTTCAACTTCTCTCTTCTTGTCTTCTTATCTCATGCATCCATGGCTTCCATCATCATGCTTCATCGTAGAGTCATATTTTCTTTCATAGATTAATCTTACATTGTTGTTTCCTTTCATAGATTAGATTTCCTTTCTTGCCTTGCTTTGTGTTATTATCATTTAGATTAGCTTGCATCTTCATTTGCATACATATTTTGTTCTTTGAATCTCTCATTTTATGGTGTACTTATATGGACACAAACTAGGTCAAACTGAGGGCCTCCATTACAAACCCTTGCACCCCATGAATAGAGAGCTATGAGTCATCATTTGAGACCTCATTCTTGAGAAATCTTGGATATAATAACTCATAGAAGTGTGTCAACATGTTAGCACACATTTTTGGTACCCACCATGGGGCAATCCACCTTTACATGTTAGTTTTTACTATTTTGTGAACTAACCCCCTTGTGTGGATTTGTTTGGAGATGGAAAACCCTAGATCTTAAAGATATGATCATATCTCCCAAATAGCTTGTTAGTTTGGTCTGAAATTGTTTTTTCAAGTTGATGAACTATTTGGAAAGCTTTGGTTAAAATTCAAATTTTTCTAATATAATTCATATTTTTTATAATTTTTTCTTTATTTTTCATGAAAAATAATATATAGGCACAAATTAGCAATTTTTTTCAAAAAAATTTACATTTTTTGAATGGTTTTTGAATGCTAAATAGGGTTGTTTCTTTTTGTTTTAGCGTTAGAGTTTATGTGAGGGATCAAACACTTGATTTACAAAAATTAGTATTTTTTGACAAAATGGGTCCCTAGGGCACAAATGGAAATATTTGTCTAAAATTCTAACATTTTTTGAAATTTTTCTATTTTTTAATAGGGTTCTCTTTTTTGGATTTAGGTTTTTGGGTTCAATTCATAGCATATAGGTCCAATCTTGTTGACTAGGTCAAAAATCAAAACTTAAAAAAATAGCATTTAATGATTAACTTGGATTTAATTTTCACATGGTTCAATGCATGATGTGAGTTTTCATTTGGATTATTTTCTTGTTATTAGTACTCCTAACAATCAGATTTTGAGATATAACCCTAGGGTTTGCATAAGACATATCTATCTTATATTGGTTTTATTGTTGTTTGCTTGAAGCACTTGCTTCGTTCATTAGATTAGTGGAATGATACACAAACATTGCTTTGGATCTAAAGTATTCTTATACATCTCTATAACATTTGCACTTTGGAATTAAAAGTGAACCTCTCATGCTTTTGGCTTGAGTGTTTTACATGCTTTTATGATTCACATTTTGATTGGTGTTCTAAAATTGGACCTAGATTTGTTTTCTTGCATACATGTTTCATATAGTAATTAGGTCCTAGTGTAAAAAAATTTCTTAGGGAAAAATTCACCCAAGACCAAGGAACTCAAGTACAAGCACAAAAGTAGACCAAAAGAGTATGATCAGAATGATGATATGATATTCATTCAATATCGATGTAAGTACACTAGGAGTGTTTGTATATAAAGGCCTCTAGAATGCATAGGAATCAACAACACGATAAGTCATACAACTAGAAAAATGTCCACTAGATATGGGTTATCCTCAATTAAGCACAGGATTAAGTGTGATGATGAGAGGATAAGCCTACAAAGGTGTAGCACACAAAATAAAGTTGTAGACACCATGTGTTGAATTAGAATTGCTTACTCCAATGTTGTCAACATGACATCTCATAAGAGTATGCAAACTCCTAAGTGTCTCACCAAATAAATAATGAAATAATGCATAATAATAAAATAATGCATTAACCTAAGTAAACTTAAGTAAAGTGTAAATAGTAAATACATATTTACACCAAAACCTAGAACACTATTCATGGTGATCTTGAGAGAGTGAGCTTCATTCGCTTGCCTTACATGCAAAGCTCTTTTTGACAATAGATCCCCTTGTAGATATCGAAGGATTTGATATTATTTCATTGTATCACTTGGTTTGTCTTCAAAATTTGTTGGTACTTTCTCTCTTGGGATTGGTGGTGATTTTTGTTGGCTTTCCAAACCTTAGTGAAGTGATTTCAAATTAGTATATCAATGAATCTATTTGCTATATTTTGGTGAGTTGAAGAGGCTAGAGGAGTATGCTCTATTCTATTTTGGGCACATTAGAAACTTGGAACCCTTGAATCGAAACTAAGTCCCCATGTGGTCTAATTTTGTTAGTTAACCATAGTGGACACTCCCTTTATTGGGTAAATCACATGGTTGGAACCTCAAGTAGTAGGAGCCACTTTCACCATGGTAGCAACACCCACTATATAAATGTCCTTATGGAAGAAATCTCCATGGGTGTAGTCTTTTTTTGGGTTGTCATATTTCCTCAGCATCTTTGATTGATTAAATTCTCAGAATGTGTCAAAATCTTGGTGCACCGGGATTGGATTTTTCCCACTTGAGATTGCAAGAGTTGTAGAGTTCACCATTACTAAGAACCATAGTGTAACCCAAATTTTCTTTTCTAGGACTATGTGCATGATTGGAAAACATTTTGAGAACATACAAATAGTGGTTCTAGGGATTAGATTCATACTAAGACACTATTCTTGTTTATGCACAAGTTTGTCTTGTCCCTTGCCCATTGGTTATAGACATTTGCTTGAACTCTTTGAGTGTTGTCTTGAGTGCTTGATTTATGATAAAAATCTATCAATGCATCTAGTTGGTCAATTAAAATGAGTTATCATATTTTGTTAACTGAAAATAAATTGTGTGCATGTAAACATATCAGTTAAGCATAAAGTAAACACATGCATCAAAACACATAACACCAAATTTGGTAACCTAGAAACCCTCCAAAATGAGAAGGTAAAACTGGGGTGGGGATGATCCCCACAAAATATCACTACAACAATAATGTTTGACCACTTCTGATGGTCTACCCTATTAAAGGCCTGCCCTATTAAAGGCTTTACACTGTATCAATAGTGACCCATCTAAAGGATTTACAAACACTTTACATGAAGTGTCACCCTATTAAAGGATTTTATCGCCTTGTTAAAGGTTCTACAATCTAGTTGTTAAGCTAACCTATCAACATAGGATTTTCTTTCTAATACAATTGCTAGAGAGTATTAGATTGATAAACCTGATAGGTTACAATCCTTAAATACTGAATTCGAGCACTTGATCTGCTCTCTCTAATCTTGATCTTCTAAGATCTGATATCTGTTCGATGTCGTTGCTCTATTCTGATCAACTGAATACTACAATATTGCTCTATTCCTCTAATTCTTTCCACACTTCCCTCTAAATTTCACCATAGTTTACCCATACACTTCTCTCATCCATGCATACAATGGGGTTTTGTCCTCCTTTTAAGGATTTCAAATACTTAGGGTTAGGTATGGATCTATGATCCATATTGAATCTTTATTTCCTACTCATTCATTGCACTTTTCTTATTGGTTACATGCCTTCTCCATTTTTTTTATTGGCTACATGTTGATTGCATAGGAAATGTAAAAGATTTGTTCATGTCCTTAATATCCCTCAAGATTCTTCTATGTCAACTCAGAAAATGGTTTGCATAGGTGTTTGTGCAATTACAAACAACTATGTCCAATCTGTGTTACTCGACACTTGTTACCTCTAATGCTCGGGTCATATAGAAAAATTGGCTCACTCGTCACCTATAGCAATTATATTTTACTTGGCATCTATAGTGACTTGGCACTTATACTTTTCTCAGCACTTGATCTTCAGTTAGCACTTGAAGATTGCTCGGCACATGAAGATCACTTGGCACCTATTGTAGTTATGTCTGGCTCGGCATACATTGTAGCTCGACATCAACTATTTACTCGACATCTATACACATTTTACTTAGCATATGTTACTAGCTTAGCATGAACGTAGTAAACATCTTAAGTGTGTTGAAATAAAATAGTCAAAACTCAATCTTAGATTCATTAATCTCCTCCTTTGACATGAGTCTCCAAACATTTATCAATATATCAAAGACTAATCTCCTCGAGTAAAATATGCATACAATTTGGCATATATACAAAACTTCAAGACTTCTCAAAATTCTATGAAAACTATACATACATATATATATATATATATATATATATATATATATATATATATATATATATATATATATATATATATATATATATATATATATATATATATACCTCAAAAAATTTTGTAATGCCCCCTAAGCTATTGTTCCATTTTATTCTTATGCTCCCCCTGAGTTGATGTATCTATGTACCCTATACTCCATATCTGTGTTTTGATCCATTATATCTTCCTCTTCATTATTTCTCCCCCTTTACTATATCTCCCCCTTTTTGATACTTATGTCAAAGGGTTCTAGGTATTAAGATCATATTTTGCCAAAAAAAAATTCTTGACCTCCATAATCATCTTGAGAGATGCATCCCAATTATCCAAAGTAATTTCCAATGATTTATGTTGGATTGTTGTTTCCACTGCAAGATGAACAAGTCATTCCAAAGTAGAAAGATTAGGATATTTCTTGAGAACATTCTTTGCATAGGCTTGTTCTTTATGGATTACTTCCAAGTGTGGGGTTATGGAACATTATATATGCATCAGTTTGGCCTTGATGTTGGCCTCGTCTACTATCAACACAGCTAGTTCCTTTTGTATATGAAGTGTTTGAGAAAAATGTTTGTCACTCTGAGCTAGATCATTTGGCAACTGAGTGCTAGAAATTTTCAAATTTGTCTCCAAGCTCAAGATTCTTTGGCTTGTCTCTAGTGTGAAGTATGAAAAGTCACACAACTTTTTGTACAATGAGAATACATTCTCAAGTACCTTTTTCAATTTGCCAATCTTCTTTGCCAATTCAACCTGGGATAGTGTTATTTCACTAGATATTTTCTCATTTACTTTTCCTTGGAATTTCTTCTTAGACCATTCCATGAGTTTTACATTGGTTTCTTGGTCTTCATTTGTCTCCTATTCTACAATATTTGTTCATTGTTCCAATATAGGCTTGGTTTCATTAGGTGTTTGCAAGCTGAAGGCATCAAGAAATATTTCTTTTATTTCTACCAATGCTTGCTTCTGCTTATACTCATTTCTAATTAGCTCTTATGTTTTCCTCTTTTCTAGTGCCTCTTGCACTTCATATATCTATTGCAAGTTCATTGTTTTTTATTCATAGCTTGGTATGACTATCTCCTCATCTAACTCAGGGTCTCCATAGTGAAGTACCCTTGTCACCTTGATTGAGCTCAAGCTTGGTGCAAAAATTTGCAATGGAATTGCATCAGTGCTCAGCTTCTGAAGGACTTTTGTAGGAGTGTCAATAGTTGGTAGTTCTACTAATTTTTGTATGGTGGCTTGCTCCTCCTCTTTTGATGTGTACTTATCTTAATCTTATCTCCCTTGATCAATTACAACTATTTGTGGTGTACCTATTATCTATACTATAGGATCAGATGTAGCAATCTGTCCTATTCACTCTATTGTTGTTTCTTTATCTTCTTCTGCACTCAGCTCTTTCTACATTGTATCACCTATTCTAGATGTGTCAACTATTGGGAATGGTGATGGAAGCATTAGGAGTTGATCACTAGTAGTTGTAGAGATGGTAGAAGGTGGTTCTTGTGGATTCACCTTGTCTCTAATTGGATTTTCTACTACCTTTTTCAACTCATCCACACTCACCAATAGTAGATTTGTGCATAATTGTACTTGTAGTTTTGAGTGGTGAAGGATCTTCTTGAGATCCTCTACAGTTAAAGGGTTGATGTTCTAAGTAGAAGTGTCAGGGATGTCCTTCACTATGACTATAACTACATATGTAGTGATGACATAAGGAGGTCTAGGAGGTGGAAATTGTGTATCTTACACACTCCAATCTATTTGCTACTCATCAACTATTGCCATTTTATCTTGTCTCTTTGTCTCCTCCTCTTCACCTTTTTCTTTCTCCTCTTCCTCTTTCTTCTCTTCTTCTCCTTTCTCTTCTTCTTTCCTCTCTTCTCCTTTTTCTATTTCCTTTTCACCCTTTTGTTTCTCTTCCTTCTCCTTCTCACTAGCCTTAGCCTTATTTGCATGTTTTTCCTTTTCAGTGTTTTGTCCCTTAAAGGGATCTTCTTCTCCATCCTTGACAGTAGTCAAGCCATATATCAACTTTCACATTCTAGTTGATTTGTTAACAACTTCTTCACCTTTATTCTACAAGATGCTAAAGGCTCTATACTTTCGTGCAAACTTGCTTCCATGTTTCTTGTTTGCCTTAGTTATTTGGTCATTGCTCAATTCTGGCATCACTTGTGCTAATGTGGATTCTCTTATTTCCTTTTCTATTTTCAAATAGTAATGCCACTTATTTTCAATAATTTCATATAGTTCCTTGGGAATAGTATTGTCTATTTCAAGAGCAGTGTTCTTGAATTCTGCCATCATGGCATATATTGATTCTTCTACTTTATTTTGATCTTCTCTACTTAATTTCTTAAAATCAACATTTTTCAAACTAGAAAAAACTACATTCTTTCTAAACATTATCACATATTTTGTCAATATTAGACTTAGGAGCATGGCTTACCACTCTAAATTGGCTGATATGTTCATATTTTTTCCTTTCTTCATCATCTAATTCTGGTTGTGCAACATATTTTCTTCTTGGTTTCTTCTACACTGGACCAGTCTTCTTAGTAGCCTTCTTCTTCTCTTTCACTTGTTCTTTTACCTTTTGAGTTGAGGCTCTTATGGAAGCTCTTGTCACCGGTATAGTTGGCTTTGCTTGAGTTTTCTTTGTAGCCTTCTTTTCTTTAGGTTTGGTTGTAGGCTGAGCTTTGGCTTTTCTCTTCTGGGGTTCTTGAGTTGGTGCTTCCTTGGCTTCTTCTTCCTCGACACCTTCTTCCTCTTCATCATCCTCACCTAAGCCTTGTGTAATCTATAGTGGGCCTTGTGCCTATTCATCTTCTTCACTCTCATCTTCTTCTTCTTCCTTGGCTTCAACACCTTCACCTTTTGCTTCTCCTATTGTGCCTTCTCCAAACTTTTCCTTAAGCTTTTTTACAATCTTATCTTTCTTCTTTAAGGTGGAGGTAGTCTTTAGCTTCATATCAACCTTGGATCATACTACATCATATGTCCCAAAATGGGGTGCCTCCTTATCAATTTCCTCTACAAGCAATGTTGAGATTGGTGTTGATGCTTCATCAATGTTAATTATCTCATATCCTAATGGTCTGAGCCATCTCAACCTTGGAACTATTTCTTAGATATAGGTGTGATCAATATCAACTAAGAAGCAAATATCATTGATGTGCTATTCCACTAGGGAAATTGGTATCCTCAGTCTTTGTTTCATGGATTTCTTGAAATCCTCAAAGTAACTTGTCATTAAAGAGTCAAAGTTGTCTCCCATTTGCTCAATGTACTTATTGATTTGAGTAATGGCTGACTTGTCTAATTTCCAATTTACTTTGCCAAAAGATTGAAATTCTTCCAGAACATAGAAAAATATTCAAATCAAAACTAATACAAACTTAAATTGAGCACCTTTTGATCTCCTTATTGCTCCCAGATTCTCCATGATCTATTGTAACAACAATTCTACTAGATCATATGAATGATCTTTCTTCACAATTTTGTATGCCACATCCACAACAATGCATGGAACACTATTCAATCTACTAGATTGATAGAACTTATGAGATATCACTCTCACTACAAAATCCAGAAGGGAATCTATGATTTTTTAAATGGTCATGCACCTCTTATTCCATTTAGCCCCCGTGTTCTTTTTAATAGCTTCTTTTGAATCACTACGCAGGGTCTTGTGCCAATCTAGGGTTGGAAAACTTCTAACCCTATGCATGATCCTCTTCATTATTTTGACAGGTCTTTCTTCCAACCATAAACACTAACAATTCTTATCCATTCAGTTTTAAAAACTATGGGGAAAACTAGGGCATGGGTTAAGCCCTTCTTCTCAACTATTTTAAATTCTTCCTTAAGCACTCAATTTTTACATAGTTTATCATATGCTTGAAAAATCTCCAAGTCTCCTATTGCACCTATCTTGCAATTCTAACATTTCCTGACATCTTGCACCATTATGACTTTGGGTGGAATTATGGATAATGTGTCAACAAGGTCATTTTTATAAGCAACTTCTAGAATTGGTCTAAAATCTAGTTGTTTAACCTTGTTACTAACCAATTGAACCTCAAAACCTTCCTTTTCCTTAGGGTTTTTAGAACTGGAAGCCATTTTGCAAATCTAGGGTTTTAAAAGATATAAAAATTTATGACAACACAACTCAGCACTTGAAGAATACCTTAGATCGATGAAATATGTGCTTGATCTATGTTGAAATCCATGCAAAAGGCTTTATTGTTGTTTGTTAATCACTTCTACGCTCTTCTCATTCTGACTCTACATTTGAAATGATGAGAAATGATCAAAATTTTGACCTTATACTCTTTTTGAACCTAGCATTAAATGCTTAGTGCATACAACTGTACACTCAGCTCTTGAAGATTTCAACATAACTTGGCTTCTATTGGTTTTCCATCACTCGGCTCCAACTAGATTTCCTTTTCACTTAGCTTCCATTGAAATTCCCTAACTCAACATCACCTATCAACTCAATCACAACTGACTACTCAACATGTAAGGACAGCTCAACAACACTTGTTGGAATTTTAAGTTTTAACTTTACATCTTTCTCATGTTGTTTTCTTCTTTTCAGTGCTTGTTTGTCTTGGGACTGATGTATGATGTAGCTTTGTATATCAGTCCCATACACCTATCCATGCTTAGTTGGATGAGGTGTGACCACTTAACCTCTTGGGTGAAGTGATCCCTTCATTTGATGGGCTACACTCATCTTTCTTCTTCCAAGTCTTAATCATTTGTCCTTTGATGTGTTCAACATCTACCTTCTCTTTTCCTTTGTTGACTTCTGACTTGGGTACCTTTGACATTTTTGGGAAATTCTTGTTGATATGACCAGTCTGCAAGCAACTAAAACATGTAGTTTGACTTAACCATCTATTGTAGTTTCTTTTGAAATGTGTCTTTATGTAGTTTTCAAGAATGTGTCCATATTTTTTATAGTAGTGATAGCTATACCTAGTGTTATAGTCTCAATCGTAGTGATGACCATGGTTACCTTCTCTTTTTGCCTAATTTGATGTCCATATAGGCCTTGATCTACACTCAAATTCTTTATGACCATACTTCTTGTAGTTGTAGCAGTGACCATCAAATCTTGGTGTTCTAATAGTCCTAGTCCTATAGTTATGTGCTTGATGTCCTTGCTTTTTGCACTTATGACAATGACTTGCATTCTTAGGCTTATCATGCTGATAGGCATTCTTGCTCTTGCATACATTAGAAGTATGTCCCTTTTTACCAAAGAAATGACAAGTGGGTATAGTGTTCTTACCTTTGTTGCCCCTTTCTTCTATAGTCTTGGAAGACTCTCCTTGTTCAGTGCTGGTGTAACCAAGTCTTGAAGTGTCATGGTTGGATCTTGGTGACTTCAATAATTGTTCAAAGTGCTTGATGGCTTCACTTGATTTTTTGAAGCTCTCTGCTATCTCCTTCTCCTTTCTCAATTCATTTTGCAATTGTTCATTTTGCATTTTTAGAGTGGAGATCTCAATATCCTTCATATTCAGCTCATGATGTGCATTCATCATTTGACTTAAGGTGTCTAGCTACATGTTTGAGATTCTTTCAAACTCAATTGTCTTCTCCTCCAATATATTGGTAAGATTTCTCTTGTCATCTTCTATCATAGCCTTGTCTTCAATGGCTCTTTTATTCTATTCAGTTACCTCACAAAACATTATGGCTTGTGATTCTTGCTCACTTTTGAGAGATCTTATCTCTTCTGCTTGAGCTCTATTCTTTTCTATCAATTTTGCTATTGCTGCATCAAATTTCTTGGAATCTCCATTGGCAAACACTTTTTTGGTATCAATCTCCCTGTAGTGTGTGTCATTTTTAGCTATGACTATATCCTTCCTTCTTTTCAAGGATTTTCTCAATTCTTCTCTAGCTTCCTCCAAGTTGTGTAGAGCGAGATGCACATCAATCACCTAATTCTCTATGATCTTCCCAAGTTTGAAGACTTCCATATTTAGATCTTTCCTCTAAGATGTTAGGCTTCTCCTTGTGAGAACCTTGCTTTGATACCAATTTTTGGAATAATCAAATGGGAAGAATACTTCTGAGAGGGGAGGTGAATTAGAAGTATCACACTTTAACCTTAAAAACTTTTAACTAAAAATAAATTGCATACATGTAAACATATCAGTTAAGCATAAAGTAAACACATGCATCAAAAAACATAACACCAAATTTGGTAACCCAGAAATGCTCCAAAATGAGAAGGTAAAACTAGGGTGGGGATGATACCCACAAAATATCACTATAGCCATAATGTTTGAACACTTCTGGTAGTCTACCTTATTAAAGGCTTTACACTATATCAATAGTGACCTATCTAAAGGATTTACAAACACTTTACATGAAGTGTCACCCCATTAAAGGATTTTATCGCCATGTTAAAGGTTCTACAACCTAGCTATTAAGCTAACCTATCAACATAGGATTTTCTTTCTAATACAATTGCTAGAAAGTATTAGATTAATAAACCTAATAGATTACAATCCTTAAAGGCACTTGATCTGCTCTCTTTGATCTTGATCCTCTGAGATCTGATATCTATTCAATGCCCTTGCTCTATTCTGATCAACTGAATATTGCAATGTTGCTCTATTCCTCTAAGTCTTTCAACACTTCCCTCTAAATTTTGCTATAGTTTACCCATACACTGCTCTCATCCATGCATACAATAGAGTTTTGTCCTCCCTTCAAGGATTTCAAAGACTTAGGGTTAGGTATGGATCTATGATCCATATTGAATCTTTATTTCCCACTCATTCCTTGCACTTTTCTTATTGGTTGCATGCATCTTCCATTTTTCTTATTGGCTACATGCTGATTGCGTAGGAAATGTAAAAGATTCATACTTATCCTTAATATCCCTTGAGATTCTTCTATTTTGGCTCAGAAAATGGTTTACATAGGTGTTTATGCAATTACAAACAACTATGTCCAATCTGTGTTACTCAGCACTTGTTATTGTTAGGATAAACCACGGACAGAAATAAAAACTACATGCAAATATAACCAATAACAGAAAATAATAGAACACACAGAAATGAACACAAGGCACCAAGATTTAACGTGGTTCACCCAATCCCTGGGCTACATCCACCAAACAGCAAGTCCAATCTTATTACAATCCAGTGATTACAACCTGATTACAATCCGTAATCCCTTATAGCTCAATACCGCCGCAAGAACCAATTTTGTATCACAACATTATGAAAAATACCCAAACCTAAGCCCTTTTTATACAAGTATTAAACTACTTTAGGGTTATAACATGTCAGCCATATGTCAGCCATAATATGTCGGCTACCATGTCGGCTACTGCCCAAAAAAAAATTTCGGCCAAACCCCACTATTTATGAAGTATGTACAGTACTTTCCTGATCAGTCACCACAATCTAACAATCTCCCACTAGGGGGCTGATCAGGCTCCACTCTAAACAACAATCTCCCACTTGGAGACTGATCTTGTAGCAATACCACTACCACATGGGGCTCCCACTGGATCAAACCATCTTGGACTCTACTATTCTTTTATTCATGTTCAGTCTAAAAGACCAACCGAAGCTGAAGAGGAGTTTAGCTTCTCCCTTGTTACAACCTTTGTCAACATATCTACTGGATTTTCATTGGTATGTATCTTCTCCAGCTTTAACTGTCCATCCTTCAAAACTGACCAA
Organism: Cupressus sempervirens; assembly: GCA_028749045.1. Taxonomy (NCBI): domain Eukaryota; kingdom Viridiplantae; phylum Streptophyta; class Pinopsida; order Cupressales; family Cupressaceae; genus Cupressus; species Cupressus sempervirens. The sequence goes on along the minus strand of CM053786.1, from coordinate 89,530,663 downwards.
ATGAAATGGTACCGCAACTGTATGTGTTTGGTCTTAGAATGCAGAGCTGAATTCTTAGCAAGATGAATGGCACTCTGACTATCTGTAAACAAATAATTATCCTTCTAAGGATGTCCCAATTCTTCCAAGAAGAACTGAAGCCATATCATCTCTTTGGCTGCCTCTGTAGCAACAACATACTCTACCTCTATAGTGGAGAGAGCATTAATCTTCTGTAACCTAGAAACCCAGCTTACGGCTGCCCCACCAACAGTAAAGACATAACCTGTAGTACTCCTCCTGGTATCAATATCCCCAGCCAAATTTGAGTCAACATAGCCCTGTAAATTAGTAGTAGAGCCCCCAAAGTGTAAACACTTATTGGATGTTCCTCTCAAATATCTGAGAATCCACTTGACAGCATTCCAATGCTCAAATCCTGGATGACTCATATACCTGCTAACGACTCCCACTGCATGTGCAATATCTGGCCTAGTGCATACCATAGCATACATCAAACTTCCTATAGTTGAAGCATAGGGTACCTTGGACATCTTATCCTCCTCTTCCTGTGTCTTGGGACACATCTCCTTAGTCAAGTTCAAATGACCAGGTAAAGGTGTGCTGATAGCTTTAGCATTCTCCATAGAGAAACGTTGCAACACCTTCTCAACATAATCAGCTTGAGATAGCGTCAATGTTCTATTCTTCCTATCTCTGCAAATCTTCATACCAAAGATTTGTTTTGCTTCCCCAAATCCTTCATAGCAAATGCATGTGCTAATTGGCGTTTCAGCCCCTTAATATGATCCATGTTAGACCCAGCTACAAGCATATCATCAACATATAAACATAAAATAATGTAGCTATCATCATCCAACTTCTTAAAATAAACACAGTAATCTGAATGACACCTATTATATCCATGCTTATGCATAAAACTGTCAAATTTCAGATACCATTGCCGAGGTGCTTGCTTCAAGCCATATAAACTTTTCCTCAATTTGCACACTAAGTTCTCCTTACCTTTGACCTCAAAACCCTGTGGCTGAGCCATATATATTTCTTCATCCAAATCACCCTAAAGAAAGGCTGTTTTAACATCCATCTACTCTAAATGCAAATCTTCAGTAGCCACAAGACTTAAAATAGTACGAATAGAAGTCATTTTAACAACAGGAGAAAATATCTCATCAAAATCAATTCCCTTTTTCTGTGCAAACCCTTTTACAACTAACCTAGCCTTAAATCTTTTCTTACCTCCTTCCTCTTCTTTCAACCTATAAACCCATTTATTCTGTAAAGCCTTTTTACCTACAGGCAACTTGCACAAATCCCATGTCTTATTTTTCAGCAAAGAGTCCATTTCATCTTTCATTGCAGACTCCCACTGAATCTTAGTATCCACCTGCATAGCTTCATCATAACTTTCAAGTTCACCAGCATCAGTAAGTAAAATAGAATACAAAGAGGGAGAAAACCTTTGTGGAGGTCTAATTTTCCTTGTTGACCATCTAACATTCACTAGTGTGTGTGGTATTTGTTGTTGCAGTTGTTGCACATCATGAGGAATGGCTGGAACATCAGCTTTTGGAGTATCATCTAGCACTACATAATCATCTTCTTTCTTCTCATGTTGCTGCAACAGATCTTTGTACAACACTTTCTCATTGAATATGACATCCCAACTTCTAATAATTTTAAGATTTTCAAAATCCCAAAGCCTATAACCAAATTCATTAATTCCATATCCAACAAAGACACATTTCTTTGATTTAGCTTCTAGCTTGGTTCTATTTTCACAGTCTATATGAGCAAAAGCTTCACAACCGAAGGTCTTGAGAAAAGAATAACTCACCTTCTTACCAGTCCATGCTTCCTCTGGAATACCACAGCCTAAAGGAGTAGAGGGACCTCTATTAATCAAATATATTGTAGTATTGACAGCCTATGCCCACATGTGTAAGGGCAACCCAGCATGCAACCTCATGCTCCTTGCGCGCTCCATTATAGTCCTGTTCATGCGTTCAGCCACTCCATTTTCCTGTGGAGTCCTTGGAATAGTTTTTTGTCTGCGAATACCATTAGTGGAGCAATAATATTCAAATTCATGACTGCAATACTCACCACCATTATTAGATCTGAGACATTTTAATTTCTTACCAGTCTCATTTTCAACCAAGCATTTCCATTTCTTAAAAGTTTGAAATACATCAGATTTTTGTCTAAGGAAATAAACCCATACTTTTCTAGTTACGTCATCAATAAATGTAACATAATAATGAGAGCCACCAAGGGAAGATACCCGGGCTGGTCCCCATACATCTGTATGCACAAGCTCTAATTTCTCCTTTTTGTTTTCCTTCCCTGTCTTTACAAAACTCACTCTCTTTTGTTTTCCATACACACAACTTTCAGATAAATCCATATTCACACATTTTAGACTTGGTAAAAATTTCCTTGAATGAAGTACTTTCATACCTTTCTCACTCATGTGCCCAAGTCTATTGTGCCATAGCGCTGTATCAGAATCTACAACAACTATTTGTTCTCCCTGCTCAACTACAGTAATTGTTCCTGAATATTCATTTTTCTCTAAAACAATCAAAGTAGAAGGAACAATATGACCTGTACAAAGATATAAGGTGCCTACTTTCACACTTTTTGCTACTACAAGGGAACCTTTTGAAACCTTCCAACTTTTATCATTAAAAGTAACTACACAACCCTCATCACCGAGTTGCCCTGCTGAAATTAAATTTCTACTTAGTTTTGGAACATGTCTTACCTCATGTAGTAGCCAATGATTCCCATTCTGCAACTTAATCTTAATTTTTCCCTTTCCAACAATCTAACAGGGTTCATTATACCCCAAATAAACAAGCCCAAAATCCCCTTAGACATAATCAATGAAATAACCTCTATGAGGTGTAGCATGAAATGAAGCACCAGAATCTAAAACCCATGAATCATCAACACTCTCTAAAGACAGAAGCAAAGCATCCTCTTCGGATTTGTTACTTACCACATTTGCCTCCTTGTCTCCATCTGATTTATCTCCTTCATTTTTCTTTTGATTCCAGCAATCTTTCTTTTTGTGCCTTGGTTTCCCACAGTACCAGCAATCATTTGGTCCTCTCGATTGAGACCTCCTCCCCTTTGACTTTCCTCTTGATTTCCCATGATTTCCAGAGTTAGTTCCTCTTTCCGTCGTTCTGCCCCCTGTTTTGTGCATTTAAAGCACTTCCTGATGTAGATCCACCTGAGGATTTTCTACGAGTTTCCTCACTTAAAATAACACCGATCACATCATCATATTTTAGTGTACTAGATCCAGGAACAAAATTACTCACCGCCATTACCAAGCCATTCCATCTTTCAGGCAAAGAGCACAAAATCAAGAGAGCCCTAATTTCTTCATCAAAATTGATACCCATAGAAGATAATTGACTAGTAATAGTATTAAACTCATTTAAATGATCTGCAACAGATCCACCTTCTACCATTTTCATATTAAATAAATGCCTCATGAGAAATACTTTATTTGAAGTGGAGGGCTTTTCATACAATGTCGCTAGGCTTTTCATCAATTCTTCTGTCGTCTTTGCTTTTGTAATATTAAATGCCACCGATGGTGCCAAGCATAAACGAATGCTTCCGAGTGCCTTTCTATCCAAAAGATCCCATTCAGCCTCTGACATAGTTCCCTGATTCTTGGCTTTTCCTTCCAACGGCTTCCATAAATCCTTCTGATATAAATAGTCTTCCATTTGCATCTTCCATAACTGGAAGTTCTGCCCATTAAACCTGTCAACCCTCAACTTACCCTCATCTGCCATCGCTCCCACTCAACTGTGAGACTCCCACTTAACTGTGAGACTTTCTTGCAGAGGATAACTGAAAGACAACCTTGCTCTAATACCACTTGTTAGGATAAACCACGGACAGAAATAAAAACTACATGCAAATATAACCAATAACAAAAAATAATAGAACACACAGAAATGAACACAAGGCACCAAGATTTAACGTGGTTCACCCAATCCTTGGGCTACGTCCACCAAACAACAAGTCCGATCTTATTACAATCCAGTGATTACAACCTGATTACAATCTGTAATCCCTTACAGCTCAATACCGCCGCAAGAACCAATTTTGTATCACAACATTATGAAAAATACCCAACCCTAAGCTATTTTTATACAAGTATTAAACCACTTTAGGGTTATGAAGTATGTATAGTACTTTCCTTATCAGTCACCACAATCTAACAGTTATCTTTGATGCTCAACTCATATAGAAAAATTGGCTCACTCGGCACTTATAGCAATTTGGTTTCACTCAACATCTATAGTGACTCAGCACCTATACTTTTATCGGCACTTGATCTTCACTCGGCACCTAAAGATTTCTCAACACATGAAGACCACTCAGCACCTATTGTAGTTCTATCTGGCTCAACATACATTGTAGCTTGGCATCAATTGTTTACTCAAAATCTATACATATTTTACTCGACATATGTTACTAGCTCAGCATGAACTTAGTAAACATCTTAAGTGTGTTGACATGAAATAGTCAAAACCTAGTCTTAGATTCAACACATCTTTGAGCATATCATTTTGAATCCTTTTCATATCATGGTTTATCCTTTCAAGGAGAATTATCTAAAAAGATTGTCTTCTTCCAAAAAATTCAAAAAAAAAGAACAAAAAATATATATATTTTAAATTGCAATAAAATCCAAATGGTGAAAACTTGGATATGGGTGCTACTTGAGGCCTTTGCACCCTTATTTCTTAGTGCATATCCTCAACATTCAGCCTTTCACCATCATTCCTTTTCCTTGCTTCCTTAGTTTGGAATTGGTCTTTATCTTTGTCTAGGGAGCATAACTATGTTAGCTTTGGTCTCTTGGATGTGTTGGTCTTTTAGGACACCTCACAAATGGTATTTTTTTAACACCACCCCAAATATATTTTTCAATACAACCCCTAACATCAAATGTTTTTCAAAACTTATCAGTTTGGTCTTACTCAGATTTGTCATGTGAGTTACCTGCTTGCAAGCATTCAATCCTTATCCTCAAAACTCAATATCAGTTAACACACTTCAATTTTTAAATAGAAATACTTAATGCTTGAGCTATATCATGATATTTTCTTTGTGTGCTAATTGTTATTAATTTTCATTCAGTGTCCTTTTCATATAAGTCTCTCTTGTATGCATAGCTAGAGGACTTGGGGCATGGGGCATAGTTTTCTTTTCTTTTTGCTTGTGGGTGTGATTTTAAAACTCTAGAGTGTATCTTGTTGTCCCCTTGAAACACTTAGGATATTTGAGGCATCATCCTTGACTATTTTTGCACAACCATTCTTATGATCTTCCCAGCATCTATGCCTTGATGCAAGTGTGGTTTTGCTACATTAAATTGGGTAAGCTAACATCAAAGTCATCTTTACCTTTATGTCTTTGATGCTTTTGTTATAATATTTCCACATTCCAATTCGATATAAAGCACATTCATATCTTCATAGTTGTGTTTGTGACTAGTGATGATTGTGTGATTTTCTAATAGTTGTTAACAATGGCCCAATGATAAAAACAAGTTCCCTCTCATTCTTTCATGAATGATGAACATAAAATCCTATGTTACAATTTCTCTATTACAAGTACACCTTTGCATATTCATGTAGCTTGCATTGTTAGACTTCATGTTACTTTGCATTTTTAGGCTACATTATGAATTTGAGAGGGTTTTCCTTCATCTTACTTTTGGACTTTTAATCAACTTTGGTCATGCATTGATCTTCATTTTCTTATCTTCTTTCATGATCTCAATAAAAATTTTCTATCTTAAATAGTTGATTGATTTTGAGGCATTCTCTTTCTTGAGGAAAATTCTCTTTCTTCTGTCCATTTTTATCCACCTCTTCCAAACTTCTATCTTCCATTTGCCTTCACCCCACTTCTTTTCTTCTAATTTAACTTTGGGGCATAGTCTTTCATGCTTGATGATATACCTTGTTCTGTGATCCTTATATTCTTCATCTTACATCAAGAACCTTATCTTTTAGTTTGATTTGATCAAATTTATCAATTTGTTCTTTCTTCTCTCTTTCATTTTGATTTTGATAACGAGGGGGTAGTACCTGTCAAACTTCAATCCTTGATTAAGCTTTATCAATCTTTGCTCCACTTGGGACAACCTTGTCTTTATCAAGACAAAATTGTTATAAAAAAATTTATTCTTTGTTCTGATGTGTTCTTAAGTTGACCACACATCTATGTTGTTTTGTGATCCCAAATTGACATCACACTTCAACTACATTCTTTGACTACATGTGTTACCAAAATGATCACACATTAGTCAAAGAGGGGCAAATGTATGCACCCTAAAATGGTCGCCTAGACTATGGGCCCCAATTCTTCAATTTATCAATTTTCTGAATCAATGCATCGCCATATTTTATTGAATCAACTCAAATCATTTTCCTTGATCTACTTGCAATTAATTTAATTATTTCAATATTTCTTAAGGTTTGATCATTTTATTAATAATCTTATTTAATTAAAAGAATCCATCCCTTTAAATAAATGCAATAATCTTATTTAATTAAAATGAAATCTCTCTTTTAATTAAATAATTTTATCTTAATTAATTAAAATCTCTCTTTTAATTAAATAATATTATCTTATTTAATTAAAAGAATAGATCCTTTTAAATAAATAAAATAATCTTATTTAATTAAAAGAAAATCTCTATTTTAATTAAATAGTTTTATCTTATTTAATTAAAATCTCTCTTTTTATTGAATAATCTTATCTTATTTAATTTTTAAAAATTTCTTTTAAATAAATAAAATAATCTTATTTAATTAAAAGAAAATCTCTCTTTTAATTAAATAATTTTATCTTATTTAATTAAAATTTCTCTTTTTATTAAATAATCTTATCTTATTTAATTAAAAGAAAACATCCATTTAAATAAATAAAATAATCTTATTTATTTTTTTAAAAAAAATCTCTTTTTTAATTAAATAGTTTAATCTCATTTTTAATTAAAATATCTATTTTAATTAAATAACCTTATCTTATCTAAATAAAAGAAAATCCTTCTTTTAATTAAATAAATAAATCCCCACTTAAAGCTCTCTTTTTGATAAAAAAAAGGAAATAAATCAAATCAAATCTTATAAAGATTCCTTTTTTTGCACATATCTCTAAGTGGTGGACTTTTTCCTCTTACTTGTCTTTTTAGAAATTTATTCCACATTTGTCTTCAGCGTGCATTCCTCTCCACACTTTCCTTTATAAGGAGCCCTCTCCTCATTTGGATAGATGTTAGTTGCTATAGTATTGTTATGCTATAGGTTAAGAGAGCGATTTTGGAGGAGTTTGAGCCTTAGAGTTTGGATATTGGAGCTTTATTGCAACTTCTTTCTTCTTGTCTTCTTCTCTCATGCATCCATGGCTTCCATAATCATGCTTCATCATTTCATTTTCATATTAGCTTAGAGTCATATTTGCTTTCATAGATTAATCTTGCATTGTTATTTCCTTTCATTGATTAAATTTCTTTTCTTGCATTGCTTTGCATTATTATCATTTAGATTAACTTGCATCTTCATTTGCATGCATATTTTGATCTTTATATCTCTTATTTTATGGTTTACTTGCATAGGAACAAACTAGGTCAAACTGAGGGCCTCCATTACAAACCCTTGCACTCCATGAATAGAGAGCTATGAGTCACCATTTGAGACCTCATTCTTGAGAAATCTTGGATATAATGATTCATAGAAGTTTGTCAACATTTTAGCACACATGTACTATTATATATTTTTGTCATTTGACATATACTAAATAGAGAGATACGTGTTGAAATAAATAAGTTGGATTACTAACGAATTTCTATATTGGCCAAGTGGATTTATGAGTTTGATTAAGTTGGTTGAAGTAATTAAAAGTTGAATTGGTACATCTAGACCTGAGGATAATTGATTCACCTTCCCCCCCTCTCTATTATTCTAATAATTCTAACAATTGGTATAAGAGTTTTGGTGCTTGTAAGGAAAGTTTTAAGGAACTTAATCTAAAGATCAAGATGCAAAAGAGAGAGGTACCCAAGCTGACCAAAGAGAACTTCCCAATATGGTAGCGTCTGATGAGATTGCATCTATCTGGAGATGGAGATTCTGCACTATACTACTTGGATAATGAATACATAGAAGTGCCTATACCTATGAGAATTGAGAAAATAAAAGAGAGGTAGGAGCACAATCAAATGATGATATACCTAGAATCTTCCCTAAGTTATGTTGAGTTTGATGATGTGAAGGATTGCACTACCACAAATAAAATGTGGGATAAGTTGGCACAAATTCATGGAGGAGACAAAAATATGTTAAGGGCTAAAGCTAAAAGTTTGAGAGGCAAGTTTTATGACATGAGAATAAAAGGAGGACAAAATATTACTTAGTATTGTGGTTAAATCAAAAAAGAGGTGAATGAAATTAGAGGAGTTGGAATAGACATACCTAAAGAAGTTGTGATTAGTAAGGTATTGACAACTTCACTTCTTGTTAATGTCATTAGAGTATATGTGATACAAGAACTGAGATGTACACCTTGTAATGACATGACCTTGAATAGTCTAATTGGTAGACTCATGTCATTTGACTTGTCAAATTTTGATAATTATACACCTTCTAGTGTTGAATGTGTTTTCAAGTCTTAACTAACCCTTGATGGATCTCAAAGAAGATAGGGTTCAAAAAGTAAGACTATGGATAGTGATAATGAATTAGATGATGACCTTGATGATCTAGAAGAATTACTAGAAAAAAGGCTACCAAGAGGAAAAGACAAATACAAAGATAAAATTTCTATAATCTATTTTCCATTTAATAAAGTTGTTCATATTGTTGTAACATGTCCTGAAAGAGATGAAAATGAGGAAAGGAAAAAGAATAAATACCAAGGGTGGAGATACAAAAAAGAAAATTGAGGTAACAAAGACTACAACAGAAAAGGTAAGAAATCTTGTTACATTATTGAAGAATATGGTTCTGAAAGTGATTATGATGAACACAATGAAGAAGTTATCTATGTTGTAATGAAAGATGAATTTGATGAAGATGAAAAGTTTGAGAAAACTTCTCTTATTTCACATATTAGTAAGAATGATAAATGGATAATTGATAGTGGTTTCTTACATCATATGATTGGTGATACAAGTAAGTTTGAAAAGCTAGAACACTATAATGGAAGTTGTGTTATGTTTGGAAATGATGCACCATGTTATGTGAAAGGTAAAGGATATATTATATTGAATGAAAAGATCAAATGTGGCAATGCATATTAGGTTGATGGACTAAAATATAATCTATTGAGTGTGGCACAACTAAATAGTTCAGACTAGCTAGTTAAATTTCAAAACAAAAAGAAAAAAATCTATGATGCTATTGGTGAACTGATTGGGAGTGGATAGAAAATAAGAGGTAACCTATTCTATCTAGACCTATCTAAAAATACATGTTTATTTTCACATTTTGAAGATTTTTTTTTTATGGCATAAGAGGTTATGTCATGTGAACTTTGATTATTTGGTAAGCATTAGTAAAATGGACAAAGTAAGAGGATTACCAAGATTGAGAAACCTGATAAAGTGATGTGCAAGCAATGTCAAATAAGAAAAATGAAAAAGTCTAGTTTTAAGAGCAGACCTATTATTCTTATGATGTTTTGGAGCTAGTTCATATTGATATATGTGGTCCTATTGGAGTAGAAACTATTATGGTAACAAGTATTTTATTCTATGTTTTAACGATTTCTCTAAAATGAATACTATGATATTTATCAAAGAAAAATATGATGCTTTTCAAATGTTTAAGTGTTATTTTACTAGAGTTTAAAAAGAAACATGTAAAAGTATAAAACACTTGAGATTAGATAGAGGAGGCGAATTCATATCAAAGGAGTTCAATACATTTTACAATTAAAAAGAAATCAAAAGAAATATTTTAGCACCAAGGACTCCACGACAAAATGAGATAGCTGAAAGAAGAAATAGATCAATCATGGGCCATGAAAGAACACTAATGATGGAAAAGAATGTTTCACATTAGTATTGGAGAGAATTTGTGAGTACCATTGTCTATACACTTAATTGAGTTCAAGTCAAGAAAGGTACAAATAGAAACCCTTTTGAATAGTGGTATGGCTATACACCTAATGTTAAATATTTCAATTTTTTTGGAAAAAAGTGGTATATATTGAAAGATTCAAGGAATGAAAGACTTGATGCAAAAAGTGATGAAGGTATATTCTTAGGACATTCCACTAAAAGAAAGGTATACAAGTGTTTTAATTCTAACACTAATTATTATTTGAAAAGTGAAAATGTTGGAGTTGATAAATCTACATAAAAGGATGAATAAGAATGCAAGAAGAAACTAGAAGATTACATAAACTTCATCTACATCTATGAAGGAAAATCAAGTACTTTACATAAACCAGAGGAAGAGACTATCAAGCATCAGTAGACTGGTACTACCAAGTTACGATACAGAAACTCTACCAAGACTTAGCAAGATACTAAGAATTAGGCTATAGTTCCTAAGTCTTAGAGAGAGGAAACCAAATACTAGATAAAGAAAGATGAGTTACAACATGAGATACCTAGAGAAAATGAGTAAGTTGGATCTAGTAGACTACAACAAGGAGAAATAAGATCTAAACTTGTCTTAGAAAAATATGTCAAAAGATACCACACACCTGATCAAATCATCAGAGACAAAGATTCAAATCATGAATAGAAATAAGATGAAGAATGATACATGTCTACTATGTTAGTTTAAATCAAGAATGGTTAGAGATGCACTGGTGAATGAAGATTGGATTAGATAAATGAATGAGGAGATTGATCAAATAGAGAAGAAAAAAACATGGACATTCCTACCAAGGCAAAAAGATAAGAATGTGATTAGAACAAAGTGGGTATTTAGAAATAAGTTGAATGAGATAGGTGAAGTCACAAGGAACAAGGTAAGATTGGTTTGTAAGGGATATGCAAAAGAGGAATGAATTGACTATGGAGAGACATTTTCCCCAGTTGCAAGGTTGGAAGGAGTAAGAACATTACTTTCATATGCTTCTTACAAAGGATTCAAGATATATAATATGGATGTCAAGTTTGCATTTTGAATGGAATCTTAGAAGAAGAAGTCTAAATTAAAGAACCTAAATGATTTGTTGAACCTAGCAGGAAGAACATGGTATGTAAGTTACACAAAGTATTGTATGGTTTGAAACAAGATCCTAGAGCATGCTATGAAAGGTTGCATACATATTTAGTGAGAATTAGTTTTGAAAGAACTAACGATAATACCAATCTATATTTGAAGAGTGAATATGAGAATAAGATATTATTGGCTGAAATATCTTTTGATGATATCATTTTTGGATGAAAATAAATTTACTATGCAAATCATTTCCTAATGAGATGAAGAAAGAATTTTTGATGTCAATATTTGGAGAGATTAAATTCTTTGTTGGTTTGTAAGTCTATCAAATGAAAGGAGGTATATACATTACATAATCAAAGTATATCAAGGAGATAATGAAAACCTTTAGAATGGAAGATTCAAGACTAGTTGGAACACCTATGACTACTAGACATAAACTTTCAAAGATTGATGATTCTATTGAAGTAAATTGGACATTGTATAGATCAATGATTGACAAATTGCACTATGTTGTTCATAGCAGACATACATTATATTGGTTGTTGGAATTGTTGCAATATTTTCTACTAATCCCAACTAGAATCACATGATAGTTGTGAAAAGGATATTGAGATATCTAAAAGGAATAGAAGAATACGGTTTATGGTATAATAAAAATAATAAGTTTGAGCTGAAAGTTTAGTCAAATGTTGATTGATCAATGGACATTTTGCACAATACTACTTGAACAATGAATACAAAGAAGGTCCTAGACCTATGACAATTGACAAAATACAAGAGAAGGGGTATAATCAAATGATGTAGACTTGTAATATTACCTAAGTTTGTTGGAATGTTTACAATAATCGAGATGGTGGGGGGGTGAATCATTTATCCAAGGTCCAATGTAAAAATAAAACTTTTTAGTGCTTCAACTTATATTTATGCTTGCACTGATCACTCCATATCTTAAACATTTGCATATTATTGTCCTACATCAAAATAAATTTGTAGATATGTAAACATGCAATACCAAAAAATTAGTCACACATTTTGACACAAGGATGTTATGTGGAAACCCAGTTTGGAAAAAACCACCAATAACATGCTACCAATTTTCACTCTTCTGAAGTGAGCCCTATAAGGATCTAATCATGTTAAAGGTTACAATACACACTGTTAAATATGAACTAGTTAAAGGATTTTAATCACCTTGTTAGGGGTGAGCCTTGTTAGAGAATTTTAGAATATTCCATTAGAATGTCACCTTGTTAAAGGATTTACTCAATGACTGTTAGGTAAACCTTAGTCTAAAGGATTTATCCAAACTAATACAATTATTAGAGAATAGCAATAGGACTTGATCAGATAATAAAAACAACTTACTTGCAGATTACAGATCTCACATCTTGTCCTCCATTCTTCTTGGCATTCATCCTCTTCATCTCTAATAGTGTGTTTACCCTTCAAGCCTTCATCACCTTAAGTCTTCTTGCTTAATATGCCATCTGTAGACTCTTCCCTTCGACCACCATATGAAAAAACACCCTAGACTTCTTGTCTTTCTTAGGTTCATGCACATGACAAGTTACTTTTGGCCCGTTATCTCCTTATATAGATAATTTAGGTCTTTTTCTTCTTAACCACAATCATCCAATTTAGGGTTAGGTCAAATCTATTGAATCTTACCATCTTTCCATTTTATTCCCTTCTAGAAACTTCCTCTAAAATCCTCTTTGAATTCAACTCAAAATAGTATATCTTGAATTTTGTGCCACCATCTCATCATAGTTATCTTCCACACGCTTCACAAAATTTAAGAAATCAACTTTGTTGGCTTCGATTCATCAAATCTTTGATCTAACACATTTTAATGGCACTCAGCAATAACAAGCTATTTTCTTGGCAAACACTACCTTGTGATGCTTGATCAATACTAGGTTGCTCGACATACACTGAGTTTTACTCGATCACTATTGACATCTTCTGATGCTCAACACATACTAAGATTTCTTCATTTGACACCTACTAGATTTCACTTTTCTTGACACATACTGAGCTTACTACTCAACTTCAACTAAATTATTGCCCAACATGCACTAACTTTTTGCTCAACTTCCACTATTTTCTCAGCTAGGCTTAACAAAAACATTTCTTTACTTAGATTTCTTCTAGTCTTTGCTCAAGTATCCTTTCATTATAGCCTTAAGTAGATAAATAATACACTATATCATCAAAGTCTTGATTGGTCTTAGTGCTCCTTTTATACACCATATAAATCAACCTCTCTAGGTTCTCTTTTTATCCTTTTTTTTCAAATCCTCTTCATCAATCAATCAAATGATAGAATTCATACCAAAGCAAGCAATTTTCTCACCAAAAACTAGCAGGTTTGACATTAGTGACAAAATAATGATTGTTCCATGATAGGTTTTATCAATCTTCTTCATTTCAACAATCTCCCTCTTTGGCATTGATGGAAAATCAATAGTAACAACAATACCAAAAAGAAACTTAATACCTTTTATTTAAATCTCTCCCTCTATCAATATGTGTGCCCTCCTTTGTATACTCTGATATATTCCTCATATTTCTCCCTCATCTATTCTTGTCCTTCTTTGATCTCTCTAATATCTCCTCATTTTGATATCTCAATAAACTCTCCCTCTTTGAGAGTAATGCCAAAGATTTGTCATCCATACATGTAGATATAACTAATTTAGGTTCTCCCACTATCAACTTGTATGTGACTATAAATCTTTTGTTTTAGCTTCTTCTTTACTTTAGGCAGGTCCTAAAGTAAGATCCACTGCATCAAATTGTAAAATATTTCATTCAACTTAGTTGATTCATGGAACTACTCTAGTTTCTTAAGTAGCTTTGGATAGGGATATCACCCTTAGTTTACCTCTAAGATATTCATGTGCATCCTTAGGTAAAGCCTTTGTGAATATATTAGCTATTTGTTCCTTTGTATTCACATTTTCCATTCTCACTTCTTTTTCTTGAACGAACTCTCTCAAGTAGTGATACTTTATTGTAATGTGTTTTTTCTTTGTATGCATCACATGGTTCTTAGATATGTTTACAGCACTTGCATTGTCACAATAAAGTACCATAGGTTCAATAATTTCTTCCTTCATTCCTTTGAGTATATTTGATATGTACCACATTTGTGCAATTCATTGCAATAGTCACATATTTAGCTTTAGCAGTAGATTGAGAAATATAATTTTGTTTCTTGCTGGTCCAAGTAACCAATCTATTTCCTAGGAAAAATAATCTACCACTTGTACTTTTCCTGTCATCAATGTTTCCAGTCCAATCAACATTTGTATAGGCTCTCAAACTTATCATTCTTCTTGTAGTATAGACCATAGTCTTTTGTTCCTTTCAAGTAGCTCATAATCCATTTAACAACCATTAAATGATTCTTCTTAGGATTTGTAGAAAACCTTGCAAAAATCCCAACAACTAGTACAATGGAAGATCTACTATGAACTACATATTAAAAAAATGTAATCATAAACCTGTACAATGTTTGATTTACTTCAGCAGATTCATTAGTTTTGTATAGTTTGTGTCCTATTACCATAGAAGTATTAATTGGTTTTCAATCCTCCATACCAAAATCTTTCAAGACTTCCTTCACATAATTGGACTAAGTGATGTAAATATCATATTGCATCTTATATACTTGCAATCCAACATAGAACTTTATTTCTCCAAACATAGACATCTCAAACTCTTTCATTATTTTATTTGCAAATGTTTTACACAATACATTTTGTCCTCTAAATATGATATCATCAACAAATATTTCAACTAGTAAGATTCCTTTACCTCCTATCTTCAAGTACATATTGTTGTTGTTATCAATCTTCTCAAAACCTATCTTCACAAGATATTTGTGCAGTCTTGCATACCATGCTCTAGGAGCTTGCTTCAAACCATATAAATCTTTGTGCAATCTACACCCCATGTTTTTTTTTTTGGATCGACCAATCCTTCAAGTTGTTCAATGTAAACCTCCTCTTCTAGTATACCATTCAAAAATGTTGACTTAACATCCATTTGATAAACGTAAAATCTTTTTGAAAGCAAAGTAAGCAAGCAAAATTATTACTCCTTCCAATCTTGCAACTGGGGAAAATATCTCTCCATAGGCAATTCTATCTTCTTGTGCATATCCTTTGAAAACTAATATTTCCTTATTCCTTGAGAAGTCACCATTCTCATCTAGTTTGTTTTTGTACACCCACTTGGTCCCAAAAAAATTCTTTTTTTCAGGTCTAGGTACTAGTGTCAAGGTTTTGTTCTTCTCAATCTGATCAATTTCTTCTTTTATGGCTTGATTCTAGTCTTTATTTTCTAATGCATCCTTTACTAAATTATGCTCATGCATTATTAACAAACATTTGTCATTTCTCAACCCATTCCTTGTCATTGGTATGTCTTCTTTATCTCCAATGATTTGTCCAACAAGGTGATGTCTTCTAACATACTTTGACAACCTTGGCTTTGTTCTACTTACTATAAGGTATCTTTGATGAAGTTCAATTTAAGATTCACTATATGCACTTCTCTATTAGGTAAATTTGCATTTATTTCATGTGAATGGATCTCAATATCAAAATATACCTTGTCTTTTGATTATAACTGGGCTCCTAAATGCAACTTGACTCCTGAATGCAACTAGACTCCTGAATGCAACTTGACATCTATTGTATGTGACTTGACAGTCACTAATTCTTGTTGATTAGTAACTTGTTTTGTAGAATTATCAGCATCACTATACATGCTTTTCATAGTATTACATAAAGGTTCTATAATTTTTAAGTTCCTTCTTTGGTTCATCTTCATACACTTATGTATATTCATGAAACATTTGCACTTTCCACAATTTTGTTAGTGTTAGTATTTAAATACTTATAAGCTTTACTTCTTGTAGAATAACCTAGGAATATACCTTCTTCAGTTTTAGTATCGCATTTACCATTTCTGTTGTCCTTAAAAATGTAAAACTTGCTTCCAAATACCTTAAAATATTTGACATTGGGTGAGTATCCATACCATAATTCAAAAGGTGTGGAATTTGTACCTTTCTTGATTTGTACTTGATTCAAGATATAGATAATTGTACTAATAGCTTCTCTCTAGTATTTCAAAGAAACATTCTTCTCCATCATCAATGTTCTAGTACAACCCATTAGAGATATATTCCTCCTTTCAGTAATCCCATTTTTTGGAGGGGTCCTAGGTATAGAAGTTTGTCTCTTGATTCCTTTGTCATTGTAGAAGTTTTCAAAATCATTTGATGTAAACTCTCCACCTCTATCAGATCTTAGACATGTCAATCTTTTACCAATTTCCTTTTCAACTCTTTCCAGATACCATTTAAACATTTTAAAAGCATCAAATTTTTCTTTTAAAAATATTACTATCATCATTCTTGAGTAATCATCAACAAATATGATAATTTACATGTCACCTTTGTAGCTTTGCACATCAATTAGTCCACATAAATTAATATGAATTGATTCTAGAATTTCTTTTGAAGTATGAGTCTTAATTTTAAAACTAGACTTTGTCATCTTGCCTTATTGATATTGTTTGCAAATCGCATTATTAGGTTTCTTTAATTTTCAATATAAAACTCTAACTCTTTTCATCTTACTGCTACTGACCAAATTGTCAAAATTTATATGACATAACCTTTTGTGCCATAGCTACACATCATCAAATTGTACAACAAGACAAGTAGCATCATTCATGTCAAGATAAAATAGATTACCTCTAGTTTGTTCTCCACTTCCAATTAGTTTTCCATCAATGTCATAGATCTTAGCCTTCCTATTATCAAATTCAACTTTGTAACATGAACTATTCAATTGTGACACACTCAATAGATTATAGTTAAGTCCTTCCACATAGTAAGCATTGTCATACATGATCTTGCCTGTCAATCTTATTTATAAATTTTCTTTTATTAGATAGGGTTCATCATTACCAAATCTAATACTATTTTCATTGTAATACTCAAGAGTAATAAACTTACTTTTGTCTCCAGTCATGTGATGTGAACATCCACTATGAATGAACCATCTGTCACTTTTTTTTACATAAGATATCAATGTAGTTGCCTCATCAGAATCAGAGTCATCTTTCATAGAAACATAGACAACTTCATCATCATGATCATTAGATTCTTTATTGGATTCTTCTTTAGCAATGTAACAAGCCTTCTTTCCCTTGTCCTTATAGCCTCTGTTATTGTCATCTTTTCTACCTCTTTATTTCTCTTCATTAGTCTTGTTTGACTTTTTAGGAAATCTTGTTTCTATATGACCAACCTCATTACAATTAAAACATATGATGGTTAACTTGCCTTTGCCTCTATGAAATTTCCTAGCCAACACTGCTTCCAATTCTTCTAGCTTTTCATCATTTATATCATTCTCACTAGCAGTAGGTTTGACCTTTTTCTTTTTCTTCTATTTAGGTTCTTTTAGTGTTATCTTAGCTTTAAAAGAAGATTCAAAAATTTTAGATTTAGAATTATCAAAATTTGAAAGTTCAAAAGTAGTGTCTACCAACCAATCCTTCAAGGGTCAGATCACTACCAAGACTACACTTTAGTTCCTATATAGAATAGACTCTAATAACATAGATAAGTAGTAGGGTTCTCAATACTTTTTTGATCATAGTCTCATCTTCAATATATTCATCAGATCCTTAAATTGCATTAACAATATCTTTGATTCTTGCACAATATGGTCTATACTACAAGAAAAATGAGAAATTTGAATTAAGAGCCTATACTGATACTGATTTGGCTAGAAATATTAATGACAAAATGAGCACTAGTGGAAGAGCATTTTTCTTAGGCAAGAAGCTAGTTACATGGACTAGCAAGAAATAAAACTGCATTTCAAAATCTATTGCAGAGGTCGAATATGTTCCTACTACTATAAATTGTACAAACATTGTATGGATCAAAAAGCTACTCAAAGGTATGAAGGAAGAGAGTAATGAACTAGTGATATGCTATTCTGATAATAAAAGTGCTATAAATATATCAAATAATCATATGATGCACACAAACACTAAGTACATTGCAATCAAGTATCATTACTTGAGAGAATTAGTTCAAGATAAAGAGGCAAAGATGGAATACATTAACACAAAAGAGAAAATTGTTGATATCTTCACAAAGGAATTACTCAAGGATGCTCATGAGTATCTAAAAGGTAAAATAGGGGTGATGCCCCTATTAAAGGTCATCTAAGAACCTCATTGAATCAAATTAATAAATAGTATAGTGGCTAGCCACTTTTTCTTTAAAAAAAAAGGTCATCTAAGAAATAACAGGAGTACCCTGCATCAAACAAGTTGATTGACATATGTTACATAGTGATGCAGTGGATCTTACTTTAGGGGTTTCCTATAATCAAAGAGCTGAAACTAAAAATCAATCACAAGCAAGGTGATAAAGGGAGAAACTAAAGAAGTTCATATATGCATATTAAGATGAAAAGTCTTTGGCATTATTGTCAAAGAGGGAGATATATACAAGATAAAGGAGATATAACTAAACAACACACAAACAAATTGCTAACACATAGTATGAGGGAGAAATTCTAACCACTAAGAGAGAAAGTGTATCTATTGATTACATCTACGTAGTAAGAGGAAGATAATGTAGAGGGAGCTATAAGAAGTAATTTAGAGGGAGACATAAGGATGAGTTGATTGTCTTTTGATTAGAAAAGAAAAATTGTGTAACCTATTCAGAAGAGTAAATTTGTTGATAGAGGGAGAGATTTCAATACAAGGAATTATTTTCTTTTGGTATTTTGTTGGTCTTATTGTTTAAATTGAATCAGTTTGGTTTTCCATCAATGCTGAAGAGGGAGATTGTTTAAAATAGATTGATACAAGTATGATAAATGTGTTTCAATCATTATTTTATCCCTGATGTCAAACCTGCTAAGACAAACACTTATATGATTTAAGTACTATCATTTATTTGATTGATGGAGAGGATTTCATCAAATGATATAACAATAGCACCTAGAGGAAAGGTTGAGTTATGATATGAAAAGGAGTACAAGAATCAACTAGGATAGTGATATCATAGTGCAGTGATGATCTACTTAAGGTTATAAAGATTGGTTTCACTAAGAAAGTTCAAAAGAACAAGTTAAACAAATTTTTTCTACCAAGTTTGACTAGGTGGACAGTAAGTGTCGAGAAAAGTTATTACAAGCATAGCAGAAAATCAGTTGGAGCCAAGTAAAAGTCTTTTTTAGTGTATAGTGAGTAAAACAATTGATGCCAAGTAAAGTTTAGTTGATGTCAAGCACCAATAAACTATAGAAGTTGATGAAAGCCAACTTCACAATGTGCCAAGATCACCTACATGCAAATAACCTACTAAAGAGAAATCGAAGAAGAAAGAAACAAGAGCTTGAAGCAACTCAACAAAGTGAGAAAGTACATTGCAACAATGAGAAATAAAAAATTTGTACAAAAATGCAAAGGGAGAGTCTATTTATAAAGGCCTCTAGGAAGCTTGTAGAACAAGCTAGAAAATGATAGGAGATAAGTATGACAACTAAGCATACGTCCACAAAATATGGGATATCCTTGATCAAGGTGAGAAGATAAGTATGACTTAGATAGGAACAAACTCTCGTGTTGTCAAAAAATCCTAGACTACAACTTATAAATAAATGCATTTAACTAAGTAAACTTAAGTAAAAGGGTAAATAATAATTATTTACTCTAACACCCCCCCCCCCCCCTTAAGTGCAACTTAGGGGAATGCACTTAAGCTTACAAAAGCTAAGATGAAATGCAAAATGGGTCCCAAAAACTAGGCCATGTTATGTACCCATGAACAAATGCAAAGAAATGCAACCTTTGAAAATGGGGAAAGAGAGAAAACCAGATGGGAAAAACCCTCCCCCAAAAAGAGGGAAGTATAAATATGCTGAAAAAACATGAAGGAAGGAAGGCCTCAACAAGACCCCCAAAGGACAACTTCTGTAACCCCAAGCATAGACCACAACTGAAGATAGCATGGTGATGCAAAAGGTGTAGTGAAGATGTCAGAAAACTACACGTCTGTAGGATGTACTCCGATGCGATAACACTATCCTGAATTAGCTGACAGATGAAGTGTATATGTAACTCAGTGTTCTTGGTATGCTGATGCTCCATTGGGTTGCGAGAAATGTGAATGGTACTCTGATTATCACAACACAAAATAGTGGGACAATCTGGAGGAAAACCAAACTCAATCATCAACTATCAAAGCCATAAAACCTCCTAACTAGCAAGTACTATGGCCTAGTACTCAGCCTCTATAGATGAAAGTGCATGAGCATGCTACTTCTTGCATGACCATGTGATAGGACTAGAGCCAAGACAAAATACAAAGCCAAAAGTAGACTTTTGATCATCGACATCACCAGCCCAATCTAAGTTAGTGTAACCAAAAATGTGGGAGTACCTATGGTGTAATGAATGTCATACATGAGTGTGCCTTGAATGTATCTCAAAATATGCCTGGTAGCTTGCCAGTGACTCACATGAGGGTCCTAAGAAAACTAAGAGACAAGGCCTACTACAAAGGAGAGATTAGGATGAGTGTGTGTCAAGTATAACAAGCTACCAACCAACTATTGATACAAAGTAGCATCCATAGAAGGCAAAAAATAGAAGGTAGACAAGGTGAAACCCGAATGAAAAGGTCTTGGACTAGGCTTGCAATCAAGCATGTCAAAGCATCAAAGCATGTCAAGAGCATACTTCTGCTAATAAAAAAAATCCCAGTAGAGGATTGAACAATTTGGAGACCAAGAAAATAGTGTAGCAAAGATTAGTCATATCAAATTGGTCCTTCAATGCACACTTAACATCTTGAAGCATAGAAGATGAGCTACCCGTGAGGATAAGATCATCAACATATAGGGCAAGAATCAAGATCTCATCTCCAAGATGTTGAATGTACACTATAGGATCAAAATGGCAGTGGGTGAAGCCTGTAGAAAGAAGAAAAGAGTCCATATTCTTATACTAAGCCTGAGGGGCCTGTTTGAGACCATACAATGAGCATCAAAGTCTACAAACCAAGGAGGTATCCTACACAAATTTTGGAGGCTAATCCATGTAAATCTCCTCAGTGATATCACTATGCAAGAAGGCACTCTTCACTTCCATCTAAAAAATAGACCATCCTTGTGAAGCTATGAGGGATAAGACAAGGTGGAAAGAGTTCATCTTGATGACAGGGGAAAATGTCTTAGTGTAGTCAATACCCTCAAACCTATGAAAAACCCCTCGCAACAAGACAAGCCTTGTGCTTATCAATTTAACCATCAATAGCATAGTTAGTACGATAGATCCATTTACATCACACTAGCTTTCTTCCCTTAGAAAGAGGACAAAGATCCCATGTATGAATCTTCATCAAAGAAGAATATTCCTCCTCCATTGAACTATCCCATTTAGAATGTCCTATCACTTTTGCAAATGTATGAGGATCATCACAAATAGAATGACTGAGAATACTAGAACCTACTGTATGAGAACAAGTGTGATAGGAAGTGGAAGGGTCACCAGCTAGAGATCTTGTAGCCTCAACTATAGCTCGAGCCCATTTAGGCATCTGGGGAGAATCTTGTGATGGAGGTAAATGGGGATCACCAAGATCATCATCCTCATCATCCATGAAATAAACTAGAAGAGAGGAAAGAGTAGTGGGAGGTGAAGTAGGTGCTAGATGTGAGATATGAACTATAGGAGGGCTCTCATCAAACTGGACATGCTATTGAAATAGGACCTCTCTAGAATTAGGATCCAACAACCTATAAGACTTAACATCCTTGCAGTAGCCGAAAAAAATTAGTGGTTGGCTCTTCCATTCCATTGCTTTCCTCTAAGCATCAGGTACAAATTCCCATGTTGCACTCCCAAAAACTTAGAGTGACAATATATCAGGCTTGACATGAGACCAAGCCTCCTTAGGAGTCATATGTCAAACTACCTTATGAAGCATTTGATTCTGAATATAATTGGCACAATTGACTGCCTCTACCCAAAAACATGAATCCATGGACTTGGAATAAATCATACCATTAGCCATCTCCTGAAGTGTTTTTTTCTTTCTCTCAGCCACACCATTATGTTGAGGGGTGTAGGGCATTGAAAACTGATGTTGAAGACCATTTTTAAAACAAAAATCCTTAAAATCTAAGTACACATACTCCCCCCCATTATCTATGTGTATCCGCCGAATAGAAAGACCAGATTGCTTCTCTACAAATGTCTTGAAGACTCAAAATGAATGAAAGACATCAAACTTGTACTTTAGTAAGTACACCCCTATGCATCTAGAGAAGTATCAATGAATGTAATAACATATCTAGCACCCAAAAAAGGAGTAGGAAATGACATGAGGTCACTATGAATCAACTCCAAAGGTGCCAAAGAACAAGTAGCTCATCCATGTGGAAAAGAATCCCTATGTTGCTTGCTAAGTGCACAACCCTGAGAAACACCATCTACACACAAAAATCTAGGGAAGCCCAAGAAAAAGTGCCTGTGTGCTCATTTGCTAAAGATATATGTAATTGACATGGCCAAAATGCTCATGCCAAATTCTGCTTATTGAATCTACATGTGCAACAAGAGATGAACTTTTGTCATCAGAGGACTCAAATCCATCAAATCTATAGAGGCAAGATGTAGAGTCAACACTCCTAGTAGCCACAATCATTTCAAAATCATGTAAGTCCTAAATAACCACATCATATGGTGAGAGCTCAACTATCTTACCAGAGCCAGAGTGGCAAATCTAGTAGATGCACAATAGATTCATCAAAATGTTAGGGACACAAAGAACACCCTGAAGAGAGCCCCCAACTAGTGCAATAGAACTAGAACCCATAACTAAAAGTTGTGATGAGTTCCCAATAGTAATATGTGAGGTAGAACAAGTAGCAAGTGAAGTGAGTAACTTTAGAGTGTTTGTCATAAGGTGAGAGGCACTAGAATCAAGAATCCAAGAAGGCCTTGAAGTTGCAACCCGAGCAAAAAGAGCATGACCTTTCCCTATAGGGGGGATGAAGACTTAGGATTAGAAATATGATGCACCTTCATGGCTTCCTCTAAAGCCTTCAAATGCTTCCAACACCTAGAAACGGGATGTCCATCCTTACCAAAAAAGCTATAAGTCTCACTTGATTTCTTCTTGGTCTTGGAGGTAGACTCAACAGACTTTGAAGAATCTTCACCTTCATGGCTTCCTCTAAAGCCTTCAAATGCTTCCAACACCTAGAAATGGGATGTCCATCCTTACCACAAAAGCTATAAGTCTCACTTGATTTCTTCTTGGTCTTGGAGGTAGACTCAGCAGACTTTGAAGAATCTTTACCCTTTGGAGGGTTAGCTAGAGGTGTAGGATCAGGTTTTGGTATATCTTTCTTCGATTTGGCTTTCTTCTTTGATTTCTCTTTAGAAGATTGGGCAACCAATGCTTGGCTAGAAGAGCCAGAGGGATCTACCTAGTGGATCTTTACCTATTCCCATGTCAACTAATCACAAAATGTCTCAAATGAAGGCATCTAATGTCTGTTACCCAAGGCATACATAGTGGAGTAGAAAGTCGAAGAGAAGATCTGATACTATCCTCACAACTTTGAGAGTATCAAAAAGATACACTCATCATCTATTTTGTTTTTCCCACATCCCTGCAAACTGCATGTAGAGAGTTGAACTTCATCAAGAAGTCTCCAATGGTGGGGAAGCTAGCTAGTGACAAAGAAGTCAACTCTGTATCAAGCTAAAGTGCCTAGAACTCATTCACTATGCCAAAAAAAGTTTAGAATTTGGTCCAAATAGCTTTTGGAATGGTCAAACCATCCAAGTGAAATAGTAGACTATCTGAATTTTTTAGTGCAATCAATCGCATAGCCTCATCCATTTTTTTTCTATACTGAAGAACCTCAAAGGGGCACTGTAGAATAGCTTAGTTCTCATCCTTAAATGACCATAGGCCTCACAACATGAGATGCCTAGTCATCTATGCTTTCCAAGTGTGATAGTTGTGTGGTGTGAGCTGGGTCACAGAAGGAGCAGACACTAAGAGAAGAAGATGCAAGTAGAAGGGTCTTATTCTAAACTAAATTATAGAAAAGAAAATCTACCCCCCCACAAAAGATATCCCTCAAATTCCAAAGAAAACAACTATAGAAAGCATAAAAACTAAGAAAAGAACCTAGATTATGGATGCAGAGAAGGAAGAAATAGAAGCCTCTACTTCAACACTGAAAATGGGAGCTCAAATGAATTAAGAATGAAATAAAACTAGCATCATTGTTGCCATCTCTAAACCAGCTTTCCAACACTTCTTCATATCAGAAAAATCCTCCATATGCTCAAGTTATGGCCAAAAAACTAATGCTGCTCCAAAAGACAGGCTCATTAGAAAAGTACAAACACGGAAAAAAATTTGATGACCATATGGTCATCAACTAGACATCATAAAAAAAATTTGGCTTCTAGAATGCTAATGTCAGCAGCCATAATATGATGTCACCCTACCAAAAAGTGATGTCAGCAGGGTGGATGTGGGTGATGATGCCAGCCTATCAAAAGATGATGTCACACTAGAAAAGGTGATGTGGCAATTAGGAAATGATGTAAGTAGGTCAGTGAGTGATGTAAGTAGCCTAGTGAATGGCATAAGAAAGGCTGACTATTTTGGTAGTGGTGTTGCTGGCAGAGGTGCGAGTCAAGTGGAGAATGCAGGTGGCACTATGGCAGTGAGTGGAGAGCTAGCAGTACGGTGGTGACCATAGAGTAGCATTCATGGGCAGGTGGCACTGTGGTGTCATCATGGTGGCATGACTAGCTATGGTTCCATGGGGGTAGTGTTCTAGTTATGTCGCAATGGTGTCGTAGTGGTGCAATGGTGCTACTATGGCGATAGCTTTTTTTTGCCAAAAAAATCATTTGTACAGTTCGTACGACCTCCCAAGGGGCTAAAAAAATTTGCCAGATGCTATAAAAGAGAAAAATAGAAAATTTTATATGAATCTTGACTATAACTAGCCTGCTACACTCAATGGAAGCATCCGTTTAGGCCCAAAGTGCCCCAAAAAATCTCTCTTCCTCCTGATTGAAGAAAAAATCACAAACAAACTAGGGTTTTTGTCTCTGAATCGCAGCTTCAAATATCCTTTGAACCAAGAAGCAATAGGGAGGCTTTGATACCATGTAGAAGTTGATGAAAGCCAACTTCATAGTGCACCAAGATCACTTGCATGCAAATAACCTGCTAAAGAGAAACCGAAGAAGGAAGAAACAAGAGCTTGAAGCAACTCAACAAAGTGAGAAAGTATATTGCAACAATGAGAAATGAAATTTTTGTACAAAAATGCAAAGGAAGAGCCTATTTATAAAGGCCTCTAGGAAGCTTGTAGAACAAGCTAAAAAGTGCTAGGAGATAAGTATGACAACTAAGAATACATCTAAAAAAGGTGGGATATCCTTGATGAAGGTGAGAAGATAAGTATGACTTAAATAGGAACAAACTCCCATGTTGTTAACAACTCGTAGACTACAACTAATAAATAAATATATTTAACTAAGTAAAATTAAGTAAAAGGGTAAATAATAATTATTTACACTAACATAAACTTTAGTTTGTGCCAAGTGATTTTATAGAGGATTCTGAGTAACACACTATGTGCAATATGTGTTGAGCATCAGAATCTAGTCAATGTCAAGTGTCAGCATTATTTAAAAGATCATGAATTCAATAGATCTAAGCCAAAAAGTTTGTTTTCTTGGATTATAAGATTGATGAGTTGGTGGCACAGAATCCATGGTAAACTATTTTGAGGTGAATTCAAAGAAGATTGAAGGAGAAGTTTCTAGAAAGGGATGAAATAAAATAAAAAGTAGATTCAGTTAATCCCACCTAATCTTTCATAACCCTAAATTGGATGATGGAGAATGAACAATAAAATATCTTAATTCTCTATTTATAGGGATGATCGGTCAAAAGAAAAGGTTGTCATGTGTGAGAACCTAAGGAAGACAAGGAGTCTTGGGTATTGCTTCATTTAGTGACCTAAGTAAAGAGTCTACATTGGAAAGTTAAGAAAGAAGGCTTAAGGGTATGGATGCTTGAAGGGTGAACAAGCTATCAGAGCTGAAGTGTGTTAAAGAAAAGTAGAATGGAGAATTGAAACAAAGATCTATAATCTACAAATGGAGTTGTAAGTTGTTATCAAATCAAACCTTACTGTTACTCTCTAATAATTGTATTAGTCTAGGGTAAATCCTTTGGACTAATGTTGACCTAACAGTCATGTGTAAATCCTTTAACCAGGTGACATTCCAAATGAATGGTTTAAAATTTTCTAACAAGGCTCACTCCTAATAGGGTGATTGAAATACTTTAACTAGGTCACATTTAATAGTGTGCATTGTAACCTTTAACAGGGTTGACCTTTCACAAGGCATCATTTTAGAAGAGTGAGAAAGAGTAAAATGTTACTGGTGGTTTTTTCCAAATTGGGTTTCCACATAAATTATTGTTTCAAGTGTGTTATTGAATCTATTATGTTTCATGCTTACATTTCTACAAATTGATTTGATAGCAACCTACAAGTTTTAAGTTATTGCATAATCTTATGGATGCATCCATGGTGATAAATACTTTATGGGTTCACTAAGCTAGGAAAAGTTTTATTTGTACATCTAGACCTTGGATAACTAATTCACCCCCCTCTTAGATATTCTAAAGAATCCCAACAAGTTAAAGGATTTACAAATGAATGTTAGGTGAACCTTAATCCAAATGATTTTTCTAGACTGATACAATTGTTAGAAAGTACCAACAAGACTTGATCTGGTAATAAAACACAACTCACTTGTAGATTACAGATCTTTGGTTCAGTCCTCTATTCTACTTGGCATTCATAATCTTTATCTTTGACAGATTTTTTACCCTTTAAGCATTCATCCTTTTAAGTCTTCTTTCTTTGCATGCCAATTGTGAATTCTCCTATTTGGCCACCATATGAAGCAACACCCTTTACTTCTTGTCTTCCTTAGGTTCTCACACATGATAACCTTTGCTTTTAGCCTGCTATCTCTATAAATAGAGAATTTAGGTATTTTTTCATTTAACCACAATCATCCATTTTAGGGTGTTGCCAACTTTCAATTTTTCCTTTGTACCTTATAATAGTTGGTTTTGATTGAGTCCCTGTCCAAGTTTTCATATCAAAGTAGTCTTTAGGTGACTTACTTCTCATCAATTCTCAAGGCTCTCACTTTGTATCTTTTTTGAGTATCCTTTGCTTTGCCTTCCTCTTATCTCTCCATGCAAAATTTTTGTTGTCTTAATGCATTAGGATTTAGGTAATTTAGGTCAGGGTGGGATGTGTTTCAAGTGTCTTCCTAATGAGAAGTAAGTTCCCCAATGTTTTTGAACTATCATCTTATACCATCATTCCATTTCCTATGGATTCTGAATGATTGGGCTAGTTTTCCCCCTCTGCAAAGTTTATCAAGTATGTACCCAAGGAACAAAGTCACAATGGTGTTAACAAGTGGTACACTTGGTTGTGTCATTACGGAAAGGTCCACAAAAGTGGAAGTCAAAGCCATGAAGGTCTCGAATCAAGTTGCAGAGGTAGAAATATATTTTTATGAAGAAGGACAAGTTTATAGGTTTCCAACTGCTCACTAATGAAAATGAAGGTATTATATTTTATTTTCAATGCTAACTTGGATGGTACCCAATTATAAAGTCTTTGTGCATAAGAAGGGCAAGCATGATGCTAAAATGAATTACTCTAAGCCTATAATGAAATATCCACACTCAAAATCTCACCTCATAGCCATCGAATTGAGGTTAAAGTGAAGATTTCATAAAATTTTCCTCTCTCCAGAAAATGCTTCTTTCAAAAGGGTTTTCTATCCCTAAGAAAATTAAAAGGAAAATTCTCCAAAGGCTTGGAAAATAGAAATCTAAGTGACTTAAATGTGTGAATATTCTTCAAAAATTCCCAATAGATGCTTCTAGTAAAGTCAGTTGTAAATGTGCAACCCTTGTAAATGTGCAACCCTAATATAAGCAAATCAGATGTTAAGTACTTAATGTAGAGAATGAAAGAGTGAAGTGCTCAAGGTAGTAAAGGGATCATTCCTCTCACTGTAATTCTAAATCAAAGGAAAACTGGGCTTATAGAAAAATTGATCTATGCTCTCTCTCCCCCTCACATAGTAAGTTATCCAGTAAATCCTCATTCTAGATTTTGAAGGAAACAAGGTGTTTTCCACTAAACTAAAACTCTTGTTTTGGTAAGCGTCTTTTAATGATATGACTTTACTTTAGGTAAAGTAATATGGATTTCAAGATTATGAGTTTTGATGTTCATAGAAATAGAAATTTTTAAATAGTCGTTGATCATGAAATTTATTTCAAATTCTAGCATTATGATCATTGGCTAAACTTAATTTCGGTCGTGTATCATCATGTTCAAATTTTTGCATCTATTTCATCATAATTTCCTCTAATTTGTTTCCTCACTATTTCAAATGGCTATTTATTGAGAATCACATCCTTTGAAATCACAAAAAATGGAAATTAGTGTTGCAGGTTATGATAAGCTTATAGGTCTAGAGAGTAAGTTAAAAGATTTAACATATAAATCATTCAAGTTTTATGATTTAGGTAATCTTCTTAGAAGACTTGTAACTCTCATCCTAGCCACTTGATTACTCAAAAGTTGAAAGAAAGAGGATTAGTGGAAGTTGCTAGTTTTTTCATTGTTGTACAAGCTCCAGAGCTAGTAAGAGAGTGCATAGAGAGATATGATCCAGAGACAAAGAAAATTTTCCTTCCTAACCAGTATATCCTCCTCTCGATCAACAAGGCTTTAATGCAGTTTGCATTTGGTGTGCCCATAAAGAAGGAATATTGTGACATTGACTTTGGATCCTCTGTATCCTTGTTCAATGAGAAGAAGACCTTGAGAAAGGAGGATATGAAGAGGACTTGGTTCTAAAAGTCACACTCAAAGAAGAGAAATATGTTAAAGACCCTATTCAAAACCAATTAAAAAAGAAAGATTATAGACATCCTAGCATTGCTACTTAGATTAAAAGGAAAGGAGGAAATTTTAGAATCTATCGACCACCACTTCTTCGTAGTGCAATCCATTTGTGTCGAAGGTCTACAAATCAACTAGGCCAAAATCATATGCAATGAGATTGTCTCATGGTTGAATTCAACTAGGGGTTCAATAACTTTTACGTGTCTTCATACTTAATCTATACCTTGGCTACACATCACCTATGGTCAGGTCTTCCCTAAATGATCCGAGGGGATATTTTCATCAAAATTGAAGTATCTTCAAAACTCCAATAATTAGCACCAAATTAAAGTTCTCAAAATTCTAGACCCAACGCAATTCAAACGGGTGAAAATGGGGTCTGAATGCTCAAGTAATGGCCGATCAAAGTTTGGTCAAACCAGGTACAAAGGTCATCAAAAAAGTGAAAAAATAATCATCTCTAAAGTGGTCAACAATGGATTTCAAATCAAAGATCTCGTCGAGGGCTTTTCGACGGTGTTAGTTTCATCAAAAAAGGACTTCGTATGTGAAAGATATTGTAGTTTGAAATTTAGGTAAAACTATAAAGTTGGATGATGTTAGCATGACATCATCATGCCGACATGACAGCGGGTGGAAAATTTTTTTGGGTGGGATTCAAACCCACAACTCTACCTTAACCATTGGACCACACAATCATTTACAAATGCATTGGAGAGACTTTTGTTTTAAACTTAATTGGTGCTAAATTTGGTAGGAGGAAGGCCGCCAGTGGGGTTTGAAAATTTTACCTACCGCTGCGCCATCCACGGCACTTAAAAAAAAATTGGCTAAAAATTTATTTAACCTTTGACCATAAACCCGCCAACCTTAGTAAATTAAGGTTATTTTTTATTTTCTTACCCCAAAATTAACATAAGCCAAATCTTTCAAAAATGGCTACAGGTTAATTCGAAGGGGGGAATTAATTGAAGAGTCTAATATTATATCATTTTTTATAGCCTTATTTTGGCTAATTTTTTGTATAAAAAGGGGGTTAGGAGACTCTTAGAGGTCATTCAGAAAATGGAGAGAACATCCAAGTGTTGAGAGTAAGGGAGATTTTGAAGTGATCAATCTTGTACTGTAGAATAGCATGATGTTGTTGTACTTGAAAGGAGTGATTTGTAAACATCTATACCTAATTTTGGAGATAATTGGATCAGTCCCTCTATTGGAGCAGGACCCGAAGACGTAGTCCATACGGACGAACTTCGAGATCAAATTGTTCACATCTTCTTTCTCCCAATTTCTCCTTTATCAACTTAATCTTGTTGTTCTCTTATTTTAATTATGTTAAGTTGATTCATTAAAGGTTTAAATTAACTTTATATAATCGGTTAGCATTTCTCTGTAATAGTCCTAGATCCCAGAAATCAGATCACTAAACTAAAGACTATGATGAGAATACATTGGTGTATGAGTTCTACCCACACCTTCAATTGCAGAGGACCTATGAGGAGTATGTAATAGTGAATGATTCCTTTACAATGTGATTGTGTTAGGAATCGCAAGGCTTCCTTGAGAGAATATTTTCACCAAAAGAAATTTTGGCTATTAGCCACTTTGGATACTCTTTCATCTGATTTCCAAGCTTCTCATACCTATAAATTGGTGCTTTTGATAGGTTTCCCAAAAGAGTTTAGAGGCGCCTAGAGGACAGGGTTGTTCTTGTCAAATTATGTTGAAAAATTCTTGAAGTGAAAGCCTTGTGTTCAAATGTAAAGAAGATAGCCAAGATTTCCTCCCCCATAGTGGTTAGACCCTATTCATGCACCTCTAGATCTAATGCTTAGAATCTAGTCAAGAGATTTGAAAGTAAAATCAAACTGATCTATTATGAGGTAATTAGGCCTCATTATGACCCAATAAACTTTGTGAGGGTTCAGTTGGAGATGGAATACCCCTACAAACACATTCCAAACATTGAAGATTTTTGGGTTGGATGACTTGATGAGTATAAAACCCAGGATAAGTTTTGGTCCTAGTTAACAATTGATGAAGTTAAATTATATAATGACTCTATTGATGTTTATGATCTTGTAGATGATGGATCCTATATGCATCCCTCATCCTATGAGTAGATTAAAGGCACTCCCATTGTGTCTACCCCACCTGCAGGTCCTATCATCGATACCATGGAGGTTCTGATGCATGAAATCATTAAGATGATAGACAAGTGGGTAGAGTGGACTTGAGCAAGAAAGAAAAGAATTGGAATCATAGACTCTACTAGTGGAGTATCTTTTGGAGGTGCCTAATCAACTATAGTGACTACCACTACAATTGCTACTTCAACAATTATAGGCTAAGTATAGTTTATTGGCCAAGGTGGAGGCCACCCTCCAAATAGGAATATCCTAATCACTCCTACTTGTGGAGGAGGATCTCTTCTAGATACGAGAAAAGTTGAGGAGAAGAAGGGGACAAGGAAAAAGAGAAAGAAGAAGAGAAGTCAATAGTGAAGTCTACCTCCCTTTCCCAAGTCATCAATTTGGATGGTGACACCAACCCCATGGATGGAAAAGAATAGGATACATCACAACAAGGAGATACTTTGGCCCTATCAGTAACCAAAGTCACTACCTTCCCCACTATTTCTCGAAGAAAGAAAACTCCCCTAGTCCTAAGGAATCTCTTTGATCCTACTACCCTATAACTAGTAATTAATGTCCTTTCAACCAACTCATGGTTAGAGGAAACCATTGATTAAAAGAAGCAAAGGTATGAAGAAGTTGCTCCATCTAAAGAACTCATCACATAGACAACTTCTTCTCAGTTACCATCAAAGAATACAAAGAAGAAAAAGTTTGTAGCATTATTGGCTACTAATCCCTCTATTGGCCACATGTTGATGGAGATAGTAGAGCCTCAAAGGAGGGAAAGTTCCATAAGCTCGCTACAAATGACTTCTAGATTAGAAAAGTGGACCTTGGTATCCCTGTTTATGATTCCATGGTAATTATATGGAAGTCTACTAGTGAAAAGATTGACGACAAGCTAGAAGAGTTGAGGGTAGAGAAAGAGATGCTCAAGGATTCAAACAAAGATTTAATGGACTACATTAGATCTGCACTTGGACACACTTCAACTAGTGCATTTGACCCAAATGCAGAAGAGAATAAGATCTTTCTTATGAAGTTGCAACATGAAAGGGAATTTTGGCAAATTAGCTGAGCATGGGTTGATTAGATGAAGGCACAAGGTCCCCCACTCATTGAGAATTTGAGAAATATTTTATTAGATGCTCATAAGTTAAGGGAGGTAGCTTCTAGTCATCAAATTATCATGTAAAATGTAGCAAATAGACTAACAATGCAGTTGGCACTATTGCAGGAAGTGGTCGATATGAAGAACAATGTTGCCATCTCCCATGGGATCCTTAAAATAAGTAAAGAACCATTGTTTCATTGGAAATAATATTTTGAATTTATAGTAGAATGATCTGCAAGATCTACAAATGAGCTTAAGGATGTGCATGGCCTGGTGCATAAGGTCATATAGAGGCTCTTTGAATACTTGAAAGTGTTTCACATAGAGTCTTATATATCTGTCGATGACAGAATAGTAGATATTGAGAGGATGAAGACCAAGTTCCTAGCATTTTTTAATGAAGTTTTTAATCCACTCAGTTTCTAGGTTTCAAAAATCAAAGAGCTTTCATCAGGAAATTCAATCTTAAGGCGTGCATTGGAGAATTTCCAATCAAAGTCTACCAAAGTGCACATGTTGACAGAGATGCATGACTAGCGGATGATTTGAGCTGACAATATCATCATCCTAGGTGTAGAGGATTTAGACAAAATAATACATGCAATAAAGGCTTATAAAGATAAGTAAATTACTCCTAAGTGTAGACACCTAAAAATTCTTTAGAAAATAAAATATTTTTATTTTCTGAAAAAAGTCCCTGATGACATCATCATTTGTTAATTAATTATTTATTTTATTTATTTATTTATTTTTATGCCATTAAATCCCTTTACCTTAATTAAAAATATTTAATTAAGGAATCCCTCCCAAAAATGTTTAAATCTTATTTAAACATTATTTCCTTATTTATTAATTATTTAATTAATAAATTGACCAAAAAACCCAAAATAAATAAAAAATTTATTTTTTGCCCAAAACTTGGCCAATTTCCTTAAGACCACTAACCTCTTCCAAAATCTTCTAATCCTTCTTTAATTTTGATTAAAGGCTAATCCCATCATTTCCTACCCCTAATCCCAACTCAAAATATTTAATTAAGATTAAATATTAATCCTCATGTTTATTAAAAAAGTTTTAATAAATATCTCCTCAACCCAAACCCTTGAAATAAATAAAACTTTATTTATTTCCTAAAAATCTAATTTATCCTCATCCTAAGAAGTTCTAGACTCTTCTAGAAAGTCTTCATCCTCATCCTAGGAAGTTCTAGACTATTCTAGAAAGTCTTTATCCTCATCCAAAGTCTAGACTCTTCTAGAAGATGTCTTTAAACCTAATCATAATCCCCTCCTAACCTTGTCACATTCCCTAAACATGGGTTAAAACTTACTAACCCAAGCCAAAGTTAACAAATATCTCCTCCTTCACCCATCCTCATTTAATACCATCCACTTGCCTATCCCTAAGCTAATCTTAAACCATTCTAATCCATCCTCTAATCATTTCCACAAGCCTAAGCAAGCTTAAAACCTTCCTAATCAAGCCCAAGTCAAAATTCCTCTCATCTCCCTCAAAATATTCCAACCATAAAACTTAATGAAGCCCACTAGCCCATAAATGACTCTTCCAAGCCCTTTTATTGCTCTTACAAACCATTACGAGGGTCTTTATGAAGATTTTATCCCTTGAGCCTTCTTTTTTGACTCATCCTTCCCCTTTCCTCCATCCTCTCACCCTGTGACATGTGTCACTCCCTAATTGACTGTAAGGAAGCACAATCCATGTGCTCTCTTCTCATGCAATCTGAGCCCTCCATGAGCTTTTCCCCATCCTTGCATCTTAGTCCTCAATCCCTCAAGCCTCTTGCCTATAAATTGGATCCTTCCCCTTTGCAAAACAACACAATCCATGAAGTAAAGTCATAATGTCATTTTAAGAAGCCATTTTACAACAAAACCATACACTCACACCCAAATTCCAACTCCATTTGAAGCCCTTTTTGAAGCATAAAGCTTGAGCATACATCCTATCTATTTAGACAAACCTACTCAACAAGAGAGCTTCTCATTGAGAGAGCCCATTAATGGGTCATATTCTCAATTGAGAGCTCATCTTAGTCTATCTTGAAGTTTATGAATTTTTTTTAGTTTATAGAAGCTTTATTTAAATTTGGTTTCTATTAGCATACTAAAATTGCTCATATACATTTTGGCACGCCCGATGGGACCCCGCATGGGTCATCTTCATTAGCTTTTTTAGTCAAGTTTTGTATGTCATTTGCTAATTTTGGCTAATTTTTCTTGTTTTTTTGATTGGTAGGATTGTATAAATTGGTTTTGTAGGTCCACATGAGCATGAAAAAGACAAAGAAACTCATAATCTATCTCATAGTGTTTGCAGATTTTTCAAGCTTATAGGTGGACAAAGAACTTGGAATTCTTCTTCCTCTTCTTGTCTATATTCTTCTTATTCCATCTACTTCTTCTTCTTCTTCTTGTGGGAGATCTTGGCCTTTTTTATTTTTTAAGGAAGCAAAATCATACACACTTCTTTTTAGTGCTTAAAATGAACCCCAAAATCATACTTAAATCCATTAAAAAATTAAAAATTTGCAAAAAAAGAAAAAAAAATTTAACAAGTGAAACTAAACCAATCCAATCATTTTCATCCTTGCAACATCAAGGTTTTAGATGCATTCATGCAAAGTTAGGAACACTTCATTTTTGGAAATTTAAAAAGAACTTGAAGTTTCCATTTCAAAAGGTTCAAAATCAACACTAAGTGCACACTAAAATCTAAATCAAACTCAAAGCATCAATCAAGGATAAAATGAACCTCATTTGCAAATATTTTAAAGTTCTTTTAAAAATATCATGAAAACTAAGAGTCCTAAATGGTTGCCAAAAAT
Source organism: Cupressus sempervirens (assembly GCA_028749045.1). NCBI lineage: Eukaryota > Viridiplantae > Streptophyta > Pinopsida > Cupressales > Cupressaceae > Cupressus > Cupressus sempervirens. The sequence continues at coordinate 89,495,213 of CM053786.1, read as the reverse complement.
TTTCCTAAAAGCTTTGTTATTTGTTCCAAATAAATGTCTTGTTGCAAAATCTTGAATGTTTCTTAGGTTTTTCATGCATCAAAACAATCTAGGAATATCATTTTTGGGCTTAAAATATGCAAACTAGAACACAAAATCTTGAATTAAAACCAAAGTCCAAAGAGTCATTTTCACTTTTGAGTCCAAAACAATCTTGAATGATCTAAGGTTAAAACAAAGCACTTAAAAGTTCTTAAAACAACACACAAAATCTCAATCTTGAATGCTCAAAGGAAAAAACTTGAATGTTTAATCACTTGCCTTTGAATGCATGTTGCTAAAATCACTCTTGAGTGCCATGGATTAAAATCAAGTTTGTTTTTTTTATGAATGCATGATTAAAACAAAAAATCCAATCTTGAATGCCATAGATCAAATAATCATCTTTTGGGGCATAAAAAGAATCCACATTTTTGAAATCTTCTAAGTTATAAAAACTAATAAAGACGCTTTGAGTAAGTTTGTAGTTGGACTCACCCTCTTTAATCACCCATCAATTTAACCATTGGTTGCAATCTCAGTGCCATCTATGGGGATGGGTCTACCTAAGAGGGTGTTAAGTGCTCCACAAAGATCAAACTCCACTCACTTGGGTCTTTAGTGGTTTTTCTAAGTTAGAAAATTCTTTGAATGCACATTAATCTCGCTCACACTTCATTTGGGCATTAAAATGTGAAAAATCTTGACATGGAGGGCCTCTGGGCGTGCACTTGGCAATCGAGTTTCAGACATCTTTGTTTTGGGCTTAAAACAAACTCACACTCAATCTTGAATGCCTAACAATCAATGAACATTGCATGGTTTGGACATAGTTTCAATTATGCTCGCATTTCTTATGTTGACGATCTCTCAACTTTCATTATGCTGACGATGTTGTCAAATTGGAATGAACATTGTATGCCATAATCACAAGTGTCTTCAATCATAGCTTACAAAATCTAAATCATCAATTGGAATAAACGTGTCTTTTAAACCCCAAGATCATGTACGTGGTCTTGTTTTACACTTTTTAGGGGGCCTGCTTGGGGATTTCATCACCCCTTGGGATGACATCAACTCCAGCGTTCTGACGGAGTATAAAAATTGGGAGGTGAATCCAAAGACACCTCTCTTGGAATCAAGATTTTGTCACTCGAGCTAAGCCTCAAGGAACTTTATACCCTTGAGAAGTGAAAGAGGAGAAGTGGGTTACTGCTCCTCTCGACTGTGTGACATATTTTTGGTTTCATCTATGGATTTTGGCCTCACATACCTTGCATATATCGAGGACTCCCTAGCTATAACAAATTTCATCCTTGTAGAAAGCTTCCTAGGATGTTGGTGTCTTTGACGTGCTTGCTCCAAAATTTTATCTTCTTGTTTGTTCATAGCTTTTGAATGAATGTTTGCCAACTTTGGTCAAAATCCTAAAAAAGTAGAAATCTCCCAGCTCAAGGCATACTTAGCGTAGTCACTGCCTCATCAGAAAATCATCCAAGCTCCCTCGCTACAACTGAATCTATCTAGTTCCTTGCTTTATAACAATCCCAAATCCAAAGTCTCTCCAAATCATCCCCCCTAGCCAGCTAGCAACCCAATCCAAAATCACACCCAAGCCTTTAGAGAGTTGTTGTCATTCTACTAGAATTTTCTATCCAATCAATCTGACCAATCCACCAACCTCACCAAGGTTATCCCTTTGACAGAGCTTTGTCTAGGTAATCTAGCTTTGTCACTTGTTATCCCTCATCACCTTGAGCTAAAGGTTGGGATCCACAAGTGGTCAATCTCGTGTCATGCCCATAGGATCATTAGTCTATCCTTAAGTTGACACAGTCTCCACCAATCTAGCGCATAGAAAAGAAAAACTCTCACTTTTTTACAGCATGCCCTTGAAGTCTTCCATCCACAAGAAAGCCAAAAATCTCCAGCCAATCCTCCTTAGGTTTGTCATACAGCTTTGACTCTCCCTAGAAAATCCTTCATCAGCCAATCCAAAATCTATGCTTAATCCAAATCCAACCATGAGCTTCCGTGTTCATCCATATGCAAGACCCCATCCCCATCTGACTCATCATCAAAACATGAAATCCCAAACTTATCATGATGTGTTCGGTCGTATTGTCCTTGCTCCCACCACCTCCTATTCCAATGATGATGAAAATCTTGTTGACTATGATGGGTATATTGAAAGCCTTAGAAACATTCCCCCAAGCATCCCACAAAATCCATGCATTCTTCCAAACTATCTAGTCATGCCATCTGATATCCCAACTTCTCCTCCATCACCCAATCAACCAAGCTTCCAATCTTCCACCCCCATCATAGTACCTATTCCTGTCAATCCACCTCCACCTCTGACACATGAGTCTCCAAGGAATCTCCTAGAGGAAATACAAGAAAAGTCACCTCCAACAGTCGATAAGCCATGTCATCTAATCCAACAATGTGAAGTAGTCAGTAATGAAGCTTCTCCATCTATAATATCACCTCCATCTCCCATAGCTATCATCCCCATACCATCCATCAAATTGCTTAAAATCCTTCCACTTCCTGCAAGCACCAAAATCCCACCATCTGTCAAAACCCTCCAAATCCTATCCACATCACCTCCAAGCATTTCCAAATCTCCCATAATGACCCTTATGCATCCATCTTCTACTCACCCATCTCCACTACTGAATCTCCCATCTATCCATCTGCTGCCTTTAAAGAGTCCATCCCTTCACCTCCTATCGCACCATCCACTCCAAACAAATCCTATCAAGATCCTACCCAAAAGCATATTGACACCCCCCAAAGCATAAACGAAGATATCATCGTACCATGTCTTCCATCCATAGTGCAGTCACTATCCCCTCCATCTCCAAAACTTCAAGCCATACCTCCTCTACTGCAGGATATCTTTTCATCCCATCAGCTAAACCAAGATCCTATCCTACCATCTCCTCCACTCCATGCTTCCATCTTACCACCTATCCAAGCTATTTCACCATCTATAATATACCTTCTTGGTTCACTTACATTCATCCATAGTGGCCTCCTCTCAGCAGAAGAATTAAGAATAGTATCTCCCTATTGTAGTACATCTGATAAAGCACTTCCACCATTTTTTGCAAGCAAAAAGTATCCTCAGCTAGTTCAAATGCTCAATCGATGGCATTATCAAGGTCAAGGTTTAGGACCACAAGAGCAAGGAATCAGAAAGCCTATTATTGCATAAAAAAATCTAGGATTTCATAGTCTTGGATATGTATCCAAAGGCTCACCATCTAAAGGTGTTGGTACACCACACCCCCAAACCAAGCCTATCTCCAAACCCCCAATGCCATCCTCCCTTCACTCCTTCAAGAAATCTTATGTCATCCCCCCTCCACCATCTTTGCAACCTAAAACAACCTACCATATCCCCCCTTCATCTGCTAAATCCATTTTGGGTCCCTATGTCCCAAATTCTACCATCCTCCATCCTCCTATCATCCATCATTCAAATCCTATTCCCTCCATTCCTATGCAAGATCAGCAAAGGCACATATCGAGGCACATCATCCATCATCATCCCCCTACACGCTCTCCCATATCCTCTCCATCTCACAAAGCTTCCCCTAACCATCTTCCCAAAGCTTACCATAGCAATGTAAATGCCAACTTCAAAATGCATAAAGCCAAAAATCCACATCCTAGGAAATCATATGTCTATTCTAAAAGAAATACTCCAAAAAGGAAAAATCCAATCAAAGAATGAAAAATAATGCAAAAGCCTATGAAAAGAAAATCTAAAACCATGTGGATCCCAAAGAAAAAAGTTGAAACCCAATGCATAATGACATCCACCATTGCTAATCCTCCATCCAATGACTCATGTCCCCCATCTCCTAACTCCATCTTGGGTGCCTATATCCCCAAGCACACTTCCACAAATCCTCCATCACGCCCGCATCTACCATCTATACCCCATATGCTCTTTTCACACCCTTCCCAACATGTGCCAATGTTGCTATTGCAAGCATCCCCCATCTCATGCTCCTTTCCAACCTTTTCATCCCTCCATCTCCTACCATCAATCCCATCTCATCCAATCTATTGCATAAATCACACATTCAATGTACCAACAGCTAGCAACAAAACTGAACATTCCAATAGCCAGTGAAAATCCCAAAAAAGCCAAAATAGCTTAAGAAAGCCAAAATCATTCCAGCTAAATCCAAAGTCAAAAAGTCAAAAAAAATAAAGAAAAATAAAGCATCCACTAGTGAAAACTTGGCAATTCAAGTGCCTTGGACAAGTACCATGATGAAAACTTGGCAAACAAGCATCATGCGTAATCCTGCCATCCCCAGCTTAGCCTATCACCCTCATGCTTTTGGTCATCTCTTGACATCCTACTCCATCTTCTAATCTATCCACCTATCCTCCACCCTCCATCTTCCATCTCACACCATCCACTTATCTCCTGCAACTTCAGCCAACCATCCCAGCTATCATCCATCTCCCTAGACCCTTCAGCTTTTTTCATCCTAGCTTCAATCCTATCACATCCATCATAACACCTCCTTCTGCATGTTATCTTTTGATTGGGGGCACTATATTCCTTGGAGATCTTGTCTTGTCCATCCTCCCTTGTCATTGGTATCTAGCTCTAGGCTATCCTCATGCAAACCCAATGTCATCTCTTTATATCCATCATAATCCTAGCTATCTACCATCCTATCCATCCATCTCATCCTACTCCTCTAGCTATCCTTGGTCACAAAATCTCTCATCATCATTGGATGCATCCTACCAAATCCATATCTTTCGCTATCACCCCACCCTTAGCTTTTGTATCTTGTACAACATCGAACCATCTCGCTATCCTATCATCCTGAGCTTTTTCCTGCTTGTAACTATCTTGGTCAGCTTCAGCTTGTAAATATCTTGGTCCATTAGCTTGTACATCCTCTTTAGCTTAGTACCATTGTATCTATCCAGCTTTTGTCTCAGTTCCTCCTTGATCAGCATCTTGCACACATTGCACAACCCTTGGTTAGCTACTCCAATGCATCCTTTAGCTAGATCTCCTATCACAAAAGTGTTATCCTTCTTAATTCAGCTTGCCAGACACATCACTCATCCAGATCCACCAACTTAGGTGCTCTCTAATAGATCCTTGCAGGATATAGCTTTCCTCATGTCTGATCTTGGTCTGTTAGCACCTCATCCTACCCATCTCATTGGCAAACAGTTCTCTTTTGGATTTTTGCTTCCTTTTGATTTGGAATCTTCCCTTTTGGGTCTTGAAGTATCTTTTCCGAGCAATCTTTTTGTTCCCTCCTCAAGGTTGCCACGATCTTCCATATCATGGTATGCTGCGAATGGGGCACTCTGAGCGTACAATTTTGATCAAGTCTTTCATTTGTTTCTTCTTCTTTTTTTTTTTGCTTGTGGGTTACCCAGTATCGGTTCCACGTTGTTTCCTTCGGGTTTCATGTGTGATGCTGGGGCAATCCTTGTGTGTTTGTTTCGAGTTAGTTTGTTAGTCCTCTAGACGGTTGGTGACATGGCCTTGATGTTCTTGGTAACCTTGGCAATTAACCAACAGTCCTATAGCAAATCTAGTGCTCAACTACATGGTGGTACTTCTCTTTGAAGTATCCCCTTGCTCAAAAAAAAGCTTCAATAGTTTCCCTTCATCTCCATTATCCCCCATCCATATCCAGCATCTGTCTCTCCTACCCCAGCTTATGCATCAGTATCTCTTTGAATCAATTTTCACTTTTAGCTTTAGGGATCCACAATCCTAGTCTTAGGGATCCACCAATCCAATCAGTCCACCAAGCCTCATCTTTCGAGATCCACAATCCTAGTCCTAGGGATCTTCGAAACCCATCTTCCGCTAATTTGAGTCTTTGAAATCCTGTTGCGTCAGCTTTATCATCCTATCATCCATCTCCCTATCCTAGATTCCTTTTTATAGCGCTCCGCTCCTTCATCCTCTACAATCCCTAAAATCTTAAGCTTGCTTCCTCTTGTGCCTCTGATTCTCCCTTTATCATTCTCCCATAGTGAGAGTTTGAGCTAATTCAGCCTCTTCTCTTAAACTAATCTGTGTCTCCTTACTCATCTCGAATTCTTGTACTTTTCAAGAAGTCGTCGAGCCTCGCTTTCTCTCCCCATCGCCTTCTTGAGGGGGCATCTCGCAGTCCATTCTCTCCTCTTCTGCTCTAACCTTAGGCATCTTATTTTCTTATCTTTGATGCCATGCCACTTGCGGCATCACATCAAAGAGGGGCAAAATGTAGACACCTAAAAATCCTTTAGAAAATAAAATATTTTTATTTTCTGAAAAAAGTCCTTGATGACATCATCATTTATTAATTAATTAATTATTTTATTTATTTATTTATTTTTATGCCATTAAATCCCTTTACTTTAATTAAAAATATTTAATTAAGGAATCCCTCCCAAAAATGTTTAAATCTTATTTAAACATTATTTCCTTATTTATTAATTATTTAATTAATAAATTGACCAAAAAACCCAAAATAAATATATAAAAAATTTTGCCCAAAACTTGGTCAATTTCCTTAAGACCACTAACCTCTTCCAAAATCTTCTAATCCTTCTTTAATTTTGATCAAAGGCTAATCTGATCATTTCCTACCCTAATCCCAACTCAAAATATTTAATTAAGATTAAATATTAATCCTCATATTTATTAAAAAAGTTTTAATAAATATCTCCTCAACCCAAACCCTTGAAATAAATAAAACTTTATTTATTTCCTAAAAATCTAATTTATCCTCATCCTAAGAAGTTCTAGACTCTTCTAGAAAGTCTTCATCCTCATCCTAGGAAGTTCTAGACTATTCTAGAAAGTCTTTATCCTCATCCAAAGTCTAGACTCTTCTAGAAGATGTCTTTAAACCTAATCCTAATCCCCTCCTAACCTTGTCACATTCCCTAAACATGGGTTAAAACTTACTAACCCAAGCCAAAGTTAACAAATATCTCCTCCTTCACCCACCCTCATTAAATGCCATCCACTTGCCTATCCCTAAGCTAATCCTAAACCATCCTAATCCATCCTCTAATCATTTCCACAAGCCTAAGCAAGCTTAAAACCTTCCTAATCAAGCCCAAGTCAAAATTCCTCTCATCTCCCTCAAAATATCCCAACCATAAAACTTAATAAAGCCCACTAGCCCATAAATGACTCTTCCAAGCCCTTTTATTGCTCTTACAAGCCATTATGAGGGTCTTTATGAAGATTTTATCCCTTGAGCCTCCTTTGTTGACTCATCCTTCCCCTTTCCTCTATCCTCTCACCCTGTGACATGTGTCACTCCCTGATTGGCTATAAGGAAGCACAATCCATGTGCTCTCCTCTCGTGCAATCTAAGCCCTTCATGAGCTTTTCCCCATCCTTGCATCTTAGCCCTCAATCCCTCAAGCCTCTTGCCTATAAATTGGATCCTTCCCCTTTGCAAAACAACACAATCCATGAAGTAAAGTCATAATGACATTTTAAGAAGTCATTTTACATCGAAACCATACACTCACACCCAAATTCCAACTCCATTTGAAGCCCTTTTTGAAGCATAAAGCTTCAGCATACATCCTATCTATTTAGACAAAGCTACTCAACAAGAGAGCTTCTCATTGAGAGAACCCATTAATGGCTCATATTCTCAATTGAGAGCTCATCTTAGTCTATCTTGAAGTTTATAAATTTTGTTTAGTTTGTAGAAGCTTTATTTAAATTTGGTTTCTATTAGCATACTAACATTGCTCATATACACTAAGAAGTCATGATGCTTAGACATTCTTCTAGACATCTGTCACTCCCTCTCTTCTCTCTCTTTTTGTATCCATTTATGGCACTCTCTCAGTAAGCTTGGTCTCTGTGATGGACAATGATTCAATCATGTCCCATTTTTAGTTTATTCCATTCAGAGATGCTCTACACTACAATCATCAAATGGAACTAGCCATTTTGAAGAGGCCTATATATATAACCTTTTGAGAAGTTAATAAGATCGATAAATTATTTGCTGGTGAGCTCCTATAGCTCAAACTACTATGTGTTACTCTAAGTCCACTTTTAATTTTGATGTTCATTTAGTTACTATATAATATGTGGAATGAATGTGTTATTGTTGAAAATTGAATGATTGTAAGTAAACTTGGTATTATTTCCTTTATTCAGTGGATTGTAAGCTTTATTCTCTTCAGCAGAAGCATTATTTTGTTCTTTATGTTATACACTACAATTCATATGTGTAGTCTAATTCATTATATGAGAGGACCAAAATTAGAGCAATGAAGTAGCTAAAAAGGGGACAATCTAGATATTGTCAAATATCAATTAACTCAGCAATCCATGAATTACTCATTATGTCATTCCTTCTACTCTCATGTTGTTGTAGCTAGTCTTGCATGTTTCCATCTCTACATTTAAGTTAGGATAGATTGCATTTCATGAGTTAATCCCTATCTTTGAAACTACCAAGGTTGTTTGAATTGCTGAGCAATTTTTTTGTTGACCTCTTCTACCCTCTAGTTAAGAGCATACCCTCAAAAACTTAAAAACAAAATTCATTGCAACTCTTGCACCTAAAGGGAACTATACCTTTGAATTTAGGTGTCTTTGATAGATTACTACACTGACCCATTCTATTGATAACTTATTTGTTCTCCACTAGCCATTGGGCATTTAAGAGTAAAGGTATTAAAAAAAGAATTAAGGGAGACAAATTCTCAACCAATATAGGGTTAGGTAAGATTCAATGAATCTACCCACTTTTCCATTTTAGTTCCTTCTAGAAAATTCTTCTAAAATCTCTTTGAGTTCACCTCAAAATGGTTTATCTTGAATTTTGTGCCACCAGCTCATCATACTTATCTTCCACATGCTTCACACAATTCAAGAAATCAACTTTGTCAGCTTAGATTCATCAAATATTTGATTTAACACTTTTTTTTATCACTTGACATCTATATTGTAAACATGGAAATAACAGTCTTCTAATTCTCGACCAACACTGGGTTGCTCAGCATCAACTACGTCTTCTCATCTTGGTCACCACTATTATTTCCCTAATGCTTGGCACTTTCTAAATTTTATTGATGCTTGACATATACTAACTTTTTGACACTCAACACATATTGAATTCTTCTCAACCTGAACTAAGTTTGCTCAGCTTACACTATATTCTTGGTAGGCTTGGCAAACACTTTTTATGAAAACTCTTCTTCAAGTCTTAGCTCTATTAACCATTTACTTTAGCCTTAAGTAGATAAAAAATATGTAATATCATCAATTTTTTACTTGGTCTTAGTGCTCCTTTTATACACCAAATAACTCAACCTTTCTCTAGGTACTCTTTTTATCTTATCTTTTCAAATCCTATTCATCAATCAAACAAATGATAGCATTCAGACCAATAAGTAGTTGTCATACCAACAAGTAGAAAGTTTGACATCATTGAAAAAATGATGGTTATTCCATGATAAGTTCCACACTTCAAACAATCTCTTTCCAACAATCTCTCTCTTTGGCATTGATGGAAAACCAATACCAACAACAATAGCAAAAAGAAATTAATATCTTGTATTGAAACCTCTCAATTAATACCTTGTATTGAAATCTCTCCCTCTATCAATATATGTGATGCATACTTTTTCCTTTTATGATTTGATCTCTCTGATATCTCTATAAACCTTATATCTCCTTCTTTGAACCCTCTCTACTATCTCTCTCTTTCTTATATCTCCCTCTTTGACAAAAATGCCAAAGACTTGTCATCTATTCATGCAGATATAATCAATTCAAGTTCTCCCTCTGTCACCTTGCATGTGACTGTAAATATTTTGATTAAGCTCCTTCATTACTTTAGGTAGCTCCTAAAGTAAGATCCATTGCACCAAATTTTAAAATATGACATTCAACTTAGTTGATGTAGGGCACTACTCTTTCTTCTTAAGTAGCTTTTAGTAGGGGTTTCACCCCTAGTTTACCTCTAGAATATTCATGTGTATCCTTAGGTAAATCCTTTGTGAATATATCAATTATCTATTCTTTTGTATTCACATATTCCATTCTCACTTCTTTGTCTTGAACTAGTTCTCTCAATAACGATACTTGATTGCAATGTGCTTTGTCTTTATGTGAATCACAAGATTTTTGATATGTTTATAGCACTTGACAGATTGTCACAATAAAGTACCACAGGTTCAGTAATATCCTCCTTCATTCCTTTAAGTAACTATTTGATCCATACCATATTTGTACAATTCACGGCAGTAGCCACATATTCAGGTTCAGGAGTAGATTTTGATATACAATTTTCCTAAGAAAAATGCTCCACCACTTTTACTCTTTTTATCATTAATGTTTCTAGCTCAATGAACATCTGTATAGGCTCTCAATTCAAACTTATCATTCTTCTTGTAGTATAGACCATAGTCCTCTATTCCTTTCAAGTATCTCATGATCCTTTTAACAGCCATCAAATGATTCTCCTTAGCATTTTTAGAAAACCTTGCAACAATCCCAACAACTAATATAATGCCAGGTCTACTATAAACTACATATTGCAATTTTCCAATCATAGACCTATACAATGTTTGATTTACTTCAGCAGAATCATCAAATTTTGGATAGTTTGTGTCCTGTCACCATTCGAGTACTAATAGGTTTTGAATCCTCCATACCAAAAAAATTCAATATTTCCTTTACATGCTTGGACTAAGTGATGTAAATACAATATCTCATCTGATATACTTGCAAACCAACAAAGAACTTTATATCTCCAAACATAGACATCTCAAACTCTTTCTTCATTTCATTTGCAACTGTCTTACACAATGCATTTTGTCCTCCAAATATGATATCATCAACAAATATTTTAGCTATTAAAATCCCTTAACCTACTTCTATCTTCAAGTAAAAATTATTATTATCATCAGTCTTCTCAAAATCAATCTTCACAAGATAGTTGGGAAACTTCTCATATCATGGTCTTGGAGATTTCCTTAAACCATATAAAGCTTTGTGTAATCTACATACCATGTTCCTTTTTTTTGGATCAACAAATCCTTTAGGTTGCTCCATGTAAACCTCCTCTTCTAGTATACCATTCAGAAATGTTGACTTCACATCCATTTGATAAATATTTAAACCTTTGAATGCAGAGGAAGCAAGAAGAGTTCTTACTCCTTCAAATCTTGCAACTGGGGAAAATGTCTCTCCATGGTCAATTCCCTCTTCTTGTGCATGTCCCTTGCAAACTAATATTGCCTTATTCCTTTTGATTTCACCATTCTCATCCAATTTTTTTTTGTAGACACACTTGGTTCCAATCACATTCTTGTTCTCTGGTTTGGGTACTAGATTCCATGTTTTGTTCTTCTCAATCTGATCAATCTCTTATTTTATGGCTTTACTCTAATTTTCATTCTCTACTAGATCCTTCACTAACTTAGGCTAATGCATTCTTAATAAACATGTATCACTTCCCAACCTATCCCTCATCATTAGTTTGGCTTCTTTATCTTCAATAATTTTTCCAATAGGGTGATGTCTTCTGACATATTTTGACAATCTTGGTTCTTCTCTTTTTTCTACAATAGGTTTGTCAACTTTAGAGTCACTTTGCACTTCTCTATCAAGTAAGTCAAAATTTCTTTCATGTACACTAATCTTAGTATTAGAATGTACCTTGACTTCTATTTGCAACTCAGCACCTAAATGCAACTTAGTTGTTGAATACAACTCGACATTCATTGTATGTGACTCAAAATTCATTGATAATTGTTTCTATTGATTTATAGCTTGGTTCACGCCTTCATCAACATTCATGTCTTATATGAAGGTTTTCTACTCTTCAGGTTCCTTCTTAGGTTTAACTTCATGTGCCTCTTTATATTCATCAAAATTCACATTTGTAATTTCCACAACTTTGTTAGTGTTAGTATTTAAATACTTATATGGTTTACTTCTTGTGGAATAGCCTAGTAATATACCTTCTTTACTTTTAGCATCAAGTATACCATTCTTGTTGTCCTTAAGAATTTAACACTTTCTTACAAATACCTTAAAATATTTTGTATTGGGTGAGTATCGATACCATAGTTCAAAAGGTGTGGCATTTGTACCTTTCTTGACTTATACTCAGTTCAAGGTATAAAAAGTTGTGATTACAACTTCTCTCCATTATTTCAAATAAATATTCTTCTCCATCATCAATGTTCTAGAAAAATTGATTACATATATGTTTCTCCTTTTAGAAATCCCATTTTGTGGAGGGGTATTAGGTAAAGACATTTGTCTTTTAATTCCTCTATCATTACAAAATACCTCAAACTCATTTGATGTAAATTCTCCACCTCTATCAAAACTTAGACATTTCAAGCTTTTTCCAGTCTCCTTTTCAACTCTTGTCAAGTACCACTTAAACATTTGAAAAGCATCAAATTTTTGTTTCAAAAACATAACTATCATCATCCCAGAATAATCATCAAAAAATAGGATAATGTACTTGTCACCTTTGTAGCTTTGCACATCAATTGGTCCACATAAATTAGTATGAACTAATTCTAGAATTTCTTTTGAGGAGTGAATCTTATTTTTAAAACTAGATTTTGTCATATTTGCCTAAATAGCATTGTTTACAAATTACATTATCTAGTTTCTTTAGTTTTGGCAAACCTCTGACTCTTTTTATGTTACTGATACTAACTAAGTTATCAAAGCTAACATGACATAATCTCTTGTGCCATAGCCACATATCATTAAATTCTACAACAAGACAAGTAGCATAATTCATGTCAAGATAAAAACAAATTACATCTAGTCTAATCTCCATTTCTAATTAGTTTTCCATCAATGTCATAGATCTTATCCTTCTTGTTAGAAAATTCAACTTTGCAACCTAAAATATTCAATTGTGACACAATCAACATATTATATTTAAGTCCTTCTACATAGTAGGCATTGTCACACATGATCTTTTATGTTAGTTTTATTGATCCTTTACCTTTTATCAGACAAGGTGCATCATTACCAAATCTAACACTATTTCCATTGTAATACTCAAGGTTGATGAACTTACTTTTGTCTCCAATCATGTGATGGGCACCTCCTTTCTATACATTTTGATCTTTAGCTTTTAGTACCTTCAAACTATTTCCTTACAAGAACCAATGGCTGGAATTCTTTAGAATAAATGAGAGGGGGGTAAATCAGTTATCTAAGGTCCAAATGTACAAATAAAACTTTTTAGTGCTTAACATATTTATATCCACAAAACCATATCATGCATGCATTCATTAGAACATCTAATACCTTAACTTAGTAGGTCACTATCCTAGATCAAAATAACTTTTTAGAAATGTAAGCATGAAATACCACAAACTCATTCACATAATTTGACATGAGACTTTTACGTGGAAACCCAATTTGGGAAAAACCACCAATAACATACTACCAATTTTTACTCTTCTAAAGTGATGCTCTATTAAAGGCCAACCCTATTAAAGGTTACAATACACACTATTAAATTTCACCTAGTTAAAGGATTTAAATCACCCTATTAGAAATGAATCTTGTTAGAGGAATTTAGAAAATTCTATTAGAATGTCACATGGTTAAAGGATTTATAAATAACTGTTAGGTCAACCTTAATCCAAAGGATTTATCCAGATTGATACAATTGTTTAAAAGTAACAATAGCACTTGATCTGATAATAAAACACAACTCACTTATAGATTACAAATCTCTAGTTCAGTCCTCCATTCTACTTGTCATTCATGCTCTTCATCTATGATAGCTTGTTCACCCTTCAAGCATTCATCCTCTTATGCCTTCTCGATTTGCATACCAATTATAGATTCTCCTATTTAGATACCACATTAAGAATAACCATAGACTTCTTGTCTTCCTTAGGTTCTGGCACATGACAACCTTTTCTTCTAGCTTTCTATCTCTATAAATAGAGAATTTAGCTCTTTTTTCATTTAACCACAATCATCTATTTTAGGGCTAGATAAGATTCAATGAACCTACCCACTTTTCCATTTTAGTCCCTTCTTGAAAATTCTTCTACAATCTCTTTGAGTTTACCTTAAAATGATTTATCTTGAATTTTGGGCCACTAACTCATCATACTTATCTTCCACATGCTTTAAAAAATTCAATAAATCAACTTTGTTAGCTCAAATTTGTAAAATCTTTGATTTAACACTTTTTGTTGTCACTTGACATCTACATTGTTCACTTGGCAATAACAATCTTCTGATGCTTGGCATCAACTACATCTTCTTAGCTTGATCATCACTTTTATTTCCCTTATTATCAACACTTACTAAATTTAATTGATGCTCAATACATACTAACTTTCTAATGCTCGGCACATACTGAATTCTTCTTGGCTTGAACTAAGTTTTCTTGACTTACAATGTTTGTTCAGCCAAGGTTAGCAAATACTTCTTATGAGACCTCTTCTTCTAGGCTTACCTTAAATAACCATTCACTTTAACCTTAAGTAGATCAACAATACATAATGTCATCAATATCTTACTTGGTCTAAGTGCTCCTTTCATACACAAAACAACTCAATCTTTCTGCAGGCACTCTTGTTATCTTATCTTTTCAAATCCTCTTCATAAATCAAAAAAATGATAGAATTCAAACCAATAAGAAGATGTCTTATCCAAAAGTAGTAGGTTTGACATCATTAACAAAATAATGATTGTTCCATGATAGGTTCCATACTTCAAACAATCTCCCTTTTTGGAATTGATGGAAAACCAATACCAACAACAATACCAAAAAGAAAATTAATACTTTTTATTGAAAAATCTCAATTAATACCTTGTATTGAAATCTCTCCCTCTATCAATATATGTGTCACATTCTTTTTCCTTTTCTGATCTGATCTCTCTGATATCTCTCTTAACCTCGTATCTCCTTCTTTGAACTCACTCTACTATCTTCCTCTTTCTTATATCTCCCTCTTTGACAAAAATGCCAAAGACTTGTCATCTATTCATGTAGATATAATCAATTTAGGTTCTCCCTCTATCACCTTACATGTGACTATAAATCTTCTAATTCAGCTCAGGTTCATTACTTTAGGTATCTCCTAAAGTAAGATCCACTCTACCAAATTTTAAAATGTGCCATTCAAATTAGTTGATGTAGGGCACTACTCTTGCTTCTTAAGTAGCTTTGGATAGGGGTATCACCCATACTTTACCTCTAAGATATTCATGTGCATCCTTAGGTAAAGCCTTTGTGAATATATCAACTATCTATTCTTTTGTATTCACATATTCCATTCTCACTTCTTTGTCTTTAACCAACTCTCTCAAGTAATGATACTTGATTTAAATGTACTTTATCTTTGTGTGCATCAAAGGGTTCTTTGATATGTTTATAGCACTTGTATTGTCACAATAAAGTATCACAAGTTCAGTAAGTTCCTCCTTCATTTCTTTGAGTAACTATTTGATCCATACCACATTTGTACAATTCACTGTAGTAGCCACATATTCAATCTCAGTAGTAGATTGTGATATACAATTCTATTTCTTACTAGTCCATGAGATTAATCTTTTTTATAATAAAAATGCTCCACTACTTGTACTCTTTTTGTCATCAATGTTTCTAGCCCAATCAACATCTATATAGGCTCTTAATTCAAACTTATCATTATTCTTGTAGTATAGTCCATAGTCTTATGTTCCTTTCAAGTATCTTGTGATCCTTTTAACAACCATCAAATGATTCTCCTTAGGATTTCCATAAAACACTGCAACAATCCCAAAAATGTTGTAATGCTAGGTCTTCTATGAACTACATATTGTAATCTGTCAATAATAGACTTGTACAATATTTGATTTACTTTAGCATAATCATAAATTTTGGATAGTTTGTGTCTTGTCACCATAGGAGTACTAATATGTTTTGAATCCTCCATACCAAAAAATTTCAATATTTCCTTTACATACTTGGACTAAGTGATGTAAATACCATATCTCATCTGATATACTTGCAAACCAAAAAAGAAATTTATCTCTCCAAACAAAGACATCTCAAACTCTTTCTTCATTTCATTTACAAATGTCCTACCCAATGCATTTTGTCCTCCAAATATGATATCATCAACAAATATTTCATCTAGTAAAATTCATTTACCTCTATCTATCTTCGAGTACATATTTATGTTATCATCTTTCTTCTCAAAACCAATCTTCATAAGATAGTTGTGAAGTCTCTCATACCATGCTCTTGGAGCTTGCTTTAAATCATATAAAGCTTTGTGTAATCTACATAACATGTTCTCTTTTTTTTAATCAAAAAATCCTTTAGGTTATTCAATGTAAATCTCCTCTTCTAGTATACCATTAAGAAATAATTACTTCACATATATTTGATAAACTTTGAAACCTTTGTATAAAAAGTAAGCAAGAGGAGTTCTTACTCCTTCCAATCTTGCAACTAGGGAAAATATCCCTCCATAGTCAATTCCCTCTTCTTGTGCATATCCCTTGAAAACTAATCCTACCTTATTCCTTGTGAATTCATCATTCTTATCCATTTTTTTTTTGTACACCCACTTTGTTCAAATCACATTCTTGTTCTCTGGTCTGGGTACTAGAGTCTATGATTTGTTCTCAATATAATCAATCTCTTCTTTCATGGTTTTACTCCAGCCTTCATTCTCTAATGCATCCTTCACTAACTTAGGCTCATAAATGCTTAAAAACCATGTATCACTTCTCAACCTATTCCTTATCATTGGTTTGGCTTCTTTATCCTTAATAATTTGTCTAGTAGGGTTATGTCTTCTGGCATATTTTGAAAATCTTGGTTCGGATCTTCTTTCTACAATGGGTCTGTCAAATTCAAAGTCATTGTGCACTTCTCTATGAGGTAACTTATCATTTCTTTCATGTACACTAATCTCAATATTAGAATGTACCTTAGATTCTATCTACAACTCAGCTCCTAAATGCAACTTGACATTCATTGTATGTGACTCAAAAATCATTGATACTCATTGCTATTGATTTACAACTTGGTTCACACCTTCATCAACATTCACATCTTTATAGTAATATTGAAGGTTTTTGTACTCTCCAGGTTCCTTCTTAGGTTCAGCTTCATGTGCCTCTATATATTCATAAAATTCCACATTTGCACTTTCCACAACTTTGTTAGTGTTATTATTTAAACACTTATAAGTTTTAATTCTTGTGGAATAGCATAGGAATATACCTTCTTTACTTTTAGCATAAATTATACCATTCCTATTTTCCTTAAGAATGTAACACTTACTTCCAAATACCTTAAAATATTTTACATTAGGTGAGCATCTATACCATGTTCAAAAGATGTGGAATTTGTACCTTTCTTGACTTATACTCGGTTCAAGGCTTAGATAGTTGTGCTTATAGGTTCTCTCCAATATTTCAAAACAACATTCTTCATTATCATCAGTATTCTAGTATAGTCCATTATAGATTTGTTCCACCTTTTTTCAATCCCATTTTGTGGAGGCGTCCTAGGTGCAAAAGTTTGTCTTTTAATTCCTCTATCATTACAGAATATCTCAAACTCATTTGATGTAAATTCTCCACCTATGTTTGATCTTGGACATTTCAAGCTTTTCCCAGTCTCCTTTTCAACTCTTATCAAGTACCATTTAAACATTTGAAAAGCATTGGATTCTTATTTCAAAAACATAATTGTCACCATCCTAGAATAATCATCAACAAATAGGATAATTTACTTGTTACCATTATAGCTTTGCACATCAATTGGTCCACATAAATCAATATGAACTAATTCTAGAATTTCTTTGAGGAATGAGTCTTACTTTTAAAACTAGATTTTTTCATCTTTCCTATTTGACATTGTTATCTTCTACATGCTTCACACAATTCAAGAAATCAAATTTGTTAGCTCTAATTCATCAAATCTTTGATCTAACACATTTTACTAGCACTCAACAATAAAAAAGATGTTTTCTCAGCAAACACTATCTTCTGATGCTTGGCCAATGCTGGGTTGCTTGGCATGCACTAAGTTTCACTTAGTTTTTGTTTCCATCTTCTTAGGCTTGATGTGTACTAATATTTCTTCACTAGGAACCTACTAGATTTCACTTTGCTTAGCACATACTGAGCTTACTGTTTGGCTTTAACTTACTTTTTGCTTGTCCTGCACTGAATTTTTCTCAACTTCCACTATTTTCTTGGCTAGGCTTCGGAGACATATTTATTTACTTAGCCTTATTCTAGTCTTTTCTCAAGTGTCCTTTCATTATAGCCTTAAGTAGATAAATAATACACTATATCATCAAACTCTTGCTTGTTCTTAGTGCTCCTTTTATACACCATATAACTCAACTTCTCTCTAGGTTCTCTTGTTATCCTTTCTTTTCAAATCCTCTTCATCAATCAATTGAATGATAGCATTCTATCCAAAGTAAGAAATTGTCTCATTAACAAGTAGTAGATTTGACATCAGTGACAAAATAATGATTGTTCTATGACAGGTTTCATTAATCATCTTTGTTTCAACAAAGTTATGTTGAGTTTGATGATGTGAAGGATTGCACTACCACAAATAAAATATGAGATAAGTTGGCACAAACTCATGGAGGAGACAAAAATGTGTTCAGAAATAAAGTTTCAAGTTTGAGAGACAAGTTTGATGACATGAGAATGAAAGAAGGAGAGCACGTTTCTCGGTATTGTGGCTAAATCAAAGAAGCGATGAATGCAATTAGAGGAGTTAAAGCAGACATATCTAAAGAGACTATGATCAACAAGGTATTGAGAATTTTACTTCCTATTTATGCCATTAGAGTATCTACAATAGAAGAACTGAGATATACACCTAGTAATGACCTGACCCTGGATAGTCTACTTGGAAGATTCATTACATTTGAATTGTTAAATTTTTTATAATTATACACCTTCTAGTGTTGAATGTGCATTCAAGTCTCAACTAACCCTTGATGGATCTAAAAGAAGAAAAAGTTCAAAAAGTAAGCTTGTGGATAGTGATAATGAATTAGATGATGACCTTGATGATCAAGAAGCATTATTGGCAAAAATGCTACCAAGAGGACAAGACGAATAAAAAGGTAAACTTTCTATAATCTATTTTACATGTAATAAAGTTGGTCATATTGTTGCAAGATGTCCTGACAAATAAAAAGGAGGAAAGGAAAGAGAAAAAATACTAAGGATGGAGAGACAACAAAGACAACTGAGGTAATAGAGACTACAATGTAAAAAGTAAGAAATCTTGTTACATTTCTGAAGACGATGGTACTAAAAGTGATTCTAATAAATATGATGAAGAATTTGTTTATGTTTAAATGAAAGATGAATTTGATGAAGATGAAAAGTTTGAGAAAACTTCTCTTTTTTCACATATTAGTAAAAATGATAAATGGATAAATGATAGTGGTATCTCACATCACATGACTGGCGATACAAGTAAGTTTAGAAAGCTAGAAAACTATAATAGAAGTTGTATTAAGTTTGGAAATGATGCACCATGTTATGTGAAAGTTAAAGGATAGAATGACTAGTTTAGGTTACCGAGTTGAATTTCAAAATAGAAAGATAAAAAATCTATAATGCTACCAGTGAACTAATTAAGAGTGGAGAGAAAAAGAAGAAATAACTTATTCTATCTAGACCTATCTATAAATACATGTTTATTTGCATAATTTGAAGATGTTTGGTTATGGAATAAGAGGTTATGTCATGTAAACTTTGATGATTTGGTAAGCATTTGTAACATGGTGTTGGTAAACAAATTTGTTCTTCTTACTTTCTATGAGAATATGACTCTTAATGCCTAGATTATGAACAATATCTATTCCCAACAGTCGAAAAAAACCATTTTATGGTTACTGGCTTTTATCTAAATTGGTAGGTACAGATCCCTATATAAATAATCTTCAATGAATTATGTTTGTTTCTACTTATCTAATTTGGGGTATGCTCTTAAACTGAGAGCAGGAGAGGCAAACCAAATTAAGCCTAACTAGAACTTAATTCAGACAAGAAAAATTTCTCAATATCAAAAAAAATTTGTGTATCCACACTTCTTATGAATTCATAAGTCCATCCACACAAGACTAAAATAAGTTGAAATCTAAATTTGAACTACAACTGATGAATCAGAAAAACTAACAGAATCCTTTCGTCTAATGAAATATAACAATACTTATCACATCCATTTGAATTCTAGAAAATAGGGGAAATGAAACTTTATTCTTTCTTAGTTCTCTGTAACGCGGGAAGGAAATACTAACTAATTACAGTACCTACTGGAACTGGAAAAATGATTGAAACAAAGTGCCATTCAATTGTCTCTGCAACAGATAGTACTTCACACCAAAATTTGCCAACCTTTGATTAATCATTGAATTTCATACATATAGGATTTGAGAGATGACCTTTACAATGGGAATTTTAATCGGTTCATCTTCTGAATATGACAAATGGCAAGATGCCAGTTTGTTGGATTTCAAAATTTACAAAAATTTGCAACATTTACATTAGAGAATAGAAAGGGAGTGTTAAATAAATCATTTAGACTTCTTTCCCTTTTCAATTTTTTCCCTATATGTTCTGGCAGCCACTATAATTGGGATCATCTCCTCATGACTAGACACATGTACATTGGTGAATCTTAAGAGCCACTTTGAATGCTCCTAAGCCAACTCCTTTACTGCACCTAGCTAACTTATTAACTCTCCAACTACCACATGCACGCATCCACTCAATGTCTACGAATCTACCACTATGTTTTGATTGCTTGAAGTCATCCCAGATAGGTTACTCAAATTTGTGGAGAAGTTATTCTTCATTACTTCTATCTCAATGAGAGCCTTTCCTTGCCCACTTCTTTGTGGGTCAGTGTGTAATCCTCACATGAGCTCAAATGCTCTATCTTGGATCTTCTTCACCTTTTCCTTTGTTTCTTTGAGTCCTTCCTCTGCCTCTTGAATCATCTCCTACTTGAATTGCATGTTTTGAAGCCTTTCGAATAGAGGCTCAGTTCCCTTCTTCAAAATCTTTGCTTCAATTGCCTCTTTTTCCTTCATTTGGATGATCATATTTAGGAGAGAAATGCATTCGTCACACCTTTCCTTTTCTATGACCAAAGTGTTGTGATTAAAAAGTGATATTATCCTTCTCAATTTCTAACCAAAGGATAACATTCCCAATTTGATCAATCAGAACAGCTCCATCTATACTGAGCTTCTCAATCCATTCTTTTCCAATCTGACCAAAATGCCTATCTTTCTAGAGCTATGATATGAAGGCTTGTACCTCTTCTGCTGAAGGATTTTCAGTGGTAGGCACACCAGTGATAGTTGCCAATGGAACAACTAATTGTTGGATGAACCTTCTTAACTCCTCTATTTCTGCTTTCATTCTGACCTTCGATGACTTGAGATCCTCCAATTTCTCTTCTATCACCTCATTACTCAATTTCCATAGGCCTACTTTTGTATCATGTCTAGCTTCTCCAAGATCAATTGAGGGCAGAATGAAGTCCACTGGCATCATATCTTCAATTCTCCTTGCTTTGTTTGGTTTTTCTACCTCCATAGTTAGGTGCCCTATTTCTGGATCTCGTCCCAATATTGACAAGGTCTTCTGCTTTTTAGTTTTTACTAAGGCAGATCTTGAGTGAACCACTTGAGATACAACATCCTTTGAAGGAAAATTTTCATCTTTTCTTTTCCTCTTCTTCTCCAAAGTATCCTCAAGCCAAGACTCTATATTAATCACTTTGGAGGCTGTTCTGAGTGATTCAATGCTGAACGTTTTCTTCTTTACTAGAGTCATTATTGTTGTAGTTGTAGAAAAGGGGGTCTTTTGATCTCGAGAAAGGAGCCAAGATGAACTTGGAGCTTTCTCTTCTTCTTGAGCTTTCTTGGCAACTTCATCAGACTCAGTAGCTTTGCAACTACTACTTTTATCATCTCCAATCTCTACTATTTGAATAGGAGAACCAACAGGCTTAAGAACAAGAGTGCTTACAGATGGAGTAGGGCTACGATGGGGGGATAAGACAAGGGTAGCATGAAGAGATGGAGTTAGAGAAGCTTGAGGAGATGGGGGGAGAGTAGCATGTGGAGGTGAGACTAGAGCAGGAGATCCATCTTTCTGTTCCTCCATTTCTTTTTCAACTTCAGCTTGAGCTCCAATGACTGGTAGTGATCCCCCTTGACAGGTTGGGGTTATTGGAACATTACTCTCTAGGGGTTGATCACCTCTGCCTGCAAATTGAGCTGGAGCTTGAGCAGTTGTGGCAGTAGCACTAGGAATGGCACTCTGAGAGGAAGTTGTGGTAGTTGCAGGTGTGGAAGCTTGAGTAGTTTTACTCCTACTCTAGCCTTTCTTAGCTATCCATTCAACCCACTTCCCAGTCCTTTTTCTTATTCTTGCCATCATGACATCAAAATCTTCTTCATTGTCAACATATGGTTCGGAACTAATGGGAGTGTTCCTCAACTTAGTCAAATATGTATTGCTATACGTATTTTGACCATCATCTTCCAATCCCTCCACGTCTAAATTTATACCATATGTCTTTACCTAATCAATTGTAAATTTGGCAAAGGCACGATCTCAACTCTCTAGTTCATTCTTACAATCTGCCCAATAATCTTCCATGGTTGTCACATGTTTGATTACGCTTCCAACTTGGAGCACATCCCTGGCATATCCATTAGGATCAAACTGGGGCCTTACTGCTTCATACTCTTCCAATTTGCATTTACTCTCAAATACTTTGAGTATATTCTTTGCATCTGATCTGGTTTCAAAACTATATGCTCCAACTTTTATAGGGAATTCATACCCTTTCTTCCTCAGGCTAGTGCTCAACACATTCACTTGGATTACTTGCCTCACTATCTCCATGAGCATGATCATATCATTTGGGTACCTGGGCAGCTTCAGCGAAAATCCATCAAATGTTGCAAGACACAAATAAGAAAATGATGAGAACTGAATAAAATAACTACCAAATTGACTGATGGTCGCCATCGCTTCTGGATTAAATCTTTGCTCTGGACACCCTTGGAGCTCCCTACAAATCCTCATGGTGAATGCATCATTTACTCGAATGTATTCTACATAACTATTCTATAATTGCAAGCATGGATAAAACTCATAACTTTTTACATTATCAGGAAAATTCTCAATTCTAGGAAGTCTCGGCCACAATTGAAGAGAAGCCAATAGGTATATCAAGAAAGAGGACATATAAAATGAATTATAAAACTTGGCTACACTAAGAGCCCTAGAAAGATGCTCACTGACCTCATACACCTAGTCAATATACTGTGTGTCTAAGAAAATAACTTGCACCAAAAAGAAGTATTGCTCTACAAAATTAAAAGCTTCTACCTCACCTTTGAGTTGATGCAACAGAACCAAAATGTCAACAATTTTTGGTTTGAGGTCTGTGCTGAAAAGAGTTTTAGGGACTTTATTCTTAGCTCCCCTTGGCTTCTAAAACCAAGATTGCATGATCTCCCTCCTCCAAACCATCTTCTTCAAAGAGTACTCGTACATGGCTCCACTCATCATTAAATCCAATAACTCCTCCCATTCTGGAGTTCGTAAGCAATTCACTACTGCTTGACGATCAATTGAAATCAACACTATTTGGTCAGGCAATAGGATCTGCTTTGTATTTGGGTTGTAATGATTGATGCATTCCAAAATCAACTCTGAGGCTTGTACTGCTATGGGAAACCCAGTTGCTTCCACTAATCCACTTCCTCAAAGTTTCTTCATTATGGGATGAACTGGCTCTGCTCTTAATCTCTTTTGAAAATCTTGCATATCATAGAAATGGAGTGAAGTATCTGTGATAGTCAACCACACCGGCTTAATTCTACCCAATATGTTGAAGCCCACGAATCTTGTTGCCATTTTATTTGATGTATGATAGCACAAACCCAAATAGTTGCAATTGACACAAGAAGCAAACTCTGTAACTCAAAAATTAATTGAAAGCACTATTTAGTACAATAGTATAACAGTGAAATGGGAGTTTGAAAATCTGTTACTTCCCTCTTTATAAAATAACCTTAGATTTTCCTGTTGAATTTCATAAATTGTGCCACATGAGAAAAATTAAGGGTAAATCCATTGGATTGGTGGAGGTTCTAACGGATTTATCTTTGTCTTTTCACTATTTTCGTTGGCTCAATGGTAACTCTCATTAATTACCAATTTACTTCCTGTTTCATCTATCTTTCAGAAAAATAAGAACGAAGTACTTCCTTGGGAAAAATTCGCTTAGGTCAATTCAGCTTGCAAAAACCTAATCAATCCACTGATTTTCTTCTATTTACTTGCCCAAAATAATCTACAATCAAATCACATACTTACCATGCTTGCAACAATGACTTTCTTTGAAATGCAGAAAATGGCCTTCGAGGGTAGAAAACTCGCAGTGGAGAAGCAGATTTTCGATTTTCCCCTTAAGCTTTCACTTTTACCTTTCAACCCTAAGCACTTTACTAAAAAACTTTCAAGAAATATAAAAGAGACTTCGTGAGCAAAAAATGGGGCCCACTTAGTAACTTTACTTGTCTGTTTGGGCCTTTGCGGAAAATTTAACTCTTGGTTCGAAATCCGCCAGAGAAGAAGCTACTTCTAAATTTTTTGTCGATGCTTATCCTACTCATCCTAATGAGCTCTAAGTAATTTTTGCTATGAAAACTCAATGATATTTGAATGATCTAACCATTATGTGACTTACATATCCTTGTTTCAACCTACAAGTAGCAGCTATGGATCTCTGCAGAGTTTTACCTTCTGGGTGCGAAAACCTGCAATGGAGAAGAAGAAACTTGTTTTTCTACCAATACTCATTGTTTTACTTCCTCTGCCTTATTCACTTTATTTTAAGCCTTCGAAAAACACAAAACTGACTTCGAAAGTGAGGGGCGGGGCCCATTGGCTTTCTTAATTCCTTTACATATGCCTCTTCAAAAAATTGATTACTGACTTCGAAGTCTGCCACGAAGAAGCTCTTTTCTGGTTTTCCATTGATTCTTATCCTGATCATTTTCCAAGCTTTAAAATGGTTCTCACTGTGAGATCATGACATCACTTGAACGATCTTTTCTTAGCATGATTCACTTTACTTCGATGAAGCTCACAAATAGCATTTGCTAGTCTTTGCAAAAATTTGCCTTTGGGTTGCAAAAATCCGCCGAGGAGAAACCGAAACTTGATTTTCCGCCGATTCAATTTTCTTTAACTCCAAATCAAATGAGCTGCATGGAAATCAAAATATGTAGCAAAAATCAAGAATCTCCATCGAGGATGGCTCTAAACTACCCCTAAGACTCATGACAATCAAGAAGTACCCACTCGAGCTATATGTGATACGAGAGAAGGGAAAAGATGAAAACCTGATGGAGAAACTCAGCACCTAAAGAAGAAAGACCTATTGACCCGAGTTGACAGAACATGACATTAGTTTACTCTCCACTTTGCAAAATTTGTATATGGTGAAAAGAGGGGAAACACATGGAAAGATTAAGAGGATTACCAACATTGAGAAAACCTAATAAAGTAATGTGCAAATAATGTCAAATGGAAAAATGACAAAGTCTAATTTTAATATGTTTTGTAGCTGCTTCATACTAATTTATGTGGTCTTATTGGAGTAAAAGGTATTATGGTGACAAGTATTTTATTCTTTTTGTTGATTATTTCTCTAGAATGACCACTATGACATTTTTAAAAGAAAAATTAGATGGTTTTCAAATGTTTAAGTGGTATTTGGCTAGAGTTGAAAAAGAAACATGTAAATTTTTGAAATGCTTGAGATTAGATAGAGGAGGTGAATTATAACAAATGAGATCAATACATTCTACAATGAAAAAGGATTCAAAAGACAAATGCCAACACCAAGGACTCCACCACAAAATGGGATAGTTGAAAGAAGAAACAGATTAATCATGGACTGTGCAAGAACACTGATGATGAAAAATAATATTTCAAAAAAGTATCAAAGAGAAGCTATGATTAATGTTGTCTATACACTTAACTGAGTTCATATCAAGAAAGGTACAAATAAAACCCCTATTGGACTATGGTATGACTATGCACCTAATGTTCAATATTTTATTTTTTTTAGAAGTGTTATATATTGAAAGATTGAAGGAATGGAAAACTTGATGCAAAGAGTAATGAAGGTATATTCTTAGGATATTCTACTAAAAGAAAGGTATACAAGTGTTTGAATTCTAACAATAATAAAATTGTGGAAAGTGCAAATGTTATAGTAAAGGATAAATTTAATTACATTGATTAAATTAACTTTACTCCCTTCTTAAGATTCCACTTTATGCACATGCATTATCATTTAAAAATTAATATTTAATTATTAAATATTAGTTACCTCTTAGTTTTTACGATCTCTTGTATAATGATTGATCCATTGTATAATTTTACTCAGTATTTTTGTCTGAGAATATAATCTTGCATATTTTTAGAGCCAATCCCTTGCCTTCTCTTGTCTTTGCTTCTTTATGATAGGTTCTTACATGCAGGTTCTACTAGATCTATGGATTTGTATTTATCAAATCCTTCATGGTATCAGAAAAGGATCTTCTACAACTTGTTCAAATTTTTTGAAGCTATCATAAGAATGAGGATTATAGTGAACTAGATCTATGATTTTAAGGATTTTTATTGAAATATGGGGGTCACTAATTTTTAGTGCACTCTGCACAAAAATGGACCTCACCATTGAGTTCACAGCACCCCAAAACCATTATTTTCATATTAGGCAAGTCCAATTTGGACATAATTGGAATCTGAGGTAAAAATATTTGCTTCCAAATTAGGCACACTTCTCGAGGCAATGATTTTATTATTTTATTCAAAAAAATTACAAAATTTATTTTTTTAAAGGGTTTCAAAAAAATTGCATTCAAAAAAAATCCCTTTCAAAAAGGTACTTTTTTATAGAGAGGCATTATCTTTTTTAAAGTCATGCAAGGATGCCTACATAAGTAGTATAGTTGCTGATGTCAGCAAGGATGCAGGTATTGACATGCCTACACAAGTATTGATGTCATCACTTTTTGGGATAAAATTTGACAACCTTCAAATTGTCATCAAATTAATCTATTTTATCATAAAGAGCATTTTGTGGTTTGTTTGCAATATCTTGAGCATATGGTATCAAACTTGGGAAAATGAGATATCATCAAAAAGATGATTCCAAGCCCATCACAACCATGGAGTTACCTAGTTTTACTATTGAGGCAAATTGATCCTTCTTGCATATTGAAGGGCCTAATTTGCTCAAATTAGCTCCAATTTTTTGTTGAAAAGATATTCTTGAGAATTTTTTTAATTCTCTAAAATTTTCATCAATTTTTTTAAAGGTACACATGATACTCATTTGAATATTTTTTTGTTTTCTCATTGTATAGCTTTCTTTCTAGTGGTTGGGGTTTGATTTTGTGCATTGTGGGAAGTGTTTTCTATTCCTTTTGCCATTATTTAATCGGTAAACTATAAATATATGAAAATAAACACCTTCTAAAAATTAAAGACCTCTAATAAAATGTGAATCTATTGCATTTTTCAGCTCCACCTAATGTTGTATGCATATGAGTTGAGATTGCATATCGAACTATGGCCTCCTTCTACATTGTCTGAAACCAAAAGATTCACATAGTTAGTTGTCATGTAATCATAGGTTGACGTTGAGCTTCACTTGGTTTCAAGAATAGTTTAATATTCTCTACTAATCAAGGCCAACCACGTGAAGGTGGAAGCTCAATCCCCCCCCCCCAACATCTAAATTTCTCGTTGACATATAAGATTCATTTATTCTATTAATAAAATATAGCATTCATGAATTATCACATCATAACATTCATTAACACATAAGTTATATTAGAACATTCAAATTAACATTAAAACATAAGATTCATTAGAACATTTGCATGAACATAATTTAAACATCTAGACATAAACATCAGTCATTATCAAATAAGTTGCATAAATGAGAATTATTTCTTTGTCTTTTTCTTTTTTTGTCCTTCCCTATATTATTAAAGAGGCATATCCATGTATTCACTGACATTTCTTCTCACCTATGGATGTGATATTGTTGTCCTTTACAAAGGTGGGTTCTCTACAATAACAAATAAAAGGGTTAAATTTAAAACATTCAAAACTTTAGAGAACATTGTAGTGCTCTTTAGCTTGTCCAACCACATCATCTTTCTCGATGGCTTGAACCTCAACATGCCCAATAGGAACAACCTCTACATCCCCTACAACTTCAATCCAAGATGTTTTCTTAATCCCAACACATATCATAGTTAAATTTGTATTACTACATCAAATTCAATTTAAATTGTTTACTTGTATTAATAATTTAGAAATCAAAATTTGAATATAAAATATATATACCTCTAGTACTACAATACACATTTGAATCAACACCTCCATGGTGCTCGAATGGTGTACCACGATTTGTAGGCTATAATCCAATGTAAATAATTAGTGCATTTATTAACACTATATACATATAAATACAAGACAAATATTGAGAAATTTTAATCATTCATTCTAATACATATAAATATATTCACTTTAAAGTTTTAAACAAATATATAATCACGGTTTCCTTACTTAAAAGAAATATAACAACTTCTATTATTGGAACTTAATATCAAATACATTAATTCCTAAAGTATTCAAAAGAAAAATCAATTGACTTATTTACCTCATCAATAAATCCAATAGAAGAACCTTGCACACTCATTTCTTGGAGTTGTTCAACCATGATTGTATAGCCTTGTCTGTACGCTAATTTCTTGTCCTCTTCAAAGATTGATTTTTTAAACTCCAAGGCCTAAATTTTTTCTTGGTATCATGATTTTTTTTTTGTAATCAATTTTATCAACACTAAATTGTTTACAATTTAAAAATATTTTCATATAATTTTTCATTTACTTATACTTACAATTTGTGCATCAAGTTTGGAATATCCACCCTAGCTAAGTTTGTGTTGCATGTGCTTCTATTTTCTTGCTTCAATTTCCTTTGATGTGTCAAGAAACCTATGTGAAGTTTGAAATATATTAGATCACATTAGTATTAATAGTAATTAGTACATAATTTAATTCTTAATATTATGACATACCTTCTTTCCTCAGGTGGTACTTTTTCTCCACCATGTCTTGTGCTTTTCTCAGTGGCATCCTTTTTAAGATTCTCCTACTCAATAATAGGAATATGGTGGGGTCACTCATAATAAGGCTAGTTGTTTTGCATTTGGGTCCTATAGTTTTTCCTAATATACTTCAAATCTTGGCCCACTTTCTCAAGGAACCTAAGTCTTTGAAAGATTTTGGGTCTAAAAAGTGTTGTCATGGCATCAATGAAATTATCCTTTAACTCTTTATTTTGTAAATTCCACCTTTTAAGAAAAGAAAAAACTGTTAGATTCATAAATGGATTGAAGCTACCTTTCAATTTACTTGAAGAAGTTGATCAAAGGAAACCTGATCTAGCAATGAAATCAAAATATGATACCTTGTGCGTATAGTCAACCCAAATATATGCAAGCATTCATCATTAAGTTTTTCATAAAATAGATTGTTTCCTACAAAATGGTACTGGGATTAGTAGTTATTGCAAGGGACTTCTCAAAAGATTAGTGTATTTTATTATGAGTATAATATTTTATAGTAAAAGAAAGGTTCAATATTTAAAGTACCTAGAAGTTGGGCTACTCTCAAGGAAGTCCATCTTCATTACTCACGAGAAATTGATCACAATTCTTTAGTGTCCCCGTACATCTAGGAATGTCCTCATCACCTCCTACATAAAATGAATCCAATATTATAAACTTCCCCCTAAGAAATAATACAAGTGAGATAAACACATAAAAAATGAGAGAGAAAAAGAGGAATCTACTTAGCAATAGGCGTTACCATCGCATATGTGGCCATGCTATGTGTTACCAACATTGCAGTTAGCATTACCTCTTTGGTTCTATTCCTTGTAGTAGGTAGTGTAGTGAACATAGGATCAATGCTAGGAGCTAAAAATTAAGATTGTTAGAGAATAAAAAAAAATATTGTTAGAGCTATTAAAAAAAATCTTGGTCAAGCAAAACACCAGTGTAGGATAGAACATGCATTGTACTTGAACCACTTGAAGTATCATCATCTGGGGCATAGACCTTAAACCTATTCAGCATCCTCTATAAAAATAACACATATTCATTTAATTTAATAACATTAATAAAAGAGTATACTATAAAACCTATTATTGAACTTTTTTTATAATTAAAAACTACATTAATACTTATTATATAAGTTTGAACTAGGTGCATCAACTCATCCTCTCTCATCTTTATTTGAGGAGTCTAATGTCAAATTGATGCCATTTGTGTTAACTCTCTTGATGGTGCATGAAGCACCTTTTGTAGTGCATCCATAGGACTAGGGGCTGATACAAAATCAATAATAAATTAATCTTGCTCATCATGTGGGTCCTCATGGACTACTTGTTCATTTCCCTTTTCTTGATCAACACTCCTTTGTGAGAACAATATTACTAGTGCTATATTTAAAATCAATTGAAAATAGTAGTGAAGAATGAAACATAATAAGAATACACATTAACATATTTCTTGTATCTAATTTGTACAACAATAATGAGTTTTACCTTTTGTGAAGAAGTCTTCTGAGAACCATCGTCATCATACATATCGTGTAGCTATTGATCCAAACTACAGACCTATATTTTATTTTAAAAAAATTAGTGAGACATGTTAAAAGACATGTTATTATTCTAAGTTAGCAAAAAAAAAATTAAAATTAATGTTGTGTTGGATTCATTGATTGGAGTTGATTTATAATATGTATAGTATGTACCACCTTGCCCATGATAGTGGCTTTATTTTTATCTATGCAATTAAAATTGTAATCAATAAGAAGCTCTTTTCCTCCACATGTTTATTTTATCACATGTACAAATACATGATTTCCCTCACGTGCCTCAAATATTCAATTGGATTGCTTCTTAGTTGATGCAAGTTGTGTACTATTTATAAAACCTACAATACTCCCTGATGATTTTAGCCTTTCATCAATGTATATAGATTTTGTTTTTCTTTTTTTACTAAATTTGTGTTGTATATAATATGTCATGAGTGCATACCTACACATAATTTTTTTTTATCTAATAATTTGCATCCAACTACTATAATCATAGCAAGGCTCAACATACTCCATCAATTCAAAAACCTTGTTGTAAGAGACCTTTATGCCATCCATGGAAAATAGGCCCAAACCATGTAATGAGGATGGTGTTATGGGATATATCCTCTATCCAACACAAAAATCAATGTTTATTGGAGAAAGTTCATCAAGGACCCATTGTTTCTATAGATGTTTCTACCTAAATGGCACATTGGATTCACCTTCACTTTCATCATCATAAGAACATGAACCCACTTGAGAAAGAAAAAATTTCATGCACTTATTGAATTTATTTCTAACATTTTAGCCTCAAGTCGATCTCCTTGATTTACACATACTAAATGTCTCTCTTCTTCCATTTCTACATTTTCCTCACTCGAGGAAGAAAAATATAAAAACTACTTATTTGTTGGTACCTGCATTCCACAAAATAAGAGAGATAGGTGGATTTGAGAGAGATATTTTACAAATGGTAAAAGGCATAAATCTCCATGGGGTGTACTGGCTTATACCTAATGATCCATGAGACTATGTCAGATGTTCATGAAAGAGATTTGGGTGTCTACATACGTAAATCACTTATCTTATGTTAGCTAAAAACTTCATGATACATATACCCAAAATCACTTAGAATATTAGCATCACATATGAATCATAAAAAATAAAAGGTACATGTCAAGTTAATCAAATTAATCATTGATCTATCAAGAACTCAATATTGAATACAATAGGCATTGATCACATAGCTATACATTTTATTCTTTTCATTGATAATCAAATCCCTTTTAATGTTATCTAATCTAACCCCCACCCCACCCCGTCATTGATATTATTTTTCATCCATGTTATTGTCATTGAAATCGTCACCACCACTATCATGGTTGTCATCGTCACCATCATCATCATCATTATCATCATCATCATCATCATCATCATCATTATCATCATCATCACCCTCCTCCTCATCATCATTATCATCATTATCATGATTAGTAGCATCATCAACTAACTCTTGATCGTGATCCACTTCTTCCTCTTCCTCTGTATCTTCTTCCCATTGCATTATAATTTATCGAACTTCCTCTTGGATCACATCTAACAACAAATGACCAACCTGAGTTATGTAAAAACTTTGAGTAAAATACCTACTCACATTAGCTTCGAAGAACATAGGGCTCATCCCCAACTGGCTCAAAAAACCTTGTATTAATCATTGGAAATTCATTCTCATGCTCAATAATAGTTCTATCAGGATCATTGTGATTGAGTTGTAGTCTATACCATTTGACAATGAAGAGAACTAATTTGAAGGAATTAAAGTCACAGTCAAGTAAACCAACCAAAATACCATAGTATCAATTTTGAGATTCTCAAGGATGTAAGTCATTTCTAGATGAAATATTGGTCACTTAGAAGACTGCACTTATCCCAAAATCACAAGTTCTCTTCATGTCATCAAACTTTTTAATGTAAAATTTATAACCATTGCATAACATAGCCTTGTGGTGTTTCACCTAAAATAATGTCAAATATGTATAAATTATTGCATCATGAGTTTAAAAACATACGGTTGATTAACAACATTATAAGTATCTGGAGATATTTTAAACCATATGTTAAATCTATTTCCTTTTGTGTAACATTGGGATCTCCATTATAATGAGATTGTATAACCAATGAAGACATGGATTCCTATTTTAATCTATGATTAGAATGTTGACATCGTTCAATCCATACCATCATACAATATCGATTGTTTGCAATAAACAAATGTATTATCCCACTCTTTAGCATCTATACAAAAGTAAATAGATGACTTATAATAGATTTATTTTGAAGATTAATAATTTATTAACTATATTAACATATCATAATTTATTATCTTTCACTTTCATAAATCTTATGTTCCCCACCAAGTACTCCCCTTCAAATTTTTTAATGGAGTTGAGATCCCAAATGCAATCTATATGGATCTTTGTTGTAAGTTTAGGAAGATATTGAGTAACGTACACCATCATTTAGTATAAAACATATCCCTCAACCATAGAACCCTGAGGACATTCTCTTTTTTGAACCAAACCCTTCAAAAATTTCAAGTGTCTCTCAACCATCCACATTGAGCTAGGTTGTACAGGTCCACACAATTCAATCTTCTCAACTTGGTGTATGAGGTAATATTCTTGTGCATTGAAAATAGTTGAAGGTAAACAATTTTTCATTTCACACATTACATCTTTTCTTCCAATATTTTATATATTATTTATGAATTTCTTTAGATGACAACCACCTACAAGGGATTCAAGACACAAAAACATATAAATATGATACTTTACAAATATTACTTATTTGGTATATTCAACAAATATCATTACTTACCTTGTGTATTTTCCAAGATCATATATCACTTGTTTGATATTATTATCAAAGTTCTATGGGAGCAATAGGGGTATCACATATTGCAACAATTATCAACTAATCATTTCATTCTATTCTAACACAATACACTGAAAACTGAATACACTTTCACAAATCTATTATAAATACAAAAGATTGTGACTTACCTTGATGAAGGTATGACAATCATGCATTTTCAGCCCTAGCCCAAATTCACTTTTCTTAGATATGAGATTGCTTATATTCACACGAAATCATGTAGGAAATTGAATTTTTCGTATGACTTCTTTTATGGAATTCCTTTTTTGCTCCACTGATAACCAAGGAAGGGCACTTGTATTAATTCGATCTCCATTTTTATTTTATTCGATGATATTTTTCATTACATTATTGGAATCATGAATGTCACTACAAATTTTGGCAATTTTTTCTTTGGCACGCCTTCCATCCAATATTTTCCACTATGTCTCTATTACATTCTTTCCAATATGCATAGTATCAAATAAATACACAATTTTTAGCTTCTCATAGTAGGGAATCCTACTAAATTCTTTGGGATAACATTTTATTCCCTTTGGAAGGTGGTCAATGATGCCTTGTCAACCTTCATGATCATTAATTACATAATTAGCACACAAAACACAATCAAAATATATAATTTCCAAACATAAATCATTATAAGGTGGAGTGATACTACCTCAAATTCTATTGTATTCCAACTGCCATAGGTGAGGTGTCATTCTTCATGGCTTTGATGTGGTCTCTTCTTTCCCATTGAAAATATATTTTTTGACACTTCGATACATATGATTTCTATGGAGGAAGTGCCTATACTCATCAAACACATGCTTTCTTAAACTTTTGGAATGACAAGATTTCATCTTTAGACATGCAAATTTTCACTTTGTTTGAAGACCTACAAGATAACGATACAATTAGATTAAATATGTTAATTTTTAGAATTAGTATTATCATGTATAACTAGATTTCAATATAACATACCACATAAATGTGTCAACCCTAAGGCATCATGAATTTTCCACACAAGCATTTCATCAAATTGAAGTTGTTTATATCCAATTGGTCTAGAGATATTATACATAGTTAAACCATTGCATAACACTAGAAACTTGTCAATAAGATGCACAATATATACATTCATATCTTTCACTTGGTACTTACCTAGTTGAATGAACAACATCAGATAATTATTGTGGTCATTTCACTCCAAGATTTATAATTACATGTAGATAACAATAAAATAATAAAACAATGAAATACCTGGAACAATCATTGCCAACATAATGTGCTCCCTCTTTATTGACATCCATGGAGGAAGGCTATTGTTAATAACAAAAACATACCACACCAAGTAAATAGATCTCATCTCTTGAAATACATTGACACTGTCAATTGCTAGAGAAAACCTAATATTTCAAGGTTCTTCTATAAAGTGTGGCCACTTTTCCTCGATGTGCATAAATGTTGAGCCATCCACAGGCATTTGAATAATGTTATCTCAAAAACTATTGTGTGCATGATAATCCATAAATTGTGCCAAGCTATTGGACCTGAATAATCATTTAAGACATGGAATAATGGGGATGTAACAAAGAACCTTGTGAGGCACCTTTTTTGTCACTTGGTCATCTTGATATCTTCTTGTATGACATTCAGGTAATTATGTTTCATTTTTGTTTTCTTTATGATAAATAACATGATCTTTGGGACAAGAATCTATTGCTTGATACTCCATTCCATTATCTTTCATAATGGCACATAATTCTCAATACGAGCAAGGGAGAACATTTGATGGTGGTAACAAAAAGTCACCTATCAATCTACAAAAAAAAATATTAGTCATTAGTATGAACAATCTTAATGGTACATGTTTCACATTTTATAGACTATAATGATGTATATGACAAACCTTAGCATACGTGACATTGTTATGTTGAATAAACCACTCATAACTTTCAAATTCACCAACAAAATAATAGAGAAAATATTTGATTAGGATCCTTTGTAAAGGGTTGTGTTTTCCTTAGACTCATGTAGATGTATATCATGGATGTTCTCAATTTCATCCTCATCATCATAATCATCACAATCATCATCATCATCATTATCATCAAGAACAACAACACCAATACCAAATGCGTCATGGATAAATACATTTGTACCATCATCTTCAAATGTGTTTTCTAGTGTATGATCATCATCTTCCATGGGATCATGATATTCTCCTTCATTACTGACACCTTCATGTTCCTCCATATTCACACCTCCATGTTCCTTCAAGATATGGTGGTCCATATCACATACTACCCTGGGAGATTAACTTATATAAAAATGATGATAATCAAACACCCCCTTTAATATGACAATCAAATCCTCATTTCATGGTTCATATGTATATTAATTGTGAAAATAATATAAAAAACAACTTACTGATGGATGATAATCAAACCCCCCTTCAATGTCACCATTCTCCCTACAATGTGTCTTAGTTGTTTTGATTTTGATTCTTCTTTTCTTTAATCCACTACAACTCTTGCAAGAACAATAAAACTTTTCATCTCCTTCTCTTTGAAAGTTAGATGACAATCTAGTGATTGTCTCCCTATTTTGATCAAACTCCCTTGTATTATCTGACATGATCCTCCTTCATAAGAATAACTTATTCTTGTACCCTTATTGAATTGATTGTACTTTCTAGATCTATCATTGATAACCATTTCAACATACACATTGATATTAGAGAGAAAACCTTGAAATTTTTTTGGACATGTTGTTCTTAATTTTTATATCTGCACAAATGGTTTTTAAAGAAAAATTTGGTGTAATTAATGTGTATATCTGCAAAAATATTGGACATATTGTACTTGATGTTTATATCTACACATATGGTTTTGAAAGAAAAATTTGGTGTAATTAATGTGTATATCCACAAAAATATTGGACATGTTGTACTTAATGTTAATATTTGCACATATGGTTTTGAAGAGGTAGAATTACTAAACAGTTTTGTCTTTTAGAACCTACTCAAAACTCATAATTGGTAGACTTAAATATGGTGTTCGATTAAACTCATAAGTGGTTGGAAAAATCAAAACAATTTTGGGAAAATGTATTTCACCTCACCTCTCTCAAATTAACCATTATTTATTTTCAACATCCCACCTTTGAATTTTATCCCTATTCATCACATTTCTCACCCAATGATCAACCCATCTCACCCCTATAATATGCTCCATTTATATCTCCATCTACCGCATCAACACAAATCCTATTTCATATTGATTACTTATTTGGACTATTGATGTGACACCTGATACTTATCCTACCCTAGCTTCCTCTAGGGTCTCCTTAAGTCTCACACTTGACCTAATAGGGTTGCTAATTTCTTCTAGTCTCCTTAGGAGCCCAACAATGTGGTCTTAGGTAATTCAACTAGGTGCACACCAATGTAAGATCAATTATTCTTCCCCTTACAACTAACTTTAAATTCTCAAAAGACACCAAAAAGGGATGGATGACTCCTAAGAAGGAATTTGGATCCTCCACAAAGTTCACAAGCACCAATTCTCTTTAAATCCTACTCGAGTTCCAAAGTCCATGCAAGATTTCCTCAAATTGCTTGAAATAGGGCTACAAGCAATTAGCTATTCAAATGAAGTAAAACTCAATTAACTTGCAAATTTTATTAATAAGAGGTCAAAAAAATCACTGATCTAGACACATATTTTATATACCTTAATAATTTTGTCAGTTTAGGGTTCCCAACTTGTCCATACAGTATGACCATAATTTTAGCCTAAAACCAAGGATTTTAAGGGTTTATTGGTTGTCTACAAATAAGTAGGATTTACCCTCCATTTAACTCTTTCCAAAGGCTCCCATTAAATTTGGGGCTTCTCCACTCCTTTTTTCAACACTTTCCATGCTTTGGTTGAAGTATTACACACATTCAACCACTCCTAACACTTCTACATCAGGTTGTGATCCCTAGCCATGCAACTCTGGCTTCCCTAGGGCGTGGCCATAAAAATCATTGCCTTGATTTAAAATGGCCCTAATTTTATTTAAAATATGTACAAGGAGTCACCTCCCATATCCAAAAATTCCACATAGATCTTATGGTGGGAGAGGGAGTTATGACCCCATCTTGCTCCATGACTGGATTCAGAACAGGAACCACACAAAAACCAAAACAATTTCTACAAGCAACTAAAACTTCACAAAATCAAAAACTAGCAATGAAAAAAATCTCACATTGATCTCTAAAAATACTTTAAGCAACTATAGTTCTTTATCTAATCCATTAAAGTGCCAAAAAGGTTGAAAGCATAAAATTGTAACTATTAACTTGTTGACAATCTGTACACGCTAGAATTCCTCCAAACTTCCAACCTAGAAAAAGGGAAAAGGGTGGCCTTATAAACACATCCCAACTCCTATCCTAGCTAATTCAAATAGTTATATGGCTTCAACTAAAAATTTTCTCGATTGCAAGAAAAGTTGTCAATGTTGTCAATGACAACATTGACAATTTTTGAGCAATTTTTGCAATTTTGAGCATTTGACTCTCAAACTTGTTCCAAATGATATAAAACCTTAATAAATGTCTTAGATAGTTAGAAAAAAGTTAATAAGGACCTTCAAATTCCTATTTCACATTTCTCCCCTTCAGAACACAAAAATACCCTAAAAAACCTAATTGAGCAACTAGGAGCAACTTAGACCTTTTGACACTTACCCATTTTAGCTAACCTCAACCTAGAGTAGGTTGGGTCTCTTATACACCTAGTGGTGTTTCTAGCACCACTACAAGAAAAAATCCCAAAGGGGGACCTAGGTTTTCCTTAGTCGACCTAGGTGCCCCTACACCAACTATCTTTCTCCCATTGATAAGTTTTGGTACTGGCAAAGAACTAATTATCTTAGTTGTAGATGAAAACCAAAACACATTATTGTCTAGCTTAGGGAGATAAAGAGAATATATGGGTGAAATGAAGGAAATGTCATAATTTGTGTTTCATTTATGCCTCTTCATTTTTATTTTGTTCAAGGGAAGCCTGTCAATGCTAATAGAAAATAACAATGCACTTTCTAAGAGTTTACAATTATTAAACAAAATTAATATTTTATAAGAAAATGCACCTAAAGAATTGTTATCTTAGAAGAAATAACATGGTGTTGAAATAGTATAGAAATTTCTTGACATGAGAGGTGTGCAAGTGAGGATGTTGACCAATCTTGAAAACTTGAATGCTGAAATGAAAGCTAGTGAGGATCAAACACCTATGCCAAAGTTACAACACAATGTGAAGTTGATTTTAGATATTATAGAGTTAGGTATTCAGAAGTTTGATCAGAATTTAAGGCACAAGAGAACCTATGTCAATATACCAGAAGGAGGAGTGGTTTCAAAAAGAGATTACATGATAGAAACAATAGCTAGACAACATACAGGATATTATAGGAGCACCAGATAGAATCTAGAAAAGTGTTTTAGTAGGTATTATGACATTGGAATCACTTGCAAGTGTCTTTGAGAATTTACAGTCCAAATATCGACAATATTACAAGTTGTGCAATTTGTCATATATTGCATGTGCATTTGCTTTGCCATTTCTTATAAGAGTGTTTCAAGGCTAGGAGCCACTTCAATATCCTTTGCATGGGTTAGAGGTAATGTCATTATGGCAGAGGATTCTACAAGGGAAAGAGCCTTGTGATTATAGCATTTACATAGAAGTAGAACTTTCTTCTTCAACTCCTTACACGCAATTCTTCATTGAAGTTATTCTTCTAGCAGTGAGAATAGTTGCTAAAAATTCTTGGGAGCCAAGGGACCCTGAACCTATGCTACATTTTCTAGATACATGGGAGAAGTTACTACCAACTTCAATACTTCATAACATTCTAGATCATATAGTGATGTCCAAATTAACAACACTAGTAGATACTTGGGATCCTCGCAAGAAGAATGTGCCAATACATGCATGGTTACATCCCTGAATTCCATTGTTGGGCTAGGATATGGAGCCTTTATATCCAACCATTCATTATAATTTGGGGAATGTACTTCATTCCTAACATACAAGTGATGCATTTGCATATGCAATTTTATCACCTTGGAAAATTGTATTTGATCTTTCTAGCTAGGAATAGTTGATTATTCATTTTATTGTACCTAATCTGATGATAGTTCTATAGGAATTCATAATCAACCCAGCTAATTAGAAACTAGACCAATTTAACTAGGTTATGGCTTGGGAATCTTCTATTCCCATTTTTCATATGGTTGCAATGTTGGAGCAAACATTTTTTCCAAAGTGGCAATAGGTTTTGTATCATTGTCTTTGTTCAAATCCTAATTTTAATGAAGTAATATAGTAGATTTTAGGGTGAAAGGACTATTTCTCCCTGAGCTTCTTTCTAATGAGAGGATAAGAATTCAAGTAAATGTAGCCTTTGAAATGATGAATCAAGTTGTAGAGCGCATGACTATGGAACAACCTAGGGCTAGGGAGATGTAAGCTATCTTAGGGTGATAGAGAAACACCAATTTGAGGCACTTCAGTAGCAACATATGCTCAACAACAAGCCTCAACTTCCATGGGTAGTGGGATTCACCTAAATAATTCCATGGGCACACCTCAGTTTAGTTTGAAGGAAGTGATTGAAACATATGTACAAGAACATGACATCCAATTTTTCCCTAAAGTGGTACACACACATGATGGTCTTTAGGTTTATGGCTTTGGAACTATCAATAGCTATCTAGATTCTATAAAACAACAAGTTCTTGCACAATCTAGAGATAGATGGGTGATTGCATCATTGGAGAAGCTAGTTGAGATGCATCGTAGTCAAAGTGGAGAAAATTATTGACAAACCAAACATATAATGAAGAGAAAATGTACATTTTTTGAATGAAGAGAAAAAATATCATATGTGTTGGAAATAGAGATGGAGTAACTGAGAGGGGAGGGGTGAATCAGTTACCACAAAAATATTTCTACAGATCCTTATATGTCTTAAAATACAGCTTCTGCTGACACTCAGTAACCACACAAATAAATGCTAAAACTTGATAGATGTTCTATTAACTTTATTAAGCATTTAAAGTGATTAACATGCATGCATAAGAAATAACATGAACACAAGAGACACTAGATTTAATGTGGAAACCCAATTTGGGAAAAACCACCAAGTAACTAGTTACCAATTTTCACTCTTCTGAAGTGAGCCCTGTTAGGAGTCAACCCTGTTAAAAATTTCAAAAAACATGATTAGGTGTGACCCTGTTAGAGGATTTGATCACATTGTTAGAAGTGGCCTTGTGAGAGGTCTTTAAAACAATTCAACTGAATTGTCACCTTGTTAGAGGATTTACAAAATGGTTGTCAAACCAACTCTGTTAAGAGATTTTGAATCACTGTTACAATGATTAGAAAGAAACAATGAAGTGATCTGAGATATATGCAACTTATCTTTGCTGAATATAGATCTCTATTCTGCTTCATTAAATCCTCACTGATCGAATGCAACTTTGCAGCTTAATAGGGATGACAAATTCTTCCTCAACATTCGCTCATGTATTTGCTTATTCATACATTCGCACTTTTATACATCCACACACTTACTCACTTTTTTTTTGAATTCACAACTTGACCTTTCATATATACCTTACAGATTGTCAAGTTGGCTCAATTACAAGTTTACAACAACTGAAAACGTAAATCAGTCAGCTGCACAAAACAATTAAACTTAATTCTTTAGAATCATAAAATTCTTTGCTGCCCGACCCAGCTCGGTGACCACTGCTTCAAAATGGTTTCCCCGTGTTAACCAAGTGAAGCTCGATAAACACTAAAAACCTTGCAACTTCCTTCAAAGACCAAGTTAACTTAGTAAATACTAACCTTCCTTTGTTTACCGAGTGAGCTCAGTAAAACATAACTTCTCTTCACTTACCGAGTGAGCTCGATAAAAGCTAACTTTCCTTTGCTTACCGAGTGAGCTCGGTAGAAGCTAACTTTCCTTTTCTTATCGAGTGAACTCAGTAGAAGCTAACTTTCCTTTGCTTACTGAGTGAGCTCGGTAAAAGCTAACTTATTTGAGTAATGTTCAAGAATGCTCGGTAGTCACTATAAATTGCTTTGCCAACCATCTAGGCTCAGTAGACTCTTTCTGATGGCTGATATGACATTTGTGTAACATCAAAGACAATACACAATCAACAATTGTATCCAACAATCTCCCTCTTTGGCATTGATGGCAACACAACATGTCATAGCATAAATGGAATTTGTAAACAAGTCTTTCACTTTTATGGAAACACAACATGTCAATATAACAATTCTCCCTCTAAGATAGAAAACTCTTTTGAACAAATTTCAGAGAGATATGACAATAATAAACTCTCCCTCTTTGACAACACATGCCAAAGGCAACTCAAACTCAAATGAATTTCAATGTACCTTTAGTACTAATTCATATGCAATGTTTCCTAGTTATGTTGCATCAACTAATAGATCTTCAATCTGGTATGAGTTGATGCATCACTAGAACTTTATTTTAGTGAACTTCGGCTAGGGGAGTGACCCCTAACTTACCTCTTAGATACAAGAATGCATCCTTAGGTAATGGTTTTGTGAATATGTCAACAATTTGGTCCTTTGTATGAACATATTCCAATCTGATCTTATCTTGCACCAATTCTCTGACAAAATGATATTTTATTGCAATGTGCTTGGTTTTGGAATGCATCACTGGATTCTTAGATATGTTGATTGCACTTGTATTATCATAGAACATAATAACTAGTTCTTTGATTTCCATCTTCATGCCTTCCAACAATTGTTTAAACCAAACAATGTTAGAATAGTTTACTGCTGCAGCAACATACTTTGCCTCTGTTGTTGATTGAGATGTACAATTCTGCTTTTTGCTTGTCCAAGAAACCAATCTTTTTCTAAGAAAGAATGCACCTCCACTTGTACTTTTTCTGTCATCAAGGTTTCCTGCCCAATCAGCATTAGTAAACACTTTTAAATCCAAGTTTCCTCCAAACTTATACCATAAACCATACTATTCAGTTCCTTTCAGATATCTCAATATTCTTTTGATTGCCATCATGTGATTTTCTCTTGGTTTTGCTGAAAATCTTGCTATAATACCAACTGCAAGAGCAATATCTGGCCTTGTATGAACTACATACTGTAATTTTCCAATCATAGATCTATACAATGTTTGATCTACTTCCTTTGATTCATCTTCCTTGGTAAGTTTTAATCTGGTACACATAGGAGTCCCAACTGGTTTACAATCTTCCATTCCAAACTTTTTCAATATCTCCTTGATGTACTTTGATTGAGTGATGTAGATACCATTTTTATTCTGTTGAATTTGAAGACCAACAAAGAATTTGATCTCAGCAAACATAGACATTTCAAATTCCTTGTTCATTTATTCTGAGAATTCTTTGCACAGATCATCATTCCCTATGAAAACAGTATCATCTACAAATATTTCTGCCAAGACAATCTTATTATCTAGTCCTT
This sequence comes from Cupressus sempervirens, assembly GCA_028749045.1. Classification (NCBI taxonomy): domain Eukaryota; kingdom Viridiplantae; phylum Streptophyta; class Pinopsida; order Cupressales; family Cupressaceae; genus Cupressus; species Cupressus sempervirens. Next base: position 89,451,930 of record CM053786.1, on the reverse strand, counting down.
CTTTAATATACAAGCTACTGTTATCATTAGTTCTTTGAAAACCAATCTGAATAAGATAGTTATGCAATCTTTCATACCATGCTCTAGGGGCTTGTTTCAGACCATACAATGCCTTGTGTAATTTTCAGACCATGTTCTTCTTATTTGGATCAACAAAACCTTCAGGTTGTTCAATGTAGACTTCTTCATCTAGTATACCATTGAGGAATGCTGATTTGACATCCATCTGATAAACTTTGAATCCCTTGTGAGTAGCATATGCTAGTAAGGTTCTGACTCCTTCCAATCTTGCAACAGGAGCAAAAATTTCTCCATAGTATATTCCTTCTTCTTGAGCATATCCTTTGCACACTAGTCTAGCTTTGTTTCTTGATACCTTACCATCTTCATCCAACTTATTTTTGAATACCCACTTAGTTCCAATCACATTTTTGTCTTTAGGTCTGGGTACAAGAGTCCATGTCTTATTTTTCTCTATTTTCTCTATTTCTTCATTCATAGCCTCAATCCAACTATCATTTTCCAATGCATCTTTGACATTTCTAGGTTCAAAATCAGCAACTAAACAAGTACCTTTCAGCTTATTTCTTGGCATGGTTCCTTCAAATTTATCTCCAATGATCTGATCTGCTGAATGATGTCTCCTGACATACTTAGCTAATACAAGTTCCTTTCCTTCTAAATGGATTTCATTGTTATCTTTTTGCATTTCAACTTTAGACTCTGTCTGTTCTAGCTCGGTAGATATTTGCTCAATTTGATGTGGCTCAGTTTGAACTTCCTGTAACTCAGTTACAATTGACTCGGGAGTAGAAGTTTCCTAATTCTCTGATATAACTGGTAATGTATCAAGTTCACTGAAGACAAACCTTTTATAATCTTCTGGTTCTTTTTTGCTTTCTTCTTCAGTTCTTTCTGCAAACTCATCAACTTTCACATGTGCACTTTCTATGACTTTGTGAGTAGACAAGTTCAAACATCTATATGCCTTACTTGTGCATGAGTATCCAAAGAATATACCTTCATCACCTTTTACATCAAATTTTCCTTTTCTAGATTCTTTCAAAATGTAACATTTACTTCCAAATACTTTAAGATAACTTACATTAGGTTTATAGCCATACCATAACTCATAGGGGGTTTTGAATGAGTCTTTCTTTAGCTGTACTCGATTCAAGGTATAGACTACAGTGTTGATTGCTTCCTTCCAGTATTTGATAGCAATGCTCTTTTCAATCATTAATGTTCTTGCACAATCCATAATGGATCTATTTCTTCTTTCAACTATTCCATTTTGCTGCGGTGTTCCAGGGGCTGATACCTGTCTTTCGATTCCTCTTTCAATGCAAAATTTATTGAATTCATGTGAATGAATTCTCCACCTCTGTCTAATCTCAAGCATTTTAATCTTTTCCCTGTTTCCTTTTCTACTCCGGCCAAATACCATTTGAACTTTTCAAATGCTTCTGATTTATTTCTTAGATACATGACTGTCATCATTCTTGAGTAATCATCAACAAAAAGAATGAAGAACTTTTCTCTAGTATAGCTTTCAATTCCAATGGGTCCACATAAATCAGTATGCACAATTTCTAATATATCTTCAGACTGATAGTCTTTACTCTTAAAACTAGTCTTTCTCATCTTTCCAATCTGACAATTTTTGCATAGATCGACCTCAGGTTTCTTTATGTTGGGAATGCCTCTTACTTTTCTAAATTTGCTTATCTTTACCAGATTATCAAAGTTTACATGACACAACCTTTTATGCCATAACCAACTTTCTTCAACTTGAGCAATGAAACATGAGCATTCACCTAGTTCAAGATAGAACAAGTTACCTTTAGTTTGAGTACCTAATCCAATCAGCTTTCCTTTCCCATCCAGCAATCTTGTTTTACCATGCATGAATTCTACTTTGATTTCATTATTGAGTAGTTGTGCCACACTTAACAGATTATGCTTTAGTCCTTCTACCCAATAGGCATTATCACATATAAGTTCTTTGGTTAGAGGGATTCTTCCTCTTTCTTTTATACAACAAGGTTCATTGTTACCAAATCTTACACAGCCACCATCATAGTCTTCAAAGTATTCAAACTTAGTTTTGTCGCCAGTCATGTGATGAGAACAACCACTATCTATGATCCATGTATCATTTTTTCTCAAATGAGAAATAAGTGCCATTTCTTCATCACTATCAGATTCATCTTTCACAGTAATATAGACAATCTCATCTTCTTCTTCATCATTAGAATCATTAGAATCTTTAGCCATAAAACATGTTTTCTTTCCTTTGTCCTTGAATGATTTGAAATCTTTCTTGCGATTCCATTTCTTTTCATCTTTATTCTGCTTGTTTGGACATCTAGCAGCAATATGACCAACTTTTTCACATGAAAAATAGATTAGGGGTACTTTATCTTTGTATTTTCCTCTGCCTCTAGAATATTTCCTTGCTAGAAGGGCTTCAATTACTTCAAGATCACTGTCTGAACTTTGGTTTGATTCATCTTCACTTTTTGACTGAGATTTCTTTTTGCCTTTCTCCTTGAGTGAAAGTTTGGCTTCAAATGTTGATTCAATGTTCTTGGAAGCTGGAACATAGTTATCAAAGTTGTCCAGTTCAAATGCAGTCAATCTTCCAACTATAGCCTCTAGATTTATCTTATGATTTGCTTCACATCTTCTTTCCTAAATTGTAGAGACTCTGATTGCATAAATGGGAAGTAGAGTTCTGAGAACTTTGCTTATAATTGTCTCTTCACTGATATCTCCTCTAGAAGCTTTGATTGCACTGACACATGCTTTAACTCTTTCAACATATTTTGCAATGTTTTCATCCTCTCTCATCCTCATTTGATCAAATTGTCCTCTCAGACTTTCTGCTTTGGCTCGTCTGACATTATCATCTCCTCCATAGATCTCTTTCAACTTTTCCCACATTTCAAAGGCAGATTTACAGTCCTTGATATCATCAAATTCTTCATAACTCAGAGCAGATGCTATATCTATCATCATAATGTTGTGAGTCTTCTTTTCAGCAATATCATTGACAGATAGTGTACCAGCTGGTTCTGCATATTTTTCATCAAGGTACTTCAGTCCTGTATCACCAATGGATGCTAGGTGAAGTCTCATCAGTCCTTGCCACGCTAAGAAGTTATTTCTGTTAAGTCTTGGTATTTCCCTTTTGTAAGACATCCTAATCTTTGGCTTAGATCCTTGAAATCTTATCCTGTAAGCACCAAAAGCTCTGATACCAATTGTTGGAAATAGAGATGGAGTAACTGAGAGGGGAGGGGTGAATCAGTTACCACAAAAATATTTCTACAGATCCTTATATGTCTTAAAATACAGCTGCTGATGACACTTGGTAACCACACAAATAAATGTTGAAACTTGATAGATGTTCTGTTAACTTTATTAAGCATTTAAAGTGGTTAACATGCATGCATAAAGAAATAACATGAACACAAGAGACACTAGATTTAACGTGGAAACCCAATTTGGGAAAAACCACCAAGTAACTAGTTACCAATTTTCACTCTTCTGAAGTGAGCCCTGTTAGGAGCCAACCCTGTTAAAGGTTACAAAACACACTGTTAGGTGTGACCCTGTTAGAGGATTTGATCACCTTGTTAGAAGTGGCCTTGTGAGAGGTCTTTAAAATAATTCAACTGAATTGGCACCTTGTTAGAGGATTTACAAAATGACTGTCAAACCAACTCTGTTAAGAGATTTTGAATCACTGTTACAATGATTAGAAAGCAACAATGAAGTGATCTAAGATATATGCAACTTATCTTTGATGAATTGTCACCTTGTTAGAGGATTTACAAAATGACTGTCAAACCAACTCTGTTAAGAGATTTTGAATCACTATTACAATGATTAGAAAGCAACAATGAAGTGATCTGAGAAATATGCAACTTATCTTTGCTGAATATAGATCTCTATTCTGCTTCATTAAATCCTCACTGATCGAATGCAACTTTGTAGCTTCATAGGGATGAAAAATTCTTCCTCAACATTTGCTCATGTATTTGCTTATTCATACATTCGCACTTTTATGCATCCACACACTTACTCACTTTTTTTTTGAATTCACAACTTGACCTTTCATATATACCTTACAAATTGTCAAGTCGGCTCAATTACAAGTTTACAACAACTGAAAAACATAAATCAGTCAGCTGCACAAAACAATTAAACTTAATTCTTTAGAATCATAAAATTCTTTGCTACCTGACCCAGCTCGGTGACCACTGCTTCAAAATGATTTCCCTGTGTTAACCAAGTGAAGCTCGATAAACACTGCAAACCTTGCAAATTCCTTCAGAGACTGAGTTAACTCGATAAATATTAACCTTCCTTTGTTTACCGAGTGAGCTTGGTAAAAGATAACTTTTCTTTGCTTACCGAGTGAGCTCAGTAAAAGCTAACTTTCCTTTGCTTACCGAGTGAGCTCGGTAGAAGCTAACATTCCTTTGCTTACCGAGTGAACTCGGTAGAAGCTAAGTTTCCTTTGCTTACCAAGTGAGCTCGGTAAAAGCTAACTTATTTGAGTAATGTTCAGGAATGCTCGATAGTCACTATAAATTGCTTTGCTAACCATCTAAGCTCGGTAGACTCTGTCTGATGGCTGATATGACATTTGTGTAACATCAAAGACAATACACAATTAACAATTGTATCCAACAATATGCAGCATTTTTGTGGAGCTTGAAATGGATGTCATAAGAATGGTGTGTTGCAGATCTTCTTCCCAATGATGTAAAGTTGTACCAAAAACATGTATTCTCACCAATCAAAATAGTGTATTACTGACCATTTTTGTTCATCTGCACTTTCTCTATTTTCTACATTACATGGAAAATCTTTTTAAATGCATTCTAAATGAATTCAAAAGCCTTGTTGGTAGGTACATTAGAAAAGAAAAAAAAAATCATTTCTTCATAATGCAATGCCTTTGAACCCTTGTTAGCTAATAGGTTATATTGCAAGGGGTTAAACCTATGTCACTCCTAAAACAAATTTTTGGAAACCGTTGTCCATAATACAAGCTCAATAAACTATCAAGAAACTCAAACATTCCTTATGTCAAGTCTGATAACAATTCCTTTTGTCAAGTCTGATAACCATCATACTTGTACCTACTCTTGTCTAATCATTTTGAATGCTCTAATATTGTATATTTAATCCAATCTTCCAATATAATAGGATTTTAGAGCCCTAAAATGTCATTTATTGTCTATAGATTGAAAGATTGGTTTGGGCTTGTTTCTTTCTAAAGATATCTACTATGATATGTTTTTATAAAAATTTCTTGTGAACTTTGCCAATTTTTCCTAGTTTACATTATTTTTGTGCAGGATCTTGAGGTAAGTCACTTAGCATAGGATGAGTGAGTTTTATTGTTTTATTATTTGGATTTTGGAATATGTATGTAGCTGGATCAATTTTTCTATTGTGTTAAGATATAATAAGCACCTTAAAAAATCTCTCTCTCTCTCTCTCTCTCTCTCTCTCTCTCTCTCTCTCTCTCTCTCTATATATATATATATATATATATATACATATATATACATATATAGAAACACACATGTGTGTGTATGTATATGTACACATATATATACATATACATATACATATACATATGTATATATATGTATATATATACATACTTACATATATATGTGTATGTATGTATACATGTGTGTATGTATATATGTGTATGTATATATATGTATGTATATATTATATTTATGTGTATGTATCTATGTATGCATGCATGTAATTAAGTTTTAAATCACATTTATGAAATCCCCTAAAATTAATTAAAAATATAAAAGAATAATGATATTCTACTTTGCTTCTAAAATCAATCTTTATATGCATTTGTTAAAAAGCAATCCAACTTTAATTTACATAAGCTTATCCATTCCATTTTCTCCACAACTTAAGTAGAAAGAAGGGAAATCATGACATTCTTGAGAAGGCCCTAATTCATGTTTGAATATGTTCAACTACCATTTTACATTTTTTTTAAATGGCCTTCAAAAACTTGAGAAATAAAATAAATGGTAGGATGATCATCTATGTAATGCAAGAGCATCCCAACTTCCAAGTCATCAATCTTTTGGAGCAAAAAGCTCTAAAAATGAAGTATTGGCATTTATGAGGAATTTGAATTTATTGATGTAAATAATTTTGTTATGTATGTTGATGAATAATTTCTAGAGAGGATGAGACACTGGTCTAGATGGATAGATTTGGTTGTAATGAATTTACCTTGTTATACACTTGTGAGATTTTAGGATTGAATCATAGTTAGATTTAAATAGGATTAGCTAGAGAGATTTTAGTATCTAAAACAAATATTTTTTGTTTCTAAATTATTTATATTTAGTCATTGTAAGCCTAAGTAGGAGAGGCATAGAGAGGTCGAGTAATAATATAATGCAAAGAAAGTGATGAAAAATGGAGGGAAAAAAGAGAAAAGGGCCATTTCATTTACTAAGATCTTATATTGGAAGCTTTCTCATATTGTAAGAAGTTAGAGTTCTCTCATCTTGGAGAACTTGTAAGGATTTTCAAGTATTAATGTATGCTTAATAAAATATATTCTCTTATTTTTATCTCCATGTTCTTATGTTTTTGGTTATGAGTTGGTAAAGGTGGTGTTACCCTTTGTCATCGCATGCAAGTGGCAAGGATAAAATATTATGTATCAAACCAAATATTATCAATTAATGAGAAGTCCAATGAAAATATTATGAAGGAAACACCTTTTATATTTTATCTACTTAATCTATTCTACATGCTCTATCTCCCCATGATTTGATATTAGAGCCAAAGTTTATTATTGTTAGAGAAGAGGTGAAAGACATTTGTTAGATGCATGAGATGAGTGGTATTATTGTTGGTTGATGTGGAGGTAAATTTCCAAGGAAAACACCTTTGGGATCAACTTGTGTGATGTTTTTGGTATTGAATGTGTAGGATATTACTAGTATGTGATCATTTGAAATTTCATAATTTCAAATATATATTAATGGTTTGATGAAACACCCAGATTGGATTCATTATAACTAGTACCAATTCAAAGTGTTAGTTGTAAGTATTGGTTGAGTACATTGCTACATTGGATGCATGCATTCCAAATCTAGAACAATGCTAAACTTGAAGATCAATTGAAAGTCTAAAGTTTTTACTTTAAAGAGATAAATTAGTATGGTAAGATATAATGAAGTTGAATTAGCATCACCATGTGCTAAGGAAAATGGTTGAATTGTAGCTACAAATCATATTCTATGTTTTAAGAGCTCCAAATTATTGTTGTGAATATGCTTTAAGATGAATGATAGATGAAACCCTTTGAAGGAATAATCTACCAATGTTAAATTAACTACGTAACTCATCAAGTATTTGAGTGAGTTGTATGTGGAGATATATTCTTTGGGTGTGCTAGTGCAGAAGTAGAATATTCAAAGCATTGATATTTTGATGAGAATAAATCTAAGTCACTAGACTATTGAAGATGAGGTATTTGGGTTTAATTACAAGTTTTTGAATCAAGTGGTTGTACCTTTATTTTGATGATGTTGAGATGTTATTGGTTTTGGATTAATGAAGTTATCTTTATTCATAAAATGATTTAGAATCCAGCATAAGATGTGTTAGTATAAGTAACAAATAGAAGTGCCACTTGTGTTTCAAATATGTAGTTAAGTGTTTTTTTTTCTAGAAGGTTGGATCTAATTAAACAAATGACTAAATGTTTTAGAGGTTATATTTATATTATATTAAGATTAGGATGTCACCAAGAAGAATACAATCCGAGAACATTCTCAATCTAATCAAGGTGGGTTTCTACCCACACCATTGTGTACAATTTTTGAGAGTGCAGTGTCAGACCTCAAGAATTTTTGTTTAGATTGAAATAATTATAATGTGTAATTCAGCCTTGGTATTTAATCCATTTGATGGAACTTCAAAACAACTTTCAATTCTCATTGTTCAAGAATTGGCATCTCAGAAACTTCAAAGCCTTCCTCAAAGATACATCAAATCAGAGAAAGAGTGCCCAAATGCCTCAAATCCTCATCATTTGAGCATTCCAATGATTGATATGGACATGTTTTAGGGAGAATTAGATCTGTTTAGGCAAATGGGATTAGAAAAACTTGGCATGACATGTCAGGAGGGGGGATTTTTTCAAGTGGGTACCTTCAAAAGTGAATATGAATTATGTTGTAGAATAGGGATCGGATTCCATTTTATTTCTACCCTTCAAACTTCCTTTCTTAGCTAATATGATATGTATATCTCTATTATAGGTTGTGAATCATGGAATTCCTCTTTTTCTAACAAACAGAATGAAGAGAATTGTAAGGGATTTCATTCAATTGCCCCTGCAAGAAAAACTCAAATACAAAATACAAGAGCTTGAAGGCTATGGGCAGGCTTTTGTAATCTCTAATGAACAAGTACTAGATTGGGAGGATATGATGTCCTTGACTACTCTACCTCCAGAGGATAGAAAAATGAACTTTTTCCCAACAAACCCAATGGATATTAGGTACCTAAATATTTGTTAATTCATATTGATAAAAATATTATTTAAAATTTATTTTTGCCTTTTCCTCTATACTAGGTCTTTAATGGCTATAGGTATGAAAAGATAATCTACGTTGGTAAGTTTTTACAATCCATTTGAAAATAATTCCTTGGTCCATTAGCTCTGTTCTTGTTCATCTAATTTTTGTCATTTTCAATTTTTATCAAATCATGCTACCCATTTGTTGCAAAGATACTGTGGATGAATATACCCTAGGAACTCAAAGATTTAGAAATAAAATTCTTTGCCTCCTATCTGAAAATCTTGGGCTAACACCAAACTGTTTCCTTGACATGTGCAGAAAAATGTGACAAATAATGAGAATGAATTACTACTCACCCTACTCAAGACCAAAGAGTGGTGTGGGTAGAAACTCGCCTTGACTTGATTTTTTTTGGAGGGGTGTTTGAATATTATATTAAGATTAAGATGATACCAAGAAGAATGATGATGAGGATGGAATGACTCTAGAACAAATCTTTGACTTAGGACCCCAAGTGAAAGAAAAGCTTCTCTAATCATCTATTGGGGGAAATATAAAGAGATACATGTTTAGAAGGAAAAGAAAGGAACACTTACATAGGTACCTCTTCTCCCTTTGAAGAAAATTGCAAAGAAATGGCATAGAGATCACAAGAGCATGACACGACAACAAAATCACAAAGCAAGGGCACAAAGATCACAAAGGAACGACAAAAAAATAAAGAGATCACAAGGGAACATAAATGAAATCCTAGATCCACATTCTTTTACAACTGATCTCCACCAATTTTCAAAGCTCTCTGCCCTCATTTCGAGCTCTCCACACACTTTTGCATGCAACTCTCCACAATCGATCAATTGGGGATTGATTAATGTCATTTTTATTTTATTTTTATAATCACACATACATCACAATTACAATATGAATGTTGGTATAATGATGAAGTTGGGGACACTTGCAGAAAAAACATAAAAATCACAAAAAAATCACACCTTCATCACAAATTTTTGTCACAATGTGACCCCAAATGTTGTAGTGTTTGGAGAGATTAAATTATTTGTTGGTTGTCAAGTCTATCAAATAAAAGGAGGTATATATATTACACAATCAAAGTATATCAATGATATACTAAAAAACTTTGGAATAGAAGATTCAAGGCTAGTTGGAACACCTATGGATATTGGACATAAACTTTCAAAGAATGATGATTCTACTAAAGTAATTAGACATTGTATAGATCAATGATTGAAAAATTGCAATATGTTATTCATAGTAGACTTGAAGTTATATTGGTTGTTGGAATTGTTGCAATATGTTTTGATAATTCTAAGGAGAATCACATGATGATTGTGAAAAGGATATTGAGATATCTAAAAGGAAAAAAGACTATAATGGTTTATGGTATAAGAAGAATGACAAATTTGAGCTGAAATTTTAAACAAATGTCGATTGGGCTAGAAATATTGATGATAGAAAGAGTACAAGTGGAGGAGCTTTCTTCCTAGGTAGGAGATTGATTTCATAGACAATTAAGGAGCAAATTTATATTTCTAAATCCACAGTAGAAATTGAATATGTTGTAGCAATAGTTAATTGCTGAAAAATAGTATGGATCAAGAAATTGTTGGAAGGAATGAAGAGATTATTGAACCTGTGGTGATATATTGTGATAACACAAGTGCTATAAAAAATTAAAAAATATTTTTATGCACACAAAGACAAAGCACGTTTCAATTAAGTATCACTACTTATGGGAGTTAGTGCAAGAAAAAGAAGTAAGACTAGAATATGTGAACACAAAGGAACAAATAACTGATATATTCACTAAAGTTCCACCCAAGTTTTTGTTTGTGTATCTAAGAGGTAAGTTAGGGGTCATTCTCCTATCTAAATAAAACTAAGAAGAGATATAGCATTGCACCAATTTTTATGATCATAATATCTTATAGATTGATGTAGGAGGTCACACTTTGGGAGTTGCCTAAAGCTATGAAAAAAAGGATAGTGGTGTGAGTTCATGAAGCTACGAGTAGGTACATGGTGATACATTCAAGGTAAAACATGAAAGAGGGAGAGATATTTCAAAGATCAGCCCAGTTTAGAAGATAAAGAAGGAGATATGTATAGAGGATGATGTCTTTGGCATTGTTGTCAAAGAGTGAGAAGATGGAAGTGAACTTACCATCCAATATTTAAAGAAGCTATAAGAGATGTGTCAAAGAGGGAGTCATTACAATTGGTATTACAATGAAGAATCTCAATTAGTATCATAGAGGGAGAAGTGTAAAGATCCAAGAGGGAGCATATCAAAGATTGCATGAATGAGAATTATAATGAAACTAAGGCTATTAATTAAGATATGATACAAACTATGGAGGAAACTGACACTAAAAATCCAGAGATCACTTTGTCCATTACATGGTAACTAAAGGTGTTTCCATCAATGCCAAAGAGGGAGATAACTGGAAACTATAATTAGAATAATTTTTATATTGTAATTGATGTAAAACCTTATTGGTAAGACATTTGTTAATAGTGTAAAGTGTCATATCAATTGATTGATGAAGAGGATTTGAAAAGAAAAGATAACAAGATGAATTAGTAAAGTTATTGATTAAATAGGAGTAAGTATGATGGAATTGAAAAGGGAACTTAATAAATTAGTATTTGACAAGATAATGTATTTTTAGATCATTGTATGAATTGTAGAAGAAATATGAGTTGAAGTGTAGAAGAGATGATTGATAAAAGTCAAGAAGTTGAGTAAAACATGACCTTGACCACATAAAAGTTTACTAGGTCAATGAAGAAATTGAAGAAGAAGAAAAAGGAACTTAATTAATAGCCAAACAAAATAGTACTAGCCAACTAATGGTAGAGACCAGGCAAGATGAAGAAAAACTAAAGTAGGGACCAAGCACAATGATGACCAAGCAAGCCAGCGTAAGTCAAGCAAGATAGATTAGTAGTGAGCAAGCTATACAGTGTTAACTAAGATGAAGAATATAGTGATGACTGAGTGTCAACAAATTAATAGCTTGTGAAAGAATCAAGATTTGAGGCTAACACAGTTGAATTTATGAAATAGTCAAAACACATAAAAGATGAGGATTGATGAGTTGTTGTATTTAATGCATTAATTTTTTAGCATGTATGCTGATAGTATTCCTTTGGGAGACTATCCTAAGAATTGGAGAGATGGTTAGCATGATTGACATGTTGTATTCATGACTATTTTTTTCATTGATGTTAACATAGTATTGTTTCAGTAAAGATTGGCAAAGTAGAAGATGGACATCAAGAGCGTACGGACTGTGTGTTAATGATCAAATCAAGAATAGTTGAGGATGTGTTCTACATGGTATCCTAATAGAGTGGATAAGTGCATGTGTAAAGAGTTGAGGAAATGAGAAATTTATTCAATAATTATAGAGGATAGTGTACAAATAGAGAACCTGATAAGTGGTTTTTGATGTTTGGATTATATCTCTTAATAGGGATAGAATCATGATGAGCATAGTTAGATAATGATAATAGACACCTTGATTATTAATTCAAAAAGTGTGCAAGGTTAGAGCTCACACATGTGAGAAGTTGTAAAGACTATGAGTCAACAACATTGTGTAATTGTAAAATGATTGTAATATCTTAATGAAGTCCTATTATAATTAATTAGAAAATTCTCAAGGCCAACTCAAGGAATTATTTTGAGGATATGGTATAAAGGAAGGTTATTTTCCTTGTGGTGAAGTGTGATAAGAAAGAAAGTGTCTAAGTATTTGGTAAATATGAGTAATTATTGGATGTGAAGTTGGTGATTTGGTATTGAGATCAGAAGAGGATTGGTCTGGTCAAGAGGATGGAGGATTTTGAGATCATTCATTTCTATTATTCTATAAGGAATAATACAAAGATCTTTTGGACAGTAATTTTTGTGATCATACCCCTAAAGTTGTTTGGACAGTGGTTCTATTCACCTTCTACAACTCTTAAATGAGTTGGCACAACTCCTAACAATGTTGGAATCTCCTAATAGGGAATCAAAGTGTCCTAAAAGGGACTGATATGTACTAAATGTATTTCATTGGTTCATAATAGATACCATCCTCTTAGAAGGAACTTTTTATATTAGATCATCATTTTGTGGGTACCATCCCCACAAGGATTTTTCCTCTAATCAAGGTTTTCCCTAGCTAACATATCTAGTGTTATTGTGTATGTGTATCTTCTTATGGTTTCTAATTATATTTCTCAAGTGGTTAAGGATTAATAATATTGTTAAATGTTTTAATAGTTGGATAACTAATTCACCCCCCACCCCAATTATCTTGGTGGACTTTACTTTTTAACAATTGGTACTGGAGCATCAAATCCTTGAAGGAAAATCTTAACAACTTAAGGAGATCAATAGTGGGCCACTTCAACGAAAAAAAAGTTTAGAATGTGATAGAGCTAATTTTGATATTTAGAAGATGAAGTTCCTTGGTGAGATATCTAATTATGTATAGAATAGAACATAGAGTTTCCAGATCCAAAATAGTTTTTTTGCATACAAAAGAATAAACCTACTAATGCAAGCACAAGTGAAGATAGATCTAGATCCAAAGAAGACAAGAAGATTGAAGAATGAATTGCTTTGCTTATGAAAAGAGAGTTAGAAGGTATAAAAATTTGTGTTTGCTAGATATGTAAAGAATTTGGTCATTTTTCATCTAGATGTCCTAAGAAAGTAAGGAAAATTAGAAAGGATTTGCTTTATGTTGATGATGAATATTTTAAAGCAATTATGGGTACTTGAATGGTAGAAATAATGAAGTTGATGAACTTGGAATTCTTAAGGAAGAGGAAGTAATAGAAGAGATAGCTTTAGTGACTATAGTTGATCTGAAGGCTAATTGTGAGAATATTGAAATTTTCTTTGAGACTAATAATGATTTGCAAAATGATGTTCAAATCATTGAATAGAGAGAAGAACCAAGATCTAAGCCTATAGAAGAAGTAAGAGTTGAGATAGTAATGCCCACACCTAACAGGAATTTGACAAAGAATCACCCTAAAAATTATATAATTAGAATTAAAGAAAAATGAGTCATGACAAGAAACAAAGTACATGAAGAACTGTGTTTGATTTCTCAAGTTTAACCAAAAAGTGTAGATGAGGCATGCAAGGATGATCATTGGATTCAAGCAATGAGGGAAGAACTAGACCAGATTGTGAAGAATGAGACATGGGAATTGGTTCCTAAACATAAAGACAATAATGTTACAGGAAATAAATGAGTTTTCAAAAATAAGATGAATGAACAAGGTGTAGTTGTGAGGATTAAAGCAAGGTTGGTATACAAAGGATATTCAAAGCAAGAAGGTATAGATTATGAAGAGACATTTTCCCTTGTTGCCAAACTTGAAGTAGTACGAATGTTCTTGAATTATGCAGCAAGTAAGAAGTTTAAAGTGTATTAGAGGGATGTAAAGTTAGCATTTCTGAATAGAGAAATTGAAGAGGAAGTCTACATTGAAAAACTTGGAGGATTTCCTTTGACAAAAGAAAAGGAAATGCTATGTAGATTAAAGAAAGCATTGTATGGTCTAAAGCCATCACCTAGAACTTGGTATGCAAGATTGGACAAATATTTGGCAAAATTGGGATTTTTTAAAGGTATGACAGATAGAAATTTGTATTTGAAAGAAATTAAGAATGGATTGTTGATTATTTTGATATTTGTGGATGACATAATCTTTGGAGGAAATGATGAAGAAAGTGACAAATTTTCCAATGAAACAAAGAATGAATTTGAGATAAGTATGATTGGTGAGATGGAATATTTCTTAGGTCTACAGATTGTGGAAAATAGTGATATTATATTCTTACCTCAAGCTAAGTATTTAAAAGACTTGTCAAAAAGATTTGACTTGGAAATTTCTAAGTCTATTGGTACACCTATGATAACTAGTCACAAGTTATGTAGTAAAGGTGAGACCTACATTTGAGAAGAAGAAGTACAAATATATGATTGGAGGTTTGCAATATCTAACTCACAGTAGACTAGATATATAAAATGCAGTTCAGATAGTAGAAATATTTCAAGAAGATCCTAAAGAAACACATTATCCAGCAATAAACAGATTATTTAGATATTTGAAGGGTACACCTAATTTTGGTTTGTGGTATGATAGATCAAGTGATTTGTCTTTGTGTGCATATACTAATGTGGATTGAATAGGTGGTATGGATGATAGAAAGAGTACCAACTATGGAGCATTTTTCCTTGGAGGAAGATTGGTTTCTTGACTAAGCAAGAAATAGGATTGTACCTCATAGAGTACAATAGAAGTAGATTATGTAGAAACAAAAAACAATTATAATCAAATCATGTGGATGAAGTATATGTTGAAAGACATTGGGAAAGAATTTTCAGAGCCTATTATCATACATTGTGATAACACAAGTATAGTAAGTATGTCTAAGAATCCTATGTTGCATTCTAAGAATAAGCATATCTATTAATTATCATGTTTTGAGAGAGAAATTCATAGAGAAAGAGATCAAATTAGAACATGTGAATAAAAAAGAGCACATTGCATATATCTTTATGAAGCCTTTTCCTAAAGATACATTTAAGTATTTGCAAGGTAAGCTTAGAGTTATGCACATACGTACTTCTGAGTAGATGATGCATAAAGTGCATTGGTCTAGTGGTATAGAGAAATATTGTTTATCTAGATAGAATGTTGATGCTTCCTATATAGGGGAGTATCTGTGATGAGCAAAGTTGTCAAGGACTCTTGTTAGTTGGTATTGAACAATGTCTTTGGACACTTGAGCTGGTTGAAGACTTGGAGAAGCTTATTGACATAATGAATCCTTTTTCATTGATGTTAATAGGGTAGAGATTGCACAAAAAAAATCTCCTATGTATGGGGGATAAGTTTTGTAGATGGAGAATAAGCTCTCTAACATAATGAGGAAGAGATTTTTACATAAAACATGTATGTATGGGGGAGAACTATTCATGAATAGATTGAGAAGTTGTGAAAAATTGATTTCCATGTATGTAAGTTGTTCCTATGAGTTAAAATGTGAACAACCGATGTCGATCCTAAGAGTAAGAAAGCACAAATAGAGCAGCATTCTAGTGAGTTTTAGACTTGATTGATGAAGAAGAACTAAAAAGAAGAGAACAACAACAAAGTTTGATTTGGTATTCTCATAACTTAGATGTCTTCATCTATGTTGCCATCAATTCCAAAGGGGGAGATTTTTAGCATGAATTCTGATGGTATTCCTTTGGGGGAGTATACTAAGTATTGTAGAGATGGTTAGAATGATTAACATGCTTCATTCATGATTGTGTTTGTTATTGATATCAACATAGTATTATTTTTGTGACAATTGTTAGAGTAGTAGACAGAGAACAAGGTCATACATATTGTGTATTGATGATCAAGTCAAAAGTAGTTGAGGATGTGTTCTACATTGTATCCTATCAAAGTGGAAATGTGTGTGAACAAAGAGTTGAAGACATGCAAAAAATATTCAAGAGTTATAGAGGACAGTGTGTAGATAGAGTACCTGATAAGTGGTTTCTAATGTTTGGATTGTATCTCTTAACAAGGATGGAATTGTGATTAGTGTAGTTAGAAAGTGATAGTAGACAACCTAATGATGAAATCAACAAGTGCACAAGGTTAGAGGTCACACATGTGAGAATTTGTAAAGACTATGAGTTGAAAGTGTTGTGTAATAGTATAATGATTGTAATATCTTAATGAGGACCTATTATAATTAATTGGGAAACCCTCAAGGCCAAATAAAGGAATTATTTTGAGGATATGGTATAAATGAAATTTATTTTCCTTGTGGTGAAGTGTGAAAAAAAATTAGGTGTGTGTGATATGCAAAGTATTTGGTAAATGCAAGTGATCTGAGGGATTATTGGATGCGAAGTTAGTGATCTAGTATTGAGATCAAAAGAGGATTGGTCTAGTCAAGAGGATAGATGAGTTACAGATAATTCATTTCTAATTATTCTACAATGAATAATACAAAGATTAGTTGGATAGTGAGTTTGGTGATCTTACCCTTGAAGTTGTTTGGACAATGGGTCCATCTACCTTCTATAACTCCTAACAGGATTGGCACAACTCCTAATAGAGTTGCAATCTCCTAATAAGGATTCAAAGTCTCCTAACAAGGATTGATATGTACTTAATATATTTCATTGGCTCATAACAGAGTCCATCATTTTACAAGGAACTTTTATATTAGTACATCATTTTGTGGGTATCATCCCCACTGTGCTTTTCCCTTTGATCAAGGGTTTCCCTAGTTAACATATCTAGTATTTTTATGTATGTGTATCTTCTTATAGCTATTGATTATATTTATCACATGGTTAAGGGTTAATAAAATTGTTAAATGTTTAAATAGTTAGATAACTAATTCACCACCCCCCCCCCCCCCCCAGTTAGTGGACTCTTTACTTTATAACATAATTGAGTTTGTTAAGAGATCTAAGGAGATGATTTCATGAAAAGTTTCCAGAAGTTTCAAGAAAGGACACAATAATGGACAGATTCAATGAATCTAATCAAATGTTAAGATCTACAGTTATGTTTGAGAGGTAAAAGATTATATAGATTATTTGAGGAGCTATAGGAGATATTTTACAATTGATTGTTGGACTGATGAATTTGTGAAGATAAGTGAAGAACAGATTTGTAGAGAAAAAGTGAGAAGTTGGTGAAGTGATATTTCTTGAAGAGTTACCAAGCAGATCTGAGATGGAGAATGTCATGAAGTCAAATCAATGAACCATGAATTAACCAAGAATGAGTCCAATGGAGATCTAAATTTGTAAAGTGATTTTTATTTTATCAGATCAACTTAGTCGTTACTTTCTAGCCATTATGGCAATAAAATCCTTTAATCAAGGTTGACCTAATAGTCATATTGTAAATCCTTTAATCAAGGCAACATTCTGATGGGATATTTTAAAGACCTCTAACAAGGTCATTCCTAATAGGGTGATTAAATCCTTTAACAAGGTCACACCTAATAGTGTAAAGGTTGTAAGTGGAAAGTTGGTAATGGATGTAAAGTCAAATTCTGGGAAGATGAGTGGCTATTGGATGACCCTTTGGTTGATGATTTTGTGGATATGATTTTAATAGAAATATGCAAATAGATTTATGGGGAATATGTGTAAAATTATTGGTCTAATAATGGTTGGGTTAACTTTTCTGAGATTAATCAAAGTTTTTCCAACATCCAAATTTCCCTTAATGCTTGTAGCTTGTATTCTAATCAAGAGGATTTCATGGTGTGGGAGATTGAATCCAGTGGATGTTTCAAGGTCTCTTCTATGTTTAGATCTAAGGATAAGGTCAACTCCCCCATCTAGGATAGATCCTAGATTAAGGGTCTCATCCCTAAAATTAATATCTTCTTCTAGATTTTATTTCAAAATTAAATTTTAACTTTGGATAATTTACAAAAAGAGGTATTTATTTGGTTAATAGATGTTGTCTTTGTAAGATGGATTTGGAAGATAGGAATCACCTTTTTTTGAATTGTAGATGTAGTCAAAATGTTTGGGGCTCCCTCCTTCAATATTGGAATACTTGATGGGTTCAGCCTAATAATATTGATGATTGCTTTTAGAATTAGATTTGTCCTATTAAAAGGTCTAAAATTGGTTTTCTTTGGAAGATCTCTCTTCCTTTCCTTTGTTGGGGTATTTGGAAATAAAGGAACAATAGAATTTTTAGAAATAAAGAAACTCCTAAGTGGATTGTGGGTCAAAATATCATCAGAGCCATTAAAGAGAATTTTAGATCTCAAAACAAAAATAGTGATGAAGTCTAAATAAGAAATCCTATTAATGGTATAGGAACTAACACTAAATAGGATGACTGAAGACAATATGTGAAATGGATATCTCCTTCTTTGCGTTGGTTGAAAGCTAATTTTGATGGATCGGCTAAAGGGAATCCTAGAAGAGAGGGGTGTAGTAGAATTTTGAGAGACCATTATAGTAAAGTGGTGGATGTTGTTGCTATTCCTATAGGTCATTCTACTAGTCATAAAGTTGAGGTTACTATGGCTATGTATACCATTATTCTGGCAGTGGAATCTAGATATAGGAATTTATGGTTGGAAGGAGATTCTCATAACATTGTCAATATGTTGATTAACAAGAGTATCACCACATGGAATATTGATGACAACATAATGGAAATCAAAGATCTTACTAAAAAAAGTGAAGTAATTATTACCCATATTTTTCATGAAGGCAATAAAGTTGATGACTACATAGAAAATAAAGTAGTTAATAGGGACATGATGATGACTTAGTGTGATTGCCTCGGCAAGGAGAGTGGGTTGATGTTGATTATTAATAATGATGTGACTAATGCTATTGAAGGAAATATTACATCAAATTGAGCAATTTATTATGATAAGTGATGGATTTAATGTGGATTGTTTGTATATCTCGAGGAGGTACTATTGTGTCATCATTAAAGGTACTTGGCACATTTTAAGGGTAAAGAATTTTATAGAGATTAAACATACCTTGTTCTTAGTTGATGTTACCATTTCTTAGAAAAATTATAGAGCAAGCTACACGATGGGTGGAGAGCCGAGGAAATAAGAGTCAATGACCTGCAAGGAGTGGAAGGTAAAATCTGTGGTGTGGAATATACTCTCCAAGGGCAAAGTGACAGAGTATAT
The DNA here is from genome assembly GCA_028749045.1 of Cupressus sempervirens. Taxonomy (NCBI): domain Eukaryota; kingdom Viridiplantae; phylum Streptophyta; class Pinopsida; order Cupressales; family Cupressaceae; genus Cupressus; species Cupressus sempervirens. The sequence goes on along the minus strand of CM053786.1, from coordinate 89,432,589 downwards.
CAAGAAGTTACATGGCTAAAACCTCCATATCACTGAGTATTTGTTTAGGATTTGGACTAAAGAAAGGGTTACTATACGTGGAGTTACAGTGAATTTGATAGAGGAATTCATTGCAGAGATCACTAGTCTTCCTATGGGGGGGCTAAAATTCAAAAAGGAAACAAACATTTTGAATGCAACATTTAATAAATTTCCAAAAAATGATGTAGAGGAGAAAAGGCTTGCGAAGATTGGGGACTTCTATGACCTGGACCAAATCAAGGTTATATGGAAAGATGTCTTATCCTGCCTTCAAGAATACTTCATTCTAGATGGAAGATCTAAAAGGGTACATAAATCTCATTTCATAGTTTCAAACCATTTATGGTCTAAAGATAGGTTGTCTTTCCCTTTTTATTTGAAGTTCTCTCTACTTCATAGTCTTCAAGCCCAGAGGAAGAACGAATCTAGACCCATACTCCATGAGGGGCTTATTTTATTAATTGAAAATTACTATAAAAGTAATGTAGTAAAACCCTCTCCTATTACAAAGAAGAAGTGCAAATCATTGTGTAGTGAGCCCCATCAAAAGATGAGTGCTAAGAAAATTGAGGGTTTTAGTGATAGCAAGGGCTCTAAGAAGAAGATTAAGAGGGAGAAAGAGAAGAAAAATATTGAGGAAGCTACGGAGTCTGAGAAAATTGGCGATGAAGAGGATAATATAGAAATGAGGTATTTTAGCTCTATTCTAGATGGGTACTCTAGAAGTAGGGGTATTTCTATGGTTAAGGATGAGGGGGAAAGTATTAAAGAAAGGAATGTGGAGTCAAAAATTATTTCTAAAGCCTCAGGGCAGAATGATGGGAACCAAAGTGATCAGCCTACACCCATAAAAATGAATATTACTGACATTAAGAGTCTGATGGACATAGAAACAAAGAAGAATGATAAAGGAAAAGCCCTTTTCATTAAATATTAGTGCCTAAATAAGGAGAATCAAAAGGAGATAGTGGAACAAAAGGGTTTAAATTATGAGAGTTAGCTCCATCTCAAGGAAACCTAGGAAATTACCAATGAATTTGGGAAAAATTATGGTGAAGAGACTAGATTCCAAGTTCTAGCATTTCTATTTTAACTCTAGGTTCCAAGTTCTTGGAAAACTTGGGTCTGCACTATGTTTAAAACTTTTCTAGTTTCAAGTCCCTATAAAACATGGCTTTTTGATGTTTTTCTATAAACTTTAGGTTTCAAGTCCTTGTAAAACCTGGTGATCCTTCTCATTTATTTTTTGTTCTTATAAGGGGTTTTAGGTCCCCTCAAAACCTTTTTTTGCCTTAATCTAAAAAAAAAGTGTGTTTTTTAACCTTTAACTAGGTTGGCTCTTAACCAAGCTCACTTCAAAAGAGTGAAAAGTGTTAGCATGTTACTTGGTGGTTTTTCGCAAATTGGGTTCCACATTAAATATTGGTGTCATAATTGTGTGAATGTTGTTTCTGATGATGCATGTTATTCACTATTGTTTATTTCTTTTATTTGGCATATACTGCACAATGAACTAGTGATGAGATTAATAAGTTAAGTTACTAATAAGTTGTTCTAATGGTTGAGTGATTTTATGAGTTTGAATAAGTTGTTAAAAGTTGAATTGGTACATCTGGACCTGAGGATAACTGATTCACCCCCTCTTAGTTTATTCTAAGTATTCTAATAGAAAGAAAATAGAATAATACTTTTTCTAATGCTAATCTCAACTGCTCAATTCACTAACAAGGCTTGTTGTTTAATAATACTGATAAAATATTTTCTCCTGGGGCCTGCTATAAAAGTAAGGCTAGATCATGTCAATTGATGACATTAGTGTCAAGGATTTTATTAATAACTAATGTTGTAGCTTATGAGGCAAACGTAAGGATATTGTGGACTTGTTTTTGTCCCCACCACTGGGCAATGTGTGAGACAAAATAAATCACACCAAGCGTTATTCTCAAATAAAATAGGATGTCATGCTATTCATTGTTATATGTTTCTATTATTCAACATATACTAAACAAAGAGCTAAGTGTTGAAATGAATAAGTTGGATTGTCGATGAATTGCTATATTGGCCAAGTGGATTTATGAATTTGATTAAGTTGGTTGAAGTTGTTAAAAGTTGAATTAATACATCTGGACCTAAGGATAACTTATTCACCCCCCCCCCCCCCCCCCCCCCCTCACTCTTAGTTATTCTAATAATTTTAACAATGTGGCGGGTTTCTTCTGTTAGGAAAATTGTCTATCATGTGAAGTTCCTTCTCTTATGCCCATGTTGGGCCTTATTCTCCAATAATTAACTTTATCCCTTTCACAAACTTAGCATACAATTTTCTCAAGAGATAGAAGGGTACCTCCATATTATTGTGTGGTGGCTTGTCAAAAACCATCCACTAACAATCCCAAAAATAATTTTTAATGCCTTCATTGATGCACCATTTTATTGACAATTTAGGCTTCTTTGGGTCAATTTTTAAACCAATTCTGGGGTCAATAAATATGTCACCTAATTCATTTTCACTAATATTAAGGGCCACAACTCCATCATAATCCAACCTATGAGAAAACTAGGCATGCATCTAGTCATGCCTACAAAGAGAAACATCATGTTGCTCAGTAAGGGTCTCCATATTATCCACAATAGTATTAAGGGTGGATAGCATGGGAGATAATGTAAGGATATTATTATAAGACTGTTCGACAATCCTCAATTTATTTTTGTTTTTTTGAATTAAATCTTGAATGTTGGGAGGTTTTTGACGAGTTAACAATTCACTTAGAGGTGATTGTGGGTTGTTTTCAGGGTCATTGTTTGGTGGGGGAGTTTTTGGAGGTTGGTTGGTGTCAACCATGCTTGTTTATATTGCAAATAAATAGATAATTACAATTTGAATGAAGATTTTATAAATAAAATGAAAAAAAAATGCATCATTTAAAAAAACCTAAAATTTACTTTAAAATGAATGAAATCAAGTGTAAAGCCAAAAAAAATTCAACTTGTGGTAGGATTTTGAAAATTGGGTCAAATCATATACATGATCAAACTATTGGCATCAAATTTCTTTAGCCACTCAAATGGAATGAATTGGGGCAAAATAGTGTTTGATTCTTTTTTATAACCGTGTGCAAGTTTCAGGTACCTGATATAGCGGATACCTAATAAGGTTGGGTAATATTTTTTTTCATAAGTATTAGGATTGGGGGGGAAATGTCAACATGAAATGCAAAATACTTTTGGACATTTTTAGACTATTTTCTTTCACATTATTTTTTTCCCACCATGATCCTGCACATACCCTCAACCTTTTTCTCCTCATCAATTTATTCCACACAAAATTTGTCTCCCTTCCTCTAACTCCTCATTCATTAGGTCTAGGATGTCCTTCACCAATTATTTATTTTCTAGCTCTTCTCCCAACATAGATACATCTTTTGTGGTTAAGCCCATTATTCCACAAATTAATCTCATCTCATCCCCCACCTCCTCTTATTCATTATCTTGTCCAAATTTTCCACTTTTTAATAAATCAAGATTGATCAAATCTTCCATATTGTTGAAGCCAATCCTAGGATAATATGTTGCTTCCACATGCTATTTGATAATTTTGTAATAGAGAAAGTTCATCCTTAACATTCCCTTGAAAATTAATTGATTCTTTGAAGAATGATTCCAACATTCCTTCATCCATTTTGCCCCTACTCTTATTATTGGTTTCTAAAGTAAATTTCTTAATAAAATGGATTTCAAAACCACCCCTTTCCTCCTTTAGTTTAATATTAACATAGGGGTCCATTTTAAATCTCTTTACTCTTCTTATTTCATAGTTTGTTGGCTTGTTCTTATTGTTGCTCTTAGATATCAAAACATTTTTTAAGACGGATCCCTAAGATCTTTAATTGTTCCACAATATAATATTTGGGTGAATAATTATATTTACCATTTTTGTGTTGAATTCCACTTAAGATCAAGGATTTTGGGGTGATTGTTTATTTCTACTAAACATTTAACTTCTCGTGTGTCAAAATTAGGGTTTTCATAGCTCAAAAAATCCCTCGACTATTCCCTATAATTTATGGGACCTCTTTACCTAAGTATATCTAGTTAGAAAATCTAGGAGCATTATATGATCTATACTAAATAATGAAAAAAAATAGCCCTTAAAATTAATGGATTCTTGACAAGATCTTATTGCTAGTTTCTAGATTTTTAAATTCAATCAAAAGATACTTTTATTGCTAGTTTCTAAATTTTCACATTCAATCAAGATATACTTACCTTTAAGAGAGAGAATTCTTACATAATTAGGAAGTTTCTCTTCCCACAAACTCATCATATTGATCTTGTGTGAAAGAGGGATGCACCACATTGCCAAAACCCTAGTATACAATGTTTTGCACATATCATAGTCAAGATTTATCACCTTAGTGTAACCTTATTGGTTAAAGGAACACTCAAGTCCATATTATTTTCTACTTTTCTCATATTGAAAGAGGAGGACTATTCAAGTGGCTTCCCTTATTATTTTTTGTGAATGCATTGCTCTCTTTTTTCTTGTTGTAGCCTGATTTATTGTTCATTCCTTTATTTTAAACTTCTATTTCTCCTAGGGATTTTTTAATCAGCTCCATGATAAATTTAGGGATGCTAGATCTATATTTGATATTAAAAGTACCCAAAACAAGGGGGTTATCCCTCAGTACATCACTGTGGATAAACCATTCAAACAACACATTTAACAACAAGTCACTACCAACACCTAACCACCCTTCTCTTAATATCAAAAATAGAGTTCCCAACCCAGTAAAACCAAAATAGATACTAGCAAAGAGATTATCATATTTACTAGTAACAGTCACAAAATTAACAACAAATAACATAAGATCCCCAGTATAAGTAACAGAGTTTCTACTATATGTCATAATGTACTTCTAGTTCATAAATATATAATCTATACTACTAGAACAACTACCAGTTGTAGAACAAGATTTAGTATGCAAAGAACATTAACCAATAAAGTAAAAATTCACAAACCAAAAACTAAATTCACATATATGCTTAGACAAAGAAAGCAAACAAGAAGTGCAAACCTCACAAGAAAAAAACACTCCATGCTTTCTGGATTCTGTAGATGTGTCCTTTTGCTGTGGATGTATGCTCAAGATGCTCAAAAGTTGCTTCAATGGGGATGGGTAATGGCAAATTGGTAGCTTTTTGAGCTCTCAATTTGGCATTATAAGGGTAAGATTGCTAGCTTTGGTTCTCAAAATAGCATGGTAACTTTAGCTCAAAGATTGTTTATGAAATGGCTTGGGATGGGATTCAATTTATAGGCTAAGGGGTAGAGGGATGGAGGGCTTAGATGCAAGGATGGATGAAGGCTTAAGGAGGGCTAGGATGCACTCAAAGGAGAGCACATGGATTGTGCTTGTTTAGCACCAATGAGAAGGTGACACTTGTCACAAGGAGGATGAGTGTGAGAAGGTAGGGTAAAGGGTTGGTTAAAGGCATGATGAGTGGGGTTGAGTATGTAAGAGGGATGTAAGAGGAATGAGTGTGGAAGAGGGAAGAGTGTGGAAGATGGGTGTAAGAGTCATGAGTGGGCTTGTAAGAGTCTTTTATGTTTTGTAAGAGCACTCATGACTTAGTGGTTGGGCTTTTTGAGGGGAGACTTTGGTTTGGATTAGGAAAGTCTTAAACTTATTTAAGGAATGTGACAACATTAGGGAGTGGATTAGGCTTGGGTTTAGGATTAGATTAGAGATGTTAGAGATGTGCAAGTGGATGGCATTAATGAGGGTGGGTGAGTTAGTGGCTAAGCTTGGTTAGTATGGGTGGATGGGGTGGATTAGGCTAAATGGAGGATTAGAGATAGGTTAGGGGTTTTTGAATTTGAGGATTTCATTTATCAAATTGATTTATTTAATAAATGGGGATTTTTTGAATTAGATAGGAGAAAAGGATTTAATTGATAAATAATAGATTATTTGATTTATCAATTAGGACTATAGATGATTAATTAAATTAATCAACTAGGGATGGAAAAGGATTAATTAAATAAGAATTTAATTAATGATGCCTTTAGAGATGGCTAAATTAGATTACCAAAGCAGTGTAATCAAATTTAGGTGTCTACACCAGTATATCTAACTAAAAGTTTAAACCAAAATAATAAATAGTCTTTGAGGCCCATCAACTAGATCATAAAAATAAAAGCTAGAGAATACCAGCAATAGAGGTCCATAAGTAAAAAAATAAAATAAATACAAATGCCTACACATTGGCCTATTCTTTTCCTTTCTCATCCAACAAGATCTTGGCCCAGTTGTAAGCTAGAAACCCATAAAATGTTGTAGAGTCCTCCACATCAAGACTATCCTCTTCATTCCCCAATTTTAGTAATTAGAGAGTAGCGGTTGCAACATGAGTGACTTTTAGAGAAACTTTAGAGAAAACTTGGAGAGAGTTGTGAAACTCTCATCTAGATCATTGAGCTTATTGTTAAGCATTGGCATCTCTTGGTTTATGTCCTTGACTAGCCCAGACAACTCCTAGCAAGCATCACAATTCCCTTTCACGGTCTCCATTGTTTGCACCTACATTGCCATAGAGTTAGCAGAAACTATGTTTTTCTCTTTTTCTCCATCCGCACATGCAAAGTAGTTATCATCAACAAATTATGATTTCATTTCCCTAAAGAAGGGACCTCTTTAGAGGTGAAATTCACCATATTTATTGTGAATGTTGAAGAGATATGGATTGTGCCTTGGCTAACTTTCTTCTCCCTTTTCTTATTAGTTTTGATCCCCTCTAACATTGAGCTATTTTCCTCAATCCTCATCCCCACATCTTCCTCATCATTATCTATTATTTTCTTCTCCTTATTCCTTACTCCCTCGTTGGCTTCCTACTCCATCTCCTCTTTCAAGTCTTGATTCCTACAAGATTTTTGCTTCTTCAAGCCCTACTCTTGGCCATCCTCCCACATCTTTTTCTACTCCCATCATAATCATCCCCATAATAAAGGAGGTCAATTTCTTCCATTTTTTCATTTATGAATTTTTTCATTTTTTGGGTCCCATTCTTTTCAGGGTTTCCCGAGGGTGTTGAAGAGGGGGAGGGCTTAGAAGTGGGGGACATAGAACAAACCCCACCATTTCCTAGCTGATAAGGTAGGTTCTTGTAATTAATAGAATAGGGTGGGGTAAGTGCCAAGTGAAAATGATAAAGTCGAAAGGTAAGACCCTTTTGTAAAATAGTATACATTTTCCCCCTTTTTCTACTATCCCTAACATCTACTATAGTGGATTCCAGGTCACATAAGAGAAAAAAAGGAATGTGAACTTCATCATGCTACCTAAAGTGATTCAATAATGGGAAATGAAAGTAATAGAAGACATGAAACCTACCCTCTAAGGTCAAATATTTCATGAGGACAAAACATACCTCATTACATGGGGATGAGAGACTTTCACGACTAAACCAACCTCTGAATATCATCAACTTTTCATTCTTCTTGAAGAACCTATTCATACTTGTCTCATCTGTAATCTTTGTAACCATTTTCTATTTTTGACCATCCATTGAAAGTCCATTAGCCATGGCAATAATTTCCTCATTCACATGGAAGGAAATATTGTTGATGGTAACTCTTCTATTAGTCCAGGAATCAACAAATTGAGACAAAATATTGTCATCATATCCAACCATGGCTTCCATAAAAGTAACTAGGCTACCTTCATGTAGAGAAATCTAGGTGCATGGATTCCTAGCATAATCCTCAATCCTTGAAGGCTCAACGTGAACCATATCAACCCCCATGTCTGAGCCCTGCTCTAAATTCTCTAAAAAAAACTAGATTGTTAAAATATGTAAATACCCTTGTTCTCTTGTAATTGTCTTAGAAATAAGTTTTTCTTAGTTTGTCTCGATGTGAATTGACAAGTAGAGCTCCAATACTTAGTATAATGCATGCGATTAAAAAATATGTACATTTGATAACTAGAATGTGCATATTGTTGTCATTTCCTTTCCTTAATTTTTTGTGATGTGGAGCCTAATCAAACTCGGAGGTTTATTTTCCCCACTTTATTATTATAAAAGATGTGACCTTCTTTTTTTCTATTAGATGACTTATTCTAGCCCTAATTTTGTAAGTGGAAAAAAGATTGTATAAAATGGCTTAGGGTTAGCAATTTCATAATGTATGATGAGATTGTAGCTTATTATGGTGGTATTGAGCTATAAGAGATTACATATTGTAATCAAGTTGTAATCACTAGACAATAAGAATATTGGACTCGGTGTTGGTTGACCTAGCTTAGGGATTGGGTGAACCACGTTAAATCTTTGTGTCTTGTGTTCTCTTATGTGTTATTTATTATTTTATTATATTGGTTATATTTGCATGTAATTTTTATTTTTGTCTGTCTCTAATCCTAACATAATTGTCACCTAAGCATCAGGGTATCATGCTTTGTAAATCCATTCAAAATTTTAACATGTATTTAATAAATACTCATTCTATATCTTACACTAACATGATCTATTAAAATATTTTCCATCTCCTATCAACTAAACTCCATAATTACTAAATAGTACTTTTTTTGATCCCCACTATCATCATTAAAATAACAACCATCACATCCTTTTTGGTTTAAAATAAAGTTTAAACCCATGTCCCACCTCAATATTAACGTCGCCCACAAGGTCCAACAAAAATAAATATAATCCAAATAAATCATCATTTACCTTGTCTAAAATTGTGTTCCCTCTCAGTAAGGGTGCAAACCTCTTCTAGGATGGAGTCCATTTGCTGCCAAAACCTTAAACCTTGAGCATGCATCTCATAGCTTGCTATAGCATCTTCTGTGGTATTTCTCTCTCAATAAGTGTGCCACATATCATAACTATCTAGGTTAGTTAGGAGGTACCAAATATCTTCCATAATACCAATTACTAACCACCCCGAGTCATAGTTCCCTTTAACTACCTCCACTACCAGCATGTAATCTCCTTCTATACCAACGTGCTTCCATCCTAGGCTAACAACCAGCTTCAATTCTCACAAAAGTATCATAGCCTTACCCACATTATTTGAAGTGTTACCCAGCTTACCCATATAAGCCACTAGTTATCAACAAACTGAGTCCCTAGCAATGCCTCCACCAACAACACATTCGTTTATGAAAACACCATCAAAATTGGTTTCAACTTTGGATATATTGGTGGTTCTTCCTCTTTAGATATTTAGTGTTATCAAACTTATAGAAAGCATTTGGGATATTCAGACACATAGCAAAATTTTCTTCATCTATATGTTGGGGAACATGAGGCATCTTCTATTTACTGCTTTCCAAATTTTCTTTTAGAAATCTAACACTTATATTGAACACTATCTCCTCTTTTCTCTATGTTTATATGAAGATCCTATTATTCCTCTCTTTCCATAGTCCCCAAAAAACATGAGGAGGGATCATTTTCCATATAAGTCTGATTAAAGGATATAAAAAAGGACAATCCCAGTTTAAAATAAATTATTGCAAGTCAAATTGAAAGACACGCTCCACCTAGAATTTATGTAGAATGGATTGCCAAATATTCAAAGAAAAGGGGTAATGAATGAAAATACAATGAATACTTTCTTCATCATCTTTGTACAAGTAGCATCTACTAGGAATTTGAAAACCTCTTTTCCTCAAATTGTCAATGGTAAAAAAAATTCCATGCAGAGTTGTTTGCCAAAAGAAATTGACTTTAGGGATAAGTTGATTGTTCTAAACCTTATGCCAATAAAGGGAAGTAACATCCTTGTCAAACATCATGTGGTGGGAAGACTTGAAAGAGAAAGTCCCATTAGAGGCTCTATCCCAGTCAATCCTATCCTCCTCTTGAAAGAGAGTAACCCGATAAGCATGCCACCTCTCCTTAAGCTCACCAACTAAGGCTCTTAAGTTGTTATGAACCACCTTTAGAATACTTCTCCACCTCCTCTACCTTGTAAGATAGTCACTAACCTCATCCCCAAAATTCATTTTTAACATCCCTTCTAGTTGAGAGAATTTACTTTGGATAAGGGGTTTTCCTCCTAACCAATTGTCTTCCCATAATCTTATTTCATTCCCCATCCCAACTAGCTAACATAGCCCATCTCTTAGAATTTTAGAGTTTTTCACCACATTATTCCAAATTTTGGAACCCTACGGCCAGTCATTCTCCATAAAATAATAGACATAAGGGACTTTTCCAAGATACTTAGCCTTTATGATGTTACACGAGCTTGCCTAATTCTTAGCAAGTCTCCAACCTATCTTAGCAAATAGAGCTTTTTTTAAGTTCATAATCTTTCTATTCCCCAAACCCCCTATCTTTTGGTTTAATATGCTAGATCTATTAGTAGAATGACCTCAAGATTATTGTTTTGTCTCAACCCTAGGGTTTTCTTGGGAGGGCTGACAAGATGGTTGAGGATACAAGCTCTTCGTAAAACTAATTTTCCATTTGGAATCCTACTTCTTCTTGTGGACATAGACAAAATACTCTGAGCATTGATAGCTTGGTCATTACATTGTTTGAGGTATGCTATGTTATGTTTTTTAATAATTCCACGATTGACTCACCCCACTAGAGTTGAATTCCCCTAGGAAGGAGACAATTTGGACAAACTAGAATGTCTTCTAAATTGGTCTTTTGCCCTTTTGCTTTCTTAATTCACATAGTGTGATATCAATAACATATTATCTACTTTTCACACTTTATATGTAATATTAGTTAGATTCCAGTATACCCATTTAAAAAATAGTAAATTATATTTTTTTTTTTCTTTATATTAAAACTATGTACAAACTAATATATATCTTAAATACATGTATCTAAAAAAAACATTTGAAATTATTTGAATTCTATTTTAAAATTAAATTAAATAATACTTTAAAAAATTCATGTATGAAAAAATCTAATCTTAATTTAAACATTTAATTAAAAATATTTAAAATTATAATATATTAATATAATATAATATAATTTTAAACATAAAAAACTATGTAAAATCTTTTTTAAAATTGAGCTAAATTATACTTAACAAAATTCATATATGAAAAAATCTAATCTTATTCTTAAACCTTTAACTAAAAATATTTAAAATTTATCGTTTTTAAAAACTTTTTAATATAATACATTTTTATTATAATTAAAGATATATTTTAATTTATAATTTACATATATTTTAAAATTGTAATCCAATTTAAATTTAAATTGCTTTTATTATCACATTATTTGCGGCAGACGCATCTACAATTATATGTGTTTTCTTCGTCATGGTGTGCTTGGATAATAAATGGTTCCATTTTGTTCAATTGTTAATCTCTATAAATTGTCCCATTGCCTTCAATTGTTAGCTTTATTTTTAACGTCTGTTATGAGTTTTACATTAGTTTTATTTTTTAAATTTGTTCATCTAGTAGTGGTATAGTTATTAGGACTATGTCTCTCTTCATATGCATCTTTCAGTTTTTCTTTTCTCTTTATCATTCTTTCTTTAAAATATATTTTAGTCTTTTGGAGACCTTATCTCACGAAGGAGATGTGGGTTTTATCCTACTATGGAAGGGTGACCTTTTATCACAAGGTGACCATAGTCCAATTTAATAAAATGATTCAAATTTGAGGAATATTTTCTTTTTTTTTAATCTAAATTAACACTTGATGTTAATGTATGGGTTATTATGTTGACCGTTGATGTCAATGCAAAGTATGTTGAGGTATTGTTAAATATTGAATGTTGATATTTTGTAAACAACATAACATTCGTGTTGGATTAGACTCATGGAATCAACAATATTTCAACAATTTGGTTAATGGGAATTATTTGGTAGAGCAACTTTTGTCACCTCTTACACCTTATATGACAAAATCAAAATATTTGCTCTATATAATGCCTATTATCTAGATTAATAATCAAATAATCTATCATCTGTAAAAACATGTTAGTGTTAGTGTTGTTTCTAATATCCACTTACACTGCAAATTGACCAAAAGTTAGTGTTGTTTCATCAAACATATATAACAAAATAGCTAGACTATTACTGATGTGTAGTTTTAAAATTAAAAAATTAACTTCCTAACTTTATAAACGTTAATCAATAATTTCACATTTTGCAATCTAAACAATAACTTAATATCCAATTGACATCCAATTTTTAACAATACCTCAGCATACCCAACATTGGCATCGACTGCTAATGTAGAAACCCTGCATTGACATCGGTTGTTAATGTAGAAACCCCTTCATTGACATGATTTCTAAATGTAGAAATTATTGTATTGACATCAGCTATTAATGGTGCTTAATTTTTCAGTTTGGCAGATTAACTGTAAATTTATTTTATCTTGACGAAAGATTTGACTGGGCCAAAAGTAATTTGAATCATTTATTTTGAATTTAATAAGCCATTTTTGTTATGCTTGGTATAGCTTGAAGGGAGAATCAATATTGGTAAATTTGTAATGATCTTTTATTGGCACAAGTTCTATAACATTTTAATTAGCTTCTACAATTGGGTTGGGATACAGTACAGTGGATTAAAACAGTACTACAGGGAAAGATTACAATTAATTTGTCGTAAGAATTCTTGAGTGAGAGCATTTAAGTTATGGTTTATTGTTGCTTTCACAACCTAACAAACATTGTGGATTAAAGTGATGTAATATGCTTCTTGTTGAATATTGAAGGCCAACAGTCATATGGTTGTTTTCCCTCCACTTGTATTGTGTCTCTTCAACTAATCATTTGTGATCTATAAATGTCGATGACATCTATCCTAAACTCATTCTATTTCATTAATATAATTCCTCTACTCTCAATGTGGATGCAGCCATGATAAACATATGTGTTTATGCATCTCATTGTTCTATATTTTTCTTTTGCATTCTTAATTAACTTACAATTGGTATGAGAGTCTGCAATCAATTTTGGTGATCAAATTTTGAAGTCATGGAGGAATCAAGAGTACAAAAATTCTCAGGGAAGAATTTTAGTTTTTGGAAGGTACAGAGGCGATTATTACTGGTCAGGCATGATCTTGTAATAGCAATCGAAGGTAAAGCGAAGAATCCTATTACCATGACAGATGAGACTTGGAATAAAACTAATGAGAAATAAATGGTAGATATTTTTCTCTCATTGTCTAAGAATGTGTTTTTCAATGTGAACAATGAAAAGACAAAAAAGGAGTTATAAGACAAGCTTCATAGTATGTACCAAATGCCATATGTTGCAACAAAATCTTTATCATGAAGAAGCTTTACAAGTTGAAGATGACGGACTAAACAGCGATGTCGAATCACATAAATGAGTTAAGTACTCTTTATGTCAAGCACACTCCACTAGTATGTCTCCAAATGATGAAAATAAGGCAGTCATCTTATTATGTTCCTTATCGGACGAGATGGTGTGGTAACAGTGGTCAACACTTCTGTTACTGGCAAAAACAAGCTGGTCTACGATGAGGTGGCTTCTACAGTGCTTAGTGAAGTCATGAGGAGAACTAATAAAGAGTCTTCATTTGGTGATGCACTAACGATGGTTAGTATGGAAAATAGAGGAAGAACTCAACATAGAGGCGAAAACAACAACAATCAAAGGTCACAATCAGCTAGAAGATTGCAGTCCTAGGGTAGACAAAGCAGTTGTTGGTTTTGTGGAAAGGTTGGTCACGTTAAACAGGACTGCAAAAAATATAAAAGAGCTCAAGAAAAGGTTTTGGACAAGAAAGAAAACATCATTCATGATTATGGTGATGGTGTTTTGGTTCTTGCAACAAGTGATACAACTTCAAATTCAAGGGTAATTGACTCCAAGGCTTCATTTCATGCATCTTCTTGTAGCGAAGTCTTCACAAACTACAAGGTAAATTTGGGAATGTTTATTTGGGTGATAATAAAGCTTGTGAAATTGTAGGAAAGGGTGATTTTTTTTATCAATAGAAGGAGGCGCTCAATTATTGCTTCAAGAGGTTAGCCATGTTCCCAAATTGAAAGAAATTGATTTTTGTCAGTCAGTTATATGCTCAAGGTTTTCTTACACTTCTCATGAACACATGGAAAATTACCAAGGGTTCCATGACTATCACCAAAGGGGATAAAGTTGGAAACCTATATGTTGTAGAAACTAATGATAAGGTGGGAGCTACAATGACTATTGCGGATAGAAATGCCGCACTTTGGCATCAAAAATTAGGCCACATGAGCAAAAAGGGGCTCAAGGTTATGCTTAATCAAGATCAATTTTTGGGTCTCCAATCAGTAGATTTAGAATTCTGTGAGAATTGTCTTCATGGGAAACAAAATTTTGTCAACTTTTTGAAGCATGGTCATGAAAAGAAGACAACACCATTGGAGTTAGTGCACTTGGATTTCTTTGGTCTGACAGAGGTAACCTCTCATGGAGGTGCAAATTTCTTTGTTTCCTCTCTTGATGATTGTACTAGAAAGGTTTGGATCTATATGATGTGTGGAAAGTCTAAATTTTTCTCAAAATTTAAAATTTTTACAGCTCTTGTTGAAAATCAGAGTGGGCACAAAATCAAATGTTTACAATTAGATAATGGAGGTGAATTTTGTTTGTTGGAGTTTGATAACTTTTGTGCAGACCAAGGTATTCAACAGGTGAAAGTTGTTTCATTCACCTCTCAAGAAAATAGCGCAGCAGAAAGACTAAATCAAACTATACTTGAGAAAATTTGATGCATGCAATCTAATGTCAGTTTAGGCAAAGAATTCTAGGCAGAGGCCTGCAGTACAGTAGTGTACTTAATTAATCAAAGTCCTTTATCTCGATTGGACTTTGGAATTCTAGAAGAGGAATGGTTGGGTAGAAGGATTTCCTACTCACATCTTCGAGTGTTCAGGTGTCAAGCATTTTTTCATGTTCCTAAAGAAAAAAGGAGCAAGCTAGATTTTAAATCATAGCAGTGTATCTTCATGGGCTATGGTGAAGATCGGTTTGGATTTTGATTATGGGATCCTATTACAAAGAATATTGTACAAAGTAGAGATGTGGTCTTTAATGAGATGAAGTGTCAAGCTCTTCAATCAGCACCACAGGAAAGAGTTATTGAAGATTTTATTCCTATGTCTTTGTTTAATGACAATAATTCTTCATTCAACCCATAATCTCAACCTATTTTTTCCACTCCTACCTCTATTTTAGCTCCATTTCCTAGTATTAGTAGTGATTTAGAGCCTTCTTCTCATACTATGCCATCACCACAATAGATAGATTATGAAAGATAGGGAGTATCTAACCATGTTGGGCAGTTGGGATAGATTTGTAGTGATGCTACTATTGTAAGAAGACAAGAAGAGATCAATGGTTATGGCACATACATGACAACACATGTTAGGTTGCAACCCACTCTCCCACATAAGAGGAACAATGCTTTGACTCATGGTGGTCATTGTGCATTGGAGGATGAAGGCAGATTACTTTCAAATGCCCCTACACATCTCTTCCATCACACATGCAATATACAAAGCCATGGTGATGAGCAGGGTGTATACGAGTTTGGGGATGCTTCACCCACACGACAGATGGGACAAGAATTTGATGCGGGTTACAAAGAGCAAGCAGATTTCAGAAGGAACAATGATTCTTTAACATTGATTGTTCCAAACAATGGAATGTTGGACACCGGTTTTGATAATAACCATGAACTAGGGAGCGCTGGGAGTCAACAAAGAATGTAGGATCCTCCTTTGCGAGATTCAATTTTTAAACTTCCTCACACTGTTCCTCGCCAAGCAGCAACAGAGCACATAAATGCTTCAGAACGTTATCTATGGTCCTACAGTCATAATGTTGCCAATGAAGAACATGTCATGTGGATGAACAATGATATTGGTTGTTCAATTGGAGACAAAGGTATCCAAGAAAATAAGTAATTGATCAAAGTTAATAGCCAAAATCATTTGAATTAACAAACTTGAACATCTTCACATGGAAGTGACCATGAATTGCTACAAAATAATTCTAAGGAGACAAATATTCCAAGACTTAAGGTGATCCACAAGGTAGAGACGAATGCCTACCAAGTATTTAGATTATGAGTTACTTTAATCTGAGGAGGTAGAACCTGAGATTTTAATCTTTGATCAAGTAGAGCTAGCTAATATCAGAGATGCTTGCAAAAGTACTGATAAAAATAAATGGATGATTGCAATGGAAGAAGAGATGAACTCTCTTAAAACCAATAAAACTTGGAATTGAGTTCCACTTCCACCCAACCGTAAAGCTCTGAAAAAACCGTTGGGAATATAAGGTGAAAGAGGAAGATGGTGGCAAAAAGAGGTATCGTGCTTGACTAGTTTTCAAAGGGTATGCCCAGAAAAAGGGGCTAAATTCTGTAGATATTTTCTCACCAGTTGTGCGGATGACTACAATCCAGGCAGTTCTAGGATTGGTAGCCATTTGGGATCTTGAGCTCGAATAGCTTGATGTCAAGATGGCTTTTCTACATGGCAACATCAATGATGAATTGTACATGGAACAGCCTGAAGGCTTTGTTCAAAAGGGGAAAGAACATCTCTATTATTGGTTGAAGAGGAGTTTGTATGGGCTCAAGCAAGCTCCAAGATAGTGGTACATTAAGTTTGATTAGTTCATTGTTAAACATAACTTCACCCGGTGCAAATTAGATCCATGCATCTACTATAAAAGACTTTCTAATGGTGAGATTATGATTATCCTGCTCTATGTTGATGACATGTTAGTTGGTGGTACTTCTCCTCAAATAGTCATCAAGGTAAAGAAAGAGTTAGCTTCACGGTTTGCCATGAAAGATTTAGGGGCAGCCAAAAAGATTCTTGGGATGACTATCACTAGTGATAGACAGAAAAAGGTGCTTACTTTGTTACAAAAATGATACATTGACAAAGTTGTAGAGTGGTTTGGTATGGCTGAAGCTAAACACGTTCTTATTCCTCTTGCTCCTCACTTTTGCCTAATGTCTGATTTATGTCCCAAAACACAAGAAGAGAAGGATGTTATGTGTGATGTTCCTTATAAATTAGCAGTTGGTAGCATAATGTATGTTATGGTTTCTACATGTCTTGAAATTGCTCATTAGTTAGTAGATTCATGAGAAATCTTGGAAAGCCTCATTGGGAAGTAGTAAAGTGGATATTGTGGTATCTCAAGGGCACTTTTGATTATGCATTGTGTTTTGGTAGAAATCATGCTCAGCTGAAAAGGATTTGGTTATTCAAATCTTGTCAAATATCGAGAAAAATGCAAGTCTACTACTAGTTATGCTTTCATATTTGTTGGGGCTGCCATTAGTTGGGCCTCAAGGCTGCAACATTGTGTTGCACTTTCTTTTGCTAAAGCCAAATACTTGGCTCTTTCCAAAGGAGCTAGAGAGATTATTTGGTTGCAAAGCTTGTTCAACGATCCACATTGGCAACAAGATGATTATGTTTTATTTTTTGATAGTCAGAGTGCAATTTTTATGGTTCACAATCATTCCTCTCAGCAACACTCCAAACATATTGACAAGCATGTTCACTATGTTCGCTATATGGTAGAAGAAGGGAAACTAAAGGTTGCCAAAATTGATACAAAGATCAATCTGGCAGACATGCTGACGAAGGTTGTTGCCAAGGAGAGGTTTGAATGTGTTAGGACTTCTCTTGGCCTTGTTAAAAAGAAGTAGGTCAGCATATAGAGTAGGGGAATGGGTGATCATCTAGTGTATCTATTGTCTTTAGGTGGGAATTTGTTGAATATTGAAAGCCAACAGTCACATGGGTGTTTTCTCTCCACTTGTATTGTGTCTCTTCAGTTGATCATTTGTGATCTACAAATGCTAATGGCATCTATTGTGAACTCATTCTATTTCATCAATATAATTCATCTACTCTCAGTGTGGACATAGCCATGATTTGTGGTGAACCATGATAAACATCTTTGTTTATGTGTCTTGTTGTTCTGTATTTTTCTTTTGCATTCTTAAAAAACTTACACTTATTGCCTTGTATTTTTGGTAGTCATATATTGTATTTTGTACATAATCTATCTGGTAACAAGGTAATTAGTTTTCTTGGGAAGTTCAAAAAAATTATTTTTATTGGGTGGTTGAAACATTGATTGGTTTATCTGTAGGTTTTATGATATCGGGGTTTTCCATTGAAAGGTGGTAACTGAAAACAAGTTGTTAATTGTTGTTACTTGTAAATCTCGAGGCTTGTGTAATATGTACACCACAAAGTGTAGTCTTGTATTGGTGATTGCTTTAAGTAGTCAATTGTTTATTGTTGATAGAATTTCTCACTTTTTTTCTCAAAGCGAAAGAAGAATCCATTCTTTCATTATATTGCATGTAGGTGAGTCTGCTCTACAATGGATGTTGAGTATGCATTGTGTGTCTCGGACCTATGCTATGACTGTGAATAGCATTAAGAGATACAATGTTTATTCCCTTGTTATAAGTTATAATGTGGTGCAATGCCTGGTCTTCTACAACACCTATTTTGTATGCATGTATTGTAGTTATCTAGAATGAAGCATGTACAAGTAGATTTGTACATTTGTTGGATATCATTCAAACTATCTTGTAACTTTGTTGGATTATTTAATCAGTCTAGATTGTTAAATAAATGAGGAATTTGTTCTTTTATTTTTGGGTTAATAAGTATGTACTACATGGAGAGAGAGCACTCCATAGTGGAGATGGATTTGGTGTTTTGAACTATAATATAATGCAACTTCTAACTCCTATAATGCAACTTCTAACTTTGGTAGGAGTGTAATTCAATGATGTCTCCTCAAATAGTTTTAAAAAATTGATTTGATCCTAGTTTTTTTGTTTAATATGCAAAACAATGAACTCTGTCTTTATTGATGGTGAGTGGGTGATTTAAACATGGTGTTGAATATTTGTTGTATGACTCTATCCTATACTGATAAAGGACCAATCACTTGTAGATTTGTACATAAAATGAAGTTATGTGGAGCATTCTACAAACTTTTTTTTTTGTTTTTTTGGAGTACACAATTGGTCCAAGTTTTTAAAGGAAGGTTAAGGTACTTGATAAAGGAGGAATCCACTAATTCTAGCATGAGGATAAGAAATTCCATCTATAATAGAATGCAACTTCTAATTCTAGAAGGATAAGTGATAGGGAGCTTCTAGGTCTTTAGGAAACTTAGTCTTTCTTAGCTAAGCCCTCTCCTCCATCAAGTTCACCTCTAGGATTGTGATCTTGTAACTACTAGATTCAAGAAGAACATGTTTTCAAGTCTCCATTCTAGAAGATCTCAATAAACTTAGAAAGAAAAATCTTGCTTTCTTGGTCTAATTGCCCATACCATTCAAGATCTTACTCAAAGAGCTTCAACCACACAACCAAGAGTGGATTGACTCCAAACACACCTAAACACACAAGATCCAACTCATCTTGCAAGATTTTAGTGTTAGAGGTCATAGTTTTCTCAATAAGACTAAACATACCTAATTGGACAGAGCTCCAATTAACCCTTTATTCTCAATTTTTAGGCTCCTACCCTCTGTACGGGAAATAAAATGGATTCAATCAAACGATCTAGCCCCATACATGGTTTCTATATCAATCAGGCTAACTAGAAACTTGCCTAGGGTTTGTTTTATGCAATCTACCAATAGGAAAGAAAAGAGCATTGCCCCTAATTTTAAATATCCCAAAGTCCATAAATGGCAAGAGAACTTGGGGGAAGTGGAACAATTCAAGGAAGTCTAAAATTCTCTTTATAGAGACTTGTTTCATAGTTCAACTTGTCTTGTTTTTGTCTTCCATAAATATTCATATTTTTAATAGCAACATGCCCTTCCTTTTATACTTTTTGTTGCCTCTTATTCTCTACCCATAAGCAATATGGAATAAAATAAAGTCTCCTTTCTAGAAGCCAATAACTTTATTTTATTATTTTTCCTCACATATTTTAAATTATTAATGAAATAATATCTAATAGAGGAAAATAGACCCATGTTAGGAAGTTCTCCAAAGTTGGCTAAGTCCATAATCTTCATTCATCCAAACAAGCATCAATGTATGCGAAGTGGAAAAATTGATCAAAGTAAGGACTATTGAAAATTTGTTCAGTGCTCCCCTTGGGATTTGTGACAAGGGCTTAACTGCCTCTTGTGTACTATAAGTTGAGTGGTTACATATTGGGAATTGACAAATCGTTCTTTTGGTGCAACGGCAACCCCACTCTAACGAGTGGTATCAAAGCTTGGCCACAGGTTCAAATCCTCAGACCCTCAGGTAACGCTGAGGGGGAGATTGTTGGAAATTTATTCAACACTACCCTTGGGATTCGTGAACCCCATTCTAACAAGGACAAGTTATTTTCATACTTATAAAAAATATTGTTTGTCTCATGCCATTAAAGGGGAAAATTGATCCAAGTTGGGACGGTGTTGACACCTCAAAAAATTTCACAAAATAGCTCTTGGAGGGAAATTCAACCCTAGTGGGGACAACTCTCACACTTAGAAATAAAACTTTGCATCTCACATCTTAAAGGGGAAATTCATCCCTAGTTTATAGATAATTTTCATACTTAGAATTTGACATGGAGAATTGTTTTTTGAATCCATACTTGCCAATCATGGATAAATGACCCTAGTCTAGATAATTTACTTTGAAAAAAAATCAATACCCACACTTAGTTTTGGGGGGAAATGACCCTACTTTGGACAATTTCTAGACTTAGAGTTCGCCCTTGGGGGAGAATTGTCCCTTTTCTAGATTTTTTAAATACTTCAAAAAATTTCAAACAAACATTATACAAAGCAATGGAAATTCATGGTATGCTTGGATTTTGACCTCTAACACTTTTTTGAAAATGCCAAAATAAGAAGTAAAAGTCATACAAAGTTTGAATTATGATCAAAATATGAAGGAAAATTCATGTATACTCTGGATTTTGTGTGTTTTTATAAAGAACATTTGATTTTCCTTAAGATTTGGCTATTTTGAACATAAAAATAATAATTTTATAAGGATTTTAAGGCTCTTATACATGGAATATGTCTTTATATGAAATTTTAGACAAATTGACTAGCCAAAATTTAAATACACTTGGAGTTTTACATTCAACCCTCTATAACATGATCATGATAGACTTCAATTTTACATTCCCGCTTTAAAATTACAACTTGGCCACTTAATTTTTCAAATCCCCATCCATTTTTGAAAGCTCTAAATTACTCAAATTTTTTTGTCAAAACTTGATCAACCTAACACTTACATGAATAGGGGTTAACTTGCATGCTGTTGATCAAATTTTTTTGTTAAAAGAGGGCGTTAACTTGAATGCTGTAAGCAGTCAAAAATGATAATGCTCGATAATACCAATTTCATCAGAGAGTTCTAACGACTTTATGAAACCCTTACTTTGAACATAAAAACCCTGCAACTGGGATGGTCCTTTGAGGGTTTATTAACTGAAGTGTGAGGGCAACAGTTGAGTTAACTGTGTTATACGGTGACAGCTGCTTCCTTAACATAGAATTAGCCTATACTTAATATTTTTCATTTTTTCCATTTTTATGTGAGACTTACGTGCCAAGTTTCTAATTTTAGATTTCAGATATTCTTATAAACTGTGATTTGCTCACCGCTCCACGTTGCGAACAGTTGCAGTCATTCAAGAAATGTGAAAAAGCAGAGGAAAAGACAAGGTAACTGCTATGGCTTCCAGGCATTCAAGAAATGGTAAAAGACAGAGGAAAGAGGAACAGAATTATTTTGAACTTCTTCCAGATGAACTCAATGAGGAAATCTTGTCCAGGCTGCCTCTACCCACCGTTGTTGAAGCTCAAATTGTCACATGCTTCTACGTAACTTGTATAGAGTACAATATGCACTAAGCTGTGTTCTACCGTCAACGGTTTTGTTGTACTGTCTAACATGCCAAGTAGGGAAAGGTGATGGCAAAAAAGAGCAAGGAACAAGCAATTATATTCAATAGATCTTTTCATTTACTATCTTTTCTTTTCAGCGTTTTTCTTTTTCTTTTAAATATACATACAAGCATATACTTCAGCTAGTGAATGCTTTTAAAAGAAAAAATATTGGCAATGAAACGAATGGCCAAGATATCTTCTATGGTCAATCAATTCTTTTAAACACTTTCAACTATTGATGGACAAAATCAGTTGCTTGACATGCTCAGAGGGAGTCCATGCTTCCCATTTTAAGGTTGTTGCTACTGCCATTAATAGTACCACCAAGATATGCATCTCCCTTGTTTTAAGCTTCACCATATTTGTATATGCTTTCCTCTTGTTGAATCCATTTTTCTTGTGGATTAATCCCCCTTTCTTATTTGTTTGATCAACAGCAATGGGATCCAAATTTGGTGAAGGGAGTTATGTTAAAGATTTCAATGAAAATTTAAGCATCATGAGGCTAAGATTCAGTGCCGAGACCTTTGTATGTTCATAAATCATTCCAAAACCATTATTAATAACCTACAAGTTTTCGTTATTCTTAAACATCACAAACTAATGGAAAAATTAAGCTTGGAAAAATAAGTCAACTTTGACTATTTAACACTTTTGATTTAGGAATGAAGCCTTATAGTGTGTTGTTTAAATTGTCCATAAAAGTCCAGATTTTGATTGTAATTTATTGAGTTGAATTTAATGGAGTGGACACATTCATGCATGGTCGCATACGTTGTACAAGCAAGTTCACAATTGGTAGTTAAATTCTTGTCTTGCTCTCTCTCTATTTTCACAATTAATCAGAGGATTCAAATGTTGGCACTAAAAAAATTATTGTCTTAGCAATTATTTTAAGTTGTAGTTTT
Source organism: Cupressus sempervirens (assembly GCA_028749045.1). Taxonomy (NCBI): domain Eukaryota; kingdom Viridiplantae; phylum Streptophyta; class Pinopsida; order Cupressales; family Cupressaceae; genus Cupressus; species Cupressus sempervirens. Next base: position 89,409,728 of record CM053786.1, on the reverse strand, counting down.
ATAATATATAGATTTATTAATTTTATTAAATTTGTTTTATAAAGATGTAAAAATTTGAATTTTTCATTTTATAATGTTTAGTTTAATCTAATATATATTATTTGGATTTAATCAAATATAGAGAACTAAATATAAATTGCTAAGATTTCTTTTTTTATTATTATTATTATTATTTATAAATTTTAAACTATTATAAGATATTTTATTTTATTAAGTATTTAATATTTTAAATTAAAGTTAAACTTATATCTTATTTATTTTTTATTATCATTATTTATTATACTCTGTAATTAATGAGTGATATAAAAATGCAAAAATAAATAAAACTAAATTAAGGATGTGCTAGCATTTGGTAAGGGTAAGGGGTCTCCTCTCCCCTTGGGGTTGATGCATAGACCCTTTAAGCGAGTTTCCTTTACTCGTCTAAGGAGTGGACGCTAAATAGACCAAGAGAAGATCAAACTTACTAGACATATATTGATAGAGTCTGGGTCAGTGAAACCATTGGATGCTCATTTTCCCCATTCTACTCAATGATGATTATTCTCTCATGGAATGTTAGGGGGTTGAATAGCATCCCTAGACAAAGGGCTATTCAGAATCTAGTGTTTGATCGTTCTCCTAATGTTTTTTGTATCCAAGAGACTAAGCTCTCTGTGGAGTCTATGGTCCAACATGCCTCTAGTATTTGAACTCGTGGGCAATGCCAGTGTGTTGGGGCTATGGGTAGTGCTAGTGGTTTGGCTATCTTTTGGGATCTGCCTAAAATTTTTCCCCTTAACTAGGTGTCTTCTTGCTCAGCTCTCTCTATGGTGGCTTTTGCTTTGGACTCAGGAGAGGTAATCATGATTACTAATGTGTATGCGTCTGTTGATTTTGTGAGAAAGGAGGAACTTTGGAGACATATTCAATATGTTAGAAATTGTCACCCTTTTCATCCTTGGGTGTTAGTAGGGGACTTCAATTCAGTTTTAAGTCTAGAGGAGAAGCAAGGTGGTTTGGCCAGATTGAGGCGTTCTTCTACTCTTCTTCGGCAACACATATCGCTTTTGCATCTCTCTGATGTTAAGCCTTCTAATGGTCTCTATACTTGGAATAATCGAAGGACTAGGGCTAATGATATCTCAAAATGTCTGGACGGATTGCTTGTTTCTTGTCTCTGGGTTAGTGTCACCCTTACTCTCTCTTCAAAAATCTTGGACTAGAGGGGTTTTGATCATTGACCAATCAATGTTTTTGCTACTAGGGATTATATTCCAAAGCGTCCACCTTTTAAGTTCCAGTTGATGTGGCTCATTAACTCCTCTCTTCATGATTTTGTTTTATGTTGGTGGAGAGATGCGCTCCTACATATGGTACTGCTATGTTTTCATTTTCTAAAAGGCTTCAATATGTTAAAAGGCAGCTCAGGATATGGAATAGACAATGTTTTGGGAATCTTCACTCTATGAAGAGGCTTGCTCAGGAAGATCTTGATGTCATCACAAGGCAGATTAGAGATCAAGGTTTCTTGAAGGATCTTGGTGTTACAAATGTTTTAGAATAACTGAGAGGGGGGGTGAATCAGTTATTCAAGGTCCAAATTTTCAATTAAAACTTTTTCATCAAGTAAAGTGTGCCCATCAAACTATTCATTCATCCAAGCTTTAAACTTTTCTATTTAGCAAGTTATTGTGAATCAACATGCAAGCATAACAAATAAAGAATCAACACATAACACAGTGATTTACTTGGAAACCCAATTTGGGAAAAATCACCAATAACATGCTACTCAATTCTCACTCTTCGAAAGTGATGCCTTGTGAAAGGCCTACCCTGTTAAAGGTTACAACACACTATTAAATGTGACCTGGTTAAAGGATTTAAACACCCTATTAGAAATGGGCCTGGTTAGAGGACTTTAGAACATTCACTTGAATGCCACCATGTTAAAGGATTTACAAATGGTTGTTAAACCAACCTAAGTCCATAGGATTTTATGCTAACTAATACAATTGCTAGAGAGTAACAATAAGGGTTTTGACTTGATTACAGCTTACAACTTATCTTGCAAATTTTAGATCACTCTTCAGCTTTTCACAATTTGCCTAGCTTTTAGTCTCTGTAGCTCTGACAGCTTATCCACCTCTCGAGCTTTGTCTCCTTGATTCTTCATGCTCAATGTACTAGTGCAATCATCTATTTCTGACCACTTATTGAAACAGAGTCTTTGTGTTGTATTCTTCCTTCCCCTTGATGTCTTCTCCTTGAAACCCTTCAACTACTTCGCAATTTTGGCACACCAGCAACTCTTGCTTCTTGGCCTAAGACTCCTTAAATAGAAGTTTGGAATCCTCTTCCCTGCTCAATTCTTCCATCCTTTATTTTGGTTCGAATGGATTAGGTAGGATTCATTGAATCTAACCCATATTTTGTTTCTTCTAGAAACATCTTGAAGAATCCTCTTGAATTTGCTCAAAAATGGTTTACATAAAATTTTGTGCTTCCAGCTCATCATCCTTATCCTCCATGTGTTCAAAAATTCTAGGTAACAACTTTGTTGGCTCAGATCTAGTGAATCTATGACTTTTCCAATAATGCAGCAACTCGACACTATTGAAATTCTGGTGCTTGGCACATATTGTGTTACTCGACATCAACTATGTTTTATTGATGCTCAGCCCCTATTGTGGATTTACTCGATAACCACTAGGTTTTCTATTTTCTCGGCACCTTCTATATCACTTGGCACTTGAACTTCACTCGGCACTTGAAGTTCACTCAGCACACACTAGATTTTGCATTTACTCGACTCCAACTAAAAATTTGCTCAACTTGAACTAGCTTGCTGAGCACTCACTAATGAACTTAGTTAAGCTTTGTAATCATCCTTATTACAACTTATATTTCTAAAGTTTCTAAGTGTGTCCAACCTTCGTATCTTCAAATATATTATCAATACATCATTTTACCATTGTCTTAACTAATCTTTGCACTTCATTACAAAACCATAACTCAACCTTTCCCTTAGGTACTTTTGTTACATCTTGTTGATTATATCATCTTCATCAATCAACTAAGTGATAGTGCTTAGATCTTATAAGTAATTGTCATTCCAAAAAATAGTATTTTTGACATCAATGACAAAATAATGATTGAAAACATTCTTTATTAATCATCTTCCTCCTTCTCAACAATCTTCCTCTTTGACAGTGATCTTTTTCAATCAGATTTCCAACAATCTCCCTCTTTGGCATTGATGGCAAACCAAACTAATCAACCATCAAACCAAACTATTTAACCAAGTTATCAAAATGCTAACTAGGTTAAAACGATAAGTCAAATACCAAAAAGAAATATGTGTTACTATCAGTTTTTGTAGGAGTTGATGAAATCCAACTCTGCAATCACCAAGATCACCTACATGCAAAATAACTTGTCAAAGGGAAACCAAGAAGGAAGAGGTGGAGCTTGGGAAAAACCTTAAATAGACATGAGAGAGAGAGAGAGAGAGAGAGAGAGATATTGCAAAATAATGAAATTGTATTTACAATGAAATGCAATGTGATTACAATGAGAGAGAGATTTCTTATAAAGACCTCAAGGAATCTTGTAGAACAAGCTAGAAGGAGGTAGAAGATAGGTTGACAACTAAGCACTCTTCCACAAAAAAGGTGGAATATGCTAGAAGGGAACAAACTCATGTGTTTTCAACAACTTGTCACTACATGCATTAAATACTAAATATTAAATAAATGCATTAACCTAAGTAAGCTTAAGTAAATAAAATAAATAATTAATAATTAATTAATTATTTACTCTAACAACCCCCCTTAAGTGCAACTTAGGGGAATGCCTTAAGCTCACAAAACTAAGAGGAAAATGCAGAATGGCTCCCAGCAACAAGGCCATGTTAGGTACACATGTACAATGCAAAGAGATGCAGCCTCTAAAAATGAGGAAAGAGAAAAAATCACGTCGGAAAAACCCTCCTCCAAAAAGAGGTAAGAACCTAGTGAAGAACTGAAGAAGCCTCCAACTAGGGAAATGTCCCCTAAAATAGAAACAAGGAGTGATCATGAAGAGCATCACTGAAGCATGAAGAAGCTGCAAAATCTATCATCAGAAAGAAACTATTGATTTGAAGAACCTCTGTGGAAGAAGAAGGCACAAACTGAGTGTGTCTATATGGTAGATGATCCATCTCACCGAAATGCATAGGTAGCTAGCTACTATAATCGCCTCATATATAGGATCAACCACTGAATACATAGTTCACACTATCAAACCATTGAACCACAGATGCATTAGAACAACAGCATAACCCCCCCTTAATGCAAACGGGGTGAGATGATAGGCAACTGAGAAGGTGGGCCAAAATTCTCTACAAACAGAACCAAGAACAATGAGAGAGGAAGAGGTACAAACACCTATAAAGACACGGTCACAACGACGTTGCTAATGTCATGGAAGGGACACTCACTTGACAAAGGGAGAAGGCCTAAAATAGCAAACAATTATCCCCCCATGGTGCTTTATAAAAATAGTGCATGTACAACTGACTCAAACATAACATTCATGAACTTGAAATGCAAAAGTGACACTTTATCTCAAGCATTATAGAAAAGAGCTTACAAATGATGTCTACAATGATTAGAACAAGGAAAAAGCTGACACAAAGGATAGGACAGCTCAAAACAAAAGAAACCATGCTAGGAAAATGATCCTCGGACCTAAAACACCCAAGATATCCACCATAGAGAAAAAATGCCAAAAACATGATAGAAAGAGCATGGGCCAAAATCTAAGAAAAAAGATCACATTTTTGAAAAGGTGACAAAACCATTCCAAAAATATAATGTTTTCAAAAAATTGACATAGGATGCAAAAGATATGCATGCCGGAGTCAAAAATAGAACTCCAAACTTCAACTAAAAAAATGGGCAAAAAAATTGCATCAAAACTAGAAAATACCTACACCAATGTCTCCATCTCAAAACTAGCTTTTTGGCACTTCTTCTGGATCAGAAAAATACCTCTGTATGCTCAAGTTATGGCCAAAAAATGAAGGTAGGTCAAAAAGGACCTTGGAGATGTGCAAGAGGTGATGCAGTACTGACATCAGCATACAGCGAGCTTAAAATTGACAGCTTGGAGACCATCACCACAAAAAAAAGGCCACATGGTAGGTCTATATGGCAGACTGGTTGACATGGCAAAGTGCCATGTGGAAACCCTGCCATGTGTCACACGATGACAGGCTGCAAAATCCACGTGGATGCTGACAGTGCAAAAAATGCAGACATGTCCATGGGCAGAGCAGAGCGGTGGACCAGTGCAGAACTTGGACGAAGCAGCAGGATCATGGAGGAGCCACTGGTCATGATGGCAAGATGGTAGCACTGAGATGGCCACGGGGTGGCAACTGCAGACAGGTTGTGCCACGGCAGCTCTGCAGTGTCGCACCAACAGAGGAGGCTATGGAGCAATGCAAGGGTGACATCGCGGTGGCGCAGGGGTGCTACTATGGAAACGGTCCCAAAAAAAAATATTTTTTATTTTTTTTGCCAAAAATGTCTGTATGACTGTACGGATAGCCCTGTGCCTAAAACAATTTTGCCTCTCGGAGATCTATCTCCAAAATCAAAAAAGTTTTATATGAATCTTGACTGTAAATGGCCTTCCAGATCGAATGGCAACATCTATTTGGGCCCAAAGTGCTCTGAAAAAATGCTCTTCCCTGGATTGAAGAAAAATGCACAGACTAACTAAGGTTTGTGTCTCTGAATCGCAACTTCAAAAACCCTTAAACAAAGCAGCAATAGGGAGGCTCTGATACCATGTAGGAGTTGATGAAATTCAACTCCACAGTTGCCAAGATCACCTACATGAAAAATAATCTATCAAAGGGAAACCAAGAAGGAAGAGGTGGAGCTTGGGAAAAACCCTAAATGGACATGAGAGAGAGAGAGAGATTGCAAAACTATGAAATTGTATATACAATGGAATGCAATGTGATTACAATGAGAGAGAGACCGCTTATAAAGGCCCCAAGGAAGCTTGTAGAACAAGCTATAAGGAGGTAGAAGATAAGGTTGACAACTAAGCACTCTTCCACAAAAAAGGTGGAATATGCTAGAAGGGAACAAACTCTTGTGTTGTCAACAACTCATCATTACATGCATTAAATACTAAATATTAAATAAATGCATTAACCTAAGTAAGCTTAAGTAAATAGAATAAATAATTAATAATTAATTAATTATTTACTCTAACAGTTTTCACTTCTCCCTATGTGATATGCTATCCTGATTACTTTACTTCTGCTTCTCCCTGTTAGTTGTTGTTTCCTTTCTATTTTCATTTTTTGCTTTGTTCTTGTGTTGTTCCTAACTTCTTCTTACATTATCTCTCCCTTTTTCCATTTGATCCAATAGATTTGGTCAATTTCTTGCTACTTCTCCTTCTATCCAATTGATCCTGTAGATTAGTTTATGCTCTTCACTCTTTCTCCTCAAATGTTGTTGATCAGTTTCTACATATCTCTCCCTCTTTGACAACAATGCCAAAGTCATATTATCTCAGCATCTTAACATGAAAGTGTAGCATTTGTAGGTACTTCCAATTTCTCCCTCTATCACCTTGCTTGTGACTGATTTGGAGCTTTGGTATTTTAATTACTTCAGGAAAAATCCTAAAGTTAGTATCCTCTGCATCAATGTAATATTTCAACAATCAACTCATTTGATGCAGGGCAATCTTTGCAGTTGCTTAAGTAGCCTTGGCTAGGGGTATCACCCCTAACTTACCTCTAAGATACTCAAAAGCATCTTTAGGTAATTTTTTTGTAAAGATGTCAACAATCTATTCCTTTGAACTAACATATTCCATCCTTACTTGCTTGTCTTCCACCAATTCTCTTACATAGTGATACTTAATTGCAATATGCTTTGTTTTAGCATGCATCATAGGATTCTTTGATATGTTGATGGCACTTGTGTTATCACAATAGAGTATCATAATTTTAATTACCTCTTCCTTCATACCTTGCAACAGATGTTTGATCCATACAATATTGGTGCAATTGATAGCAGTTGCAACATATTCAATTTCTGCTATAGACTGTGAGGTACAACTTTGTTTTTTGCTGGTCCAAGTAATCAATCTTTTTCCTAAGAAAAGGGCTCCTCCAATGGTGCTTTTTTTTTCATCAATATTACCTCCCCAATCTACATCAGTGTAGGCTCTCAACTCAAACTTTTCACTCCTCTTGTAGTATAAACCAAAGTCATCAGTTCCTTTTAGATATCTTAGTATTATTTTTACTGCCATTAGATGATTTTCTCTTAGATTTGCAGAAAATCTTGCTACTATTCCAACTACTAATGCAATGTCTGGTCTACTGTGCACAACATACTGCAACTTTCCAATCATTGATCTATACATTGTCTGATTCACTTTAGCTGACTCATCATTCTTGGATAACTTATGTCTTGTTACTATTGGTGTATTGACTAATTTTGAATCTTCTACTCCAAATTTCTTGAGTATCTCCTTGATATATTTTGATTGGGTCACAAATACGCCATACTTTAGTTGATGTACTTGCAATCCAACAAAGAATTTGATTTCTCAAAATATTGACATCTCAAACTCATGTTTCATTTGATCAGCAAAATCTTTGCATAGAGCATCTTTTCCTCCAAATATTATATCATCAACAAATATTTTAGATATCAAAATGTGTTTACCTTTTTCTGCTTTGATATACAAGTTTTTGTTGTCATCTATCCTCTCAAATCCTATCTTCACAAGGTATTTGTCCAGCCTCTCATACCATTCTCTAGGTGCTTGCTTCAAACCATAGAGTGCTTTATGTAGTTTGCAAACCATATCCTTGTTGATGTCATCAAAAAATTCCTCAGTTTGTTCTATGTAGACTTCCTCTTCCAATATACCATTTAGTAAAGCAGACTTTTCATCCATCTAATAGACTTTGAAACCTTTATAAGCAGCATATGCAAGTAATGTTCTTACTCCTTCCATCCTTGCAACAGGGGTAAATGTTTCCCCATAATCTAGTACTTCTTCTTATGCATATCCTTTGTAGACTAGTTTGGTTTTGTTTCTTTTTATATCACCATTCTCATCAACCTTGTTCTTAAATACCCATTTGGTACCAATTACATTCTTATCAACTAGTCTAAGAACTAGGGTCCAGGTTTTTTTCTTCTCAATCTGATCTATCTCTTCTTTCATGGCTTTATACCAGTCATCATCTTGTAGTGCATCTTTCACTATTTTAGGCTCAATCTTGCTCATCAGACATGATTCATTCCTTAGTTTTTTCCTTCTCATTGGTATGGCATCTTTGTCACCAATGATTTGTTTTGCAGGGTGTTGTCTTCTCACATACTTGGCTAGTCTTGTTGTTGTCCTTTCCATGTTTGGTTCTTTAGCTTCAAAGTCAATTTGTACATCACTTTCAAGTGTTTCATCATTTATTCCATGTGTATTATTTTCAAAATCAAAGTGTGCATTTTCTTCATTCTGCAACTCGGCTTCTGAATGCAGCTCGACATTCACTGGTTGTGACTCGGGTGATATTGTAATTTCTTGTTGATTCTCAACTTGATTGGTAATCTATAATCTTCTGATTTCTTGGATTCATCAACTTGGACTTTTGCATGCTCATCAAAATTTACATTTGCACTCTCCACAATCTTGTTAGTGTTAGTATTCAAACACTTATATGCCTTACTTCTAGTGGAGTATCCAAGGAATATGCCTTCATCACTCTTTGCATCAAACTTGCCATTTCTAGTATCTTTAAGAATATAGCATTTACAACCAAATTCTTTGAAATTTTTTACATTAGGTGAGTGACCATACCATAATTCAAAAGGTGTTGCATTTGTTCCTTTCTTGACTTGAACTCGATTCAAGGTATAAACAGTAGTACTTACAGCTTCTCTCCAATACTTTAGAGCAACATTTTTCTCCATCATCAATGTTTTGGCACAGTCTATTACTAATCTATTCCTTCTTTTAGCAATACCATTATGAGGTGGAGTTCTTAGTGATGATGTTTGTCTCTTGATTCCTTTATCATTACAAAATATCTCAAATTCTTTTGATGTAAACTCTCCTCCTCTATCTAATCTCAGGCAGACTCTTTCTTGTTTCCTTCTCAACTCTGGCCAAATACCACTTAAACATTTGAAATGCATCATATTTTTTCTTTAAAAACATAACAGTCATCATCCTAAAGTAGTCATCCACAAACAGCATTATTTATCTATCTCCTTGGTAGCTTTGCACTTCTATTGGACCACATAAGCCTGTATGAACTAGTTCTAGTACTTATTTGGAAGTTTATGTTTTGCTTTTGAAACTAGATTTAGTCATCTTTATTAGTTGACATTGTTTTCACATTGTGTTTTCAGGTTTCTTTAGTTTTGGAAATCCCCTAACTTTCTTCTTTTTGATGATACTAATCAGATTGTCAAAGTTAACATGACATAGCCTTTTATGCCATAGCCACACATCATCAATTTTTACAATGAGATAGGTTGCATCTTCCATATCTAGGTAAAAAAAATTACTCTTAGTTTTTTCACCTTTTCCTATCAGATTCCCATCAGTATCATAGATTTTGGTAGTTTTGTTTCCAAACTCTACTTTGCAACCTACATTGCCTAACTATGACACAATTAGCAAATTGTAGTTTAATCCTTCAACATAGTATGCATTATCAAATGAGATTTTCTCTATAAGTTTAATAGAACCTTTTCCTTTGATTTGACATGGAGCATCATTTTCAAATCTAACACTATTTCCATCATATTGAGTAAAGGAAATAAACTCACTTTTCTCTCCTATCATGTGATATGAGCATCCACTTTATATGATCCACTTGTCATTCTTGTTCACACAAGTTACTAGTGTTGTTGCCTCATCTTCATCTTATTCATCCTTCATGGCCACATAGACTAATTCATCATCATTCTCATTAGAATCCTCTTCAATAATATAGCATCTTTTTCCTTTGTCCTTGTAATCTCTGCTATCATCTTCTCTTTTGTTCTTGTACTTGTTTCCTTCTTTATAGTTCTTCTTTTGTGTACACCTTGCAACAATATGTCCTACTTCATTGCAATTAAAAAAAATGATAGGTGGCTTACCTTTGAATTTACCTTTGCCTCTATGAAATATTTTGGCTAATGGTGCTTCCAATTGTTCCACATCTTCCTCATCTATATTATTTTCACTAGATGCATGTTTTCCTTTTCTACTCTTCTTCTTTGATTTCACCTCCTTAGTGTCTTTCAATGTCAACTTGGCCTTGAAAGAAAATTCAAGATTTCCAGGTCTGTAGTTATCAAAATTGGATAATTCAAATGCAGTAAGTCTTCCCAGTATACCTTCAAAGGTTAGTGTGTTTCCTGGTACACACCTTAACTCTTGGATGATTGAAACTCTAATAGCATAGATAGGTTTCTTAAGTATTTTTTGTTAACAGTGTCATCTTCCAATTGACCACCCAAACTTCTTATTGCAGTTACCACTTCCTTCATTCTAGCTACATATTGGGCAGCATTTTCACCTTCCTCCATTTTGATGTCATCAAACTTTCCTCTATGGATTTCTCTTTTTGCTCTTTGAACATTCATCTCCTCCATAGATATCTAACAAGGCTTTCCACATCTTGAATGCAGTGTCACATCCCTTGATGTTATCAAATTCAACATAACTGAGTGTAGAGGCTATCTCCAGCATTGCATGATTGTGCTCCTTCCTTTTGTTCAAATAATCTATAGAAAGGGGTCTAGTTGGATCTACATGTTCCACTCCAATTGAGATTTTTGCATAGTCACCTATTGATCCAAGGTGTAGTTTCATTAGACTTTTCCATGCAGCGAAGTTATCTTTGTTAAGCTTGGGAACTTCTCTTTTGGACATCTTGATCTTCTTTCTTCTAGTACCTTTAAACTAAATTAGCAGATGGCTCTGATAAAAATTGTTAGAAATGCTTTAGAATAATTGAGAGGTGGGGTCAATCAGTTATTCAAGGTCCAAATTTCCAATTAAAACTTTTTCATCAAGTAAAGTGTGCCCATCAAACTTTTCATTCATCCAAGCTTTAAACTTTGCTATTTAGCAAGTTATTATAAATCAACATGCAAGCATAACATATAAAGAATCAACACATAACACAGTGATTTATGTGGAAAACCAATTTGGGAAAAATCACCAATAACATGCTACTCAATTCTCACTCTTCTAAAGTGATGCCCTGTTAAAGGCTACAACACACTATTAAATGTGACTTGGTTAAAGGATTTCACCACCTTGTTAAAAGTGGGCCTAGCTAGAGGACTTTAGAACATTCACTTGGAATGCCACCTTGTTAAAGGATTTACAAATGGTTGTTAAACCAACCTAAATCCATAGGATTTTACCCTAACTAATACAATTTCTAGAGAGTAACAATAAGGGGTTTTGACCTGATTATAGCTTACAACTTATCTTGCATATTTTTTATCACTCTTTAGCTTTTCACAATTTGTCTAGCTTTCAGTCTCTGTAGCTCTGATAGCTTGTCCTCCTCTCAAGCTGTGTCTCCTTGAGTCTTCATGCTCGATGTACCAATGTAATCATCTCTTTTTGACCACTTATCAAAGTAGAGTCTCTGTGCTCTATTCTTCCTTCCCCTTGATGTCTTCTCCTTACACCCTTCAACCACTTCGCAATTTTGGCACACCGGCAACTCTTGCTTCTTGGCCTAAGACTCCTTAAATAGAAGTCTGGAATCCTCTTTCTTGCTCGATTCTTCCATCCTTTAATTTTGGTTCAAATGGATTAGGTAGGACTCATTGAATCTAACCCATATTTTGTTTCTTCTAGGAACATCTTGAAGAATCCTCTTGAATTTGCTCAAAAAAGGTTTACATAAAATGTTGTACTTCCAGCTCATCATCCTTATCCTCCATGTGGTTCACAAAATTCTAGGTAACAACTTTGTCGGCTCAAATTCGGTGAATCTTTGACTTTTCTAATAATGTAGTAGTTCTGCACTATTGAAATTCTGGTGCTCAGTACATACTGTGTTACTTGGTATCAACTACATTTTACTAATGCTCAGTGCCTATTGTGGATTTACTTGGCATCCACTAAGTTTTCTTTTTTCTTTGCACCTTCTATATCACTCAGCACTTGAACTTCACTCGGCACCTGAAGTTCACTCAACACACACTAGATTTTGCATTTACTCGACTCCAACTGAAAATTTTCTCAACTTGAACTAGCTTTCTTGGAACTCACTAATGAACTTAGTTAAGCTTTTTAGTCATCCTTATTACAACTTATACTTCTAAAGTTTCTAAGTGTGTTCAACCTTTATATCTTCAAATATATTATCAATACATCATTTTACCATTGTCTTAACTAATCCTTGCACTTCATTAAAAAACCATAACTCAACCTTTCCCTTAGATACTTTTTTTACATCTTGTTGATTAAATCCTCTTCATCAATCAAGTGATAGTGCTTGGATCTTATAAGAAATTATCATTCCAACAAATAGAAAGTTTGAGATCAATGATAAAACAATGATTGAAAGCATTCTTTATTAATGATCTTCCTCCTTCTCAACAATCTTCCTCTTTGACAGTGATATTTTTCAATCAGATTTCCAACACTTGGAAGGGTTGAATCCTTTGCTTCTAGAGCTCTAGAAGAATGGGAAATTTTAGAGGAAATTTTTTGGAAGCAAAAGGCTAGAGTTGATTGGCTCTAGGAAGGTGATTGAAACCAGCGCAATATCTCTTCTTTGGTTAATTCTCAAGGTATCCAACTGACTTCCTTGCTAGCTTTTTTCTAGGAGGCTACTTAGTACTTTTTTACCCTCTTCTTTGAGGACTCTCCTACTGCTGATAATGAAGAAAATATTATTTTGTCTTGTATTCCTTCCCTTATCACTTAGGAAATGAATGATTATCTCATGTGACCAATATCTTTGGAAGAGATGGAGGAGGTGGTCTTTGGCATGCCTAAGGAAAAAACTCCTTGTCTTGATGGCTTTCCAATTGAGTTCTTTCAAGAATTTTGGGACATCATTAATCATGATTTGTTGGAGGTAGTTAAGGAATCCTATTCTAGCAAGCAGATGCTTCAGGCATTGAATTCTATTTTCTTGACTCTTATTCCAAAAAGAGAGGATGTTAATCATTTGGAGCTTTTTAGACCAATTGCATTATGTAATGTGGTTTAGAAAGTCATTACTAAGTAGATTGTTGAGAGAATTAAAAAGTGGCTACCCATTATTATCTCAGAGGAACAAGGTGGTTTTGCTAGTGGAGGAAAATTTTTGGATGGGGTGGTTATTGCTACTGAGGCTATTCACTATATGGATAGTTCAAGGGAGAGAGCAATGTTTGTTAAGCTGGATATGGCTAAGGCCTACGATAGAGTTAAATGGAGTTTCCTAAGGAATATTCTTCTTACCTTTGGCTTTAGCTCTGACAAGGTGAGTTCAACTCTAAGTTGTGTTACTTCTGCTTATTTTTTAGTTTTTCTTAATGATCAAACTTCTCAGCTATTTGATGCCTCTAGAGGCCTCCACTAGGGTAACCCTCTCTCCCCATATCTATTCATCATCATTGATGAGTGCTTGGGAAAATTCATTAAGTATCAGGTGTCCCAAAATTCTATTCAGCAGTGGTGGTGGGGTAATGGTTTACCTACTCTTTCTCACCCTCAATTTGTTGATGATTCTACTCTTGTAGGTCTTGCTAGGATCAAGGAATCTGAAGCCTTTTGACATACTCTGGATATTTATTTGGTAGCTTTGGACCAAAAATTTAATGAGCACAAATCTTCCATTTACCTTTTTAACACTCTTGATTCTATTTAGCAATGGATTTCTAATATCCTACGGTTTCAAATTGGGTTGCTTCCTTTGACTTATCTTGGCATCCCTATTGTTGTTTCTAGGCAGCTACATCTCTTCTGGAAAAATTTGATTACCAAGCTTTAGGATAAGGTAAATCATTGGACTCATAGATGGCTTTCTACTGCTGCTTAAGTTACTCTTCTTCAATCTGTTATCCAAGCTCTTCCTACTTATAGAAGCATGGTTCAAGTTGCTCCTGTTTACTTTCTCAAGGAGTCTAATGCTCTTTCTCAACAATTCCTTTGGAGTGGTAATTTGAATAGCACTAAATAGAGTTTGATTAGCTGGAAGACTATTTTTAGGCCTAAAAAGGAGGGTGGTCTTGGTCTTCAATCAGCTCCCTTGAGTAGTCAAGCATTGGCTACTAAGCTTTATTGGTGATGGTGCTCTACACAACATCAACTTTGGGCTCTTATTATCACCCATAAATATTTTCATGATGTTATTCCTTGCTCTATTTCTGCACTTCCTCTTGAGGGTAGTGGCTCAATAGTCTGGCATACTCTGAAGATTGGTGTTGTGTTAGTCAAGAGAGGTTTGTTCTGGATATGTAAGGGAGGCTCTAAGGCTTTGTTTTGGTATGGTGCTTAGGATGGATTCCCATCCATATTATCCATGTACCCTCATGTTCAAACTCTTTGTGATTCTTTTCATGTTTTTGGATGGGATAAAGTGGCTCATTACAAGACTCCTTATCAATTGGGACATGTTCTTGGTTATAGATGGAAGCACTCTTCTGATTGGCCTCCTACAGGCACAGATGTGGATCATCAAGAGCTTTCTCAGATTCTGGCCTCTAGGGAGTGTTCCTCTCTGCTTGGTCCAGATGTTTTGGCTTAGGGAGGTACCATGTCTAGTAAATATCATGTCTCTATTGGGTATTAGGAGATAACTAAACAATTATTTGGGGATGTTGAGGTCCCTTGGTGGAAGCAAGTTTGGAATAAAGTTTCTTGGTCCAAGTGCAATTTTTGCATGTGGCTAGTGGCTCACAACCGTTGTCTTACGTGGGATAATCTTTGTAAACATAGATTTCAAGGCCCCTCTTATTGTATTTTTTATGGTAAGGGAAGGAGTCTATCTCCCATCTATTCTTCCATTGCTCCTTTTCTACTCAGCTATGGCACCTTTGGTGGAGTGCTTGGGGTTTCTCTTGTAGGCATGCTTCCTCTTTGCCTGATTTATGAGCTCTCTTGAGTAGTGCTCCCTCGAAGTCTTCTCCTCTCCATGTTTCTTGGATTGTTGGCCCATTGTTCATTCTCTTGCATGTCTAGTTGGAGAGGAATTGTTGAATCTTCCAAGATGTTCGGCTTGGTGTTATGCATCTTTGGTGGAAGCTCTCACATTCTCTTTAGGAAACTATTCAAGTGAAGTGTGTGCTAGATGGAGGTATGGATCTGATTGATCTTGCTATATGAAATTGCCTCAATTTTCATCTTTGGGATGGGGTTGTAGTTCAAAGGTATCAAAGATTGACTAGGTAGCCTTGACAATAGAGGAAAGGTCAGGTGAATCGAGATGGGTATTGGACTCCTCCTCCCCATGGAGTTCTAAAAATTAATATTGATGGTTCTTCCCAGGGGAATCCAGGCCCTGCTAGTATTGGGGGAGTGATTTATTGAAGTTTTGGTGATGTTAAATTCTTTTTCTCATTGCATAAGGGTAATTACAATAAAAATCTCATGGAGGCTCAAGCTATTTTATATGTTGTGGAACAATGTTATTTGTGGGGATGGCACAAGATTATCTGTGAGTCTGACTCCCAAGTGGTGGTGAACTTGCTTTCCTCACAAGAGCATGAGGATGGTAGTTGGGAGCTAGCCACTTTTGTTAATTAGATTCTTCTCTTTTGTACCTCTCTTGAGTTCATTAGATTTACTTACATTCCTCGTGAATGGAACAGAGTTGTTGATTGTTTAGCCAAATGGGCTTCTAGTCATGCTCTGGGCTAGAATATTATGGATAGGGGGCAACTTCCCTTTGAGATGGTGCTAGAATTTAATGATCTTGTTTCTCAGGATAGAGCTCCTTTTTGAGCTCTCCTTGTTGTAATCATTTCTATCTTAATAAATTTTTACCCCTATTTTTCATATTTGCCTTCATATACTATTTAAACTAATGTATTACAATCACAATAATAAATAATATCTTTACATATTTTTAATTTCCTACTTCTCTTACATAATTAAATTAGGAAAATATGACTATTGTAAATATTCAAATATATGTTAATACTAACCTATATTTTTATATTAAAAATTAAGAGAATCTAGACAAGGAGGTCAGGCCTTGGCAAAACAATGTTCTCACTGCCATAGTTGTCACCACCATAGGACAAGGTGAAGTCAACGAAAGAATCAAGAGAATTCAAAATTTTTTTTTTTTTTTAAATTATTTTAAAAATAATAGCAATCTTCTTATTTAAGTGTCTTGTATTGTTATATAAGGTAAAATTTAAAGCAGTCATAAAATATATGAATTACTTCACATTTTGATGATGGGGTTGACCTTATGTCTCAAATGGAAGTTAAGATCAATCCTTTCAATTCCAACTCTAAGGTTCCCTCTCCAATACATAGTATTGTTCCCTTCACAATACATTTTAATGTAGGTAAGTTCATTCTCAATCGTTCATTTTAACCTCATTGCATAATAAGAGCATGAAAAATTTTGTAACTTGGCTAAAAACATCCCTTTGACACTGACATTGTATGAAGTATGCATCATATAAAACAATGCTCCTACTATGCTTTGTGTTTAAGTCAAGCAATTGGAGGTTCAAGTCACTCTGTGTTTTTCATCTTCCAACTTGATTTGCTTGAAAGTTTATAAAGCCTTTTTAGTAAATCAATTTGTGTTTATGGTGCAGCCATGAGGAATTGCATTCTTCTGTGACTGTTGTGATGTAGGATTCCACATTACAATACATATCGACTCAAGTAAATTTCTCCAACTCCTTGTAGATGGCCAACCTTAAACATCATAGACTAAGGGAACAATTAAGCTTATAAAAATAAGCAACTTTGACTATTTAACACTTTGAGCCTAGGAATCAAGCTTTAGTATGTGATGTTTAAGTAATCCAATTATAGACATGACAATGGGAAAGGTTGTTAAGTTTTTGGTATGCCTGCAAGTTTTATTTGCTTGGAAATTTCCAATTACTTTGAACAAATCCATTTCATGCATATTCTACAATGAAGGCATTTGGTCTTAGACTTCATGTGTTATGCTTATACTTCAATATATATTATTCATACATAGAATCAAACATTATGCATTCCTTACTATTGTCACATTCACATACTAGTTTGTGATGACATCTTTAATCAACGCATTGATGAAGATTTACACACAATTCCAAGGCTTCTAGTTTTAGCATAGCAATATGGGTTGTGAAAAATATTATTGAATGTCTATTCATTTGTTTCATGTATTTTTCACACAAATGTTAACATGAGGTACTTATGAGCTTTCTTGAAACTAGGCTACCAAAGCCAAAATGATTAAAGAGTTAAGATTTGGGTTTCGGTTCTGATTTTGAAACCTCAAGAGGATAGAATTGGGGCATGAATTTTGTGAAAGGTTAGGATTAGGGCACAATATTTGGGAAACTTGTGAATTTAACTTTTCAATTTTTTAACCAAAATCCTAACCATTAACCATTAACCTTCTTCAAAGTTATGGTGGAAATGGTTGAGATGTTGATCTAGGAGAATCAAAGTTGACCCTTAACCCTTAACTTTTGTTAAGGTTATGTTTTTATTTTTGAATTTTAAAATTAAAATGTCAACTTTAAAATGGCATAACTTTTGACTAGTAGCTCTGGTTTGACAAATTTTAGGTGCAACATAGAACTAACAATTAGCTCGAGGATTTGATGATGTCAAACCATCAGGAATATAATGAATTATTCTTCTTTTTTAATCTCAAAATTTGATGTTTCTTTTCCCATTTTGACTAAAAAAATTGAAATTTGGGCAGAGTAAATACTACATCAGCAATTTGACACCTGGAGTTTTTATGCTACCTACTAAAACAAATGAAATTAAACTAAGAGTAGGTCTAGGAGTCTAATCATTGAGAAGGATGAGAGCATATCCCTACTATGTTGAGCTTCCAATAACACAATAACCATGGCTATTCTTTCCAAGCATTATCTATTGGAAAATAGAAGGATTTAATTTGTCTTTGTTTGTTCTTAGAAGGAAAATTGATTAACTAAATCATGAACTTGAAAATGCAACAAGTTAAGAAAATGGCATATAGAAAAGTTTTGAGGCCTACTTAATTCGAAGCTAAGCAAGCCTAGGCTCATTTTTTAGATTTTGTTGTTGTTTAGCACATACCTAAGTGATTGTTCCATCTCCTTAGCATGCATTGTAGATTTCAAAAATGTTAGTCCAACACAAGACGAGAAGAGTGAAGGATATAAATATAAAATAAAAACCAATAAACTTTGGAAAGGATAACAACATAGATTAATTTTTACTCCATATTTAGCTTGAGTTTTTTTTTGTGATTATAACATAGTCATAAAGATGCAAGTTTTACATAAATTTTTGGTCTCGAAAGAAAGAAATAGAAATATGAAACCTTTATTTAAAATCAGTGAGCTTTCCAAAAAGCTATGAATTTTTGAAAAATATGCTCATTTTGGCCCTAGGGGTCTGATTTTTCAAAATAGACCAATTTTCAAAGATCTATTTATTTCATCTATTATTTATCATTAAAAAAATACAATTACAAAGAATAGACCCCCTCTATAATTTTAATATCTTTCCAAAAATGTAAGAATTTTAGAAAAATTATCTTATTTGCACCCAAAATTATGTTTTTATGAAAAGTCATAAAAGAATTATTTGAAATAAATAAATCCAAAGAATTGTGATTTTCTTTTGTAGTCCCCTTATGTCAGGGGAAACCTACAAAAACAATTTTAGACCAAAATTCATAGTTTCTTATGAGAAATGATCAAATGTTTGAAACCTTTATAATTTGGTCATATTGTGACGACTAGATATAGATGAGGGAAATAGATTATTTATCTTTTTATCTATTTCCATCATCCAAGAATGAAATACCTACAAAATACACACATTTGTAAAATAAATTAATTAATTCAACTCACACATGCATTTAAGAAGATTTATGAACTCAAATTCTTCACATCTGGTTCACCAAGATGTATAGGCTTAAATATGCACACTCAAGAAATGAGGTTTGGTAGCATAGAATGATTTAATAAAATAGATTAAATCAAATTTTCAAACGCAATGATGATGATAAGGTAAAATGGAGATTGATGAAGCTGTCGAAAATGAAGATCATAACAAAGTTGCAAAGTATATATGAAAGAGTCATATCAATTGTTATATTATCATTGATGTCAAGCTATTTGACTATATTGATTCATGTAAGTTGCAATCATCTTAAGGAGGTGATATTGGATAAACAAGTTGAAAACAAAGTTTCAAGATGAGAATAAAGAAGAGATATTAAGTATGTGAACTTAAAAGGGGAATCAATAAATCAGTCTATGATAGTATAATGTTGGTTTGATTGTTTTACATGATTTCATTAAGTGTTAAGATCAAGTATAAGAGAGATAGAGTTTGGTCAGTAAGAGAAAGAATGGAGTTGGAGAGTGAATTGACAAGGTTAATCATGCTAGAGATAGTGGTTGATAAATAAATAGGAAGAAAGGTCATAAAATTGAAGACAGTATTGATCGAGAAAGACAAGTGTTGATCAAGCACATATAGTGTTAACCAAGTATTGTATTAACCAAGTATGAGGAAGGTTCAAAAAATAAGTACATCATTCGATAAATGAAGAAGGGTTTGTGATATAATGATTAAGGGATAGCATAATGTGAACATCAGGACTATTCTAGAAGATTCTAAGATAAGGACAAAGTTTGTTAGAGAGATCTATTGTTGGAGACATTCAAAGAGGATATGATGGTAAAGATTTAGAGATCCAAGAAAAGGTACAAGTTCCAGGGAGAAGATACAGTTGGCAATATTTGTAAACTAGTACAAATACATGTTGGAAATCTAATTGAAAAGGTCATTGTAAAGAAGAAGATTGATTGCAAAGAGGGAGATTGTTGATAAAGAATGTTTTCAATCTTTTTTTTTCATTGATGTCAAACCTACTATTTTTTGGAATGTCAATTGCTTATAATATCCAAGTGCCATCACTTAGTTGATTGATGAAGAGGATTTAATCAACAAGATGTAACAAAAGCACCTAAGGGAAAGGTTGAGTTATGGTTTTATAATGAAGTGCAAGGATCAGTTAAGACAATCGTAAAATGATTTATTGATAATATACTTGAAGATAAAAAGGTTGGCCACACTTAGAGACACTGGAAGTATAAGTTGTAACAAGGTTGACTACAAAGCTTAACTAAGTTCAGTAGTGAGTGTCGACCAAGCTAGTTCAAGCCACACAGATTTTTTAGTTGGTGCCAAGAAAATGAAAAATCTAGTGTGTGTCGAGTGATACAGAAGGAGCTGAGCATGTTCAAGTGCCGAGCAAAGTAAGAGGTGCCAAGCATCAGTAAAACTTAGTGGATGCCGAGTGAATCCACTATAGGTGTCAAGCATTAGTAAAACGTAATTGATGTCGAGTAACACAATATGTGTCAAGCACCAAAATGTCAATAGTTCCAAGCTGTTGCATTATTGGAAAAGTCAAAGATTCACCAAATTTGAGCCGACAAAGTTTTTACCTTGAATCATGTGAACCAATTGGATGATAAGGATGATGAACTGGAGGTACAAAAATTTAGATAAACCATTTTTGAGCGAACTCAAGAGGATTCTTCAAGATGTTTCTAGAAGGAACAAGATATGGTTTAGATTCATTGAATCCTACATAATCCATTTGAACTAAAATTAAAGGAGAGAAGAATCAAGTGGGAAAAGCAATTTCAGACTTCTATTTAAGGAGTCACAGGCCAAGAAGCAAGAGTTGCTGGTGTGGCAAATTTGTGAAGTGGCTGAAAGGCATCTAGGAGAAGGAAGAACAGAGCACAGAGACTCTACTTCAGTAAGTGGTCAGAAAGAAGATTGCACTGATACATCGAGCATGAAGACTTAAGGAGATGAAGCTTAAGAGGTGAACAAGTTGTTAGAGTTGCAGAGACTGAAAGCCAGGCAATGTTATGAGCTGAACTGTGATCTAAAATCTGCAAGATAAGTTTTGAATTGTAATCAGGTCAAAACCCCTTATTGTTAATCTCTATCAATTGTATTAGTTGGGGTAAAATTGTATGGACTTAGGTTGGTTTAACAGCCATTTGTAAATCCTTTAACAGGGCAACATTCCAAGTGAATGTTCTAAAGTCCTCTAACCAGGCCCACTTCTAATAGGGTGGTTAAATCCTTTAACTAGGTCACATTTAATAGTGTGTTGTAGCCTTTAACAGGGCAAGCCTTTCATAGGGTATCACTTTAGAACAGTGAAAATTGAGTACCATGTTATTGGTGGTTTTTCCCAAATTGGGTTTCCACGTAAATCACTGTGTTATGTGTTGATTCTTCATGTGTTATGCTTACATGTTGATTTACAGTAACTTGCTAAATAGGAGAGTTTATGCTTGGATGTATGAACAAGTTTAATAGGCTCACTTGACTTGATGAAAAAGTTTTAATTGGACATTTGGACCTTGAGTAACTGATTCAACCCCCCGCCTCTCAATTATTCTAAAGCATTTCTAACAATACATTGAATCTATGATCATGTGCAAGAGATTAATTGATGGGAACCCTAATTCATGAGATGAAGCGGTAATAATCTGTCTATTTAAGGGATGATCAAGATGTTTAAATGTGATGATCAAAGTCAATTGTGAATGTGAAGATAGAGGGTGAACCTGAGTAGAACTATATTGCAAGATCAAGAAAATGGTGTACAAAGTTGATGTGTGTGAGTGGATTGACCAAGGAGGAATATACTGGGACAAAGGATGAGCTAAATGGAGAAATGAAAAAAAAGATAGTTGCATTATTTATTAGATAATTTCAATGTTACTCTCTAGAAGTTATAGCAAAAAAATATTTAACCAAGTGGACTTAACAATCTTATTTGTAAATCATTTTCAAGGTGACATTCTATTCAATGTTTGTAAGTCCTTTAGAGTAAGCCACCCAATTAAGGAGTAATAAGGTCTAGATGACCTTTGGTGTAAATCCTTGGACAAGGTCACATTAACAATGTACATGTAACCTTTAACATAGTTGGATCCTAACCGAGCTCACTTCATAAGAGTGAAAAAATTGGGTTATCGGTCCAAGGTGGTTTTTTCCTTGATAGGGTTTTCATGTCCAAAATCTTTGTGTCAAAATGTTTCCAAGGATGATTTAGTTTCATGTTATTTCATGCTTATTTTATGTTTATGGCTTACTGTTGCAAGTTAGTATATGAAGTTTACAATTAACACTTGATTGCTCTGATATTTGGTATAAACTAATGCTTTACTAGTAAATATTGAATTGGATATTATTGTGAAGTTTGAATCTAGTTACCGAGCTTGTTTATTGGAAGTGTAAGTTGTTAAATTGTTAAAATTTGGTATAAAGGACTTGAGGATAATTGATTCATCCCCCTATTAGTTATCTAACACAAACTACTAAATATGAACTTATTAAAAACAAAATAAGAAGTACCAAATAATTGGAAATACAAAATAAAATATGCAAACCAATAAAATACTCCAAGCTTCTGTTGAGATGTAGCCCTTAGATGTGATTCTGGTAGCACCTGGACTCAAAGCTTTGAGAAAATGATTAAAATGTATTATTGATAATGATTGTGACGATAAACTAATAGAGGTTTGATACAAAAGTCTATGATGATAGTTTCTTATATAAAAAATCGTGATTAAAAAGGACAATCAAGATCAATCAAATAAAATCAAGATAAATGGACAAGAAGAGGTAAGATTGAAGACGTTTTGGTAAGTTTCCCATTTAACTCAAAAAGATGAGAGAAAAAGGGGAGATAAGAATGACAAGAGATGATTGAGTTCTTACCTACAACCCAATTTTGTCCCCATAATAATTGTTAAATATAATACCATGTTTGGAGAGATCATTGACCGATTATGTGTTGCATTCATGACTTAATTAACAACTTATTTAATAAGTTATACTTATGTAGGTAATTTAACAACTTAACAACTTATTTTCATGACAATTTAATAAATTATACTTCCAATAAACAAGCTCAGTAACTAGATTCAAACTTCACAACTTATTTTCCTGTGTATTTCCCTAAGATCAATGTTCACACAATCTTTTGTAGGTCACACAATCCTTCAAATTAATTTTCACAAACATAGATACATCATTAAGATATATCCACCAACATGAATATAAGCCCCACAAAACTAAGTTTCACAAACTTTGACTTCACTGACCAAAATTGGATTTGCAACTTTGGTTGCCATAACCATTGGTTATGTGTTGCTTATGTTATGGTAACCAAAGTTGCAAATCCATTTTTGGTCAATGAAGTCAAAGTTTGTGAAACTTAGTTATATGGGGCTTATATTCATGTTGGTGAATATGTCTTAATGATGTATCTATGTTTGTGAAAATTAATTTGAAGGATTGTGTTCGACCTACAAAAGATTGTGTGAACATTGATCTTAGGGAAATACATAGGAAAATGTTTACTAGTAAATATATTGTAGTACTTCAGCGAGATGGAAGCTTGTTTAGCGAGCTTGGAGTTTTGTTGAAGATATGTTTGTATTGATATGTTCAATGTTGCAGACGCTAGTGATGATTCTATGATGGTCAATGAAGTGTAATGTGTCATATGTTCACTATTAGGCTGACTATGTATTGGAATTTATTTGGGATGAGTAATTGTAATGTAACATGTAATATAATATCTTAATGAGGCCCTATATTATTCATTGCACATTGAGGATCAATTAGTTTTTAGGACTTGGTATGAAGGAAATTTTTTTCCTTTGGTTGCAAGAGGTAACATGTAATTTTTGCGATTTCAATTGATGTATTTATGCAAATTTGATGACATCGAATCAAGGGATGATGTTGAAGATGTATTGAGAACTTCAATGGAACTATATTATAAAAGGAGTTGTCGTATTATTCGATTCATCCTTGGATATGTTATCTTAGAGAATGTATGTTTTGAGAACATAGTTATGAAGCATTTGGACAATAGGTTTAGTTGACTTCCTATTAGCTCCTAATAGGATTGAAACTACTCCTAACAAGGTTGGAATCTTCTAGCAAGGATTCAAAGTCTCCTAATAGGGACTACATGTACTGATTTTATGTAATTTTCTCCAAACTGAGTCTTACTCTTTCACAAGGAATATTTAAATTAGTACATCATCTTGTGGGCATCATTCTCACTAGGGTCTTCCCTCTAATCAAGGGTCTCCCTAGTTAAAAAAATATGGTGCTATTGTGCACATGTGTTATATTTTGGTTGTTGCTTATATTGGTTATAAGTTTTAGATTTGATAAAGTAAATCTAAGATTCTCTGAAATATTAATCTCCATAGCATCATAGAGACATGTAATTGCTCTAGGGTCTATGGAGGCATCTTCCAACATCTTCAAAAACCCAAAGCAATAAATCACACCCACTAGATCAACCTTCACTCTGATACCACCTAATGCAATGCAAGGCTAAGTGAACCCAAATGAAGGTGACCAAGCCCCCAATAAACAACCACACAGTGGAAACACAACACATAGTACAAGATCTAATAGAAAATCCAACTCTTTTACTTATAAGCCAATTGATTACACACAATGTGTTAGGTTGTACAGTCTTCTCGATTACAACCAAACACAAAAGCAATTATAGAACTAGTTTCACAAGACCTTGCAAGATCCAAACAACTCCTAACTAGCCCAGATCTGTAACAACACAACAATATGGAAGAAACACCAAGCAAGATCTAAACTTGTGCTCACAAGCTACGAAGCCATCTTCTTGTTTCTTGAGCCCTCACTCAGCTACTAGCTTTACTCACAAATTCATAACTCCAAATCCCTTCCCGAATCTCTGCTCCTCAATGCATCCACACACTCGATTGCTACCTAAAATATTACCCAACCCCTCATTTTATACTTGCATAGCCATAAGTCATCCTATTACAAATAGAATCATCTAGAACCCAAATAAACATAATATGCCTTAGTTGGCTTACAACAATCATTAAATGCACATAGGACAAAGAACCAAGACCCTAAAAAGGTCCACACACATCCCCACGATCAATCCAAGACATGATCATGCACAACACAAATTAAATGCACCAAGTCAGTCGATCTAATCTCTCAAGAACATCATTCAATGAACCGAACCACCAAATGCTCCAAGTATACACCGAGCATGCAGAGCAAGAACGTCCACCAATCTCCCACAAGCATCACTACATAGGTTCCATCAATTAGATCATTAATTGAGCATCACAAGCATCACTGAGCTCCTCGGGTGAAATTACAACCCAGAACCACCTCATAATGACCAAGCATCACCTCCTTTCAACTGAGTTCTCCAAATCCAAAGTCAAAATTGTTCCAACATACATGATTTCCAACTATCATAGGATGCTCCTACATCAAAAACTATAGTGTGATGATGTCTTATATGTTCAATAGAAAGTGGTGCAGTGAGGATTCAAGGGTACCTCTATTGGAGGTAATATGGATCCTTGTAAATAACCACATTGCAGAAACACAACAACAATACAAGATCTAATACCAAATCACAAATTTTTATTCATAAATCAACTATTTACATGCAATATGCCTAGTTGTAAGGCCTTCTGGATTAGGGCCAAATACAACAGAGATTACAATAATAGTTCTGCAAGATCCCTAAAGATCCAACTCCCAACACTAATCCCAGCTAGTCCAAATCCACACTCTAGAAGAAAACCCCAAGGAAATCTTAACTTGTGCTTGCAAGCCCACCAAGCAATCTCCTCCTTTACCAAGCCTCAACTACTAGCCCTTCAAAATTTGCATCCTCTTCTCCAAGATGGATCACATCACTAAAGACTCCACAAGACCCCCCACTTATACCCAACTAAGCCACAAGTCAACCCAGTTCAACACAAATTAAATTAAAACCCTTACATTAAATATATGTTAAGCCACAAGTCGGCTACAACACAAATTAAATGCGCAAAGTTGGCTACAACACGAATTAAATACCCAATGTCGGCTCACAGACAACTCGGCACCTATAGGAACCAAGTTGAGCATCAACCAAACCACAAGCATTACCATCTCACAGTGCATGTCGAGCAACCAATAGATGTCAAGCACATAGAGAGTGTCAAGTAATCAAAATTTTCCAAGCTCCTTTAATGACCGAGCCCCTTCAAGACTGAGCTCCTCGGCTACAACTACACCCTTCAGTGACCGAGCACCACTGTTTGGTGACCGAGTCCACAACACACAACCAAAATACCTCCAACATGCAAGATTGTTCAAAACACTAGGATGCTCCTACATCAGAAAGTAGCAATTGTTATTGTACTTGTCATAGGGAATACTTTTGCATTCACTTGAATTGAATTGTCAATTACTTTCCACCATTCATATCACTTTATTTGTTTAATTTGTAATATAAATGTAAGCTTTATAAAGTTAAAATTTATTTTTCTGAATTTTTTAAATGAAAAAAAAAAATATATATTTATCGATAATATCATTGATTGAAATCAATGTGTCTTATAGGGACACTTTTTTAGAGAAATGTATTGGTTGTTCCATATTGCATTATTTTTGGATAAAGTTTTGTGCCTATAACTAATAACCATTTATTTTTCTTATACAATGTAAATGATCATCTTTTCTTATGTACCATTTAAATGGAATCTAATTTATACAATTATATTAAAAATCAGTCATTATTATCTTTTATCAACTTTTACCAATTTGACATGATATTTTAATATAAAGGATCACATTGTACCTATCAATTAACAAATTACTAAATGAAAACACTAAATAAATAGATATAGAGTTCATTCATATTTAACTTAATTTAAATATATAAATATATAGATTTTATTATTTTAAAACTTGACAATATAAGAAATATTTAAAGCGTTAGTTGAGGAGTTTATTTTATTTTTAGAGTTAATATTGATTTACGTTAAAAAATATAAATCATTTGGTTACAAGCATCTTATGTGACATTTATATTTATAAAGTTAAAACACAAAATATGAATTTCAATAAATAAAAAAATTAAAGAATATGTAATTATTTTTATCAAATAGTTAAATAATTAAAATTATAATTATATTTAATATTATAATTATAATTAATTGCTAAGCTGAAGGACAAATACTGCATTACGTCATGACACTTGTTTATACTTCACAAAATTGGGCATCTTGAAATGAAATCCTTCGGTGGAGAAGTACAGTTAAAAAGACGCCTCGCAAATTCATAGAAGTGGATCTGTAAAATCAGCATTACCATTATGTTCCAAGATTATATGTTGGCTGTTTAATTCACCTGTAAGACAACCGATATTGTTTCAAATAAGCAAGACGAAAATGAGAAATATGAAAGAAAGAAACAACTGAATCGAAACCCTTCTTCTCGAATCTGATTCCAAATTGGATTTAGAATCGAAATACAATTCAAAATGAGAAACTGAGGAGTCAATTAAGGTAATATCTTCGGATGAAATGTCTCTCAAGAAAATTAAACTATAATACACATCAGGTGTGCTATAATTGCTCGATTAACCATTAATAATGTAGGGAAAAAAAGAACAGTTTTGTAAGAACAAAAACTGAAACACCCGTTTACCTGTACGCTGCAAGCACTTAAAAAAATCTGTATGTTCTATAATACCGATCTCATCAAAGAATTATGTCGACTTTATGAAACCCTTGTCTGGAACATAAAAACCCTGCAATAAAATAGCGACAAAATTTGCTGCCGCGATGATCCTTTGAGACGCTGTTAACTGAAGTGCGAGGGAAATAGTTGAGTTGACTGCAGTTATACGGTGATAGCCGCTTCCTTAAAAATAGAATTAGCCTATATTTAATTTTTTTGGTTTTTTTTTTGTGTTTTTTAATGAATATTTTAGTTTTTCCTATTTTTAACGGAGACTTGCATGTCGAGTTTCTATTTTAGATTTCAGACATTCTAATAAATAGTGAAATCCTCTAAAGAAACCCTGAAGAGCACATTTCATTTATATATGTTTTGCTCAGTACTGTATGTTGCGAACGGTTGCAGTCATTCAAGAAATGGGGAAAAAAAGAGGAAAAGACAAGGCAACTGCTATGGCTTCCAGGCATTCAAGAAAAGGGAAAAGACAGAGGAAAGAAAAACAGAATTATTTTGAGCTTCTTTCAGAGGAACTCAATGAGGAAATCTTGTCCAGGCTGCCTCTACCCACCGTTGTTGAAGCTCAAAGCGTTTGCCATTCATGGCGAACTATTATTTCCTCTTCTCCCCAATTTCACAAAATGTGGGATGAGAAGAACAGCGAGCAGTGGCTTGTTATGGACGACTGTCATGGTGGGGTTAAGATCTTTAATCCCACTGGAGATCTCAAAAAGAAGATGTTTGATTCACCATATTGGCGTCTGAAAGCTGCAAGTGGAGGTGTTTTGCTTTATCAGCACAAGACTGAAGGAATGCTTCAAATTGTCAATCCATTAACAATGGAAGCTCGGCAATTGCCTGATCCACTCTTGGGAGAAGAACATCTATCCTTTTATCTGAAGAGGAAACCAGTTCCAATTGATGTTATTGTTGAATCAACAACCAAGACTTATCAGGTGATCATTTTTAGCAGATTGCATCTTCTGATGTACAGATCTTCTACATCTTCTTGGGAAATCAAAGTTGTGGGAGGAAGTGTGATGCAATATTGGGCGCCCTACAAAACAGAGGGCAACCAAACAGTTTACTGCCTTCCACTGCAGGAGCGTGCAATGGCTTCTTACAACTTATGTGGACAAATTGTTCATGCAAAAGAAACATATGGCAGTGAATTGAAAGGATTTGCGCTGGGAAAAGATGTGAAAGTGGTATTATGGAGTTCACCCATCGGAAGGAGTTTCATGTTGATATTTGAAATGGATGCAGAGGCAGCTGCTTCTCAATGGCGAGTGGTGTCTGTCTGCAGATGGAACACGCGAGATCCGAATAGAATCAGCACAATAACTTTTGGTGAACTCCTCTTTGAGAAAGATTTTGTGTTGAGTAGCATTGGTGCATCAGAGGATTGTATTTGGGTAATGCCTGCATTTACCGATCAAGATGTACACCAAACCAGGTTGCTGTTTAAAGATATTCTCAAGGGTCATCATAGGCAAGATGAGAGAACAGCATTCCCCACGCCCTTGAGATTTTCTGTATGCCTCTGAAGCATAATTTTTATTGGCTTTTATTGTATCTTTGAGACTGCAGTGATGTTCTTTTGTTGTGATAGAAAAAAAAATTATTGTGATCCTTGAGATCAATAGTTCCTTTGCTATCAATAAGAACCGTCATTCTTTTGTATATAATTTTATGTTTACAATTCACATGGAATATGTCACCGATAAGTTCAATTAGATGCAAGCTGCTGAATTTTGATGGATGGAGTAGTCAGTGACGTTGGCTGTCATGAGGTCAATACAAGTAGGTTAGATTTAAATAGCACATTTTAAATTTTGATTTGTTCAAACGATTCATTTGAAATTACACTTACCTTTAAATAGGATTTTGAAATTGCACTTACCTTTAAATAAGATCCATCTAATAGTAAGATTTTCAATGACTCCATCAAAAGTTAAAATGGATTGCTAAACTGAATAATGCAACCTAGTTGTTGGTTAACACCAGTTAGGACACAGAATTCAACAAACAGCTAAATGGGAATTCGCAGCTAGACTTTAATCCTCCTATGGATATGGAATATAACTTAAAACTAATGAGAGTTACCTGTTGGATTTCTCCCAAAGGTATTTACCAAATAGCTCAATGAGCAGTCTCTTCAATCCCAGTGGAGACTTTGGTTCACCATCTTAGATTCTGAAAGCTGCAAGTCAGGTATTAGCCAAATATCTCCGGATATAGAATTCAGCATAGAACTAAATGGGAATTCCCTAAACATGGATATTGCTTATCTAAACATTAGAATACAGTACTTTTATGCAGTAACTGTTAATCTGAACATTGAAATACAATACATCCATGCAGTAATCAGTCAAAATACAATACGTATATGGAATTTTAAACTCCGGGTAATCTAAACATTGGAATACAATACATAATTGCAGTAACTGTTCATCTAAACATGAATGAGAATTGTAGCTCTCAATTAGTGCACTTCATTTATCTACATAGAAAGGAAGATGAATCATCAAAGAGGAAAATTGCAATTGCTTGTAGACTGGAGAGAACGCCTAGATCATCTGGAGTTTAACATTGTCAGGTGGTCATGTAAATGCACTTAACTTTGATAATGATTTCTGACAATTGTGAAAAGATAATATGTGAGCTTGATGACACACACAAATCTGACAAGCAAAACTGAGAAAAAAAGAAAAAGCATTACTTTTAATAGTTTTAACAAGAAGTGTCTCCTTTTCTTTAATCTGTCTAGAAAAGCTGATTTTAATTTGTTCTACTTGAAACAAGATTTCAGTCATTTGAGAAAGATTTTCCATTTGAAAGGCTCAGTTGTGTTTGAGTATGACATTATAGAGAAGCTTATCTTTTCACCCTTGTGGGAGCTTGGTTACAAAGGAATACCCATTTGAATTCCTAAACACCCAGAACTTGAGCTCTGTTATATGCAGACAGTAGATACGATGTTTTGAAGGGTATGGATAGTAGTTCTGACAGTTTGCATGGAGTTCAGAGATTGTTGCTCTGAGAAAGATGATGTGGAATACATCATTTGACTTGTGTATCATCAGTTTCTAAGAAATTATGATTAATTCCAACACACCCTTTTAATTCTAACCATATATTGTGTAAACAAAACTGTTGTTACACTATATCTAATCTTATATTTTTCCTATGAATTGCCATCAACTCCTCCCTTGCCAAGAGTTTTGTATACATATCTGCAAACTGATCTTCTGACTAGTAAAAAGCTATACTAATATTATTTTCATTTACCAATTTTTGAACGACAAACGTGATTCTTTGCTAATACAATGGTAGATCTGTTGTCATCCTTGATAGAACTTGATAGAACAGTCAATTCATCAATTTCTATGGGGACAAATATAACTCCAAATTTCTTTGACGAATGTCAGAAAACTCTCTCAATCTCTCACAACCTCTCTTTTACCCGGGAGATCACTCCATATTGTCTCAAATGATTCACAACATGAAATATTCATGACCAACTTAGACTACTTTAACATGGATAGACTGTGGTAGCAAGTTTCAAGACTGTAATTTGTGCCTTCTTTGAAGATTCCGCTCTAGAAAACCTTGGAAATATGATGTCATTTAAGCCTTGCTGAATAATAAGGCCAAGAGCTTTATTATCCTTCTTTTTGTTCTCCTCCCACATATTTTGGTCAGCATTTGTTCTTCTTCAACAGATTTCAGTCAGCTTCTGTTAGGGCCAACTCTGTACTGTAGCTTGGTCAAGAGGCTCTGGATATCTATCAGTCGTATGGTCATGAGCATGATGAAAAAACAATGTTCCATTCTCATAAACCATGAATCATATTTTTTCTCAATCAAAATATGAACTTGACTGAGCCAAACTGTTATTTGAGGCCATGTTAGATTAAATTCCAAATAGCTCTAGTTTTCAAATTGCCCTCAGCACAGCAATGAGTCTTCATGCAGCAACACTCTGTAAATCTCTGTACATCTATGTTTATTTTTAATTGTGAGAAACTAAATTAAAATTTAACACTCACAATCTTAAACCTGAAAAAACTGCTCGGCACATGAAGGTGCCGAGTGCCGGTTTTTCTCGGCACTTGAAGGTGCCAAGTCACAGATTGCTCGGCACTTGATGGTGCTGAGTGATAAGCAACAGGTGCCGAGTGACAGGATGTTCGGCACTTGAAGAGGAATGCAGTAGGTGCCGAGTTAGCTCGGTACTCAAAGAAAAAATGCTCAGCAACAATGAATGCCGAGTAAGCTTGGCTCCAACTAAGGAAAAAAAAAATTTATAATTTAGAACAATTCTAACGTGAATGCTTTCACCATTAAAACCAGAGAGCCAAGCTTTAACCTTTCAAACAAGTTTCTCAAAAACAATGCATAGAAGAGGTAAAACAATAGATTCAAGTATGCCCGCTTGTTTTTTCTATTCAACTGAGATTTAAACTATTACAAAATCTGGGAGCATTCGACTTCAACCAAAAAACCCTAAAATAACCCTAAATATTCAAACTGATGAAGCTTCAACCTTTAAACTTTAAACTTGCAGCTCTAATGGCTGCATACAATGGTGCCTGGAGCAATCACTGCTTCAACAGGACAAAACAAAACAATAACTAACTCATAGAATAAATAGAGGAGTCACGTGCAACTGGAGACACTGAACATACTTCCTTCTGTCTCTGCAACGAGTAATCTGCTAATCAACCTTTTCCTTCTTTTTCTGCTCTGCAACTTCTGAGCTCTTCCTCTAACTTCTCTCTGTCTGGTCGAATGAATCTAAGACATTCCTTTTTATTTTTTACCACACAAAATTTTCCCCTTTTTTTCAAATTTGAAAATTCACCTACCTGTATTAATTTTTTTGGTTGTTATGCAATCCGTCAGGAGTGGTAGGTGGGAGTTTGGCTCTAGAGGCAAGACAACCACCGCATTAAATTCCAACACTCCCCCTTTGTCCCAAGCCAAACAAAACAAGGATCACAATTGATCCACATCAACTACACCAAGACACTCTCTTAGGTGTACAAAAGTTTCAATGCCTAATGGCTTTGTGAAAATGTTTGCTAGTTGCTGCTCAAACTTACAAAATTTCATCTTGATATCACCATTCTCCACCAACTCTCTGATGAAGTGATATCTGATCTCTATGTGTTTGCTTCTACCATGGAAGATTGGATTCTTGGACAATGCAATTGATGAGATGTTGTCACAATAAATTGTGGTTCCATCCTCTTGCCTTTCATTCAAATCTGTCAAAATCTTCCTTAACCAAATAGCCTGACATGCTGCTACATTTGCTGCTATGTATTCAGCCTCTACTGTAGATTGAGCAACAATAGGTTGCTTCTTGGATGCCCATGAAATTGCACCCGATCCCATGTGAAACATGTATTCGGAAGTGCTCTTCCTATCATCTATACTTCCAACCCAATCACTATCAGTATAACCTACCAACTTGAATTCATTTGATGCAGTATACAAAATTTCAAATTCCTTGGTACCTTTCACATACCTTAAGATCTTTTTTCCCACTTGCCAATGGGAATCCTTTGGTGTTTCCATAAATCTGAAAATCAGACTTACTGCATACATTAGGTCTGGCTGAGTTGCAGTTAAGTACATTAAACTTCCAACCATACTCTTGTATAGTGTTGGATCCACTCTCTTGCTAGAGTCTTCCTTGCTCAACTTCAGACCTACTACTATTGGTGTGGGGGCTGCCTTACTGTTCTGCATTTTAAATCTCTCCAAGATCTACCCTACATATTTTTCTTGAGAGATGAAGATGCCATCATGCATTTGTTTTACTTCTAGGCCTAGAAAGTATTTAAAGAGACCTAAGTCTGTCATTTCAAATTAACTTTTCATGGCCTCTTTAAACTCACCAATTAGAGCCTTGTC
Organism: Cupressus sempervirens; assembly: GCA_028749045.1. Taxonomy (NCBI): domain Eukaryota; kingdom Viridiplantae; phylum Streptophyta; class Pinopsida; order Cupressales; family Cupressaceae; genus Cupressus; species Cupressus sempervirens. The sequence continues at coordinate 89,376,002 of CM053786.1, read as the reverse complement.
ATTTCCAGTAAAAATTTAGTCATCTACATACAAGACAACAATCAATACATTACCATCTACTACCTTGATGTAAAGAGTGGGCTCACCATTACTTTTGCTAAAGCCATTGCTCATCAAATATGAGTCAATCTTACCGTACCATGCCCTTGGACCTTGCTTGAGCCCATAAAGAGCTCTCTTCAATCTATATACTTTTTTTCCTTCACCTGCAACTTCATAACTAGGTGGCTGCTCCACATAGACTTCTTCCTTCAATACACCATTTAGGAAGGCAGACTTCACATCCATTTGAAATATCTTCCACTTGTGTTGAGCTACAATTGCTATGATAGCACGCACGGTTTCCATTCTTGCAACAGTGGCATATGTCTCATCATAGTCTCTTCCATACTACTGTTTGTAGCCCTTGACTACCAACCTTGCCTTATGTCTATCAATCTTCCCTTTAACATTGTATTTGGTCTTGTAGACCCATTTCACTCCAATCACTTGCTTCTTGGGAGGCAATTCAGTTAGCTCCCATGTCTCATTCTTTTCTATAGCATCTATCTCCTCATTCATGGCTTTACACCATTTTTTTTCTTTTATTGCTTCTTTAAAATATATTGGATCACTATGAGAAAATAATGCAAAATTAGCACTCTCATCATAATCTTCATACCTTTCATCTTGGTATAACTCCCTAAGACTCTTAGTCTTTCTTGGTAATAGGGAGGAGAGTGTGGGATCAAAATTTTCACTACTGATGCATTGTCGACTAGCTCGATCTTCACTGGTACTCAGCACTGACACTCGGTCATGCCTAGAGGAGCTCGGCAAGAACTGAAGTTGCTTGCCTTTTCTTTTATCTGCTCCTTCTTCTTGTTTTTCATTGGCATCCTCTTCATTCATAATTGGCACTTTACTTGAAGTGCTCGGTGACTCATCAATTTGACCATACCAAGATTGATTTTCAATAAATTTCACATCTCTTGAAAGAGTCATCTTGTTGTTCAATGGGTCATACAATCTGTATGCCTTTGATTCTAAGTTGTACTCTATGAAGATGCACTTCACACCTTTGTCATCCAATTTCTGCCTTTTCTCTTTAGGCACATGTGCATATGCAACACATCCAAACACCCTTAGGTGTTCAACTGTCCATCTTCCTCATGACCATGCTTCCATTGGAATTCTATCATGGACTACCTTTGTAGGACAACTATTAATTAGGTAAACTGTTGTTGCCATAGCCTCTCCCCAAAATTTAGTTGGGAGACCTTTCTCTTTCATCATGCTCCTTGCCATTTCAACAATGGTCATGTTCTTTCTTTCAGCCACTCCATTCTGTTGTGGTGTATAGCTGGCTGAGCTCTTTCTTTATGCCATGTTTTTTACAAAAAATTACAAAAAAATTGGAGGTATAATCCCATCCTCTATCTGATCTTAGGACCTTGATATAGTGTCCACATTCTCTTTCAGCCTGGGCTTTAAATTCTACAAATTTATCAAATGCTTCAGATTTATTCAAGAAATACACCCATGTCCTACGACTAAAATCATTAATGAATGTCATGAAATAAGTACTCCCCCCAATGGAAGTAACTTGCATAGGACCGACTAGGTCAGTATGCACTAACTCTAATGGATATCTAGCCCTCCTAGAATTTTCAGAATTAAAGGGGAGCCTATGTTGCTTACCCAAAATACAAGCCTCACACTTGTCACATGTATTTCCTATATGTGGCAAACCTTCTACCATTCTTTTATTTGACAATAAATTTAAACCAGCATAGCCAAGATGACCATACCTGAGATGCCACAATCGTGAAGGGTCTTCAATCGCACTCCTTAGAGCTGATTGTGTGTGAGGTGCAGCACAAACTTGAGATGAGAGACATGTCTCTATCCTCAAGGGAAACATTATGTTCTTTTACATTTGAACTGCTGCAAGTAGGTTCTTGCTCCCATCCTTTTCATGAATGACACACGTGTCATTCTCTATCAACACTTTGTATCCATTTCGAATGAGTTGACATATGCTCATCAAATTGTGCTTCATACTAGGGGTGAAATACACATTTCGTATTTCCTTCTTCTCACCTTTCTTAGTGCGGACCATAATAGATCCTTTGCTCACAACTGGTAGGGTTCCATTTTTACCCATCTTAATCTCAAATTTGAAACTCTTGTCAATGAATGAAAACAAGGTTTCATTACCACTCATGTGGTTGCTACATCCACTATCGAGGTACCAAACTTCAGGGCTTCCTTCTTCACCAACATTACAGATGATGAAGGCAGTGGCATTGTTTCCACTTCCCATGTTCACATCAACCACATTTGCTTATCCTGACTGATCACTTTGCTTCTTCTAACATTCACTTGCCCATATTTATGACAGTAGTAGCATTCTACATTACTCTTATTTGAGTTGTAGTTTTTCTTACCTCCTCTTGAGGTATTTTGTGAGCCACTTGCTCCATCTGCCCTTCTTGAACTTTCTGCTGCAACATTTCTTTGTCCTCCATTACCTTGGCCTCTGCCTCTGGAGTTTTTGCCTGAGTCATTTCTTCCTCTCCCCCTTCCTCTTGGATTTGAGTGAGGCTTGAATGCTTGCTCTTGGGAAGAAGATGTAGATCTATTGATCCTATGCTCATGGGTTTGAAGAGTACCCATCAACTCATCCATTGTCAAAACAATGAGGTCTTTTGCCTCTTCTATGGTCATGACCAAATTGTCATATTTATGAGGTAAACTCCTCAATATCTTTTCCACTATCCTCTATTCTTGATAGTCTTCTCCATTTGACTTCAGTTGGTTAATCACATTGGAGGTCCTTGAACTGAAGTCTGCAACTGATTCATTTTTCTTCATTTGAAGGTTCTCAAGCTCCCTCCTTATATTATGTATCTTTACAGTACAGACTTTATCGGTCCCCTTGAAGTTTGTCTCAAGGATATCCCATGCTTCCTTTGCATAATTTGTTGCTGCAATCTTTGAGAATACTGTCTCTGTCATTGCTACTTCAATCAAACTTAATGCCTTTGCATCTTTCCTCCTTGACTCTTTCAAATGAGTTTTTTGTGCATTTGTGAGTGCAGCATACTAAGTTGGGTCTGTCACATCATTGAACCCATTAACTAAAAACTTTCATAAATCATTTGCAACCATAATGGTTTTCATTTTCTTTGCCCATGTATCATAATTTTTTCCATTGAAGGGTGGTGGCTACTGCCATATCTTTCCTACATCTCCTGCCATGTCAAATATCCCAAGAAAAAAAATGCCCTAACTCACTGTGGATGTGGGGCCTCAAAGCTCTGATACCATGTGAGAAACATAAATTAAAATTTAACACTCACAACCCTAAACCTGAAAAAATTGCTCAGCACATGAAGGTATTGAGTGCCAGTTTTGCTTGGCACTTGAAGGTGTCGAGTCACAGATTTCTCGACACTTGATGGTGCCGAGTGATAGGCAATAGGTGCCGAGTGATAGGATGCTTGGCACTTGAAGAGGAATGTAGTAGGTGCTAACTTAGCTCAGCACTCAAATAAAAAATGCTCAGCAACAATGGATGTCGAGTAAGCTCAGCTCCAACTGAGAAAAAAAAAATTATAACTTAGAACAATTCTAATGTGAATGCTTTCACCATTAAAACCAGAGAGCCAAGCTTTAACCTTTCAAACAAGTTTCTCAAAAACAATGAATAGAAGAGGTAAAACAATAGATTCAAGTATGCCTTCTTGTTTTTTCTATTCAACTGAGATTTAAACTATTACAGAATCGGGGAGCATTCGGCTTCAACCAGAAAACCCTAAAATAACCCTAAATATTCAAACTAATGAAACTTCAACTTTTAAACTTTAAACTTGTAGCTCTAATGGTTGCATACAATGGTGCCTAGAGAAATCACTGCTTCAACAGGACGAAACAAAACAACAACTAACTCACAGAATAAACAGAGGAGTCACGTGCAACTGGAGACACTGAACATACTTCCTTTTGTCTTTGCAATGAGTGATCTACTAATCAACCTTTTCCTTCTTTTTCTGCTCTGCAACTTCTGAGCTCTTCCTCTAACTTCTCTCTATCTGGTCGAATGAATCTAAGACATTCCTTTTTGTTTTTGACCATACAAAATTTCTCCCTCTTTTCCAAATTTGAAAACTCACCTACCCGTATTAATTTTTTTGGCTATTCTACAATCTGTTAGGAGTGGTAGGTGGGCATTTGGCTCTAGGGGAAAGACAACCACCGCATTAAATTCCAATATTAATATGATCATAAAAGATTGTCTCTATAGGATTGGGTTGGCTAAGGCATAGAAGGCCAAAGGAAATCAACTCTAATAGACTCTCGAGGTGCTGAAGGTTAACAGAGACTTTGATTAACAACCATGATAGGGTGGATAGGAGAGTCTATGACTTTGATGGAGATAAGCTAAAGAACACCAAGTTTTACTTAATATTATAAAAAATTGGGATGACAACAAAGGTGATATCTAAATTTTACCGCCAACTTCTAAGGGATATGTAATAGAACTATGAGTAGCAAGTTTGGATCATAACAATAGATCTATCATATAAATCATGTTGCAACTTTCTATTGTAAAGATCTTCTTCACTTATCACATTCACCATACAAGTGGATCAATAAGGACACCATGTGAACAAATATCATTAACCTTTACAACAATGTAAAGAGGACCATCGGGTGCTTTAATCATCTCACTAAGATCAAAGGTAATGTGAATCTTAGGTTCAAGTTTGAGTTTAGATTCGGGTGGGGAATGATTGATGAGGTTGACAGAATTATTAGATTGAATATATGTATTGTAATAGTCAACAACTTGAGTGGAATAAGGAAAAGACTATGTAGACTCAACATTATTGGCCAAATGGGATGGAAAAAGGTTTTTATAGATTTGTAAGTTTTGGTAACCTGAGGTTTTACATATTTTTTCCATTGATCATTAACACCCTCAACAGATATAGCATTTGAATATGTAAGGTTTTGAATAACAAGGTTTGAAATAGAAACATTTTTCAATATCATGATCAGGTTGACAAAACTATTGGCAAAAACCTTTGTGATGAAAGGACTTGGGCAAAGGTTTGGATGTGTCAACCAGTTTAATAGGAATAAAAGCTAACACATTTTCATTAATCAAACTCAACATCACATTATGCAAATATTCAAGAAACTAAGTAAAACTACAAGGTCTAAAAGTAAAAGACAATGAGCCACACTTTTAGATATTGATGTCACTTGCTCATCAACATTTTTGGATGACTTATTGATCTTAATGAAGTTCTTTGGTTTCTAAAACTTGTTATAGGATATGAGACATCACTCTTACCAACTAGAGCCATTGGAGTAGTGCTCTCAAACTAACTCACTTAAATCTGATAATTATGAAGCAATACACATGAGTAAAAGAAAAAAATTCAAGAAGCAAAACCTTATCTCTATTTTTTTTTTTTTTTTGCCAAATTAGAAATTAAAATACATTGCACGTCAATATCAAGTACAAGGTAGGAAATCTAAGCATGCAAATCCTTAAATCTACCAATGAAATTAGTCTTTTTTTTTTAAATTTTATTCCTTGCTTACAATGCATTAAATTAGTCAAAGAAATATTAGGACCAATATTCTTTTGGAATTATTGGATGAAATCATTAGCAAGATTTATAAAGGAGTCAATAGAATAAGGAGACAGAGCAATACCATTGCAATATTTTAGCTCAAAAGGTTCTAGTAAAAAAATTAGTCATGAACTTGTAATCGTGAGAGAAATCACTACACAATGTTTGAAAGGTTTTGACATGGGTCAAAGGATCACCTTTACTATTATAATTCTCGAGATTATGAATCTTAATGTATTATGGAATAACAACACATGGCATCCAAAGCCAGAGGACTAGAAATGTCACAAGTAGGAATGTTAAATTTGGATTGAATCATGAAATCAATTTGCTATTGCAAGGAAGACATTGTTTAAGGCAAGCTACTAATGGTAGAATTAGTAAAGAGTGGTAGTTGATATGTGTGAAATGTTTGGAGAATTATGAGAAATGGAAGGAATGGTGGAGTATGAAAAGGAAATATTATTGTAAGTGGGCATTGATGAAGGTAAAAAAAACATATAGAACATTTGTAGGAATGGTAAGAATGATAGGGTTAGAAGTGTTAACATGTTTAGGATTGATATTTTCAATGTTTGTTATCATAGGTAGATCGTAGGTGGACAATCTAGGAATGGAGGTAGAAATAGGCATAGGGATTTTAACACTAGTAGTAGGTGGAATGAAACTAGGTCTTGAGCACAATCTCCAATAGAATTGATATTTGAATCAATGAGATGAGAGATGTTGCGCAATGTGTGCCAACTTCCCTCATGGGGATTTGTATCATGGTTTAATAGCCTTCTATGTTTTCTAGAAGTCTAGTGATTATATTGGGCATTAATAGTTTAGTATTTTGGTACAACTGAGATCACTACATCTAACAAGTGGATCAAAGCTTGTTCACGGGTCTGAATCCATGCAGGTCATAACAAGTAACACTAGGAGGGGGATTGTTGGTAGTGCACTAACGTCCCTCATGGGGATTTGCGACATGGTTCAATAACCTCATATGTCTTCTATAAGTTTAGTGGTTGTATTGGGCATTAACATGTCAATAGTTTTGTGCAACATAAACCACTACTTTTCACATCAACATCATTCTCATCATTATGAACTATCTACCTTAGACTTTCTACAATGGATATGACCTCAAGATTAGAGTTCTTGTCCTAATCACTAATCAAATTGTTTAAAGTCATGCGAAAGTTTTTGAACTCACATAGTAGGGACTTTTAAGGCCTCATCTTCATCAGAGAAGAGTGGTAAGAGTATTTTTTAATAGTAGGATTACTATCATTAATATGCATGTTGGTCTCATTAAGATTCTTGAGAAAAATAGAAGGCTCAATATCAAAGGAATTTGTAACTCTATTGCTTATCCAAATCCAAAATGCTAAAACTAGGACTCAAGGTAAGAACACCCATGCACAAGAGACTTAAATTAAAATAGTGCTAATGTAAATATAATATTTGATATAAACGTGCAATTCAACTAAGAAAAATGACATTTTTTTAATAAAAAGAACATTTAACCATCAAATGTAAAGATCTAAGGTAAAGCATAAAAATTAGATCTAAATATGAAGAGGATATAACTAACAAAATAAAGAATTATGTGAGAAGAATCAAGTTCATCAAAAATGTACACAAAGAAAAGGGAGCAATGTATAGATAGGCAAATCACTTGGACCATTTTCATGAATTGCACATTTTGGGAAGGAGGATGTCCCACTAGGCTCAAGAGGAGACTCAAATACTAAGTATGGAAATGATCCTTCTCTAAACTTTGTGATTATGAAAAAGGAAATGATTAAATGTGGTAATCTAAATGATTATTTAAGAAATTTACTAAGTAATAAATAATAAATAATAAATAAAAACCACAAGACAAAGCTGATATGTGGTTGAAATTTGAGCTCAAAATGTTAAGGATACGATGGCACTGGAAACATGTACCTAGGACATGATGGAAATGGCAACCTATCCCTAATTTTTTCATTTAAATTTTTCATAAATTGTTGGGTTATTCTCGAGTTGCCTAGATCTTGTCTAACAACTCTATAACATTTTATCACACACATAAAAATAGGAAAAGTTATTCTAAAGGCATTTTCATTGGCCAAACCCTAGTTTGGATATCAATCTTATAAATGAAATAGAATTTAATAAAGGAATTATGTAAAAGGGTAAATGATAGAATAATATTGTATGGACCCTCATGGACAAATGTAGAAATTTCTCATGCTCATGAAGATGCTTAAATGTACTTGAAATCCAAAGAGTTGGTCTTGGAATGTGGTGTGTAATTGAAGATTCCCTCACAATTGCATAGATCTATGAATATCACACCTAGATTTTGAATGTAGCTATGTTTGATAATTACTTACAAATGATGGGGGAGGTGGATGGAAGAATGAATCTTCTTGCTTGATTGAGAATTCCTCTACGTAGCCATCATGGGAGAGAAACGTGTATAAAAATGGAAAACATTATATTTGACATGAATGGTCTTGGAATTAGAGGCTTGGAAATCTTGATATTGGGTACTTCCCTTCAAATCTTGAATCTAATTGCCCTTTACTACTTAAGATCTTCACAACTTGATTGCAAAAGTTGTATATCATGAATATATATCAAAAGAGGAGAGATGGGAAGTTTTATGCTGAATCCATCATCTATGGATTCAAAATTATACTAGGTTGACCAGAAAAGATTTTATCCTGCTAAAACCCTAGCGTCAAGCTTAAATGAAATTTGGACCCCAAAACCCAAATATACGATGCTATTAGAAATGTATCCAATGAGAAATGGGCCAACATTTAAATGGGTTGTCTGGAGGAGCGAAAAGGTGTGGGAAATGAGGAATCTTGCCAGGATCAAGCATAATGAACATTTGATTTTGAAATCGCCAAATAGGGTCTAGTAGGTCCTAAACGACATCCAATCATGGGTGTTAACTTTTTTGGATGGTACACACGCAACTTCTACAAACATTTAGCCAGAACCCTTATCGTCATCAAGTATTTGTGTATTACAAATATTATCCAAGACTTAAGGCCTTACCTTTATTTTCGATTTAGATATATCTTAGAATAAATTCACATCATTAGGTTTGATAGCAACATAAGTCTAAGAATATACCATAATATTTCTTGATTTTTCAATCTATTTTAGTGAGAATGCATCAAACATATTTTTATGGTATGTCATATTATATGTTTGTGTTATTTTTAATCTTTTACTCTTGAATGCATAGTTCCTCTTCTCAAACCACTAGTTCTAAGTCACCTAAGACTATGAGAAAAATTATTTTATTTTTTGTAGACACCCAAAATTGTCTCATTCTTGGAGTTTACTAATTGTTCTTCTATTAATTGAATAGTTATTTAATTAATCATATTTAATCTTCAAATTATGCATTAAACATATCTTTGCATAATCTAATCATTTTCTTAATAATAATAAAATAGTTAATATTATTTAATTAACTTACCTTTAATTGAATGGTCTTTATCCTTTAATTTAATTTAATTTTTGTAGCTGCAAAATTTAAATAGTTACCCAAAATTGTCAAGTAATTAATTCCTCTAATTAAATTGGTTTCTTTAATTTTAATTTCAACAATTTCATCTCATTTCTAATTTTATTTCATATTAATCTTATCTTTCTCCAAAATTCAACTTTTCATTGAATTTGAATCTAAAATATTTCACAAAATAAAAAATAAAAAATTGAATTTATCAATTCTTTTATATCTCAAAATTGTAGAATCCTTCAAAAATAAAAAATTAATTATTTTAGATCAACATTAAGTTTTAAAAACTCTTATCTTTATCTTCTAAAATCTCATCTTCTCTTATTTTTACTAAATTAACTCTCTAATTTTGATTTTAAGTTGGAAATAAATCTCTATCTCTAAAAGTTCCCAAATCTTTCAGCTTATGACTATTTCAATTGTTGATTTTGATTCTCTCATATTAATCTTCAAACCTATTTGAGGATCCCATATTTTGAATGCATCTAATTTATATGAGTTCAATTTTATTATTTTGTGTAATTAGGTAGTCTTATTTTCTTAAATTTATGAACCGAGATGCTATAGAAACCAACCCAAGGTGCCAAACATCCAATTCCCAACAAAGTACAAAGAAGCAATGGAAGTAAATAAGTGAGGTTTAGAATAGTTGTGTTGGTTTGAATGTATTATTTTCAATCTCTTTCCTTTATGTTTGTCTTATATTATTTGTAGGGTTTATTAGTATTTGGATTACTTTGACAATTCGGTGCTACTAATCTTCTTCTTTAGCCTATGTAGATTTTCCTACAATGATGGCATAGCAACAATTAACCCAAGTGAGGTTCCTTTTCAAAATACCTCTACTCACTATGTTTGCCCAAGAAACTATTTTTTGTATGGATGGGATTTTTTTACCCCTGCGTCGGATGCTTCAATAGGAGACAAGTCATTTTGCTTTCTTGAAATGGTGTTTTCAGGTGCTTCCGCACTGTTAAATGTGGTAACATTGGTTGTCATTTTGTGTGCTAACGTGGAGGAGTTTCCACTTTTGCAACTAAGGATAGGGTTCCCTCCCCTCCCCCTCCACCCCACCCCCCCCCAAAAAAAGGGGGAGAAATAAAAGAAAATCTAGTACTATTGGTGGAAGGAGTTCTTCCTATGTTGTCATATTTGTTGCTACTATTCCACCTTAAAAAATAAAAGCTAGTACTATTGGTGAAAATATTTCTTCCTATGTTGTTGTATTTGTTGCTACTATTCCTCCAAAGATGAAAAAATGCCCCATTATCTATGCCAAGACCTCCCATGTGGTGGTATGTGGCCTTGGATGTGGTGGATAATGATGGTTTCTACCAACATCATCGGTTTCTCTATAGATTTGTTAGTTTATGGCCTTCTCTTTCAAATTTGTATCATTGGGTAACAAGTTCCTAGCAATCCTTAGTCTCCAGTAGCATTGATCTTGTCCCTTGTACTAAGAAGTTTCTATTATTATGTCCTCTATTTCTAAATATTGTTTTTTATTGTTGAACAAGTTGTTGGTTTAGGGAAATTTCTCTTTGGCCAAACCTGCATAGTCTCCTTCAACCCTCTTAATAAACCACTTAGTGTGTACCTATAGTACATTAGTCTCCACAATCTTCCACTTTCTTTTTGTGAGATTTCTTGATTTAAGGCCATCAAAAATTATTTTGACTATTTATTGAAGGTGGATGAGGCTATGACTTTGTTGGGTTTCTCTACTTTTACTCACATTTTTTTGTTGACATTAATACACCACTTTCAAAGAATACGGTGCTCATGGTTGGGGATAAGACTTGGACTCAATCATTGGATTATAATGGCCTCCCCTTTCAATGTCATTAATGGTTCTATATTTTCCACCTAGCTATAAATTGTTCTCTTTTAGGTTGTGAAGGTGTTGCTACTTGGTGGAAGGATGCAAATGATGGTCATTTGATCATTCAAGCTTCTGATTCTACATCTAAGACACCTCATAGGCTGACAAAGATCTCTCCAAGGTGATTTTACAACTAAACCATCCTCCTCTTATATGATGGACTCATCTCCACATTGAAATAATAGTTCAATCCCTTCTAGTTTCAAAAACCCTTCACTAATTGTTGCACGTGGCTTCCTCCAACCTTTGTAGTCAATGTATAGTATTGTTTGTGTGTGAAAAATGTGAACAAATATGCAAACACACTTCTATGAATCCTTATACTTGAAATCCTTCAAAATAACACCATGAAAGCGCAAGATCTCAAGAATTGACTCATAGCTTCCTATCATCAATGTGCAAAGACCTTCAAAGCTTTGAAGTGGTGGCTCTCATATGAACATTAGCCTTGGTCTTCACAAGTACATCCAATGAACGGAAGATTCAAATGATCATGAACATGCAAGATATCTCCAAGTCTCCAAGAAAGCTTCAAAAAATGTCTAACATAACGGTAGCATAAGTAGTCATGATCTTCTCATAAGAATGCTCCAAGTCCTCAAGGAAATCACATGAAAGTTCCAAATAATGGTGATAGTAAAATTATCTCCTCCAAAATGAAGGAAGGAGGTCTCCTTATATACCAAAGCCAAGAGGCATTCCCAAATTGGAGGGAAAATAAAAATTAAATGAAAAGGTGTGACCCACATAATAGAATGTGCAATTAGTATTTAATTAAGAGATGTGGAGTGTAAAACTCCATAAAATTATAAGATGAGGGGTGTTTTTATTTAATTTAAGTGTGAAATAATAGGTAAGAGCCTACAACACAATGGTGAATTGTGAACCTCTTATCGAAGAGGTCTTGGGTTTGAATCCACTCACACTTAATAAATAATAATAATAAATCACAACACATAATAATTAATCTTGGCTCCAGCCTCTTACTGATCAAAAGATAATAATAATAAATGTAAAATAATCATTTTTCTTATAAAATAAAGTGTGTGACATTTGTTTAATTATTTCTTTTAAAATAATAATTGTTCCACATAAAATTAAGTGAGGAGGGGGTTTATTTAATTAAAAGGGAGAAATTTTATTTAATTAAATAATACAAAAATCAAGATGATCCAACCATTTATTTAAAATTAATTAAATAGGTTAACTCCAATTTAATCAAGGAAATTGATGTAAAATAATAATGATTAATTAAATAATTCAAATAATTTAATTTGATCAAAGGAAATGGTGATGTAAATATCGATTCAAGCTTGAGATAAATTATGAAACCAGGGCACATAGTCAAGGTGACCATTTTAGGGTGTAAACATTTGCCCCTCTTTGACTAATGTGTGTCCACATACATGACAAGCACATTAAGTCAAAGAATTATAAAATAAAGTGTATATAAAGATTGATTTATGTCAAAAATATATAAAGATTAAGAATCCAACTCTTGTTCCCTCAACATGCCATCTACGGTCTTACAGTGCCTGCAACATAATATGTCGTTGCAGGTCTTATAATTGTAGGTCTTCCCAAAGAGTTTTTAGCAACTATAAAATTCATGAAATATGTATAAATGCAAAAGACAAATATCAACACCTAGAAAATGAAAAATCACACATTGACTTGCCCCAGGTATAATAATCATCTGCCCCAAGCTAGGCAAAAAAAGATGAGTAGATTTTGAATCAACTTTGTAAAAAATGAAGCTCAATAGAGTGTTCTTGCCCCCTTGGGATCAAAATCAAAATGAAGGAAAGGCTAAGTAAGAACAAGATAGCTATGATCAAATCAAAAAAAGGTTCATGATGAAAGATAAGCAAGATATAGATCAAGAAACCAAGGTTAAATCACTAAGCATGAAAAGCATGCCCCAAATCAAAAGAAAGAAGGGGGAAAAATGAAAGACAAGAAGATGGAAAGAAGAAGAGGGAAAATGCCTCAAAAACCATCAACTATGTAAGATATGACATTTCAATTGAGATCATGAACAAGTAACATGTACTAAAAAGCACAATCATGATCAAAGCTAATAGCAAAGAAGTGATGAAGGAGACCTCCAAAAGGTAAACAAACAATTCAAAACCTCCAAAAAGATAAGGGGATAAAATGTATATTCATGTCCTATGACGCTTCTGTCCATTCTATGTACTTACTCATTTCGGCCAAGATTAAGATCCTAGTTTTAATCATCGAGTCGAGCTACACAACCTTCACTGGTCAGAACCATGAAGATATGAATGTAACTCTATCAAAAATATCACACAATCATCACTAATCACCAAAGTAATCTAAATATATGAATGTGATCGAAAGCTTCCCACAATCATCACTAGTCACCAAGGAAACTATGATGATACGAATGGGATCTGATAGTGTTGAGAAACACTGCAAATCTTGAGATCAAAACCACATAAGCAAGAAATCTACCAAAAATGTGTCTCATGGTCCATATTTCTCTAGCTATGTATCCCAAATAAAACCATAGAGACACTCATCAATACTAATCAAATCACTCAAAAAAAAAAACACATGCCCCTAGTGCAAAAATGACTAGGGAGTGAATATAAAAAAAAATGTAGATATAGTGTAGCAAACATGTATATATAGCAATGAACAATCATCATACAAAGAAATATCAAAGCATAGCTCAACATTAAGTATAAACTAAAGCATGATAATCAAGATAAAATTCTCAGGGTAGTATTAAGAAACATTATTTTGGTGTTTAAGATATTTAAGGAACACCGTTGTTGATATTGGAAAATACCATTTCTTTTCTTTTTTCTTTTATGATTTTTTTTAATTTTTGGAATATATCACTTTTTTTGTATTTTTTTAGGACCCATAAATATGTACAGATGCCCCTAGCAAGAACAGACATCAGAGATAGAACTTTTTCAAATGAAGTACATCAAGAGGATCAAGGAACTGGTCTCCCTCAAGTGTAGACAACAAATAGGCAAGCGATCCAAAAGTAGCTGTAATAATAAAAGGACCCAACTAATTAGGCTCAAATTTTCCTTTTTGAGATCTATTTTTTTTATTCTTAGGATTCTCATGCAAAACAAGATCTCCCACAGAAAACTCTCTAGGGAAAACTTTCTTTTCATAAGTCTTATACAATCTTTTCTGATAAAATCTCATGTGATCAAAAGTAGTTTTTCTCTTCTCATCAAGTAACTCAAGTTCATGTAATCTCGTAACTCTGTAATCTTCATTTGTCACTAATCCATTAAGAGTAACTCTCAATGATGGAATCTCATCCTCTAAAGGCTCAATATTGTAAATATGAATAACATCCTTGTTGGCAATTGTAGAATCAGAGTCTATCAGGTTCCTCTCAATTTCTCTTGAATCATAAAGTTGTCTAATAAATGGAGAATCCAGCTCATGAGAAATATGTGAGCTTGAAATCTCATTAATTGTACTAGGTTGAGAATCATAAGCATGAATCACATTAATACCCAAATCAACTATAGAAAGCTCTAAAGATAAATCCAATTCATACTTATTTGAATATGCTCTTTCATCATTGTTTTGTATATCTTAATCATTTTTGAATTTTTGAAGAAGAAGCTTCATTAATTGAACCATGTCCATCTCCCCAAAGAATATTAGTAAAAGGGATCAAATTATCACATATATCTTGTTGATCAAGTATATACACTTCCTCATCATCATCATCATCATAAACATCAAAGATGGGTCCATCATCATTTTCTTCTTTGTAAATCCAATCTCTAACAACAATTCCTTCTTCCACTTCTTCCATAGGAAGTAAAGGTTCAACCAAAGAAACAACCTCACATCCCTCCATTTCACTATCAAGTGTCTTAGATTCTATTACACATTATACAGATTCTTCAACCGTCTCATTTGAAACTCTATCCAAAGGCATATGTAAGTCTGTTGAAATATTATTGATTGTGAAAGTATTAACTCCTTAATACACATCTCAATTTCATTATGTGCAAATGTAACACATCGATGATATGTGGAAGGAACGACTTTCATTTCATGTATCCAAGCTCTAGCCAATAAAATGTTATAAGAAAGGGTACTAGTATCAACCACATGAAATAGAATAGCTCTCTCAACTGACTCAATTCAAATAGGTAAAACAACCAATCCTTTGGATTTTATTTCACTACCATCATAAGCTCTAATAGTAACCTTGTTTCTAGTATCAATATCTTATTTTGAATATCCCAACTTTTCAAATATGTTGAAAGGATAAATATTCAACCCAACACCCCCATCTATCAACACATGTTTAACAAGAGTTTTGTGAATCATGACTTCAATATGTAAGGCAAGATTATGTGGATGATTCACATCCTTATCATATCCCTTAATTGTAACCATGTTGATAACATTGTCTGCATTAGAATATCCATAATTTTGATTAGAATAAGTATAATTCACTTGAGCTTTTCCATTCTTAGATGATTCACCCTTTTCATGCTTAGGCAATGGATCCTTATAAGTTTGATGATCATTATTAGTAGCATGATTGGCACCATCAATTACTAACTTTTCATTATCAATCAAATTCTAAATATCGTGTTTTAACCTTTGACAATTTTTCATAGTTTTACTCTAATGATATTTACAATAGGCATTGTCATCCCAACGCGGACCCTTCACAAGAGGTGGTTTCCAATTCTCAATCAAATTTAATAGCTTTCCATCAACCAACTCTTCCAAAAAATCCTCATAAGGTCTACCAATCTTTGTAAAAGTTCTTCTCTCTTGAGGATTTCTATAATTGTATCTAGAATTTTCTCTATTATTTTGTTGAGAAGATGCTTGAAGTTTCACAGCATAAACACTATATGATATCTTGCAAACGGCTTGATCATCAGACTTAGGTGCATCAACTATACCATCATTAACCATATGTTGATTCCCTTTATAGGAAGTACTCCTATTCTTATTTCCATTATTGTTATTATTCTCATTGCTATTATGCTTGATAATTCCTTAATTCTTCAAAACATCTTCAATACAGAAAGTTGTTTCTACCATATTATGAAAAGTCTCAAACACCCATTTTCCAATTTCATTTCTCAATTCAGGAACCAAATTACTCACAAGTATATAAATTTTCTCTTTTTCTAGAATTTATCTATAGTAACAAGAACATAACTTTCTCCATCTTTGCAAAAAGATAACAAAGGTTTCTCCTTGATCTTGTTTGAGGTTGCATAAATCCAACATAGAAACTGGTTTTTGAGCATTGTAAGAGAAGTGTTGAATAAATTTTTGAACAAGGTCCTCAAAATTCTTAAGTGGGGGAGTAATCTTAGTGAACCATTCC
This sequence comes from Cupressus sempervirens, assembly GCA_028749045.1. Classification (NCBI taxonomy): domain Eukaryota; kingdom Viridiplantae; phylum Streptophyta; class Pinopsida; order Cupressales; family Cupressaceae; genus Cupressus; species Cupressus sempervirens. Next base: position 89,359,602 of record CM053786.1, on the reverse strand, counting down.
ATAGCTTGACCATTTAAACTCCTAGGGAACAAGCTCATAAGATAAGCATCTTTATGTGCAAATTCCAAGCTCAAAGCATTAAACTATCTCACATGATCACTAGGGTCTCCATTCCCATCATGCTTATCATAATGAGGAAAAAAAAATTTCTTAGGGAATTCAACCTCTAGAATACCCCTCTCAAAAGGTAAAGGACAAAGACTCTGTAGAGAAAATGGATTCTTGGGTGTAATTTTATCCATTAACACCTTCATATTTTTCTCAGTTTGTTCTTGAAATGAAGGATTTTGTCTCTTAATATTCTTATTCACATCAAAATCATAAGGTACTTGAACACCTTTTTTGATTAAATCCATGAATTATTTATCCTTATTAATATGAATGTATTGATCTATGTACTTGTGAAATTCTGGGTCTTGCTCTAATAAATCATAATCCACACCAAAACCACATGTAGTAAATTGAGGGTGTTGTTGTGAATTCCTTGGAGGAGACATTTGTCTTTGCTGATATCTAGGAGGACGAGATGGTTATCTCCTATCTCCCTTAGAAGATTGTGAAGGTGACATATGTCTAATAACTCTTGGAGGAGGAGAAGGAGGTGGAGAACCATTACCACCACCAAGCAAAAGTTTCTAACATGCTATTTCATGAGCTCTCTTTTTTGCCTCACATTGTATGAATGCATCCATGTAAGCTTGTTTTTCTTGTAGAAGACATCTCTCCTTGTCACCTCTAGGAGATATAGGAGGTGGAGAAATATTACCTCTCTAAGAAAGAACATCATTTGTTGACCCATATCTTTAGCCATTTCTCTAGGTCGGGCTTCTATATACATACTCGCTTTACTAAACTGACCATTAGGGGTTCTTGGAGTTTTATTGAGAAATTCTTGAGACCTAGCCAAACTTCCATTGATTTTTTGTGCTACTTGTTTCTCTTGCTTCTCCAAGTATGCTATCTTTTCCAATTCATCTTGTCTGATTTTATCATCCATTAGGTGAGAAGATTTTGGTGATAATCCAGGAGGAGCAAGAAATGGAGAGTAGTGTTGATTTCCTCCAAAAAAATCATTTGTTGAGGTAGTTCCATCAATATATTCATGAGTTATGTGAGATCCCAAAGGTTCAACCCCATGTTGCCTCAATAATCTATCATTTATCATATCATCCATGCTTTTATCTTTGCTTCTTGTGAATAACATGTCTTGCTCAAAAAGTAAAGAGGGCCTAGGAATGTTCAATTTACTAAGATTGCTAGGAGTAAACTCAATTTCCATTTTTCCCTTAGGTGTTTGATCAAAGATAGGTTCTTTTTCCTTACATTTTTGATGATTTGGAACTAAGGGTAATTGACCAAAGTTAACTTGAGGTTATTTACCATGACTCACTTGAAACCTAGTCATAACTAGCATGAGAGGGAAAACACTAGTAAATAGGAAGACTCCAAGAAGAATTGGTATGGCTCTTCGACAGTAAAGTAATCACTTGTCCAATTAATAAGGTGTAATAATGTAATTGTCTGTCACTCTCGTTAACTTAATCAACCAATAGAGGTCTCACGATTGGTTAACACAATATGCCACTATTGGTCTCACAATTGTGGAATTATCTAAGAGTTATAATGTTATGTAATAAAATGTAATAATATGAGATAAATTGATATGTTTAGACAAGTGAATAACCACAATCCAAGGATGAAATCAAAGAATCCCAAAGAAAACTTTCTCCACTAGGGAAATCTCTAACTTTGCAAATTTTGATGTTGGCAACAAGATAAGACAAGACTTACTAACTCAAAGATAGCTATGATGCAAGGATCCAAAGTGATAACAAGTTTAGATGCTCAAGATTAGGTCCACAATGGTCAAATCAACTTAGGAATGACAAAGGCACGGTTACCCTAGAGTCCAAATGATGAATGATGAATTGTCCTTTTTTAACAAACTAAGATTAATTTCATATTTATATATAATAATCAGGCACATAGAACAGCAATCAGGGATTTCAAGCAAACATCTACAACCAATGGGCAAGGGACAAAGCAACCTTTCGCATGAACAAGAATAGTGCCATAGTATGAATCTAATCCCTAGAACCACTACTTTGTATGTTCTCAAAATGTTTTTCAATCATGCACATAGTCTTAGAAAAGAAAATTTGGTAGCACTAAGGTTGTTAGTAATGGTCAACTCTATAGCTTTTGCAATCTAAAGTGGGCAAAATCCAATCCCGGTGTACCAAGGTTTTGACATATTCTAAGAATTTAATCAATCAAAAATACTGAGGAGATCCGACAACACAACAAAAGACTACACCCATGGGGATTTACCCCACAAGGACATCTATATAGTAGTTGCTACTATAGTGTCAAAAATGGCTATTACCGCTTGAGGCTCCATACACGTGGCTGACCCAATAAAGAGAGTGTCCACTACAACTAACCCTCTGTAATCAAGGAAGACTCACAAAGTTGTACCACAAGGGGACTTGGTTCAGATTCAAGGGTTCCAAGTTTCTGATGTGCCCAAAAGGGAACATAGCATACTCCTCTAGCCTCTTCACCTCACCCAAACATAGCAAACAAGATTCTTTCACACACTAATTCAAAATCACCTCACCAAATTTTTGGAAAATCCAACAACAAACACCACCAATATCTAAAGAGAAAGTACCAATGGATGTTGAGGACAAACCCAAGCGGAATAGTGAGACAATGACAAATATCCTTCCTTGCCTACAAGGGGATCTGTCGTCAAGAGGAGCTTCGCATGTAAAGCAAGTGAATGGAGCCCAGTCTCTCAAGATCATCAAATAGTGTTCATAGGGCCTAATTACTATGTGAAACATATATGCGTGAAAGAAAATCTAGATCCAATTTTAGAGCACCATATGAAGTGTGAATATATGAAAGCATGTAAAAGCACTCAAGCCAAACACATGAGATGTTCGTTTTAGTTCCAAATCCAAATGTTATAGAGATTCAAAAAAATACATGATAATCCTCACAACACATTTTTTCTCTATTGTACCTTTTGTTTATACTTGAACACTCGCTCGCAATGAACAAAGCAACAAGCATAATAAGCAAACACAAGATATGCAATATATATCCAACTTATGCAAAACTAGAGTTAGATCCAAAAATTTGATTTTTAAGAGTGATAATAATCATAAAATAACCTAAATGAAATCTCACATCATGCATTGATACATTGTGAAAATTAAATGCAAGCTATTCATTAAATGCCCTTTTTTAATATTGATTTTTGACCTAGTCAACAAGATTGGACCTATATGATATGAATTCATATTCAAAACCCTAAATGCAAAAAAGAGACCCCTATCAAAAATAAAAGAGCTTTCCAAAAATGTCAGAATTTTGAAAAGATCTTTTTATTTGTGCCCTAGAGAGCTATTTTGTCAAAATAAACTTTTTTTGCAAATTGAATTATTGAGCCTTAATATGATCTCTAAAATAAAAACACAAAGAACAAACCCTATTTATAATTCAAAGACCTTTCCAAAAATACATATTTTGTTGAAAAAGTGATAATTAGCATCCTAAAATGATTTTTCATGAAAAATCAAGAAAAAAATATAAAAATTTGAAAATACTTCAAAAAAATCTAAAAATTTCACTTAAGCTTCTTTGATATGTCACCAATGAAAATAAAATTTTAGACCAAAATACCAAGCCATTTGGGAGATATGATCGAATCTTTGAAAATCTAGGGTTCTCTTCTCCAAGCAACTCTACACAAGGGGTTAGCTCCAAAAATATCCAAAATCGACATGAAAGAGGTGGGTTGCCCCATGGTGGGTGCCAAAAATGCCTATGAAAAATGTGGGCAAATATGCAAACACACTTCTATGAATCCTTGTACTTGAAATCCTTCAAAATAACACCATGAAAGTGCAAGATCTCAAGAATCGACTCATAGCTTCCTATCATCAATGTGCAAAGACCTTCAAAGCTTTGAAGTGGTGGCTCTCATATGAACATTAGCCTTGGTCTTCACAAGTACATCCAATGAATGGAAGATTGAAATTATCGTGAACATGCAAGATATCTCCAAGTCTCCAAGAAAGCTTCAAAAAATGCTATCATAACGGTAGCATAAGAAGTTATGATCTTCTCATAAGAATGCTCCAAGTCCTCAAGGAAATCACATGAAAGCTCCAAAAAATGGTGATAATAAAATTTCCTCCTCCAAAATGAAGGAAGGAGGTGTCCTTATATACCAAAGCCAAGAGGCATTCCCAAATTGGAGGGAAAATGAAATTAAATGAAAAGGTGTGACCTGTGTGTAGAAAATGTAGACACACTTCTATAAACCATTATTCTTGATAAAACCCATGGAAGAGGGAGTTTCAAGAGCTGGCTTATAGCTCTCTATCTATGACATGCAAAGGCTATGAGATGATGGCTCTCAAATGAACCAAACTATGCAACCCTTGCAAAGTGCACCATAAAATGAGAGATTCAAAGAGTAGAGGCAAGAGTGCCAATATCCAAGCATCTACAATAAAATGCAATGCAAATGCAAGCTATTCTAAAAGAGATGCAAGATAACTAAGAGAATTAAGCTAAAGCATAAATGAAACTAAGCTAATAAAAAGTATGCCATAATATAAGTAGAATGAGAGCTAAGCTAAAATGCAAAAATGCAAGAATGCTCTAAGTCTCTAGAATCACTAAAACAACCTGCAACATAACAATAGAATGAGAGACTAAGATTTTTTGAATGAGGAGAGAGCCCTCCCTTTTAAAGAAAAATGGATGGTAGAGATTAAGAGGCAAAAGAGGAATAATCAAGGGAGGAGAATACATCTTGAGTGATCCATGTGCACAAGCATCTCAGCCAATCACAATTAATGGTTGACTTTTGAGAGGGTTTGAAATGTGTGGAGGAGAATTAAAGTTATTTTAAAAATAGAAGATTCCTCTCACATAGGAAATTGTGCATTCATGTGTAGACAAAAATTCCTTTTCTTTTATTTCTAAAATAGGAATAATGTTTTATGTATGCACATTTAGGATAAGAGATGAGTGGGGAATTTTATTTAATTAAAAGGAGGACATGTTCTTTTAATTAAATATGAACTTGGGATAAAGTGGCATACCATATGTTATAATCAAATAAATTGATTTTTGAGGATTTGGTCAAAAATAACCATTAGATAAATTATGGAAAAATGATAGAAAGGGGGATCATAGTCTAGATGACCATTTTTAGTTGATTACATTTGCCCCTCTTTGACTAATGTTTGATTGGTCTAGGAACACATTATGTCATAGAATGAAGAAGCTAAGATGATAGAGATACCTAATTATGAAGAATGAAATGCAGAAAGAGATAGCAAGTCCTGAATGTATAGTCTAATAGCAATAGTATTGAACACTAGGATAGAGATGATATAAGAACTCAAGAAGAGTACTAACACCAAGAAAAGTAGATAGATCAAGTGAAAATAGATAGTTGTAGGAAAAAGCAATTTGCAACAATGATAGAATATTCATGCCCCCTCGGGATTGAAATCAAAATGAGACAGAGGAGATGGAGAAATATGCTAGATTTGATCAATTTAGAATAAAGAAAAGTTCATGATGATACATAAGAGATTAAGACCAAAGAGTGAACACCAAGCAATGAAGATATGCCCCAATTTGACTAACTTTGACCAAGAAAGATAAAGCATAAGACATAGGTCAAAGAAAGAAGAAAGATGAAATGAGATGAAATAGAAATGAAAGCAAAGGGTGGAAGAGAATAGAAATGATGATTTCCCCAACAAGATTCAAAGATTAAGCCTCAATAGGTCAGCCAACTACATAGAAGAAATAAGAAATTTTTCACTAGCAAGATGAAGCCGAATTTGGATTTTGATCCCGAAAATGGATCTAGGATGTTGAGATTAGAAAAGATAGGTCAAAAGCATGGATGAGATGGTAAGATAGAAAAGAAGAGATAAGATAAGATCGAGAAGAGGTAAGAAAAGGATGAACATAGTTAGTTGACATGTCCATGAAAGATAAAGAAGAGAGCTCTCTCAACATACAAAATGCAAAGCCAAGCTAGAATAAACCCTAGAATGCAATCTAGTATGAAAAGGTCCAATTGCAAGGGTTACATAAGTAGGTCCTAGTTTTTATCATCAAACATTATTAGAGACATCATAAGATCATACAATCATCACTAGTAAAACTATGAGGATATGAATATGATCTATGTTAGATAGAAATGTGAGAATCCAACTTAAGCATCAAAGACATATAGGTCAAGATGACTATGCAATTAGATTCCCTAAGTTTAGTATAGAAAGATTAAAAATGTATCAAGGCATAAGTGCCAGGATAACCTTTTAGTGTGATCTTGCAAAAAAATAGTCAAGGATGATATGCTTGTAAGCCAAAGTGTTAAGTAGGACAAGCATGAATGCTCAAAACATTATAGACTAACAAAGTACACCCACAAGTAGAAATCAAGAAAACATGCCCCATACCCCCAGTCTTCTAGTCAATGACATCCTTGAAAGACTATTAGGGAGAAAACATATAGCAAAGAAATCAGCATAGACATCACACAAAGAAAATATTGATCAACATAGTTCAATCGCTAAAGTGTTTAAGTGTGTTTGTGTGAGTCACTTGGCCATTTCTTGAAGACTTGAATCTGATAGTGAGAAATATTGCAACATCAGAGGCTATAGGTAAACTATCTGAAAAGTATTGAGTGTAGAACCAGAATCAGTGTGCAAAGAACATTAACAAATAAAGTAAACATTCACAAACCAAAAACTAAATTCACATATATGCTTAGACAAAGAAAGCAAACAAGAAGTGCAAACCTCACAAGAGAAAACAATCCATGCTTTCTTGATTTTGTAGATGTGTCCTTTTGCTATGGATGTATGCTCAAGATGCTCAAAAGTTGCTTCAATGGAGATGGGTAATGGCAAATTGGTAGCTTTGTGAGCTCTCAATTTGGCATTATAAGGGTAATATTGATGGCTTTGGTTCTCAAAATAGCATGGTAACTTTAGCTCAAAGATTGTTGATGAAATGGCTTGGGATGGGATTCAATTTATAGGCTAAGGGGTAGAGAGATGGAGGGCTTAGATGCAAGGATGGATGAAGGCTTAAGGAGGGCTAAGATGCATTCAAAGGGGAGCACATGGATTGTGCTTGTTTAGCACCAATGGGAAGGTGACACTTGTCACAAGGAGGATGAGTGTGAGAGGGTAGGGTAAAGGGTTGGTTAAAGTCATGATGAGTGGGGTTGAGTATGTAAGAGGGATGTAAGAGGAATGAGTGTGGAAGAGGGAAGAGTGTGGAAGATGGGTGTAAGAGTCATGAGTGGGTTTGTAAGAGTCTTTATGTTTTGTAAGAGCACTCATGACTTAGTGGTTGGGTTTTTTTGAGGGGAGACTTTGGTTTAGATTAGGAAAGTCTTAAACTTGTTTAAGGAATGTGACAACATTAGGGGGTGGATTAGGCTTGGGTTTAGGATTAGATTAGGGATGTTAGAGATGTGCAAGTGGATGGCATTAATGAGGGTGGGTGAGTTAGTGGCTAAGCTTGGTTAGTATGGGTGGATGGGGTGGATTAGGCTAAATGGAGGATTAGAGATAGGTTAGGGGTTTTTGAATTTGAGGATTTCATTTATCAAATAGATTTATTTAATAAATGGGGATTTTTGGAATTAGATAGAAGAATAGGATTTAATTGATAAATAATAGATTATTTGATTTATCAATTAGGACTATAGATGATTAATTAAATTAATCAACTAGGGGATGACAAAGGATTAATTAAATAGAAATTTAATTAATAATACCCTTTTTAGATAACTAAATAGGATTACTAAAATAGTGTAATCAAATTTAGGTGTCTACATTTTGCCCCTCTTTGACATAGTGTTAAGAAAACACTATTTCAAAGAAGTTTGAATGAAGATGACACGAGGAAGATGTTTTAGCAACAAGGTTGCCCCAGTCTCGGATAAGAAGAGGAGAGACTAGACTTAGATGATGCCCCCTCAAGAAGGCGATGGGGAGAGAAATGAGGCTCGACGACTTCTTGAAAAGTACAAGAAATTGAGACGAGATGGGACACAGGTTGGCAAAGAGAAGGGGCTGAATTAGCTCAAACTCTCACTACGGGAGAATGATAAAGGGAAATCAGAGGCACAATAGTAAAGGAAGCTTAAGACTTTCCAGGATTTGGGGAGGGGGGGGGAGGAGGAGCGGAGCTCTATTAAAGGAATCCATGGTAGGGAGATGGATGATAGAATGATAAAAGTTGATGCAACAAGATTTCAAAGAGTCAGATTGGCGGAAGATGGGTTTCGGGAATCCCTAGGACTAGGATTGTGGATCTCGAAAGATGAGGCTTGGTGGATTGATTTGATTGGTGGATCCCTAAGACTAGGATTGTGGATCCCTAAAGCTAAGCGTGAGGAGTGATTCAAAGAGATACTGATGCATAAGCTAGGGTAGGAGCGACAGATGTAGGATATGGATGGGGGATAATGGAGATGAAGGGAATCCATTGAAGCTTTCTGAGCGGGGGGATACTTCAAAGAGAAGTACCACCATGTAGTTGAGCACTAGATTTGCTATAGGACTGTTGGTTAATTGCCAAGGTTACCAAGAACATCATGGCCTTTTCACCAACCATCCAGAGGACTGACAAACTGACTCAAAACAAACACACAAGGATTGCCCCAGTATCACACATGAATCCCAGAGGAAGCAACGTGGAAACGACACTAGGTAACCCACAAGCAGAAAAAGAAAACAAGCAAAAGACCTGATCAAGACCTTACGCTCTAATTGCCCCATTCGCAGCATACCATGATATGGAAGATCATGGCAACCTTGAGGAGGGAACAAAGAGATTGCTTGGAAAAGATATTTCAAGACCCAAAAGGGAAGATCCCAAATCAAAAGAAAGTGAAAATCCAAAAGAGAACTGTTTGCCAACGAGATGGGTAGCACGAGGTACTAACGGACCAAGATTAGACATAAGGAAAGCTATATCCTGCAAGGACCTATCGGAGAGCACCTAAGCTGATGGATCGGGCTGAGTGATGCGTCTGGCAAGCTGAACTAAGAAGGATAACACTTTGGTGACATGACATCTACCTAAAGGATGCATTGGAATATCTAACCAAGGTGTGTGATGTGTGCAAGATGTTGACCAAGGATGAACTAACACGAAAGCCGGATAGATACAATGATACTAAGCTAAAGAGGATGTATAAGCTGACAGACCAAGATATGTTACAAATGTACAAGTTTGTTCATGTTTTGGTTTTTTGTGAGATGGAAATGTTTGTGAAGGATGGGGTGTCTATAATAGTTGATAGGTGGATAGGTAGATGGTTTGTGAAAAGTTTAAGGAAAATGGGATTCTGTGTGTGCATGTGATAGGATACAAGATCATTTACAAGATGGAATATGGTACAAGCTTTGGACAAGATTCAAATATATACAAGGTATGGTACAAGATTTACAAGGTATAATACAAGCTTTGGTACAAGATTTACAAGTTGTACAGGAGGTATTGACAAGCTCCATCAGATTTTGGATATTTGATTGGAACACCAAGGGAACAAGCAGGTGTTTTATGGGATGGTGGGTGGATGGATGAGGGATAGGATAGTGATAGATAATGGATTAGTCTTTAGCACACAAGGCGCCTGAATTACCAAGTTTTCACCAAGGTACCTATCCAAAGCGCTTGAATTGCCAAGTTTTCACCATTGGATGCTTATTTCTCTTTACTATTTCTTTTTTTTTTTTTTGTATTTTTTCAAAAGCTGGGTATACCAAGGATCTTCAAGCATAGAACTTCTTGAGATGAATGATGTTAGTGGGATCATTCAAGAGTTTTCCTTCTGGTGTAGATAATTGATAGGCTCCGGAGCCAAAGGAGGCAGTAACCACATAGGGACCAAGCCATGTAGGTTCAAACTTGCCTTTCTTTTCTCGATCTGCTTGGACTTTCATATTTTCTTTGAGGACGATGTCACCTGGCTGAAAGTGTCGTGGGAGCACCTTCTTGTTGAAATTCCTTTTGAGACGAGTTTGATAGACTGTGAGATGGTCATAGGCTTGTTGTCTCTTCTCGTCTAAGAGATCTAGCTGGGTGAGACAAGCTACTCTGTATTCTTCATCTGAGATTTGCCCTCGCAAAGATATGCGTAGTGAGGGAAGTTCAACTTCTATAGGTAATACGGCTTCGGCACCATAGACTAGGGAGTATGGAGTTGTGCCCGTGGATGTACGGAAGGAAGTTCGATAGGCCCATAGAGCCGGATTTATTTGAAGGTGCCAATCACAGCCGGAATCATTGACAACTTTCTTTAGGATTTTGAGGAGGGTTTTATTAGTTGCCTCTGCCTGGCCGTTACCTTGTGGGAAATATGGGCTAGAAAAGCGGTGATGGATGCGGAGGGAAGTGCATAATTCTTCCATATTGAGATTTTCAAAGTTACCTCCGTGGTCACTGAAGATGGTGGATGGGATGTCGAAGCGGCAAACAATGTGGTACAAGATGAACTTGGAGACTTGAACTCCTGTAGCTAAGACTAGGGGGACTGCTTCCACCCACTTAGTGAAATAGTCTGTAGCTATTATTATCCATTTATGTCCATCAGATGAGAGAGGGGTGATAGTTCCAACTAGATCAAGGCCCCAACAAGCGAAAGGCCAAGGTGGTGCAATAGGTTGTAGATCCTGTGCTGGAGCGTGCACAAGATTTGCATGCTGCTGACATGGGAGACACTTTCTGACAAATTCACAAGAGTCTTCTTCAATGGTAGGCCAATAGTAGCCTACTCTAAGGATTTTTCGTGCTAGGACAATACCACTCGTGTGGGCACCGCAAAGTCTGGAATGTACTTCTTTTAATGCCATCGCGGCCTCATTTTCATCTAAACATCGAGAGAGAGTATTGTGATAACCCCGACGATATAGGGTATTGGCTATGATAACATAGCGGGATGATTTTTGGATGAGGTTTTGGCGTTGGGTACATGTGAGGTGAGGGGATATGATACCATCGTTAAGGTAAGCGTGAATTTCATGGTACCAAGGGGATTGGGGACCAACCAAGATACAAACACGGTTTGAATCCTCATTCGCATAGGCAGGTGTGAGGAGCTGCTCAACTAAAAACTCATATTGCGTAGCTTCTTGGGGAATTTCCAAGAGCGAGCCGATAGTGGCCATGGCGTCTGCTGCCTTGTTCTGCATTCGAGGCACTTGTGTAAACTGAAGCTTTGTAAAATGATGGGTCAGCTGATCAACTAGCTCTTTGTAGGGTAATAGCTTTTCATCTTTGGTTTGATATTCATTTAAGACTTGTTTGATAATGAGTTGGGAATCACCAAAGACTTGTAACTCAGTGATATTCCATTCTGCAGCTATCTTTAATCCTGCTACAAGAGCTTCATATTCTGCTATATTGTTGGTGCTAGGGAATTGTAGCTTGAAGGCTTTTGGAATGTAATCTCCTTGAGGTGTAACTAATAATATTCCTGCCCCTGATCCATGAGAGGTGTATGAGCCATCAAAATAAAGCTTCCATGGGGGTTGTTCTTCAATTAGGCAGATATGCTCATCTAGAAATTCTGTGAGTAAAGGATATGCATCTACTAGAGGTGCATCAGCTAGGTGATCTGCTATAGCTTGCCCTTTGATTGCCTTTCTGTCCACATACTGGATGTCAAACTCACTTAGTAGCATAACCCATTTGGCCAAACGGCCTGTAAGTGCTGTTCTGGAGAGCATATACTTGAGAGGGTCAATCTTGGAGACTAGTTGGATGATATGACTTAGCATGTAGTGGTGAAGCTTTTGAGTTGAGAAAACAACTGCCAAACAAGCTTTTTCCATAGGAGTGTAATTGAGTTCATAACCAACTAGGGTTCTACTGATATAGTAGATGGCTCTCTCTATACTATAATCATCATGTTGTGCTAGAAGTGCCCCTAGAGCAGTAGGTGTTGCTGATATATACAAGATCAAGGGACGACCAGGAACTGGTGGAACCAAGATAGGGGGATTGGTGAGATACTGCTTGAGCTGATCAAAGCTGCGCTGACATAAAAGATCCCACTTGAAGTTCTCATTCTTCTTTAGCAAGTGTGAAAATGGGGTACACTTATCTGCAAGTTGGGAGATGAAGCGCCGGACAGATTGAAGTTTTCCCTGAAGAGAGTGAAGCTGTCGCAGTGTCTGGGGAGGAGGCATGTCTAAGATAGCCTTGACCTTTTTGGGGTCGATCTCTATACCCCGTTTAGAAACTATGAAGCCTAGAAGCTTTCCAGATGTGACCCCAAAGACACACTTCTTGGGATTTAGCATGAGATAATATTGGGCCAACCTATCAAAGACTTTTTCCAGGTCAGCAAGATGATCCATGAAGGTGTGAGATTTGACCAGGATATCGTCCACATAATCTTCCAAAATGCTATGGATAAGATCATGAAAAATGGTTGTCATAGCTCTTTGATAGGTAGCCCCAGCATTCTTTAGGCCAAAAGGCATCATGGTGTAGCAAAAGGTTCCCCAAGGGGTAGTGAATGTTGTCTTATGCTGATCCTCTTCTGCAATCTTGATCTGATTATACCCAGAAAATCCATCCATAAGGGACAAGATTTCATGTCCAGCTGTAAGATCTACAATCATATCTATGTTGGGCAAGGGAAAATCATCCTTTGGACAAGCTTTGTTAAGATCTCTAAAATCAGTACAGATTCTGATGTCACCGGAAGGCTTAGTGACAGGGACCATGTTGGAGATCCATTCTGAGTAGTCGATAGGTTGGATAACCTTAGCAGCTAACATTCTTTCTAGTTCAGCTTTGACTAGTAATGCCACCTTGGGGTGCATTTTCCTAAGCTTTTGTCAGACGGGCTTGATCTTTGGATCGACTGCAAGATGATGAACTACAAGCTTTGGATCGAGTCCTGGCATGTCCTGATATGACCATGCAAATTGGCCAATGTTCTCTCATAAAACCGCAAAGAGGAGGTCAGCTTGGTCTTGTGATAGGGATGCAGCAATGTGAACAATTCTAGGGATCTCTGAAGAACCAATGTTGACTTCTCTAGTATCCTCTATTAGAATAGAAGACACCTCTGGTCAATTATCTTGAGGAGGCAATACTAAATCCTCATGTTCTGCTTGTGGCTCTGGATTTTCTTGCTGAGGGGTTCTCTTCGCTGCCTTAGCTAGTCCCAGATTTACCTTAGTTCCAGTTTTGGGTGTATCAAAACTAGGTTGGGGATTTTCTCCAAAATACCCCTTGGGATCTAGCTTGTAGATGTAGGCAGAATCTGGCTTTGTCTTCTTATGAGGAGTTTTAGCTCCCATGAATCTTAGAAGCACTTCCTCTGATGTGAACTCATCAATATGTATGACACTTGGTTGGTCCCAATCTATGAGTTGTGGATGAGCAAGTGGTAGGTCAATGAGATGGATGGATAGTTCTCAGAGAACAGAGTCTCCTAGGAAGATTTAGTCTGGGATATCGTCGTAGGCTCTCTTTTCAACTTCCTCAGGAATGTCTTCAATTTTGACAAGGTCGCGGTGGATGTTCGAAAAAGCGTGACCATTCTCGTTGGTGCCCCTAGTTGTGGGTATGCCAAAGCCAAGACCTGACTTTATTTCCCAATCATGTGCTTTGATGGGACATTGCATGCCCCTTTCTTCTGGTCCTAGTCCACCTCCTTGATAGTTCCATTTTTCAGTGATGAGCTTATGTTGTTGGGGATACTTCTGGCTGAAGTGATCAAGGCGTGCTTGATTTCTTGGAGGTGCATCCTTATGTAGCCAATTGTTGATATCTGGAGAGAGCTCCTCATGAAGAGGGGTTTTTGAGGACACAAAGGTGGATGGGCCAAACTGTTTGTATCGAGGAGGTGGAATCTCCTTAGCTTTGTGATATGTTGGCCGTCCATGGGTATGTGGATCAAGTGGGATTGCTCCGACAGCAAATGCATCTGATAGACTATATTCTCCACATCCTTTGTTGTTGATCTTTATAGTAGATAGGGTGGAGGCAAGGATGGTTTCTGCGTCATTACAAGTGTGGGATGAGCTGGCGATGGCTGTGCCGATGTCTATTCCAGGGCAATGGTTTGTATATGAAGCTTCAACCGCATTGCAGTAAGCAAAGGGTTCTGGATTGGCATGGATGGTTACCTCAGTGCCCTGATGCGGAAATTTGATGCACTAATGGTAGGTGGATGGAACGGCCTTCATAGCATGAATCCATGGGCGACCGAGGAGGATGTTAAATGGTAGGTTTAGATCAACAACATGGCAAACTGTCTCTTGAATGACTGGCCCAACCTTGATTGGTAGCAAAATAGTCCCTTCTGTGGTCCTTTCCAAGTTGTCATAAGCTTTGATGGTGATAACCTCACTGATCATATCTGCCTCAGTATACCCAGCTTGTTTTATGAATTTTAGGGTGCAAATGTTCAAGGCTGATCCATTATCTATCATTACTCTTTTCACGGCAAAATTGGATACCATGATGCCTATGCGAAGCGAAAGGGTGTGATCTGGCTCAACTGCGGGTATGTCGGTGGGTTTGAAAGATAGGGCACATGAGGATGAAAGGTGTCCAACAAGATTACGAAAATCAGTAGCATTGATATCAGAAGGGACACGGGATTCTATGAGAGCACTGTCAAGGATGTCTTTGTACACAGGACTAGTGTGGAGAAGGTCTAAAATGGATATTTGGGCTGGCATGTTCCCAAGGTGTTCCAAGATATTGTACCAGATTTTTGATGGAGCTGATGGTGTTGATGAAACTGGTGGGCCTGCGATGTTAAATCACGCTCTTCGAGTGGTGACCGCACACTCATTGTCTAGTCCTTGGATATTGATAACATTGACAGAAGGCTCTTTCTCAGATATACAACCTATAAGGCTACCATAGTCTATATAGGATGAAGTGTGGTCATTGTTCTTCCCATGCTGTTGGTTTGGCTGGTGGTTGTTGGTGTTGTTTTGGATAGGTGCTTTTCTAGGATTTTGGTTGTTGTGTGGAGGAAAAGCATTTTGATAAATCTGTAAGCCTGCATTGGGAGAGGTTTGGGCACCAACAGTGATTTCCTTCCGATCAATGAGGTCTTGCACATAGTCTTTCAGTTTCATGCATCTGAGGGTGGTGTGACCGTTTACCCTATGGAACTTGCAATACTCATTGTCCTTGTACCATGCAGCTTTGGATTGGCTTGGATCAATTTGCTGGGTAGGAGGAAATTTGATGAGGTTTTCCTTAGCCAATTTCTCAAAAATAACATCCAATGGCTCACCAAGGGGTGTATAGTTTCTAGGTGCAGGTTGGAATCTGGGCTTTTGCCCTACAGCTACATTGATGGCATTAGCTTAATTGTTAGACCCTTGAAAGTTGGGTCTTGTATTGTGGTTTTGATAGCTTTGGTTATTTCGTTGTTGGTAATTGGTAGCTTGTTGGTTGTTTGTTTGATATGGTGGGTTATACTGGTTTTGAGAAGGACCAACGATATTCACATGTCTGGTGTCAGTAACCCCATCTGTTGCAACATGCTTGTTTTTGTTCCAATACCTAGACTTGTCATTGGAATGTGATTGATTTTGGTTGGCCTCTTTGTAAATCTTTACCACACCATCTTTGATGAGTCCTTGCTCAAGGATCATTCCTTTCTCTTTGATATCCTTATAGGTCTGCAAACAGTTCATGGTCATGTGGTGAGCCAAGCTAGGATGTGCATTATCAATAAACATTTTCACCACATGGCATTCTGGCAAGGTGCAGGATATGCGGGTGGTAAGGGTTTGCCATCTTTGCAGGTATTCGGCAAGGCTTTCTCCACCTTTTTGCTTGGTGTGGACAAGATCAACTATTGATAGCTCTGTTTCAACAAGATGGGCATATTGGGCTACAAATGCCTCAGATAATTCAGCAAAGTTTTTAATTGTGCCATAGGGGATTCTATAAAACCAATTTCTTCATAGGAAAAACATATTAGAGGGATTTTACCTTTGTACTTTCCTCTACTCCTAGAATATTTCTTTGCAATTAAAGTTTCAACAATTTCAAGATCATTGTCTAATCTTTCTTCAGTTTCTTCTTCACTTTCCAATTGATTATCTTTTATTTTCTTTCTTTTTTCTTTGAGTGAGAGTTTAGCTTCAAATGCAAATTCAATATTCTTGGAGGCAGGAACATAGTTGTCAAAATTGTCTAGTTCAAAAGTTGTCAATCTTCCTACTAAGGCATCCAAACTTAACTTGTGATTTGGATCACATTTTTTTTCTTGAATAGAAAATACTCTAATTTCATATATAGGAAGCAATGTTCTTAGTACTTTACTTACAATAGTTTCTTCTTTGATTTCTCCTCCAGATGCTCTGATTGCACTAACACTTGCTTTGATTCTTTCCACATATTTTGCAACATTTTCATCTTCTCTCATCCTAATTTGATCAAATTGTCCTCTAAGGTTTTCTACTTTGGCTCTTCTTACATTGTAATCTCCTCCATAGATTTCATTTAGCCTTTTTCACATATCAAAAGTAGTTTTACAGTCTTTGACCTCATCAAATTTAGCATAACTAAGAGCAGATACAATGTCAATCATCATGATGTTATGGTTCTTCTTCTTAGCAATATCATCAATTGATACCATTTTAGTGGGAGTTTTATATTCTTCATTAAGATATTTGCATCCTAAATCACTAATGGTAGCCAGATGAAGCCCCATAAGTCCTTACCATGCTACAAAGTTATCTCTATTTGCCTTTGGAATCTCTCTCTTGTAAGACATCTTGATCTTTAGCTTAGGTTCTTGAAACCTTCTCTGCAAGAACCAAAAGCTCTAATACCAATTGTTGGAAATATAAAAGGAGTAACTAAGAGGGGGGTAAATCAGTTACCACTAAAATATTTCACAGATCCCTTAGATGTCAACTATAAAATTGAGATTGATAAAATAGATTATTGTTGTTACTCGGTAAACACAGAAATTTTTGTAAGTCGATAAATGCAAAGTGTGAATTACTTTAGTGAATCTTAAGATGTTATCATTAATTACTTGCAAGCATGAAAGAAATAACATGAACACATTAGACACCAAAATTTAACGTGGAAACCCAATTTGGGAAAGACCACCAATGTAACTAGTTACTATTTTTCACTCTTCTGAAGTGAGTCTTGTTAGGAGCCAACCTTGATAAAGGTTACAATACACATTGTTAGGTGTGACCCTATTAAAGGATTTAATCACCATGTTAGGAGTGACCTTGCAAACAGTCTTGAAACAATTTAAAGGAATTGCCACCTTGATAGAGGATTTACAAATGGCTATTAAACCAACTTTGTTAAGAGATTTTAGATCACTAATAAAATGGTTAGAGAGTAACAATGAAATGACCTGATTGTAATGCAACTAAATTGTTGATTAAAGATTTCTACTCTAGTTCATACTTGATCCTTCCTAATTGAATAACACTTTTCTACTCCATAAGGATACCTGTGTATCCTTCAAGTTTGCTTCCTCTTCTTATCTCTTTTCAACTTATTCAACTTGCACACATCACACTTATGTTTGAAATCACAACTTCACCTATACCTTTCAAATTGTCAAGTTAGCTCAAATATAAATTAGAATAGCCAATATTTATCACCTCAGTCAACTAGAATCAATAGGTAAAATAATTAAGCTTTATATGCCAAAACAAGAAAAATCCTTTGGTAGCTGACCTAGCTCGATAGAAACTAATTCTAAAGTGATTTCCTATGTTAACCAACAGAAGCTTGGGTAACACTATGAACTTACCAAATTCCTTTGGTAATCGAGTGAACTTGGTTAGCACTGACTCTATTCAACTTTCCTTTGTTAACTGAGTGAGCTCAGTTAACACTCTTTTATGCTTAACTTCCTTCGACGCTTGAGTGAGCTCTGTAGAAACTACCTTATGTACAAAGTAAACTTAGGAATGCTTGGTAGACTAGAAAAACTACCTTCATTGACCAAGTGAGCTTGGCATGCACTGACTATCAACTGATATGACATTTGTGTAACATCAAAGAAAACACACAATTAAGAGTAACCATGTCAAGAGACCTATGAGAACCATGTTTTATTTATTGTGATCAAGACCAAGGGTTCAACTAGATAGGATAGCAATGGGATAGAGCAATAAGAATAAAGTTGGATATAAAGGATATGAATGAATGAGCAACCATAATAAAGAATTCATGGATAAGATAGCCAATATGCAATGATAGCTCAACAATGTCAAGATCAAAGAGGAAGAGGGAAAAGGGAATAGATGGATGATGGAAGAATTATGTATGATGCCTATTTACTAGGTTTTCATTGTGGTACTTATCCAAGGTGCCACAAGAAGTGGTTTTCACCATAGGAAAAAATTATTTCTCTTTACTTTTGCTACCAGGGTGCCATAAGAAGTGGTTTTCACCATGGTACTTCTTCTTCTTTTTTGAAGTTTTAGAAAGAGCTCAAGTTGTTTGAATGTAGATAGTGCTCCTATAGGAAAAATAAGTCATGATAAGCCAAGACCATAGAAAGGTATGCTCAAACATGTTGATATGGTGATGGAATGGAGATGATTGTAGGAGTATATGAACGATAAGGGTTCATGTCTTGAAAGAAATGAATGAGCATGGATAGCAAGTAAGTGTAAGTTTTAGAGGATTTCATGAGGCTAGCTAAAATATTGTGCAAGATCAACATTGACACACATATTGAAGGGTATTGGAATGATGGAGGAATCATGGATGAAATAGCTTGAGGTTTAGATGTATGAGGTGGTAGAAGAGATTTCAAAAAAAGTGGAGGAGAAGGCTTTGGAATATTTTTAAGAAGATTTTTGGAGAAGATGGAATGGAAGCCTTTGGAAGCTTGAATGTCAATTTTGAAGTATTCAAGTCTTTCAAGAGAGACATGGAAATCCATACAACTTTAGATTTTTCTTTGGATACTTCATAACACATTTCCTCAATAATGGGTTTAGGAAGCCATATTTTCTTTGATTTAGCTTTTTTAATAGTGGACCTTTATGGTCTCTTGAATTTCTTCTTTGCATTCACATATCGATTAGATGGGACATAGTGATCTTCATTTTTCAATGGATTCTTATGTTTATTCTCCCTTTCAAAAGACTTGGGATTTGTGGATGAATAAGGCTGATATGACTGGTTTAGATGGATAGATGGGTGGAAATTCATCAAGGATGAGTTTCTTTGTTGATCTTGAGGTATGATGGGAGAGCTAGGAGTGGAAAATGTAGGAGATGAAGGAACATAAGGTCCCAATATAGATGGAAGGTTTGAAGGCTTTAGTTTTGATGGATAAGGACCAAGGATAGACTTTGGATATGAAAATTGATAATGAAAAGGGATATCAACATCTTTAGAGTGAGAAATATAGTCAAATCCATTAATAAACTCATGAGTACCTTTGATAGTAACAACATTTTTAATAGGAGCACTTGAAGCTTGAGCACAATTTTGAAGTGGATATGGAGAAGTAGAACATGAGGGGGTGCTTTGATCTTGACAAGTAGGTTTGGATAACATAGGAAGAGAACTTTTATCATAATTTTTAGTAAGCTAAAGGGAAATGGAAGTGATATCTTCATCATTCTTGGGGGATGGAAAAGACATAGGATACATAGGGGTAAAATTTTGAAGGAGATGAGAGGATGCCTGATCTTGATCTTTCTTGACATTTATAGTTTTTTCTTTTTGAGTCCTCTTGACATGGACTCACTTCTAAGGACAAGGGATAATGAAAAGTAAATGGAATAGTGCTTGGATCTTTAGGCTTAGTATCATGGAAAAGGTTTGCAGCCAAGTGAAGGTTAGCTTGAGTTTCTTTTAGAGGTAGCCCTTGAGGGTACACATAGTCCATATGGAATGTACTAAGTTCTTTGTTTGATGGAGTCATGTTGGAAAGCTTTGAAGTGTTGGGAGGTGCATGAGTGTTGGAAGAAGTGGAGGTATCAAGGAAACCATCACTAGACATAGGTTCATTAATATGATCTTTCTCAAGAAAAGTATCCTCATCACATGAGTCATTAGAGGTATCAATAATTTTATTATCAATAAGATCTTGGATTTTATGTTTCAGCTCAATGCAGTATGAGGTACTATGTTCACTATGTCAATGATAAGCACAATAGATATCCAAGAATGGGTTTCCATATGAGCTAGACTTAGGTAACGTGATGAGATTGGTGCCAAGAAGTGTTTGAAAAGTGTCATCATAAGAATCTTCCAAGGGAGAAAAAGTTCTATCAAAAGTATGTCTGGATTCCTTTTGTTGTTTCTCAAGTGTATGGTATGCATCCATGTCTTCATCATTTTCTTGGTCAAAGATAGGTCCATCGTGATAGCTTGGAATAGGCTCAAAAAAGGTATCACTTTCTTTCTCTCTAAGGAGGTCTTTAGATCTAGAAGATGAAGACATTTTATGTCTTGGAGTAGAATATGTAGACCTTGAAGAAGATGAACCATGTGTATGTAAAGGTCTTAAAGGAGATACATTTAAGAATGAAATCTTCTCCTCTAATCTTTTCTCAAGTGTAGACTTCATTTCTATCATACACTTAGATAAATGAAGGTAAGAAAGATCATTTGTTTCTTCTAGTTCTTTGTATTGAACGTATAGATCTTGAAACTATTTAGTGGCATGGAGGATATCATGATCATCTAGATTTGGTTGAGGTTTGGTAGCACAAGGTTTGAATTCCATAGTGGTAGATAGATAATCAAGCATGAAGGAGACTAGAGGAAGCTAAGAAGGTGACACAAGATAACTTGATGTCCAAACTAGAGAGGTAGAGTGTTCACTTGTCAAATAGTAAAGACAGAGTAAAATGAATTGTCAAGAAAGTGTCCAAGAAACTTACAACACTAGTGACTCAAGTGAAGATCTAAGAAAGAAGCCAAATAGCCAAGTAGATAGAGCAAGCGGGGTGAAAAGTGAACAAATTTCCCCAACATAAGAGTGTAGTCAAGAAATCAAGGTAACCATTTCAGCAAAAAGATAATTAGCAAGTGGAGATAGACCATGAAGATAGAAAAACCAAGAGCGTTAAGACCAAAGAGACATTTTAATCATGTTCAAGCACTAGAGACATACAAAAGAAAAGTCAAATGATGAGACTCCTCTTAGCAAGAAACACAAGAAAATATGTGAACTTGATGTTTTGACTTGTTTGACAGAGTTTGACAATAGTTGATAACATAGAAAGTTTGATGTTCAAAAACAATTTCTTTCCAAGCAAGATACCACATGGAGTATTCTTCAAACAATCAAGCAAGGGACAAAGCAACCTTTCATGATAAAAGCATATGTGAGGTCTTAAAAGAAATCTCTAGAACTATCGTCATGTGTATGTTCAAAATATTTTCATAGGTCTAGCACATTTGACAACACACCAAACAATATCTACCTAAAAGTCGTAGTTCATTACTCAACAACTTGGCCCACGCTTGATGCTCTTTCGCCTCACACCAAGTGATTTCCCACAAGAGATATTAAATTTGTCATGGAAGTTTCATAAGCACAACCAAGGGAACACATATGGTGAGTTTAAATCTTGGGGTGATCTAGGTAGTCCACTAGGATCGATCCTTGCACCAAGAAGTTGAGCAGAAAAATAGGGTAGATACTAACATCGGGTGTTGAGAAGGGGCTTCCATTCATAATTTTCCTCTTGCACCTAATTAAGGGACACCCCACCTTGCGGTGGGTAACAAACCTTGTGGCCACAAGAGCACTTTAAGCATTCTTGCTTAGTGATCTCCTTATGATTGAAATTCCATAAGAGATCACACTAAGCGAAGAAAAATACTACATCTACCAAGGTTTTGTGTCCTTAATAGCCTTGAGTTTATAGTGGGTTGAAAGAGCCAAAAAAAAATTCATGTTCCCACTTGGGTTGTTCCTTTTAGGTTGTCCGAGAGTAGGCCCTCTAAAGGATTCTAACTACTACAAAATGGATGCACTCTCAAGGGTCAAGATTTTTGATTCACCTCAAGGGTGAAGAACATAGTGTCCTATCTTGATTGCTTCCCCCAAACATGCCAAGAAGATTCAATTAACCACTTGCCTTTGAAATCCAAAGGTGGGTCAAGATTTCTAATTCACTGTAAGGGTGAAGAGCATACTCTCCTATCACTAAAGAATCTCAATTGCAAGTTTAGTGTGCCTAAAAAATGAAAGAAACTAGTAGAATGCCACACATGGAATAAAATAAATACAAGAAAGTTTGATTTTTATGCATTGGGGCAGCCTTGCAAACAATTGTTAGTAGCCCTTGTGCATTTGAAACTTTGACATGCATTCTTTTTAGCAATGAAAATGAGAAACTTTCTACAA
The DNA here is from genome assembly GCA_028749045.1 of Cupressus sempervirens. Taxonomy (NCBI): domain Eukaryota; kingdom Viridiplantae; phylum Streptophyta; class Pinopsida; order Cupressales; family Cupressaceae; genus Cupressus; species Cupressus sempervirens. Next base: position 89,337,176 of record CM053786.1, on the reverse strand, counting down.
AGAAACCAAGGTTAGGGCACAATAACCAAGTAAGACCTACCAAAAAAAGTGGTTAGTTGCCTCAAAGATCCAAGTTATATTCCAACCAAGTGTATGCAAAGAAAGTGCAAGTTAATCACAAATGCTCTCATTTTTACTCTTTGCTTTTGACTTAGTCAACAAGATTGGACTTCTTTTCTATGATTTCAAATCCAAAAATAGAAATGAAAAGAAGAGACCCCTACTAAAAAATAGAGAGCTTTCCAAAAATGCAAAAAATTCAAAAAAATCTCTTCATTTGTGCCCTAGGGACCCATTTTGTCAAAATAGACAAATTTATCAAATCAAGTTTTTGAGGCCTAATATGAGTTCAAAAGTCAAAACACAAAGAACTAACCCCCTTTATAATTTAGACACCTTTCTAAAAATATAAGTTTTTCCAAAAAAAGTTGCTGATTTGTGACCAAAAATGACTTTATAATAAACAAAGAAAAATCTATAACTAATGCAAATCAAGTCAAAATGATTTGAAAATCAGACTGAGACATCTCAGACCCATAGTCAAGTTGAAAAAAAAAAAAAAAAATCAGAACCAAACTCCAAGTGCTTTAGGAGATGTGATCAAATTTTTAAAAACGTAGGGTTTTGACCTTCAAACCAATCTACATATGGGTTAGCCTTAAAACCAAAGTGAGAATTCTACAAAACCATTTGATTAGATCCAATATGCTACTATAAAAAATCAGAAATGAGAAATGAAAGCAAATGGAGAAACTTAATTCAAGCCCCACGGTGGGTGCCAAAAATGTGTGTATAAAATGCTTACACACTTCTATAAACCATTATTCATGAGAAAACCCATGGAAGAGCGAGTCTCAAGAGCTGGCTTATAGTTCTCTATCTATGACATGCAAAGGCTATAAGATGATGGCTCTCAAATGAATCAAACTATGCAACCCTTGCAAGGTGCACCATAAAATGAGAGATTCAAAGAGTAGAGGCAAGAGTGCCAATATCCAAGAATCTACAATAAAATGCAATGCAAATGCAAGCTATTCTAAATGAAATGCAAGATAACAAAGAGAACTAAGCTAAAGCATAAATGAAACTAAGCTAATAAAAAGTATGCCATAATATAAGTAGAATGAGAGCTAAGCTAAAATGCAAAAATGCAAGAATGCTCTGAGTCTTCAAAATCACCAAGAAAACCTATAGCATAACAATAGAATGAGAGACTAAAATTTTTTGAATGAGGAGAGAGCCCTCCCTTTTAAAGAAAAATGGATGGTAGAGATTAAGAGGCAAAAGAGGAATAATCAAGGGAGGAGAATACATCTTGAGTGATCCATGTGCACAAGCATCTCAACCAATCACAATTAATGGTTGACTTTTGAGAGCATTTGAAATGTGTGGAGGAGAATTAAAAGTTATTTTAAAAATAGAAGATTCCTCTCACATAGGAAATTGTGCATTCATGTGTAGACAAAAATGCCCTTTCTTTTATTTCTAAAATAGGAATAATGTTTTATGTGTGGACATTTGGGATAAGAGATGAGTGGGAAATTTTATTTAATTAAAAAGGGGACATGTACTTTTAATTAAATATGAACTTGGGATAAAGTGTTCATACCATAGGTTATAATCGAATAAATTAATTTTTGAGGATTTGATCAAAAATAACCATTAGATAAATTATGCAAAAATGTTAGAAAGGGGGTTCATAGTCTAGATGACCATTTTTAGTTGATTACATGACCCAAATAAGAGAATGTGCAATTAGCATTTAATTAAGAGATGTGGAGTGTAAAACTCCATAAAAATTATGAGATAAGGGGTGTTTTTATTTAATTTAAATGTAAAATAATCATTTTTCTTATAAAATAAAGTGTGTGACATTTATTTAATTATTTCTTTTAAAATAATAATTTTTGTACATAAAATTAAGTGAGGAGGGGTTTTATTTAATTAAAAGGGATCAAATTGCTTTAAATTAATAATAAAGAAATTAAGATGATCCAACCATTTATTTAAAATTAATTAAATAAATTAACTTCAATTTAATCAAGGAAGTTGATGTAAAATAATAATGATTAATCAAATAATTCAAATAAATTGAATAATTCAAATAATTTAATTTGATCAAAGGAAATGGTGATGTAAATATCGATTCAAGCTTGAGATAAATTATGAAACTGGGGCACATAGTCAAGGTGACCATTTTAGGGTGCCTACATTATTAACAATTTCTTCCTCATGCTAACAGTCCCATAATGATGTTAGGAATAAGGTGTCTCAACCTTGTATAATTCCTATTCTTATTATTTGTTTTGTAAAATGTATTTCTTGTAAATAATGTTGATGTGTTGACATCTTGAATTGTGTGTAAGGAGATCATGGCTAAAACGGTTATGATGGATTCCTATGACACGTAAGAGCTATGTTAGGAAGATTCAATGACAGGTGAAGACATGTGGCAACTAAGATACTTGAGTATTGTACACTCTACCCCAATAGTGGGGTTCGAGGCATCACCCCGAAAAAAAATTTGGGGTTCCTATTTTCTCAAAGAATGGTAAAACCCTAATACGGTTTACCTTTGGGAGTAGCCCTAAAGTGAAGTGCATGTTATAAGCATTTTTAGGGTTGCGAAGAGAAGTGATGCAAAAAAGGTGTATTGTTGGTACTGTGAGTTGCTACTGGAGTCTTTTGTTGTCGATGTTGAACTTGCATTGCAAGGGTATTGTAACCTTGTGTTGAAAATAATACATTGTGCAAGTTTTGAAGGGGTGGGGTTGTTTTACCGAAAGGTTTTTCCCCACCGGCAAATCTATGTTATGTGTTTCTTTCTTTGTCTATTTTCTGTATGTATGGTTGGATGCAATATTGTTGTTTACATGATATTGAATCTGTAAGTGTAGAAGATTTTAATAAGATTTGCATCATACTTTCCTTATGAGATTAGTGTAGGAAGCTGTTTCCGCACCTGAGTTTCCTTACAAATGAGATTTCCACTTTTATGGGGAGGTGACCTTACTGGTAGTATTAGTTAGATAGTTGTTCACTAACCAAGGAAGAATCATTCTTCTTCCTTGTTATGACTGTATTGGCTTTTGACTCTTGGTGTGTGTTAGTATTTATGTTGTTAGTGTGTTGTTAATGGTCTACTCTTGACCTTGCTATAGTCCTTCACTTTTAGTATCCAGATCCTCTAACATTGTATATTTTATTCCTTGATGCATATTTGTTTTTCTAGGTAAGGTTATCCCCCTTGCTAGACTACTAAACTTAACCAAATACAATAAATCCAAGAGTGCCTTATATTCTACAGTCTTAATGTGTACTCAAACTTCAAAAGAAAAGATAATTTAAAGGATTTATCACTGCATGCAATAAATAAAACACCTACTTTAAACCTTCTCTTGATAAATCACCATCAAAATACATAGACCACAAATCATTAACACCTTTTAATGTCTAAATCTCATGCACTTTTACATATTTCCAAGATCTTATGGTACAACTTAAAAGTTGTCACAATCAACATCCACAAAAATACCTAATCTAAAAATTGCATCCCTTCAATTAAAGTAGGAGATCTAATGTCTCTATATAATCTAATAGTCATGTCATTAATAGGGATTGTAGCATAGCATAGATCTCATTGTATTCTTCAACTAACCTACACCATCCATTTTCTTGATATTAACATTTCATGCTACAATGGGATATCAATGAAAATGGCATTCATGGTGTGTGTGTGTGTGTGTGTGTGTGTGTGTGTGTGTGTGTGTACATACATACATACATACATATACATATACATATACATGTGTGTGTGTGTGTGTGTGTGTGTGTGTGTGTGTGCGTGCATGTGTGTGTGTGTACATACATACATACATACATATACATATACATATACATGTGTGTGTGTGTGTGTGTGTGTGTGTGTGTGTGTGTTCTCTAGGAAAGATGTAATCATGAATTCAACATATTTCATAATACTTGTTGATCCCTAAGAGACTTAAGCCAAAGTAAGGAGAGTCTAAATCTCTACATATGGGTGACTTGATGTGTTATATAAAGAAACCTCTAGGATTTTTGAATTCAACTCTTCTTTTTTTTTCTTATGGTAAAAGGGAGAGACAGACAGAGAGACACACACAAAGAGAGAGAGAGAGAGAGAGAGAGAGAGAGAGAGAGAGAGAGAGAGAGAGAGAGAGAGAGAGAATAGATAATCTAAGGTCATTCGCCAAAGCTTTCACAACCTTTTCAACTTCCTTTTAGAGATATTGAGAATAAGGAACCCCGTATATAGGGCACAAAACATCATAGACTCATCATTTTTGGATAGAGAACAAGATGAAAAATCCAAATAGATGTATTATACAATATTCAAAATCTCTCTATTAGAAGCACTCTTTAAGACACAAAGGGTATTAGTCCTACTATCTTAGCATGCAAGAATTTTAGTGTGAATCTTGTTCATAAAGTATCATAGTATAGTTCTAGAGCATAATCATCATAGGTGGTTGAAAGAGTGTAAAATATGGTTCAGCATGCAATAATTTTGTAATGAATTATAAGTGCAAAATAATAAATGATAGTTGTGTCCCTCTAAAATGATGCAAAGCTTAAGATTATTCACAAAGCCATACCAAACATGCAGCAAAAGAAAATCTAAGTATATATCAATGTATGTTGTATATTAATCATATGAATACAAGCTAAGGTTTGAGAATGATAGTACAATAGTTATTTTTTGAATGTTCTAAGTGTGGTGATCAAAACTCCTAAGAATTTCCTCTAGGAAAGAAACCCTGACACTAACTCTACATTTTAATCTATTTGGAATTGTTTATTACAATGTTCCCTTAGGCTTATTTATGGAAAAATAACCTCAAACTAAATTTCATGAATGCAGTGTAAAAAGGGCCTCTACAAATTTGGCACATGCAGAAAAAGAGGTCCTCTAGAAAGGTTCCTTTAAGTGCAAACTAGAAAATTAGCACATCTTTTTAGTGGCCGAATATGCCTCAAAATGATTCATTGATGAAGAAGAAGCATTTTCCCTTGAAATATGTGGGTCCCATGATTTTTTTACCAACACACTCATAGTTTGGACACTTGTTGCATGGGCAAGAGCTTTTGGAGCTTCTTTTCTTAAGTTCACAACAAACTCGTGTAGTGATGACTCATGGCACACTAGAAAGATTTCTTGAAGATTTTTTTTTACCACCTCTAAGATTCAATTTATATTGACATGTGCTACATCATTATGTATGAGGAGGAGGAGGTGCACACTTATTAGAAATTGCACTAATTTGATACTTGGTTACTCGATTTCATGAGGTCATAACTTTTAGTTTACTTTTTGCGATTTAAAACAACATACACCATTGGAAATATCCTTGGATGGTCTAATTTTAATCCCTCAACATGATTCCTTTGGAAAGGTGTTAAGGGACACGTGATAGTTTTAAGTGATGCAAGGTACGTAGGAGGAAAGGAACCAATTCCAGTCTCCTAACATCTTGTCAAGAGTACAAATGGAAGAAAATAGATATTCAATAGCAAAGAACCAACTTAATTCATAAACAAATATTGATTGATTAGACAACTCGCACGATAAAATATTTATGTCAAGTTGTAAGGCCTTCCTAGTTGCACAACAAGTACAATGAATTACATCATTAGAGATCAAAGCTTGCTATCTTGAGACTTTCTTATGCTTCTCTATCTTCTTATACCGAAGAACTTACTTCCTTAAATCTAATCAAGGTTCTTATATAGCGAAAAAGACCACAAGTTGGCATGTTAGGCATTTAATTATAAAAGAGATGCTTTCTTGGAGGAGAAAACAAATAACTAACAAACTAACCAAAAGAGAATCTACACTCTTAAGAATAGGTCCACACATGATCCTAGAGACATTCCTCAACTGCACAAGATACCACGTCATCATATAAAATCGCACAAAAAGAAACTCCATGATATGTTGGATGAAACAAGCAGTGAAAAGTGAGCAAAGAAAGAGGCACAAAATGCCAAGCACAAAGAATATTAGATTTTGTGCACTTAGGGTAAGGATCAACAATGAGTCCAGATTTATATTCCAACCATGCACAACTTGAAACCATGAGCACCAACAACTACTACTCAAATAGCAATTGGTACAAGAAAAAAAAGCAATATTTTTGGTTGATGCAAGATTGCTCATGTACCTAATATGCTCCTACATTAGACATCTAGGGTAAATAAAGAACTAATGTCTACATCAGGAAACCTTGATGCTCTAACCTGAATCATAAAGATCCAATTCGACTTGTGTTATCCATGAATTGTCTTCAACTAGTTTATCCTTCCATTGAACATGGTATTCCATGTAGTATTTTCCTCTAGAGATCTTACTTTCTCTAATTTCCAAAACCTTCTTAATGATGTCAGTCTTCCTATTGGGATAGTCTACTTTATCTTTTAATTTGTCTTTTAATTCAAAATACTAAAAGATGTCTACAATATTGAATATTGGTGAAATATCCATCTTCTGAAAATTCAACTTTAAAAGCATTTCCATTATCAAATTTCTTCAAGATCTTACAATGACAAAATTTCTTCATCTTCAACTTAGTATAGCACCAATTCGAGATCTATTTTTCTTCAAGTGAACGATAACTTCATCTCCAACCTCAAAAGATTTATATTTTCTTCCTTAGTATGCCCTATTTTCATACTCTTGATTACTAGTCTCTAGATTCTTCTTTACTTCTTCATGCAAATTCTTTATGAAATCCACAAATTTCTCAACTTTAACACTCCGCTTTAGTTCAATTTTTAAATTCCTCAACTTAGTAGTTCCTTTAGGATGAATTACATTTACTATCCCAAAAAGTGTCTTCATAGAATTCATGTTTATAGAATTATTATAGGAAAACTTTGCTTGTTCCAAAACCAAGCCCCAATTAGTAGGCTTATCTCCAATCAAACATCTTGATAAGTTACCCAGACTCATATTCACAACTTTTTTTTGTCCATCTACTTGCAGATGAAATGTAGAACTAAACTTAAGCTCAGTATCCAACTTCTTCCAAAGAGTCCTCTAGAAATAACCACTAAACTTAGTATCCCTATCAGAAATAATTGTCTTTGGCAACCCATGCAACTTACCACTTCCTTTAAGAATAATTCATCCACATGTACTGCATAAGATGTTTACATAAAAGGTATAGAATGAGCCATTTTAGAAAATTTGTAAATCACTGCTAGAATAGAATCATTACCTCTCTGAGTTCTAGGTAAGTTGAGCACAAAGTCCATACTAATATGTTCCCAAGGTTTGTTTGGAACAATCAATGGTGAATACAAACCCAAATTCTGACTAGTTACTTTTATTGTTTGACAAATTATGCAACTCTTAACAATCTTTTGAACATCTTTGTATATTTAAGGCTAGTAATATCTGCCAAATCTCATCTTCACTATTATTTCAATTCCAAAATGTCTAGCAAGTCCATCATTATTTTCTTCTTCACGATGTTATACCTCATAGATCCTCTAGGTATGCACAATTGAATTCCCTTAAACATGTCTTCCTAAATGAAATACTAAGTCCACTTATCGTGTTCACTTGTCATGTGATTCTTACAAGCCTTCCAAGGTTCTCTAAAATTAGGATTAGTTTCATACAAATGTTTCAAATCATCAAAAACAAGCACCTCAACTCTCATTTCTATCGACAAATTCCTTCTTCTTCTCAAAGCATCAACTACTTTATTTGAGTGTCCACTTTTATGTTTCAACACAAGAAACATTTTGCAAATACTCTACACGCTTCATGTGTCTTTGATTCAATGTATTTTGACTTCTCAAATATTGTAAAGCTTTGTGACCAGTGTACAACACAAAATCCTTATGCATCAAATAATGTCTCCATTTCCTCAAAGCTTGAACAACATAGTAGAATTCTTTATCATAAATTGAACACCTTTTCTTAGCATCATTCAACCTCTCACTAAAGAAAGCTACAGGTCTTCTCTCTTGACTCAAAATAGCTCCAATGGCAGTTTCCAATAACATCACAATCAACTTGAAAAACCTTAGTAAAATCAGGCAAAGCAAGTGTATGTAAATATCGCCACCTTTTATTTCAATGTTTCAAAACTCTTATGTGCTCTATATGTCCATTTAAAATCCTATTTATCCCCTCTCATAGTTTTTTTCATGGAAATACATGTTGAACTAAAATTTTGAATGAACTTCCTATAGAAACTTTCCAATCCATGAAATGGTCTAACTTCCCCAACACTCTCTAGTGTAGGCCAATCAAGAATATCTTTTATCTTTTCAAGATCCATCAGGGAGAAATCACTAAACCAAGGTACACAATTTCTTCCTTCATGAATGAAAATTTCTTCGAACTAATCAGTAACTTCTCTTCCTTCAAATTTTGTAACACTTGTATAATATGCTCAAGGTGTTCTTCTTTACTCTTGTTGAATATCAGGATGTCATCAAGATATACAATTACAAACTTACCCAAGAATTTATTTCAAACCTCATTCATCAACCTCATAAAAGTAATAGGTGCATTAGTTAAACCAAAAGGCATAACCAACCATTCATACAAACCTTCATTTTTCTTGAAAGAATTTTTCCATTCATCTCCTTCTCTGATTCCAATCTGATGATACCCACTTTTCAGATCAATCTTTGTGAAATATCTTTCTCCACTCAAACAATGCATTATGTCATCCATCCTAGGAAATGGATATCTATACTTTGCTTTGATCTTGTTTATAGTTGTAGAATTAGTGCACATTTTCCATTCTCCATTCTTTTTTAGGTGCCAATACAATAGGTACAACAAAAGGACTCAAACTTTCTTCAATTAGACCCTTATCAAGCAATTCTTGCACTTGTCTATTCAATTCTTCATTTTTAGCAGGTGTTAGCCTATATGGTGCATTATTAAGCAAACTATCTCCAAATATCAAATCCATACAATGATTGATACTTCTTATAGGAGGCAAACCATCAAGTACATTTATGGAAATAATATCTTGAAATTCAGTCGACAAGGGTTCAATCTTAAGTGCATGCTCAAGTTCATCTTGTTTCTCAATCTTTCTCAGAATCAAGGAAAAATAAACATTTTGTTCTTTCACATCCTTAACAAATTGATTTCCTTCAACCAAACATAATCTTATTGTGGTACAATGATTCTCACAAGGTTTCTCTACCAAAGGCAACAATGCTTGTTTCTTCTCATCAACCCAAATACTATATTGATCTAATCTACTATCGTGCAAATCTTGTCTATCATACTACCAAGGTCTACCCAACAAAATATGACAACAATCCATAGGCATAATATCACACAAAACCTGATTTCCTTCAACCAAACATACTCTCATTATGGTACAATGATTCTCACAAGGTTTCTCTACCAAAGGCAACAATGTTTGTTTCTTCCCATCAACCCAAATACTATATTGATTTAATCTACTATCATGCAAATCTTGTCTATCATACTACCAAGGTCTACCCAACAAAATATGACAACAATCCATAGGCACAATATCAAACAAAACCTCATCATAATAATTTCCAATCTTGAATTTTACAAGGCATTGTTCACTTAGTAGCAACTTATGTTCCTTTTGGATCCAACCAACATCATAAGGCTTAGGATATCTCAATCTCTGCAACTACAACTTTTTATTTATCTCTTCTAATGCTAAATTATCTAAACTACCATTGTCTATCACCACTTTGCAACGTTTTCCTGCAACCTTACATCTAGTCTTGAATAAGCTTTTTCTCAAAATAGGTTCTTCATCAATTTTCTCATTCCACAAGATTCTTCTTATCATTAGGTTCTCACACTGCTCAAGCTCATTGGGTGATTCAACAACTTCTTCACATGCTAAAACATTTAAGTTGCCACCTCCAATCTTCTTGCTAGAATTAGTACATTCAAAGGCCTTATTTCCTTCTTCTCCATACTTGAAACAAGTTCCCTTAAACCAAGATCTCTCTTTTATTTTACCATTATTATTATCCCTAGAGTAACCAATATAGTTACCTCTAGTGTAATTATCTCTCTTACCAACAAGTTCCTCTTTTTGTTTTGTTTTATCTTTTTTTTAAATTGTATTGTCGGGTTTGTTAATTTCTCCATAGGTTCTACCTAAGCTTCTTTGAAATATGCTACATCTTCCTCTTTGTCTTTGGTCATGTTTCTTTGCCAACAATTCATCAACTTTTAAGGCATAGTTATATGTTTCTTCCACACTATCCAACTTAAAAAAGTTAATCTCATCCTAAATTGATGTCCTCAAACCATTCAGGTATCTAGGCACTTTCTCAACCTCATCATCCACATGTCCAGATCTGATGTCCAATTTGTAAAATTCCTCAATATATTCTTTCACAGTCATATCCTTTTATCTCAATTTTTGTATTATTCTCGACAAATTAACTTGGTAATCTATAGAAGGGAACTTCTTCTTCATCTTTGACCATGTCTTGATCTTTTCTTTTCCTCCTTTTTGTCTTTCAATCTACAAATGATCCCACCAAAGTGAAGCGTGACCCTTCAATTTGGTGACTTGTATCTTTACCTTTCTATTCTCATGGGTACTTTCATTATCAAAGAATTTATCCATTTTTGAGATCCAATCCGACACTATGTTGGTCTCAAGCCTTCCATCATAACAAGCAACTTCAACAGCAAGTCAAGATTTTTCTCTAGACAAAACTCTCAAAAGCCTATCCTCATCTTATTCCACTTTAGGTTGAAGATTAGGATTACATACTACTTCTTCATAATCACTAACATCCTCAAGATGTACACTTCTTCTCTAGGTTGTCTCAAAAACTTCAAGTCTTACTACAATATGCCTCAACATATCGATAATAGCATTATCTATATTTCCTCTACCTTGAACCATCTTGTCAATAGTTCCTACAAGAATTGTAACCTTCTACAAGTTATAGGACATAATCCATATCTATCACCCTACAACCAATCCAGTTAAGGTTCTCCATGATCCCAAAATCACAAGGAAAGAAAACTTGGATCTGATACCACTTGTCGCAAGGTAGGTAGGAGGAAAGAAACCAATTCTAGTCTCCTAACACCATGTCAAGATGTTCAGGAGCATCCTATTATAGCTAAAAATCCTGCATGTTGGAGTGGTTTGACCTTGAGGTTGGAGAGCTCAGTCGAAGAAGAGGTGTCCTCGGTCATCATTGAGTTATGTTGGCTGAGGAACTTAATCACTAAAGGAGCTTGGTGTATACTAATACTCGGCATATACTATGTTGCTTGGTTTTTACTCCATTGCTCGGCTTATGCTATGTTACTCAACATCTATTGTCACTCAACAATACTTGGTGATTTTGGTGATGCTCGATAGTATGGCGCATCAAATGGAGTTCTTGCAGATTGGATTGGCCAACTTGGTGTATTTAATGCATGTCAAGTGTGATCATGACATGGACCAATCCTAGGGATGTGTGAGGATCTATTTGGATTTTGGTGATCTATCCTATGTATATTTAAAGATTGATGTAAACCAGTTAAGGTCATTTATGTTTATTGTGTTCTAATTGCATCAAGTCGATTTACGGTTGGAGTGTTTATGTATTATAAGGGTTTATTTAATTTGTAACTTGCTAGGTTGACCTATGGCTTAGTTGGGTATAAGTAGGGGTTCTCTTGGAGTCTTGAATCAATATCATTCAGCATGGAGAAGATGGAATAACTAAGAGGAGTAAAGTTTGAGAAAAGCTAGTAGCTAAGTGTGAGCTTGGGAAACAAGAAGGTTGCTTGGTGGCTTGCAAGCACAAGTTGAGATTCTTCTTGGAGTTCTCTACCAGATTGTAGGTCTAGGCTAGCAAGTGATTAGATCTTATGAGATCTTGCAAAATTGTTATTGTAATTATTAATGTATATGGTTGTAACTCGAAAGGCCTTACAACCAAGCATGTTGAATAAAAATATTATGATTCTATTGTGAGAATTGGCATTATTGTGGATCTAAATCTTTGTATTATTATTTATATTTATTTTTGTGGTTATTGTTGGGAGCTAGGACATCTCCATTGGGGATTCTCCTTCCCTACATTGCATCAAGTGGCATTAGAGGGAAGGTTAGATCTAGTTGATATTGTGGATTTGTTTCTTTGGGTTTGTGAGAATCTTGGAAGATACCTCCAAGAAGATTGGACCCTAAGGCGATTGATGATCTCTATGATGTTGTGGAGAATAGGATTTCAAAGAAGGATAGATCATATTTCAAAACTGAGATGGAGTTAATGAAGAATGAGATCATGAGAGCTATTTCTAGTGTACATAGAAATGTGGATACTAAAGATGATTATAAGGAAGTTGTTGAAAACTTTGAGATTATTGGATGTAGTGGTGAAGATAAAATTGATCACATGGAGAGATCTATGGAAGATAGAGTTGGTCGGTTGGATAGATCTAACGCTCAGCTCAAGCTGAAGCACAAGATGGATGTTTCTAGTTTTTCAGGTACTTTGAATCCTAAAGACCTGATTGGTTGGATTGGTGAGATGGAAGACTACTTTGAGTTAGAGGATATTGGTGATCTACTTAGAGTGAGGTTGGCACAAACTAATTTGAAAGGACATGTTGCTCTTTGGTGGAAAGAACTAGAAAGAGATGGAGAAGAAGGTGACATGAAGATAACTTGGTGGAGATTGATGGTGACAAAATTGAAGGCTAAGTTCATTCCTATGGAGTATGAACTTGAATTGTTTAAGAGACAATAAAATCTAAAGTAGAAGGATATGTCTGTGAAAGATTATACCAAGCAGTTTTACAAGTTGATTATTTGGTCTGGGCATAGAGAGTTTTCTAAGGAAAAGATGGCTCAATACATTAATGGTTTGAGATTTAATATTCAAGATGAGGTTGGTATCTGAAGATTGATTCATTTGAGGATGCTTATCAGTATGCCCTAAAGGCAGAAGATAAGTTGAAAAGAAGACATCAACGTAGATCCCGAGGAAAAAAGAAATAGGATCACTTGGAAAAGAATAAATCAAGAGCAAAAGATGAACCAAAACTTGTTGAGTTGAGGAAGAGGACAAGTAAGGTTACCTTTAAGGGTACTTGTTTTAGTTGTGGTGAAGGACATAGAGCTTATGAATGTTCCTAGAAGTTTGGTGATAGAAGAGTTGTTGTTGTGAATAAGGCTAAAGACTCAGTTAATGAACCTAAGAGGGAAGGAGAGAACTTGTCAGCTCGGCGAGTATTGTTTGGTGAAAGGGTATTGGAACCTTGTCAAAGGAGTAATTTGTTCAGGACTCGTTGTAAGTCTATTGGTAAAATTTGCAATGTAAATGTGGATGGCGGCAGTACTAATAACCTAGTTACTGAGCAAATGGTTTAGAAACTTGGTTTGAAGAGTGGGATATCCTTGTCCTTACAAGATCAGTTGGTTAGAAGATAAGCATGCTTCAAAAGTAAAGGAGCAGTGTCTTATTTATTTTCAGATTGGACAGTTTGTTGAACAAGTGTTGTGTGATATTGTGGACATGAGTAGTTGTCACATATTGCTTGGTAGACCTTGGTAGTATGATTGCAAGGCTACACATGATTGTGTCAAGAATGTATTTACAGTTGAGAAAGGTGGCAAGAATTTTTTATTGATTCCTTTGCAGAATGAACAACTTTGTAGGAGGAAGTTGAGCTTTGGGAGTCAAGTTGAGTTGAAGGATTCTAAGAGGGTTAGAGAATGTCGTGGAAAAAAGACTTGTGCTACATCGATAAAGGATGTGCAAAAGAAAAGCAATCATGTGATTGTTGCTAGAAAGGATTGGCACAAGTGGAATAAAGGGAAGATTGTACAAGTTGATAACTTGGAGGATATGTATACGAAGAACTAGTTTAGGATTTATGTATTGAATCTCGCAAGATGTTCTTCTAGGTGTTAAGAACATCTTTTCACACCTAGGGTATCTGATGTACGAGCATCCTAAGGTAGTTGGCAATCCTACATGTTGGAGTGGTTTGACCTTGAGGTTGGAGAGCTCAATTGAAGAAGAGGTGTGCTAGGTCATCATTGAGTTTTCGTGTTGGCCAAGGAGCTTGGTCACTAAAGGAGCTCATTTTATACTATATTGCTTATCTTATGCTATGTTATTAGGCATGTATTGTTGCTCGTGGATGCTTGGTGATTTTGCTAATGCTTGGCAATATGGCGCATTGAATGGAGTTCTTGCAGATTGGATCGTCCAACTTGGTGCATTTAATGTGTGTGGAGTGTGATCATGACTGGAGTAATCCTAAGGATGTGTGGCGACCTATTTAGGTCTTGGTGATCTTTCCTATGTGTATTTGTAAGACGACTAAGGTAATTTATGTTTATTATGTTCTAATTGCATTAGGTTGACTTGTGGTTAGAGTGTTTTTTAATATAAGGGTTTATTTAATTTGTAACTTGCTAGGCCGACATGTGGCTCAGTTGGGTATAAGTAGTGGGTCTTGTAGAGTCTTGAATCATTATCATTCAGCATGGAGAAGATGGAGTAGCTGAGAGGAGCGAAGTTTGAGTAGAGCTAGTAGCTAAGTTTGGGCTTGAGAAAAAAGAAGGTTGCTTGGTGGCTTGCGAGCACAAGTTGAGATTCTTCTTGGAGTTCTCTACTAGATTGTGGGTTTGGGCTAGCTAATGGTTGGATCTTGCGAGATATTGCAGAGTTGTTATTGTAATTACTAATGTATTTGACCATAACTCAGAAGGCCTTACAACCAGGCATGTTGAATGAAAATCTTATGATTTTATTGTGAGAATTGGCATTATTTTGGATCTAAATCTTTGTGTTATTGTTTATATTTTGTTGTGTGGTTATTGTTGGGGGCTAAGACATCTCCATTAGGGATTCTCCTTCCTTGTACTACGTCACAAGAGTACACATAGAAGAAAACACACATTCAGCAGCAAAGAGCCAACTTTATTCATGAACACATACTAACTGATTAAACAACTCGCATGATAAAATATTAATGTCATGTTGTTAGGCCTTACTGGTTGCAGCTAATACAATGAATTGCATCATTAGAGCTCAAAGCTCACAATCTTGAGACTTTCTTTTGCTTCTATATCTTCTTCTACCTACTTACTTACCTAAATCTAATCCAAGTTCTAATATAGCCAACAAGACCACAAGTCAGATGGTTGAGCATTTAACTAAACAATTGGTCCTTCTTTAGAGGAGAAAACGAATAACGAGCACAATGACCTAAAGAGAATTTGCACTCTAAAGGATAGGTCCACGCATAATCCAAGAGACATTCCTCAACTACGCAAGATGCCACATCATCATAGGCAATTGCACAGCAATAAACTCTATGGTACACTGGATGAAACAAGCAATGAAAAGTGAGGGGAGAAAGAGGAATTAAACTCCAAGAAAAAAGAACATTAGATTCCATGCACTTAGGGTAAGGATCAACAATGGGTCCAGATTAAGATTCCAACCTCGCAAAACTTGAAACCACGAGCAACAACGACTACTCCTCGAACAACAAACTGGTATAGAAAACAAGCAATATTTTTTGTTGATGCAGGTTGCCCATTGACCTAAGATGCTCTTGCATCATTAAGTTTTGTTCCAAAGGCTTCCAAAATGCAAATTACTAAGACAAAAAATTACTAAACATTTTTTTTCATTTTTTTTCATTTTTGCTCACTTTGTTGCTTATCACCACTTCAAACTTCTTTAGACTACTCATACAGTTGTGATATATAACATCTACAATACCTATGACAAGAACCTCTTTTGCATCAATGAAGAAATACCTACAACATGCCTTGTTTATGTGCTTGTCCAACTGTTTCATGATAGCTCAAGGCATAATTTTAGTGTAAGCACCTAAATTTTAGGTGCAACTTTTAACCTACATATCATTCATGAGCAAAGTAACATAGAATGGATCTATTTGAGATGGATAGTTAAAGGAGTTCCCAAATAGACTTCTAGGAATTTCATGTAATTCCTCTTCAACATCATTCACCTATTCTTTATCCATATCCAAATAATGACCAATTTTCTAACATCTACAATACCTATAACAAACACCTCTTTTGCATTTGTGAAAAAACACCTACAAAATGCCTTTGTTTATGTGTGTTCGACTGCTTCACAATAACTAAAGTCATAATATTAGTGTAAGAACTTCAATCTAACATGCAACTTTTAACCAACATATCATTCATGAACAATGTAACATAGAAAGGATGTATTTAAGATGGACAATTAAAGGAGTTCCCAAATAGATTTCTAAGATTTCATATAATTCCTCTTCAACATCATTCACCTATTCTTTACACATATCCAACTGATGAGCACTTTTCTAACCTATTGCACTTGTTAGTACATAAATAAAAGTCAATGTGTTATCCCTATGCTCTTCGATCCTCATCATTCCTAGCACTTGCACTGAAATTTTAACTTGAGGTAAAACTTGTCTTATCAAATGGAACATAATTTTGCACATGAATAAGAATACGATTTATGCCTAGACAACGACATTTTTCACCTTTAACATAATCCTAGGTAGCCTTAGCACTTCTTCCAAATTGTTCATTTGTGATTGTTGATGAATCACTCACTTCATCTTCGCTATAATACGTTTGTATCTTCTAAATTCTGGAAGTCTTGCCCTTCTCTGCTCTAGGTTTGGTTGCAACGCCATTTTGAAATTGATTCATAAAAAGACTTGCAAAGTTTCCCTAGTCGTCATTTTCAGTCTTACAACTACAACCAATCTATTGAAAATAATCACAAACAAAAGAAACTTATGCAATCCTACGGTCCAGCTTAAACAATGTCAAGCCTTGTATATGTTAGGCTCTCACCTAGCGCTCTAACATGGGTTTATTATATTGACCTAGGAAGATCTTCCTACCTCCAAACAACAATACAGGATATTATCTTCCAAATTCTTAGAACAAGGGAAAACAAGATGACTCCCCAGGAGAGAGTTCATCCTTATGGGGGAAAAGAGCAATTAAACAATAAGATTAAAGAGGACCTTCTGTAATACAAGTGAAGTTGAGTTAGAAGAAGGAGACCATATCGGTATAGGGGGCTCCCCAATAGAGAGTACAAAGGAAACATCGGAAGCTAAGGAAGCGTCATCATTCTAAAAGGGGTTATTGGACAAAGAATCAAATGCATGAATAATCAAGTGATCTTCATTAACACTCGCCCATCACATAATATGCCCTTCAATGAGAGTAAGAGAGACAGCGAGGGATGGGGGGAGGGGGTGATTCATAACTAGATGAAAAAAGGACAAGCAACACCGACATCTAAAATTGAGACCGTCGTAATCAAGAGTGAGCTCAGGGATTTTCCAACGATGAAAAATAGATTCCTATAAAGAGACCTATAGATGTTGCATATATATTTGAGATAAGATGTATTTGTGATTTAAATAAATGTTATTTATGTTTTACTATAATGAGCACATCGTAGATAAATTAATGATTGCCCCAATTATTTTATTACATATGATCAAAATATTATTCTAGGTTCCCAATAGAACTATAATAAATAGTTTTAAATTTTATATTGTGATCTACAGTATAATAAAATCAAAAATAGAGTGAGTCCAAGGCATTTCAAAAACCATGAAAAATATATCCCTATAAAGAAACCTAGAGATGTCAATGTCTACTAAAATGCTTGTTGCATATATTTCAAAATAAGATCTATTTGTGATTTAATTTAATGTTATTCGTGTTCTAATATAATGAGCACTTCATTGTTAAATTCGTGATTGTCCCAATTACTCACATGAACCATAATGTTTAGAATTTGTTTGGTATTACTAAAACCACGTCATTATTTTATTTTATATGATCAAAACAATTCTAGGTTACCAATGGAGAATCATAATAAATAATTTAAAATTTTGAATTGTGAACTATAAGATTATCAAATCAAAGTGAAAATTTGTCATTGAAATTCAGGCATTCTTTTGGTATCCATTGTCAATGAGGGCATCCAATTGTTACTTCGTCAAGCACTTCGGGTCAAAGAGGCACTTGCATATCTTGGAAATGAGAATAGTTACAACACAGACAAATTATCGTTCGATCAGTATCCTTCACATGCACAAGATTAATTCCTTAGCATGCATGAGATTAATTGTATCTAGATAAACTAAACGTTTTCATGATTCTAAGCGAATGGGGTCTAGGAAAATGAGCTAGCCAATAGCCTTAATGAATAATTGTTATGATATGAGGATTAAAATCTTTATGATATTATAGGAATGTATAGATTATAATATTAAAAAAACTATGACCTTCAAAACAAAAGGAATGCATATCCACAATACTCGTATTTACTTCTAAAAGGTCATTAATTGTGACTACCGTGATTATGGGATAAATGTAGCGCGAAAATTAGAATTAACGAGAAACATTGCTAATTCTAAGAAGCAAAATCAACATGATATTGACAGACAGATTAGACAATACTCTTGCAGAACCACATGCTCCTAATTCACATTATATGCGATATATAAGTGGCTCATGATGGAAAGATACGAGTAAATGAGATGCCACGCTATATCTATGACTGTCTTAAACAATTTAAACTTCCAGTTTGATCTTTACAAGAAATACTCAATAACAAGCTTTAGTGAATTATTAATTTTTTAACTTATTTGTGACAATTACAAATAAGAAATGCTTTAAACTGAACCTACTTGACCTAGGATTCTGGTGAACCAACAAGGTAAGTCCATCGTAGGGCAGAACAGACAGGCATTCATCTTATTGATGTAAAAGATTACCTCACAAAATATCTAAAAACCTAAAACATAGGTCAAGAAAATTGACGATTGGCAAGCATGCTCAATTATTAAAGGAAACAAAAAAAAATTGGAAAACATCCAAATAGTGTTCCAAACCCACAACCTCTTAAACACCTTTCACAGTCTGAGCTAGAATTGTAATATAACACATCCCTAGCAAACCACTCTCGTTAACCCACAGCCACATTTCATTCGCAAAATTATAACTTCACTCAAAAAATTAGAAGAAAAGCTACACACTACTTCCACATATTGGACGGCAAGAAGAAACAGCCGCAGGGATTGTTTTAGGGAAACAAAATAATACTGAGTCTTTATGTCATTGCCCAAACCCAAAATATCATTAAAAATAATATGATATGAAACATCAAGAAATTCATTAATGCGGAACATTAAAAACAATATAAGCATTTGATTGTACAATGCGTTTCGATTCAATATGAGCAACATCTATCAGCACTAATCATTGACAGGTAAAAATTTACATACATCGTATCATGATATCTGCAATTTAACGATAAGACTAATCATTGACAGGTAAAAATCTACATACATTGCATATTGGTACCTGTAATTTAACGATAAAGACCAATTTTGTTATGAAATTAAAGGTGATGTACTCAGTGCAATAGCTACTTGGTACTGTGAGCAGAGTGGGATTAATCATGGAGGAAACTCCGTAATTAAGTATGTTCCAACTGGAATAGTATTGGGATGGGTTCCTGAGAAGTCCTTCCTGGTGCTTCACCTCTGTGAGCATCACCTAAATCCAATGAGTGCTAAGTGTGTTCCAATAATTCTCATGAGACATGGATTTGTATAAATCACTACTCATGAAACACAATGAGTTTGACTCAAACTACAAGTTATAGCAATATCACAATTTGACTTGCTGTGGAAAATATCTCATACTTATCGTCATACAAGTTATCCAAATATTACTCTAATCCCCAGGCCCTCCAATCTACATAAAACATGTTCCATATTACACCATTGCAAAAGGCCATATTAATAAGTTGTCAACCCATGTCATTCCTCATCTTTAGACCCAGATAATCACTAATGCACATCGACTATTTGCCCCAAAAAATGGTGCAAGTCGTGTTTGCCGCCAAAAAATGGAAATCTAAGTATGTCTAGTACTGGACTCCAAACTAAGAATGCTCTATGCCAGGATAACCCTGTCTTTAGTTGGATGGCAGCAAGCGCAAATGCACAGACACCAAGGTTGTGAGAATGCGTGTATCAGATCTATATTAGGTTAACATATCTTAAGTTTGCCATTAAATTTAGATATGCGGTTGGGGATGATGCCAAAAATCACCCATATTTTGAATGGATGCTTCAAAGTCGTGAGAAAAACTCTAGTAAAATCGCTCTAATGATGTGTCCCTATAATAATAAAACGCATTAGAAACAATAAATAGAAATGGTCTTAAAGAGAGTGTCCCCATGAAAGCCAGAAGAAAGCACAACCCAGACACAGCTGCCTCTTTATTTGTTGTGAAAAATTACCAATGGACCTGCTAGTTCATGGATGGGTCATGGCATCTTCAGTCTTACTATCTTCTTGAAAAAATCAGATGGCTATAGAAAAGTTGCAGCGCAAACCACAATCAAAATGGTTTTCAACCCTTTCTTATTGACTAACATTAAAATAAGTAGTTTCAACCAATTTGAAGGTCAAACCAAATGCTTTTGCTGTTCTTCGCCCTAACTTATTGAAATGTACATTAATTTGAGAAATGAAATTAATTTTTACAAGTATAAACAAGAACAATAAATGAAAATCTTGTCAGTAAAGGAATAGAGGTCACTGATCAGTCACATAAAAGCTTATTATCAGCGCTTTTGTGGAAATCTCCATAAACAAATTGGGATCCATATTAATTTTCACTAACTTATATACAACCATCATTTCCTTGTTGCCTTGGAGTAAACACTTACACATGATATAATTTATATTTGTACAAGCTCAAGTTCTGATACACAAACAATAAGTTTTAAAATATAATACTCAATTCTGGGAGTTGTGCAATTTAAAACAACGAAACTTCATTCAAAAGCAATTGTAAGCTTCATCCAGGCTTTATGTGCCACTTATTCAAAATAAAAACATCATTGCATTTTTATAATTTATCTTCATTGTGCATCCATTTTTTCCAACGAGTGCCAGTGTCTAGACTCTATCTGTCATACCATCACAAATCCAGGACACAACTCATGGTAAAATTATATTTTCAAAGCACGGATAAGATCTCATTTTCAAATTATGAGTAAATATATCCCAGATGAATGAATATGCCTCTGGTTGACATTCAAGTCTGGAGAATAAACAAATTAAAATTCAAAGTAATCTGCCCATTTGGTGTGCACTGCACACTAGTTAGGAGATGCAAGAATTACATGGGAAAGAAAATCTATAGATTTGGTTAGGAACACTTAACAGTGTATCAAAATCAGACTATATCCTATAGACAAATCGATATTCACAGTATCTAGAAGACCCCACACTGCCCTGATATGCAAAATCTGAACCTGGTCCTGGTTCAATCCAAGTTAAATGTCGCGAACATAATACATAGTCTACAGACTAGTCAATAATGACAAGTAGACAACATAGCACAAAAGATAAACCCAAAAAAAGAACAATCTCAAACTTCCACCTCTAGTAAACAACAGCAATCGGCTTTGTATTCATCTGAGATTGGAGCTCATACCATCAACTTGTTCTTGACATAATGCACAATCTATGACAACTTGATACTTGCCAGGAGTGTCATGGTTATCTCATTGTAGGTTAGCAGATACATACAAATATAGCTGATTGCAGACTCGAGAGACTTTCACTTTCTTGCTTTCAATACTGAAACGTATAGCTTTTTAAGTGGCCAAACCTTCAGTAATGACCTTCCATAATTCATTCAGCTTCCAAAATGAATGTGCATAGCATAGGTATTGCAACATTAAGTACAGTGCGCTTTCATTCTCAACCACAGAGCATGTTCAAATATTGCGTGTGCTTCTGCAAGACCAGAATAGTACATGGTAAGATATAATACCACCATATATTAAAATCATGATTAGCCTTGAAAGGGAATGACAAGGTGAAATCAAAAGACTTCAATTAATCCTATACACCAGACCTTGAGAGTAACTTTCAAATATACAGCTTGCTTCTAAGATCTAGCAATATACATCAAAAACATATGGGAGAATCGCAGTCCATGGTATTCCCAAAGCCAGAATATTTAACACATGAAAAGCTTCCCATGTCACATTTTTGCGCTCATTTGCTTTAGCTCATTTGTGTTTCTCTCTCTATGTGGTAATATTTGGTACACTAAATCTTCCTTACAATTGGCCTATCAAACAGCTAGTTGAGAAATGTAAAACCAACAATCTTAATAAAGAGTTCAAAACTTTAAAGGGTGCCTTTTACTAAAGGGAAGGGGTTTTAAATCAAAATATTCCAGTGTCTAACTTCTACAAAAATAACTTCTCAAAGCTGGAGGAAACAAAGACATACAAAGTGCATGTACTTGAAATCAGTTATAGAATTTTCAAATTACAAAAAAATCTAAATTTGCGACAAGAGGTGATGTACAACACGATGAAAAATGCATTATGTTAGACAGGGCAGCATTTCTATATTTTATTTTTCTTAAAAGTAAACTACAACTCTCTTCGTTTTCCTTGTGTTTAATCAATGGCTTGTGAAATAACTTGTCAAAGCTGGAGGAAACAAGGAGATACAAAACATGCACATAATTTTCAAAATATAGAAGAGCCAAGTACTTAAAATTTATTACAGAACTTTCAAATAAAAACCATACAGTGAAACAAGGTATAAGATAGGCTCTTTATATTTATTTTTTTAAAGTGGACTGCAACTCTGCTTTGTTGTCCTTCTATTTGAAATCAACAACTTGTGAGCCCATTGATGAGGTCAAAAGCTATGACCAGTACTGAGAGTCAAACATTTTCTTAAAAAAACATCTTCCAAACATCATGTAGCCTCATGCAGTCTTAGCAAACATGTAGAACCCAAAACAAGCTTAGTAAAATATATGGTGTGAATGCTATGAAAATGCGACTCAAAATAATGAAAAAACTGGAATGCAAGACCCAAACTCGCAATCCACACAATCACGAAATGATGTCTAAGATCTATGGTCAAATCAAATGATAAGCAATAATACCAACACAAAGACCTTACGAGACTATTGCTGCATAAGAATTTGCCAAAATGCTTCAGAATATGGGTTGCTCTTCAAACTAGCATAACTGTGACTGCACAATGAAGGATAAATGCTACTAATAATTTTACTACAGCTATAGGAAAGATAAGGGGGCCGAGATGTTAGTTATATGTTTGATCAATTATGGAGATTAAATGGCAAGACCAATGGTTGAGAAAAAAAGAGAGGGTAAGCAATATAATGCACATGGATTAAATATGTGCAAAGATAAGGAAAAGTGCAAATTCACAGACAAATAAATAATATGTATTTAAGGTGAGAAAATAAATAAATGTTTTGAACTTATTTTAATTTTGGAAAAGAGTGTCTGCTAATTGAAATAAACAATTTGAACATTATTTAATTATGGAGGATTATGGAGGATGAGATCCATAATGCACATGATTTACAAGGCTGAAGGATTGGATGTAAATACATGAAAAACAAAAACAAACATTAAAATAATTAATTAGGACTTTCATATGCAGAATAGGATGAAAAAAATTAATTAAAAGACTAGGTAGAGTGAATTATGGAGGGTAAAATCCAAAATAAGGATAAGATGAGGTGTAAATACATGAAGGAAACTAATAAATCATTTGACTTTCATATGCAAAACAGGATTCACCAATTTATTTATACAAGGTGTAAATACATACAGAAATTAATTTTTAAAAATTAACTAATTAATTATTAATTTATTTGACTTTCATATGCAAAATAGGATTAATCAATTTAAATAAAAGGTTGTGTAAAGTGAATTGGATCCATTTGATGTCAAAATTCAGACTTGAGCTTAGGATAGTGATCTTGAGGTTATAAACTATTATTTTTGTTATCATTTATGCGAACCCCTCGAATGAAACCTTCTCACTTCTCCCCTTATATCTTCCAATCCAAGGGAAAGTCAGACCTCATCATATCTGCCATTTGCAATGGTCACAGCCTTCCACAATTACCACCCTTCTCAAGAGTCACAGCCTTAATCATTTCTGCCCCCCTGCGCGAGTCACATGTGACCTTTCACAGCTGTCAGCCTTCGAAAGTGTCCCGACTCACAACCCTGTTTCTGCCCTTCAAAAGAGAATTACCATCCTTCAAAAGAGTCACAACCCTTCATCATTGCTACCCCTTGGAAGAGTCATTTCTTATTTTCTACCCCTCCCTTTCTTCTTTCATTAATTTTTCCTTAATTCCTTCATCCATATCCCCCTTTCAAATGAACACTTCTCCCTTTTATATCTTATGTTAACGAGAGTCACAACTTTTCACTACATGCCCCTTGACCTTTCAATAAAATTAAATAACATGTAATTATGTTATATTATTTTTTAATTTTATATTATTTATTATTAAATCCTATTTCAGAAAGGGGTCATCACAAGCATAGTGATTTTCTATCATGGATGCCTTATATTTCATATGTGCAAACAATGACTTATAGAGTGGTGGTGGAACAAAGGATACAAAACACCTAAATTACAATTTGCAATGATCGTGTGAGAGGAATTGGAGTTGTCTTTTAGTTCAATATTTAAGGAGGAACCAACTGTGGTTGAGTAAGGCAGAGAACCTAGTGTACATTCAATGATCATGGTGCTTTCTCAATTGTGGTTGAAGAAGGCTGAAAACCTAGTCTACAATCAATGTTCACGGTGCTTTCTCAATTGCGGTTGAACAAGGCAGAAAACATTGTCTGCATTGAATGATCACAGCACTCTCTCTCTCATGTAAATTCTAGGTACAAGGAGATGGATTGAGACCAACTTCTACTTAATGGAACAACCAAAACCTTGGAGGATGAAATGGTTGATGCAAGTGGCCTCAATATGATTTGCCCAGTTAATAACTTTCAAAGGAACTTGGGCTTGAGGGTGATGGGCATAGTAACATGGAGACGCATCCCCCCCTTTTTGCACCATGTCCCGGAGATGGGGATGCACAGGGAACTTGGGACTCCGACCCCTCATCTTCAATGGTGCAGATTCGGCCACCTTTGTTAGAGGATGGGGGGATGCCCTAGTGTTGACTATTTGCCGATTCGACTATTTATGTTCAATGTTCGATGTTCCAATGCAATGCAATGTTCAAGTATTTACTCTTTTACATATTTATATCTTATATTACAATAAACTAACATTTTAAGTACCATATCGTCGTATATACTAAGGCCCCTCTATTCCCCTCGTCTCAAAAACTTGCCCCCCTGTTCCACCATCCCCCTGTCAGATGAGTATCTGGTCTATCATAGTTGGAGACCTTGAAATTGGCAACATTATCAATGTAGAATGTAAAACTCATTCATTGGATGACATAATATGATATTTTAGATTTGTGATTTTGTCTTTTGTATGTATATCAACATTTGAATACGTAGCATGAACTTGAGTCAGGAATCTCAAAAGGTAACACTACATTTAATTAGGATTTGTGTGTTTATATTTGAATGTTCGATGTTTTGAACTTTAACAGTTAATTAGTGACGATATTATGTCAGGATTGTCAAAGCAATATCGAACACCTTCCCACTTTTGAACTTGACATCTATTCAAAAGTCTTATTGATAATTTATTTATTTCACAATTTTTTACTTCATAATTTTAACAAATTATATATGTATATGTATGGGTGCATGCATGCATGTATGAAGTATACAAATATTGTAATGTATAGAAAAAGGGTTCAATAGCTTATACATGCAAACTAGGGAACTAGACCTATTTTCATTTTAATTATGTTGGAGTGATCCACTTGGTTCAAAAGATTGATCACAAAGTAAATTCAGCAATCCTTGTGGGCAGTGGAAAATGATACTGAAATTGTGTACGATATGGGACGGTGCAAAAAGTGGAAAATGGAAGTTTCAGCATATATAGTGATACAGAAATCATATATGCAAATGACAAAACAGATCTGGAAATAATAAGCAGAGACAAAACTGTCTGAAAATTGAGCTGGAATCAAGCAGACCATTTGCCCAAAGCAACCTAAACCTGGGAACACAGCATGAGGACAAAACTGGTAGACCTGGGATCAAAAAGCTGCTCAGATGTTCTCCTGACAGTTGTTTGGAACTATTTCGGTCAAGATGATTGCAACCCTACATTTTTGGATCTGCGAAGGGCTGATCTGTAGCTCTATATCTCCAGTTGGAATCCAAAGCCATGTCTTTGAATCTTGACACGTGCACCTAGAAAGAAGGGAACTTATTGAGTTGATGAGGGTTTACCTAGGTCAACCATGGCTTTGGACTTAACCATGATACAGAATTGAACTTGAATTGAAATGGAAGCATGATGTAATGTAGCAGAGGATAGATCTAGAAGGAAGTATTTGAACCTTATACCTTGTTGATGCAATGCATTTTGGATGTAATAACAAGTGTTGGTGCAATAACATGACTTGACAAGACCTGCCAAGAAAATCTATCATAAACACAGATTTGCAAGGAGGTTGTTGTTGCTTTGCCCTGATGCTAGATTAGAAGACTCTGGCGGGAAGAAATGCCGCCTTAAGTGCTTGATCTTGATGGTAGATTAGGATGTTATGCAAATGTGGGGGGGCACAAAAGAAGTTTACCTCCACCCACAAATAGCTATTTGATTATTTGAATTGGGGCCCCTCTTATCGATGCAAGTTACCCAAAGTGACCCTGTCTTGGGTCAAGGTCACCCCTAGCAACCCTAACCTAGGGCAAGGATTGCCCATGTGGCTTTGATCTCCCAACTCAACTGAAGTCAAGGACTAGAGGTCTAGAATGCTACGTAGATGTCTGATTTTGGGCAAGTGTAAGCAAGATTCAACACGATCAAGCATAGGTCAGAAATGATAAAATGTGGCAAATAAGGGTATTGGCTAAACCCTAAACTAAAATGTAACTGCTACCAAGGGAGGACATGGAGTTTTGAAAAGAAAAGAAAAAAGTGTCCCCCTTGGTAACACTTATGTTTTAGTTTAGGATTTAGCCGTTGCCAAATTGTATAGGGATGTGTGTGTGCGCACTCCCAATGCAAGCATTACAACCGTACCAATACCAATACCAATCTCCAGGAAGTTCAGCTTAAGATACATGGCTAGATGTTTTGAATTAGTGTCCCAATGCAACTATTACAAACATATCAGTACCAATACCAATCTCTAAGAAAGCTCAGTCTAAGATACATTGCTAGATGTTTTGAATTACACCAAGCACAAGAGTACCAAATAATTACATGCATGGCAAATTTAACGGAACTCAAACAATGGGGGCAGCTGAAGTTCCCAAGTATCATTTTAGGCAAATGATGAAGATGCCTATAATAATATTTACTTTACAATTGAGCAATTGCTATTTATTACATACACATGCAAGCAAAAAAATAGTGAAAATCAAATTTTAGATGAACAGTCAAAACCATAGAAGCATAGATAGTTTGGTGAATAAATTGGCAGCCCAAAGTAGGATTGTTTGAAAAAATAGAGAAAAAATGGGGAAAGTTCTGAATTTGCAGAAAAAGGGACAAAACAGTCAATAACTACTTTTTTTTTAAATTACAGGACCTTTCCATAGCATAGATGGTAAAGGGCTTATATAAATGATTCAAAGCACTTGCACAACCTCCTAATATATTTTTGACTTGGAGGACTCAAATTTTAATATTGATTTTGTTTGTATAAATTTCAATCAAGCCATGATTTGAAGTAGCATCAAAATATGATATGGGCTTTCTTATTCTTCAAATTAGAATGACGCTTTCTTTGCAAAACATTGTAAATAAAAGAAAATCTTCATATTCATATAAGTAGAATCCGTTTACTAGAGTCCTCTAAGTTTCTTTTATTATATATACTCAGAAAACAATTATATGCAGGCATGATATACACTTCTGTAAAGTGATGTATACACATGTATAAAGTGCAAAAACTTTATATATGTTGAACAGACTGAATTGCATGAGTTATTTAATTTAGTTTTGATTAGCGTTTTAAATATCCAGAAAATTGACTAATCAAAAGAACTTATGTCATAATTGACAAGCTTAAAATGATTATAATGCTTATTGGAGGGTTCTTTGTTTTCTCCAAAATAAATAAGGCAAAACTTTGTTACCCTGTTCCTTTAGATCATATTGCAACAAATAAATAAGGCAGCTTTGTTACAGTCTTCTTTTGTTTCATATTGTAACAATTTTAATATTTAAAATTTATCCAAACAAATCAATGTTAAAAAACTTAGCATCAATCAAGCCATACAATGTATTGAATGTAGAAAGATAGGAAAATAAAAACTGTTATGGCCTATTTCCCGTGCTACTTCCCAACCCTGCAATTATTTTTGAGGCAGTGCAAGGCAGGAGAATCCCCAAAGGAGATGTCCTAGCCCCCAGCAAATAACCACACAGCGGAAACAAAACAACAATACAAGATCTGATACCAAATCACAGCTCTTTATTTAAAAAATAATTGTTTACATGAAATATGCCCGGCTGTAAGGCCTTCCAAGTTAGGGCCAGCTACAACAACAATTACAAAAAACAGTTCTGCAAGATACCTCAAGATACAACTCAATCCTAGCTAGCCCAGATCTGTAACATAACAGAAATCTGGTAGAAACCTCCAAGATCTCAACTTGTGCTCGCAAGCCACCAAGCAACCTCCTTGTTTCTAAACCGCAGCCACTAGCTCTTCTCACAAATGCGCAACTCCACCACAATCCTGCTGTAAACTGCTTCACATTCGGCGCTCTGTCCACAGACTCGGGAAAACTCGCCCTTCAGCTACTCCACGCTGCACTCAGGATCCACTCCCTCTGAATGAATTTATCACTCCATGAATGGATGACCTAACACTCCACAAGACCCCCAACTTATACCCAACTAAGCCACAAGTTGGCCTAGCAATTACAAAATTAAATAAACCCATGTATTAAATGCAAAATTTAAGCCACAAGTTGGCTCACAACAAACATTAAATACAAAATGTTAACCCTTGCGTTAACTTGAAGTTAACACACGATAACTACACAAAATACTAGAACAAGCCCCAAGTTTGCAACCAAGATTAAATGCACATAGGTGAGATAACCAAGACCACAAATAGGTCCACACGATCAATCCACGACACAATCACACGCTACATGCATTAAATGCACCAAGAACTCCAATTGGCACCAACAGACCACCGAGTGAGAGCAAACTCCCAAGCATCGCCGAGCTCCCACAAGCATTGTCGAGTTCCAACACATGTTGAGCACAACAGACCATGTCGAGCTTCCAGAGCATGTTGAGCACCACTCCTTCGACCGAGTATCAGTCCAAGCACCTTCCAAAGCAACTACCGAGCCTCCTCCCATGAACTCCAAAGTAGTCACTGAGAAAACTCAAGATGCTCTTGCATCAAGTTTTGCCATTTTTTTGGCCATTTTGGGGGAATATTAATATGATTTTAATGAACTTTAAATGCAAAAAGATAATTGAAAATCAAGGGAACGATTTTTTCATGAATCAAAAGATTTTTCAAAGAGAAGATTGGCAACAATTTTTTACAAAAAATGTTGCCATTTTGGAGGGTTATTAATATGATTTTAATGAACTTTAAATGCAAAAAGATAATTGAAAATCAGGTCAACGAATTTTTCATGTATCAAAAGATTTTTTTAATTAAAGATTGGCCAACTCTAGGATTTAGTATTAAACAGGTATATTCAAGATTTTTTGCAGATTTATGCTTCTATGGGGACTTAAAATAACTATGACAAGTAGATGTCAAAAAATAGGTGTATGTTTTTAAATCAGTAGTCAACAACTATAACAAGTTGATATCAAAAAAATAGGTGTAGTGCAAGTTTAGCAATAAAAGTTAGACGAAAAGGATAGGTTCACAGTAAGGAGTATTTAATATCATTGTTAGAATCTTTTCTCATAGCAAAGAAATAGAAAGAAAATAGGTTCAAGGAGGGGCCAATTAAAAGACCAAGAACAAGCCTATGCATTAAATAATGTGTTGTGCCATTTACTATGATCACTATTTCTATTTTAAAAGTATTAGATATAATGACTGCTCATCAAAGCAATCTTGAGATGACTTCTACATGCACACATCAAATCCCATAACAATTAAAACTTTGTGCAAGACAAACCTTCAATTACTTAAACAAATATAAAATATTAGGTGTAATGGCTCATCCCCATTGCTAATGATGATAAGATAAAGAGAAATCATTTATTGCATATATTACATACATGAAATAATGATAAAGATGACAATGCATACAAAATACACAGTAAAACAAATCTCTATTCACTCAAGTTTATTATGAAAAAGAAAACCAAAGATGGTTAGCCAAGGATTCCACTTCATCCAACTATACCATGCTACCATCTTTGACAATACACTTCATATTTAAAGCACCCAACAATTGCCGAGAGGAACACAACTGTCAATCAGCTAACACTAACAACTACAATTTCCCTTTGGAGATGCTAGTCTGCATATCTATAATCTTTCACATCCTTTTCTCTCTCATCCTGATGATGGATTGCAAAGTGTCATCCGAAATGTTGATGATAAAAAAAAACATACACAATCAAATCCAAAAACAAATTTATGCAAACTTAATATAGACAATTTAATCATCGTTGAATATCCAGTGTTTTAGAACATGGCAATAGGTATTGCACACTAACTACATCATCCACCCAAGTGAAAAAGTTGTCTTCCAAACAAGTATACATCAACTAATAATTGGAAAGATTATTGACAAGAGTGTAGACAAACTCAAAAGTTGTAGACATGGGGATCAAAAGGCCCCCTTGTTAGGATCTAGGACCAACCAATCTCTTCATCGTACTATGTACTTCTCTTTAGGTGATGCCAAAATCAAATCATAATTTTGTACCATTGGAAGGTGCCTGTATTATAAGAGATCCCACCAATAGTTGTCAAGGATGAATGATCGTATGGTGCCCAAAAATTAACTAAAGACTCATTTGTACAACATGGAATGCTTGTACTACAAGAGATCCCACCAATAGTTGTCAAGGATAAATGATCATATGATGCCCAAAGATTAACTAAGACCAGTGCATACAACATAGAAGTGCATGCACTACAAGAAATTCCACCAATAGTTGTCAAGGATAAATGATCATATGTTGCCCAAACACAAACTAAAGACTAGTTCATACAACATGGAAGAGTCCATATGCTAGACTTGTCATACACATGCAAAAGATCTCATACTTGTACGATACTAAACAATCTACCAAGAATTTTTTGTGCGACACTAAATAAGTCGTCATGAAGTTGCCATACAGTAGGCAACAAAGGTTGTACGGAATTGTCAACTAGTTGTTTTTGTACGGTGCCATATTGCTTAAAATCCCAAAATAAAAGTGTAATGTCCCTCTTTAACCTCGCCAATAAAAAATATAAATATATTTGTTGATTTTTTTTGCCTCTTTTTTGCATTTAATAAATTAAAACAATGCATACATGATGTGTGGGAAGTTTGGATGATTAACGTGAAAAAATAAACATATATGTTAAAAAAGAAGAGGAATACAAAGACAAAAAATGTGGCAACGTGGCCTAGGAGACAAGATGGCGTGTGCATTACTTGAGTGTAGGTATAAGGGAGTCAGGGAATCATTTCAGAGGAGGAACAAAGAATTTTATGGTGGACAGTTTAATTCTTTTGGAAGCCAGATGACTACATGAATGGCATCTTGCCAAACGTTTATCCCAATCTTCGATGTTGGAAGACATACCCAGGTCAGTGCAGTAGGTACTACAAGAGCACAAGCAGATATTAGAAAAGGGAAGTAAACTACAAACGCAGACACAGAGGGATCTATTATTGACAAACGGGAAGAAATTTAAGACACTACATGCTAGAGTAACGATGCATAGTCATAAGGGTGTCTCTACAATTCAAGAAATATTCTTTCAATTATGCAATCAATTTGATTTTCTTGTAGAGGATGCACGGCAGTTGGGTGACCTTTTGTGGGAGAAGAAATTGCATGTAGTACGGACTCAAATCCTGTGTTTTTCAGAGGCATACGAATAAACAGATATCCCTAGTGATAAAGAAATATTGCTCAAGAAACTATTGAGAAAGATTCGATTAATGAAGAGATTGAATGACAAGAGCTTTGGTCTTTGATAACAATCGTCTTTGGCAAGATGTCACAAAATCGAATGGCTTAACAAATAGAACACTTACAGCAGTTCTAGCTATAAAGGACAAACTGATTCGACTGGGGTCCATTGAGTGGGTAAAAGAAATACAAACCTAGGATAGCTAACTAGAGCGATTATAAGGAGCTAAGAGAGCAAATGCAACAAAACTCTCATTGATTTCAATGGCTATCTATGAGTAGTCATTGTTTCAAATGACCATGCATGATCTTGTGAGCATGGGCTTCGTAAGGCTCCAACTAATGCAATTGATTAGGAGAGCAAACCAACGATGGGATTGAACGCAGGAAACATCTACAGGTTAGTGCTAACTTTTGAAAACTCAAAGTTCAATTCAATATCACTATGTCTTGCTATTCATATGAGTTGTACTAGAAGTAAAAGAGGTTTAAATGTTTTTAACTATAACATTGTGGAAAAATCAAACTGTAGTTTCTTAATAGCTTTTCAAAATGCTATTTGTTATATTGTGTAGCACGGATATTTAGTCTAATCTCTTTTAAGGGGTCATTGTTCAGTTTTTTATTGTTGAAAAAATATATTTCAAGGGGGGATCTCTTTATAGAAAGTCTATATGATCAATAACGTAAGTGAAGTTTTCAATTTGTGCAATGCAAGTCAGTAGTTGATGGAGATGTCATATGGTATCAATAAGTTGCACTATCCATATGAAATGTTACAAGCATCATACGAAAGAAAAACTAAGATATTGTACAAGAGACAAACCAAGGTGCTTTAGACAGCTAAAGAGTCATACAAGATAATTAGACTAGTATCGTACATGTCAAATGGAGCATTGTTTCGGCATACAGAATCAAGTTTGTGTCGACTATACATTGTATGAGGTTAGCAAACATATAGAGGACTGTAGAATCAATATAAGTTGGTTGTATTGACTCTTCCTCTACTTCATATAAAATTGGTACAACAATGATTTTGCATTCTCTACATCGTGTTGCCAAGTTCTTGATGAGATTAAATCTTGCCAAGACTACCTTCGATTGCTTCTACCAAATACAAACATACCCTCGCCAAGAGTGGAATTTATAAATTTGCCAAGAGTGTGAATCAAACACTGGTCTCTGAAGAGTCTTCATCATTTTTTGATTTCTAATCACATCCATTTTGATTCCTTCTTTCTTTTCCTTTGAATTTCCAATGAAATGGATTTCTCTTGACGAACCCTTATATGCCCCATACCATATATTTTGCTTTGCATACTATCAATGCATCATCCATAACTTCATACGCTTTAATCACTTGCTCTTAAAAGTTGTGGCTTTAAGGAAATTACATATTGATAGGAATACCTCATAGTACTCCATTAACCAATCAAATAGTCCATTCAAGGAACTTGACTCATTATCACAGCAATCTTCCAACCTGACCACCCCTTTATCAATCAATTCAATGCCTTCTTTCGTCCATCAACAACTCTTCATCTTCAAACTCTGATTTGGAAGGATGCCATCTCCTTATTTGTCGCCTAATTTCTCAGATTGATAACGTACTTCTTCCCTTTACTCTCGATTGAGAATTTACTTTGCTTCAAATTGTGGGTTGTGTTGGCAATGATCAATCGACCTCTCCCAAGAAGCACATCATATGCCTTCTTTCCAATGGGATAACTACAAAATCCAAGGAAAAGTGTTGTGTGCCATTTGTTACCTTTTGTGCCATCAATGTCCATAATGGCTTAATTCCATGTTGTTTAGCACCTATCAAATGGAAGGTTAGTAGCTAGAGTTTTGGTTTCCCAAAGCACTAGGTTTTCTTTCGCATAACTTGACTCCTGAGCATTTGTCAATTTGTCATTGTTGTAGGACTTTGATTGTTATTGATTTATCATTGATTGTTATCTTTCGATCTCTTGTCATCATATGTCTTCCTCTTCGCCTCAAGATGTCATGTTTTCACTCTCAAGGTCCATTGCCCAGTTGTAAATATCAACACACGAGGACATAGGTATAACTTTCATCTTCTTGTGCACAAGGGAATAAGCCCTTCAATTAGCCACCTCTTCTTCAACTAGTCATCTAGCTAATTCTCCAACTTGACAAACAATACCTAGAGCCTACGATTGTGTGATGAAGGATGCTTCCCTTACTTACCCATACACTTACAACACAACAAAGAAATAAACAAAAAAATGCACGAACAAGAACACTTGCTCTCTATTATCTTCAATGAAATGACTTGCAATATTCAAAAAGAAACATGCTACAGCCACATGGGAATTTTCATTACAATAATCTACAAGCCAAAGCCACCATATGCACCATCACAACTGCCCTATTAATCCCTACTTGTCTTCTTTAAATTGACAAGTTTAACCGCCCTGGAAGGTTCTAAAAATTGTAACTCCCTATTTTTAAGTTGACCATCTTTATACTATTTTCCCCTAAGATGGAAACGAGTTTCAACACCCATTGTTGTATTTGAAGCGATTTGCTTTTTCCTCCTAAAGTAGCACAACTTTTGGAGGCCATGTCATGTAAACTGAGTACCCGATTGGCTATTATAACCACTTTTTGGAAACCTCTCAAACTGCTCTACAACTTGGAAAGCAAAGCATCGTCCTAGGCAAAGTTCAACCCTCTTTTCAAAGCCAATAAGGCCTTCAAAACTGAATTAAAAGTTTTTGTACAACCTCACTAAAACAAAATTCAAAATCTTCTAAAAAAGACTTGATCTTGCCATGAAACTTTGTCGACGTGCTCATATATCCAAAATGAACCTCCAGGTAAGTAATTGGAACAAATTGTGCTCAAATGAAAAACTTACTAAAAATAGTAAACTAGCATAAACTATTAACACTACCCAAAATAGCCCTTACAAAAACTAGACGATAGTTTTTTTGGGTGATGCAAGATTGCTCTTACACCCTAAATGCACTTGCGGCAAAGTGTAAGGTCATACAATCTCATTCTTCCCTTGTTTGGCATTATAAATTTTGGCAATGATCTTATTGTCGTCCCATACCAATTTAAACTCTACCTTAAACGCACTCTCCATTGTTAACCAATCAGCTCTCATACCTTGTAGTGTTGTAAACAATCTCATCTAATAGTTCATGTCCCCATAACTGCTTGTCATATAGATAGTCTCCAAGATTTTGTGGTTCTTTGTGAACTTCAACAATTTTGGTTGATCCACATTTGGACTTGTCAAGGGAGTCATCATCTTTATCACCTACTTGCTACTATTGCGACCGCTATGCTCTACAACTTTCCCTACACTTAGGAACATGTACATCCTCTACATATCCAACCTCCAATTTAGCCAATCAACTCAAGTACTTTCCCCTCCATATGGGGGGTCTTTAGATCGAATCCTCCAATCTTAGGTGTAATGACATACTAAGCATAAACAAATAAATTTGAAACCAAAACAAATACAATGAACACAATAATATTTTTTTTAATACAACTAAATACAAGTACAAATACATAGATTGAACCACTCTCAATCTAAAAACCTCAAAATGAAAGATGATATCATCCAAATATGTTTCCATTAATATGTTAATACATATAGAGTTTAGTACAATAATGAAAAACAACATCTTTCTTAATCACTAATGTCCAACATAGGGACCCTAGATGTTGTTTTAAGAAGTAACTATGCTGTCGCAAAGATGTTACTACTTTTTTCAAGTTTCCACATAACTGTTTGACAAAATGTCACGATTGATATTACTAACAGCAAATTACTAAATTTCAAATTTTCATATGATCTCTTAATACTGATGATACGTAGTTCGAACACAAAATATTTCCACGACATCGACTGTTGACAATCATAACGAACTTGCAATAACACTACGTTGACAACTACCAATACAGCTTAATTCGAGTTTCATGCTAACTATTTTTGACAACTGTTTGATCAAATGTTTGTTCTCAAATTAATATAGTTGTTTGACAGTTAAACTACGTTTTAGGTTTCAACTAACTCAAATGCCATAAAAGCCACGAAATATCATTCTCACTGGGTTCGGATTTTACTGAAGCCAACACCCACAATATAATCACATTACCACAATACAGAACACATCCAGGCGCAACACAATAATCCGTAAATTCCAACATCCTCACACCCAATTCTAAATACAAACAAAACAACGAATTTCCCAAGCTTTGCATATACTTTAATGTTTGATGTCGATGTTAACCATATATCAACTAATACACATACCGAAAACTTAAACACCCTGAACTCGGCTCTATGGAAGCCACAACCTCATAACATTACACATTTCCACAACATGAAACCAACACTCTACTGCAAACTATGTTTTCAAATACCCACATTCGAGTATGGAAATATGCACAACTCGATAGCTTCATTGTCGAACTCTGCATAGGCCCACACTTGGGTGTTGATATAAATCTTCATACAAACCAAATTTTAACATTCATAAACTACAATTCCAGACACAACAGAATTAAGATAGGGTTTAAGAGAGGCCCCCTACCTCAAAAACTCAGTAGATGGAAAAACACTCAACTCAAAGGTCTGAAATACAGCTCGACTCCAAAGCCCCAAACTGGCCACAATCTCCACAATGAAGGATAGCAACAGAATCCAAATATCCAACCACAATATAACTCCCAATGAGTTTTCCCTTTGCTCGATTTCATATGCAAGAATTTCCTTCCAACTGAAACCCCTCATATTGCCAAAACTCCAGCAACAACACGTGTAAATCAAAACAGAGGAAAATGGCTCAATTTCTGGCCATGCACAGCAACAATCTCATTCACACCAAACTGGCCGACCAAGGCCTTTAATGCAATAAAAGCCACATAAAGATGAAATGAATAAACCCGCATCTCTCAAAATGTCGTGCATACGGTTATCTCATAGCCACCGCCACAATATTGGCCATGTTTAAAAACAACAACGAACATATTACCTTAAGCATAATGTATGCGAAACCCTTTAGGGTTTTAGGTTAATAAAACTTTGTTTTTGCAAATATGATATGCTAAACACATCCATAATAACCACCGCGGGTTTTTTAAACCCCATTTTAAATTAGCAATTGATTTAAAAAATAAACTTAATGTATATATATATATAGACCCTTTAACATAACAACATATATATATATATAACATGCCAAAAGAACATTAGGAAAATACCTAAAACAAGAACTCATAACTTAAACATCAGACATTAATTCTAAATACATCATAAGTTTGTCAGATTCATAAATGTCTCTATCAAAAGCTTAAAATAGAGTAATTCTAAAACAGAAAGGTTTTATCCAACAACAGTCACATGTCCCAAAGACATTAATAAATCCAAGTTCTACAGAAATAGAAACATAATCATCCGAAAAGAACTTATAACCACAAAGTCTTAAAATGCAGTAAAACTGAAGTAGTGGGCAGGCATGACACCAATCTTAGGTTTTCTTAATATAGATAGATTCTCAATGCGATTAAATATGGTAGTGGAATATGTTTTGTCATGTAAATTTATGGCATTTTTTTCCCAAACTCCCTTTCAGAGTTGTTTAGTGCAAGTTTCCTTCTCAACTGTGACTTTGGATGATGGTTTGGATTTTACTTCACTCTCGAAAAGGGCTCTAATTGAGAAATCTTTCCACTAGAGTTTCCTCAATTTTTTCCTCTAGCCTTCTTTGTTCTCTTTGTCCTACAATCCTTGACGATTGCCCCTTCCATAGTTCTTTAGCGTAAGTTTCCCTCTCTTCTTAATTGTGACTTAGGATGATGCTTTGGCTTTTACTTCACTCTCAAGAAGGGCTCTAATGGGGAAATCTTTCGACTAGAGTTCCTAAAACTTTTCTCCCCTTTGTTCTCTTTGTTCTACAATCCTTGGAGCGTGCCTAGTCACTTGACCACGTTGTGGCCTCATCTCAACTTTATTGGGATCCAAGGGCATGAATCATGCAGATTTGACCCGATTTCTTTAAGGCAACAGAACCAAATGTTTACAACTATATCTAATGAATTACATACAAGATCTAATAATAGAGATGGTAGTGCATACCAAGATATAGAAGTAAAATACGTTTGTATTCTCTTGTAAGTTTATTACAGAGAAGAACACGGATAGTAGGCCAAGAATTCTAGTTCATCTCACTATACCATACTACGTTCTTCAACAATACACAACATAATTAAAGCAATTGTTGATAGCCAAGAGGAACACAATTGTCAACAAACAAACACTTACAACAACCCAAAAGCAACAATAAACTTAATACAAGCAATTAATACATTGATAGATAACAAATATAGATAACACTTACAACAACCCAAAAGCAACAATAAACTTAATACAAGCAATTAATACATTGATAGATAACAAATATGATTAGACATAACAATAGGCAATATACGCTAACTACACAAATCAAATGAAAAATTCACATGCTCAAAACCCTTTTTCAATGGATAAATAGGGTAAAGAAAAAGCCCAAGACAGATTACACTGATTTTACCTTTGTACCAACAATTGCATAAATGCTTAAAAGTGGATTCACTCGTTTTATAAGTATTACACTAATATACAAGAAAAATTGTCATTACCATAAGCACAACCCATGAAGATCATCTTCAAATGGCTTCAAAGACATCAGTGAAATCCAACAAAAAAGTAGATATCTAATGAAAGATATATTTTTAAACCCCTAGTTAATTTACACAAATATTTAAGCTTACCAAAATTAAGTTGATCCCACACTGATAAAAATTGCGAGTTGTATGTGATTTGTATGTGATGAGCATTGTGGATGAGAGTGACTTAATTTTTAAATGGTCCAAAAAAAGAACCTTCATGTGGAATGAGTCTAAAGAGTGCAAAGTGCAAAGCAGTCGATTATAATTTCATTGTTTCATCCCCTACTGATAAACGCTTGAAGGTCAATATTTTATCGACTACAAATAAATGCTTAAAGGTAACATAATTGAGGATAGATCTACCAACCTACCTAAGGAGAGACATCATTAGTATGTTGACTCTTCAAGGTCTCTTCGAATGACTTCATTGGACACAAATCAAATCATGAAATCTCAAAAATCCAAATAACCATTTCATTATTACAACACTACCTTTTTCAAACATTTTCAATTCATCAAAAAAAGAAACAATTAAAGAAGTGAATCATTCAATTGTGATAAGCTAAAGCAATTATACTCATAGCATAGCCTTCAATTCAGATTTCCTTTATGCTAGTCTTAAATAATAAGTATTATACCAAATCAAATTCTAAGTGCAAAATATCTCAAATGACAAGGCTTGAGTAAAGCCCAGAGGTGAATTTGATATTATAATTACCTTTGTCCAAGCCATCTAATCCCTTAATTAGGTTAAAGCAAGGACAATCTATCAATCAATAAAACCAAAGATAAGTTATTCAAATTGGACCTCCACTTATGTAATCGTGCACATCCAACATACGGGACATATAATGTAGCCCTTTGATATCTCATATTTTTAAGCACTCCCCTATCTTCAATTGCAAGGAGGTGCATTTCAAGAAATGTATGCCTTTCAGAAGAGTTTTTTAGAGAAAAAAGAAAAATCTTTGTACTCGCAAGATTCTATTGTGTTTTGCTTGCATATTCATGTTCATATCCATAAACATTGTCCATAGAAATTCACTTTAAATAAAGCTACGAGAAGCATGCATATATTTAAAAAATTGCCCTATTCACTTTTGAATATTGGAATAAACAATATTTCAATTTAATGCACATTAACCACCGAGTGTTGAATAATTGTAATGCCAAACTCCATGCACAAAAGAAAATCACTTTATATATAAATCTCTATTACTATTCTTGAACCCAATGTTGCCAAGAGATAGGTGATGGGGATAATACAAGAGATAGGTTCAAATTCTATTATGTTGCTTTTTTAAAATGGTAGAGATACTTAACTATATAAGGATTATAAGTCTTTGAGTTTACATGTAACTCTAAATAATAAAATAATAAACAAGCTAGAGGCCTTACTTAATTAGCAAGTGCTTCTTGTGGAAGGCATGAGGTCAGGAGGTAAAGCGTACACCCCCTGTTATGATTAAACCACGAACAAAAATAACAATTACATGCATATATAAACAATATCAGAAAATAATAGATCACACAGAAAAGAACACAAGACACCAAGATTTAACGTGGTTCACCCAATCCCTGGGCTACATACACCAAACAGCACATCTGATACTATTACGATCCAGTGACTACAATGTGATTACAATTTGTAATCCCTTACAGCTCAATATCACCGCAAGAACTAATTTTCGCATCACAACACTGAAACAATCCCTAACCCTAAGCCCTTTTATACAAGTATGTTTACCACTTTAGGGACATAATTAATAATTACATGTCGGCCCAAAGAATTTATGAAGTATGTAAAGTACTTTCCTGATCAGTCACCACAATCTAACACGGCCCACATGTACTCGAGGGAATTTTGTGCCAAAGTAAGCAATCACATTAAAAAGTTTGGCCGACGAATTGCAATTTATAGGAGGGGCTATCCAATTCCTACAATCTAAAAACTAAAGATAAAAAATAAAAATAAAAATTGGAGCTTGATTTTTTTGAGCAAACAAACTACAAGAATTAGAATCAATCAAAATTAAAAAAAACAAACTAAATAAATTACATTTAAAATATATACACCAAATATGGAGCTTTTAAGTATCCAATGCACATGTTCAACACGAGAAGAAAAATAAATTTTAAAATGGAAATAAGAGCATGGCCTGCTTTGATTCTTATCCTTCTCTGCTACTCCATTACACTGCCTAGCTCCTCCATTACATGTTGCAAAATGCATATGCTACTTCAATGCTCGACTCTATCACTTCAGCTTCTGCAAGACCTACTAACTAAATATGAGCTATTGTTGAAAAAACTAAAGACATCAAAACATTTTTTACCCACGTCCAACGTGAAGGAGCCCAAGAAAATCTACCTCCATTGCTACAGTAAACCATAAAAACTATTAATATCATGTAATACTTGATTGAATCCTTATCTTGAGTAGTTGAACAAACACAATTCCAACCTACAACAGATAGTTGAATGAAAGCATTATCAACCCATAACATATGTTGCGCCTAATATTTCCTAACTAGGCAACTTTCATCAAAGAATTGTGCTTTCTTCTAGAAAACAGGATCCCTACAATAGGAGCATCTAAAATTATTGGTTATTTAAAGTTTTCATTTCATTTACATGCAAAAATAATTGCTCTTTAACTAGAATTGTTTAGTATACATCCTCGAATTTAAAGTGGTCACCTATGCAAGGTTTGGGTTCAAATTTGTATTTGGCAAGAATGAAATTCAATTGATAAGTTCAACAAAGACAAAATATGTAGAAAAATAAAATCATGGTTCTATTCACCTTATATAATTTCTATTTTTCTATATAAGTAACATATCTGCAAAATTATTGTTTTAAATAAATTTTAAATTATAATTTAACTGTTAAATTATTGATTTTAAATTTAAACAATACTATTTGTTTCCTTACATTTAGATATTTTAATTTCAATTTGTTAATATTCATCCTTACATGATGTTAAAAATAAATTAATCGCTTAAAATATAAAATCTTAATTTTTCATGTTTGAATATAAACTTTAAAAAAAATTAAAATATTAAATACTAATATTTAACAAAATGAAAAAGAACTTTAATGTAAAATAAAATAGCATTTTATTTTATAAATGTCCATTATCAAAATTTAAAATGCATATTTAAAATATTATAAAAGAGAGAAAGAACCTAAATGAATGAAAAGCTAAAATAATGTGAAGAGATTTCTACAATCCATTATTTAGAGCAATACAATTGTTTCTGGGTTTGATTGTGCAATATTTTGTATCAGCGTTTCAATCATACTTTGTAATACATAATTTTTGCTAAAATAACGTGAAAAGATTTCAACAGTGCATTGCACTCTACAATGAAGGATCATTAAGTGTGATATGAATCATTGATGCACACAATCAAATCCAAAAAAACTAAGTTAATTGCTCTAACCTAAAATAAGCCTATAAAATTTGAATTTCTATGTGAGCCTACCTATAAGTTTTGACATGAGTTTGGCATTTTTTTCAAGTCGACAAATAGCAAAAGTAGCAAAAAAATTTGCAAGGCGACATGTGAAAATGGAGTCTGAAGTCGACATCATCATGCCTACCTATGTAAAAATGTATAAATTATCCACTACAAAAGAAATGAATTGTAATCTAACCAAGAAAATTATTTGCTCACTCCTCAATACTCAACTACATCAGTTACCTTTTTTTAAGGCAGAGGCAACTTTCAATTATTTTAATTAGTTTTTCAAATGTTTTCAAGTTTTTGAACTTCAAACATGATATTTGGCGAGCTCTATGATTGTAGACCAACATGTAAAAATTTCTTACCAGAAGTAAGCTCTTTTGAATATACTTTACAATGGACTAAATTTCAAATAGTACAATAAAAGCCCACCAATAAAAGCTAGTATCAATAAAAAGCCTACCATGAAAAACTACTTAAGAAAACTCTACAACTGCAATTAAAATATTCAAAAACTACCCTTACCACATTGCGTAATTGAATCCTCGTATTGAGTAATTGAACAAATCTAGGCCCTAGACTAGAGATATTAGTTGAAGCTCTACATATTCAAGGCATTGGTAACCTATAATATAAGATGCACTTTTGTTTCCTAGCTAAGCAACTTGCATAAGTAAATTGTACCTTTTTCTATAGAGAGAAGGCTGGCAAAATGGTCTACTACTCTCTTTGGTAGGTTGACGTTTAGTTTTCATGGGGCTTTGAAAGGAAACCCAGGAATCAACAATATTGGCAGCATTTTAAGAGACGACAAGTAAAGGATGATCTAGGCTATAGAAGACATTTACAAATGACCATCCCTCCATTGAAATAAGAAGAGACTAACTTGGATACTAGCTTGATTTTAATTATTAATATAGTACTAACTAGTGTTTGCAATATTTCAAGAGACAACAAACAAAACACATTTACAAATAACCACCCTTCATTAATATATGAAGAGACTAACTTAGATACTAGCTTGATTTTAATAATTAATATGACTTTTCATGTCATTGTTGAACTACCTCCCATATTAACCTACATTTAAATATATGAAGAGACTATAACTTAGATACTAACTTGACTTTAATAATTCATATATGACTTTTCATGTCATTGTTGAACTACCTTTGAATATAACATATAATAGATTATAACATTTGACGCTTCAAAACAACACCAAGAATCAACTATTTGTTGTCTACCTCTAAGCAATAATATAATAACCTTATCTAGTAGATGGAGCACAAGGTGAACTTCATTGAGCTATTCTTTATACTTATAGTTCTCAATTGTTCGAGATCTACTGCAAATGGTCCTCTTCTCTGGTTGTCATCCTCCAAATCAA
Organism: Cupressus sempervirens; assembly: GCA_028749045.1. Taxonomy (NCBI): domain Eukaryota; kingdom Viridiplantae; phylum Streptophyta; class Pinopsida; order Cupressales; family Cupressaceae; genus Cupressus; species Cupressus sempervirens. The sequence goes on along the minus strand of CM053786.1, from coordinate 89,293,464 downwards.
CAACCATAAGAAGATACTCGTACACAATAACACCAGATATGTTAACTAGGGAAACCCTTGATCAGAGGGAAAACTCCAGTGGGGATGGTACCCACAAAATGATGTACTAATATAAATGTTCCTTGTTAGAGGATGGACTCTGTTAGGAGCCAATGAAATACATTCAATACATATCATTCCCTATTAAGAGACTTTGAATCCCTGTTAGAACATTCCAACCCTATTAGGAGTTGTAGAAGGCAGAGGGACCCATTGTCCAAACAGCTTCAAGTGCAAGACCACTAAACTCATTGTCCAAGTGATCTTTGTATCATTCCTTATAGAATAATAGAAATGTATAGCTCATTTTCTTCTCTAGTTATACAAGTTAAGATAATATCCATCAACACATTGGATATAACAAGATTTTGGGAGTATGGGAGGAATGCTCTCTTTTTAAAATTGAATAGCGTTCCCCATTTTGTGCATATAAAAATATGAAAATGATAATTTTTTAGGAAACAAAATTAAAATGCTAAAGCCCCTTGAAAGCTTAAAGTGAAACAATTGACCAAGTCAAGCACATTATTCATAATTTCTAAAATTTCAGCTGCTTTCAATTTATTTGATTAATTTTTTACACCTTCAAAACTATGTCTCTATGTCCTCCTATCCTATAAAACTTGGAGAAACACATATTAAGGATGCAGCAAGTTGATTGATTGATGCTTGTTAATGAGACATATACAACAGCGAACAAGAGAATGAAACAATACGCATATTATTGCAAACCTAATTGTTGCTATAGGTACTTCTCTAAAAGAAGAAACATTCTCATCAGAGATATTATCATTTTGTTCAATTGGTTGCTGCATGAGATGAAAAAACTTTCTCTAAGTATCTCAAATTTATGAAACATATAACATGCCACTAATAGATTTCAATAAAGGCAACAAGAAAATATTGAATCTCCATAAGCAATTAGTTGTGCAAGCGTACCTGTGTGTAATGTCCCTATTGAGGATATTCCTAATTTCTTAGTCTATAAACGATATTAATAACAAAAAGATGACATTAGGAATATAAAGAATGGTAATATTCAAATCCATACAACATAGTATATTCCTCCCAACCAATCACATCGTGAATTCCTTGGAAATGTTTGCAAATGGCAATTATCAAGGCTGCTGATCCTTGACGTGCCAAGAGCATGGAAGGTGAAACTTGGAACTGATTGAATTAATGAAATCAATGGGTACATATAGCAAATTTCCAGAGCTTCAAATGAAGCTAAAGTCTTTTTCAGAAGACTAAATTAAAATAATAAATAAAACACCAAAACAATCATAAATAAAAGATTCTGCAAAGCTCGCTAAAAACAGCAAAAGATACTAAAATATTAACAGAATCTAAAATATTCTAATAGAAGGTGGGCCACCCTTCCACCTCTCCGTCCACTTTGGAGAAGACCACAAGCGTGGAAGGCTGGTCATCCTTCCAACTGTTCAACTTGGTAAGAGCATGAAAGGTGTTCAACTTGGTAAGAGCATGAAAGCGGGGGGTCATCCTCTATTCTCAAATGTTTGTAACAAATTATTTTCTGCTGCATTCTGGTTTTTACCATATGAATTTATTCTTCAACTGAGGGTATAAACTCTTTTGAATTGCTTATGAACGATGAGTTTGAATGTTTGATGTTCAAATGATTGATGCATTAATGATTGAATTGATTGTTTCATTCCTTAAGAGACATGTGATGATTGATTCTTGATTTCAGGATGAATTGATGATTGATTCTTGATTTCAGGATGAATTGATGATTGACAATGATTTAACTGCTTGCTTTTGTCCACGTTGTTGATTTTAACTTTGCTGATTGATAGATTGCTTGATTTCTTGATAAATTGATGAGTGGTGATGCATTAATGTTTTGCTTGGATAGAGTCTCTTTGACTAACTTAGATACCTTATTGGTCAAAGAGTTGCCGCCTATTACAAGAACCGAGTCTTCACCACCCTTCACTGCTGCCTTTGAGATTAATTATTTATATCTGGCTTATTCCTCCTTCTGCATTTATGATTTATTAATTCCTTGCATGATGACAACCTCCCAGGGAAATGATCTCCCTCTTATATCATATTCTTAAGGAAGGCACAACATTTTATGACTTCAGCCCTTTAAACAAGTCACAACTATTCATCCTTAATTGCTGGCTTTTGAGAATAATCATTTAAATTCCTAATTTATTGACTGCTTCTTTGCCAATTGATGATCAGTAGATGTCCTCGAATGAAATGATCTCCCTGTTACATTTCATGTCTGAGGGAGCTATAACTCGTCATTTTGCCCCTTTTGACCTTTCATTAATAATTAAATATTAATTATACCACATTTTATTTATTTTTTTCATATTTTCATTCATTATTATAGTTTTTAATTAAATCCCATTCCAAAAAGGGAGTGTGGGAGTGTGGGAGGACATGTGTGGATCAAATTTTTTTTAAGCATTAGAAATAGAACTCCCACTTGACCAACAAAATTATTTAGAATGTTATAAACTCCTTGCTATAAATATAGATCAAATGTGATCCTTCAAAAATTAGCAAGTAAGGAACAAGAACTACACATAGCAATATCACAAGAAAGGAACAAGATCACAATCTTTACTGTTTGAGCATAAATCTATAAATGCTCCTGTAACCAACAAATTGCCATTTGCATAAACATGTTTGTGTTTATTCCTTTGAAATTTAGCAGTACTCAGTCATCCAAATAATCATTTATAAATAACCATATTTTCCTTGGGAAAGTCCTCTCAGTTTTCCTCAATAATTGCACCGAGATTTTTATAATAAATCACCTTAGTACATGAACTGTACACTTTTGTATAATATGGCTTAGCTCTCTTCACTGAAAATAACAAGATTCATCTCCATTTCTTGCAATGCTTTCCAAACTAAACATCTAGTTATACATTGGTATTTTTTTTTAAATTATGAACCCAAATGCAGAAACCCATAACAAAACCCCGTGTTTTCTAGCAACTTATAATTAAAATTATAAATAAAAGTTTACTACTTTCAATTATTAATTTTGGATTTCAAATTGTAGGGAAAAGGCAAGCACTTCCTTGAGGCTGAACAGTGACAGGTTCTAAAAATAAGGAGTTGACAGAAATAACTTGTTTTAAAAACATACATATAGCTTTCATTGTATATAACAGAGGATAAAGTGTTTTATAAACATCATATTCTTAATGGTAATAAAGGTCTACTCACAAAACCAGTGTCGTCTCTGGACAAGAATATACAAAATTGAAATTATTAACTACCAAATTATAGAGCAAAAATCAGAAAATGACAGAATCAGTACCGTCCAGAAGAAAGTAGATGAGCACTACTCATAGATCCTTTGGTATTGCTTAGACGTCTTGCTCTTTGCTCATGTTCTTTGTCCACCCTCATTGAAGCAACTTCTTTCTCCATGGCAGCTACTTCTCGTCGCATTTTCTTTGCTTCAACTTCCATTGCTTTTGTTAAGGTATCCACTTTTTTTGCCAGCATCTGAAATGTACTTTAGAGCTTATATCAGTAATGTAACATGAAACATGCAACATGCACCATATCAATCAAAATGCAAATATTAAAATAGTGTTGAATGTCAGCCAAGTTAAGTTGTAACCAATTAGAATGAGCAAATGTACCTCTATTGCATCATCCTTGTCTTTTAGACTTTGATCCTTTTCATGGCCAGCTTTTCTCAAAGCTATGACTTCTTTTTGTAGCATGTCATACAACACACCTGAAACAGAATCATCTGCACCAACTTCTGTAAATTCAGACACCTTATTATCTGAATTCTCTTTACCAGAATCATGGGATTCAGGACTTCTAGGTACACCATTGCTTTTCTTATTTGAATGATTCTCATTAAATCCATTTGTAAATGACTTGTTTCTGTCCAATGAACGACCCCCATCAAATGATCTACCACCATCAAATGACCTGGATGCTCCTTTTGCATTCTTTAAGACTGTACTTGCATTGCTAGATATTGAAGGCCTGGTTTGAGAAAGTGATGTTCTCCTTGAACCCAAACCATTTGACATAATCTTTGATGCAATCTCTGCACCACCTATTGATTGCCGACGAGAACGACCATTGCTACTGCTTCGTCCCTCAGAGGAGCATGGTCGAGTAACAACATTTGGTGATCCCCTTAGTCCCTCTTCAACAACCTTTAGTCGTAATTGAAATTTCTCCTGTGATACCAGCATGTTAAGTTGTATGCAATAACCACCATAATGACCAAAGTAAAGATAAAAAATAGTTACAAGCAAAGTAAAAGTTTTCCTACTTTGAGTTGTGCTTCACTTTTTGCAGTCCGTTCTGCAACAGCTAATTTATCACGAAGCTGCTGCATTTCACCCTGGAAATAAATCCAATAATCTGTCATCTGTCAAAGATATTGATCTTTTGAAAACTTGGCCCAAAATTAAGACTACCTGAAGTTCTGTGAGATAATGCCACATGATACCTGTAGGAAGCGCCGTTCATCAAGCCACTGTTTCACAGGCATGACTTTGTCATTTCCATCCTTCCACTCATTTGCCACAACACACGCCACTCTATTTGCTGCCGTCTTGGCACGGGCCAACTCTCGTTCAAGTGTTTTCTTGCTTTCCTAAAAAGGAACACCATCTATTAGTTTGAATATGAATCTAAAACAATATATATAAATTGACACTAGGTATATCATTTGAATATAAAAAGGACGGTGTGTGCACTATGAACCAAAAAGCATAGTTGTATACCATCAATTCGTGCACTTGCCGCTGATAATAGCGCACAGCATTTGCAACAGCACCCCCTGAAAGTACAGCCTCCTCTAATTCACGAACTGTTTGACCTAGCTTCTCAACTTCTGCAACCTTTTGGCGATGCATTTTGTCCAAGATTTTGTTTTCTTCCTATCACATGATTGAGCCCAGATGTCAAAAAAGGTTGAATGAAGGCTTCACAGTAAAATCATCAGATATTTCTAATCAAATGAGAAACACACTAAAACCACAACCCCCAGTAACTTGCTATTAAAGTAAATACAGTTCCAGGTTGGTAAGCAAATGGCCACCTGACAAATTTCAATCTGTTTCATCAATTCTTGATTCCTATTTTGTAAATCATCAACCATCGATGCTTTTGCCAAAGCAAACTGCACAGTTCTCTCTGCTTCAAGCAATGCTGCTTCTTTAGACTTTGTAAGCCGATCCAAAGCCCTGTTGTCATCTTGCAACTTTGTAATCTGCCAAAATTATTGAAAATTAGAAGCAGTCGAGGATCAAAGTAACACATAAAAAACTAATTACTTAAAAAAAGAACTAAAGAAAAATTATTAACCAGCTAATCATATACCTCTTGGCGTGCAAGTTTCAATTCTGCTTCAAGAGGAGCAAGAATTTCTTCAATAGGGGGCATATCTTCATCCTTTTGAGCAGCATGTACTCTTCGAAGAGTTGCTTCAGCTGCAAATTGAGCTGCTAATGCTGCTTTCTTCTCATCATTGATTTTCTTAATTTCAAGGTTCTACAAAATTTGAATGTCAGAGATCATTCATCATGATCTTTTCGAAAATGGTAAGGATTCAAAAGAATTTATGGGTTCAAGGAAAGATTCATAAAGTATAAAATAAATTCAAATCCAAGGAGCATGAAATGATCACAATGAATATAACAATACCTTGCTTTCAAGAGATGCCTCGCACACCTTAAGCTTCTCATCCTGTTTTCTTAGTTCCTCAGTGAGCTGGGAAACAATAATGTCAAGAGGTTATTATGTTGGAAGAACTCTGGGGCACTTAATAAACGTTAAAAGTACCTAAATGACTACCTCTTCAACTGCCTTTTCTTTCATTCGCTCTGTCAATTTTAAAGCCTTAATTTCAGCTTGTGCTTCCCCCAATTCACGATCCTTATCTAAAAAAGCATGCAAGCAGAAGTCTGTAAGCATATGCAAACCAGAACACACAGAGAACATAATAAAGATATACAACAGGCAGCTAATATCCTTAAAAACTACAAAGCACAATCATCAATATACAGACCTTTGTGAAAAGCATATTGTTTCTACAGGTGGGAAGGCAGGAGAGACACATAAAAATGTCTACGAAATAAGTTGTAACTTTAGTTCTGCAGATTGCTTCTAGAGTTATCAAAGTGACTTACCCTTTCACAAATAACTATTATTGATTTAAATGCATTGTAACTTTAGTTCTGCAGATTGCTTCTAGAGTTATCAAAGTGACTTACACTTTCACAAATTAAATTTTATTGATTTAAATGCATTGTAACACATCCAAATTCTTTGCTACATGATTATCCACTGAGAAACAACATATAGTCAAACCAACACTGATCTACTAGCTAAGTATCATTTGCTTATATATTTGTATGATCCATTTTTCCATTATCAGACCCATTGTTTTCTATCAGAGATACTTAAGAAAAAGGCCCAATTACATCTTCTGCCCCTCGGTGACTTCTATGCATTGAGTCTGCTCTAAACAGCAGTATATTGCAACATATGCCATTTTAACAAATTGTTAAAAACAAACCAACTCCATGAAGCTGGTTATATTATATATACATACTCCTTAAAAACCTTCACCAGCTCAATTTAAAAAATTTAAAGGAAAAGATTTTTAAAAGAAGAATGCTCTTGAAACTTTTTTTAAAAAAGCATTTCTTACCAACAGTATTTTTGCTCTTCAGATGTATATTACTGATACATCCTAAGCATTGAAATTTATGGGAAAGGAAACTCATCTAATACATATACAAATTCTACAAAGTTTTATCTAGCATTGATGTGGACCTACAAAGCACAATCTTAAAAACAGAGCAAACTATTTGGAAGAATTCTTGAAAATCATGAACTAAATTGCACAAGGATAGCAAAATGACACACTCAATAATCACATAAGCATTTTTTAATTTCCACTCACAAAAAGAACAAGCACTTATAGGACTTCAACAGTAGAATCAGGTAAATATTCATAAGCAATCGGTCAAAAAAATTAATGTATTCAAACTTAAAAATAATTTGGTCAAAAAAGAACATATCCAAACTTCCATGGTAAGCATTTTGCATTTCAGAAGACTTAAAGAATTGACTTGCCTTAATCATATCATGAAAATTACCAATAGCCAATAGGAACATAATTTAAAAAGTCACATGCATAACAAAGAAGAATTTGAGAATTTTAAATGTAAAGTGGTCTTAGCACTTCGTGACAAATGTTAAGAAAGAAGGGCAAATGTCAACTTCAAACATAATTTGACATGTCCTACATGTTGTGTCCAGACAAAAGATCTACAAATATTTATTATTTCCCTGTAAACCTTTCTAGTGTCAAAACACCATTATAGAGAAAATATTGTAATAAGTATTCCACTTCTCTGAACAGTTTAACAGAATTTGATAGTAGAAAATTCAGCTTACCAATACAAAAAATTACTAAACAAGGAAAACCCTAAGTGTTCAAATTTCATACTTCGGTAAGCATAGCAAATTCTACAGTAACATATTGAGATTTTGAATTTTTTCATCACAAAACAATGAAAAACTAATTGCTGTTATCTATAAGAAGCTATTGCACTTTGAACTATAGAGAAAACTCGTACGTTTTAGAAACATTTAGGAAAATATTTGACATAAACCATGCCTAACAAAAAAATGGCAATAGCTGGAATACAGACAGGCACATTTCATATCAGCGCCCTTCCAACTGAGAAAAGCAATACATTCTATACATACCATAAGCCTTGTATATCATGTCAGGTTAGGACAATCAAACTTTCTATCATTCAAAAGAACTAAATTGTCACAGAAACGGCCATCCTGTTGGAAACTGAGAATAATTTTTTGGTATTATTATAAGCAAAGGAAGTAATCTATAGCTTTGTCAGAAAATAAGCCAAAATTGCAAGCTCAAGCTTGTGGTTGTGAAAGTGTATGCACATTGACAGAATAAGTCATTTTGACAAGGAAAAATTCAAAATATTTTGCCTGCATGACAAAGGGTAAAAAACGATCTTATGCACCATAATCCATGAAAGTACTTTAAAAAAAAGGAAGAACAAACAGTCAATTTTTTCAATAACTGCACAATGATTTACTATTTATTGATCTTTCTTCAAATCAGAATAAAACGTAATCTTAATAGTGTTTATGCAGAACATGTTTCATAGCGATAGTATAGCAAAGGAAAATGGCAAAAAGGACCACACTACTTTAGGAAATCAAAATATATAATCCAAAAGCACAACATGTGCTTCATTTCACAAAATGGAAAAAAATAAAGATTTCGTGCCACAAGCTTTTGTCAAACCAGAAGACAGAATAGCATCTAAAATAATTTTTTATATAGTTTCCTTGAGGAACCAAAACATACAATCCAAAAATACAACTTATTCTTCATTTAATAAAATTGAAACACTAAAGAATTGATTCCACAAACTCTTGCCAAAACAGCAAAAAGAATTTTAAATAAATTCCACTCTTTTTTGGATTACCCCGGAGAGGCAAAGAAACTTACCCCGCACGTCATTCTCAAGTCGGTTAAGTTCAACCTTGACTGGATCAGAACCATGTAAGAGATGAATGATGTCCTCCCCTTCCATATTTGGGGACCTCATCAAATTTTTCTTCTTACTACCTTTTCCCTCACCTTTAAACGAGGCTGAAGGTGTAAGCAAAGATCCCAAGGAATCATGTTCCACTCCCCACTGATCAATATTCCCATTGGCAGTGCCCCATAAATCCTCTTCCTCAGTGTAGCTGTGGAAGTCAGCCATTAAGCTTATTCCAAGATCCCAACCCCTCAATCACAGAATTGTCCCCTCGAACTTAATCTCATCAAACCCCGACTATTTCCCTGCAACTATTGCTATATCACTGAAACCCCACTGAATTAAAGCGCAGTACTCACCCTAATTCTGCTCTAGCTCATACTCATCAATTCCTGTGCGATCAGAAGAAAACTTCAGTATGAGTATAGAATTAAATTTCCCGTTGTGAGCATTGAACAGTTGAAATTCATTTATTCAATAATTTTCAGAAAATTTAGAAATACCAATTGTGAGCCATGTCAGCTATGCATAACAACATTGTCCGCTGCAAAAGAACTGGAAAAATCCAGACTAGCACTTTCAAAATACTTATCGAATCGTCAAACCAGAATATGCAATTTCAGTATTTTGCGAGCGGATCGGGTGCAAAATTTCAACTACAGCGTTCAGAGCCTTGTTCAGCCAAATAAAGTTCCCAGAAACTACTGCCACATAGAAGAAGCTCACGACATTCACACTGCGAAGAATATCAATGACGGCACTTTATCCTGTCGAATGAGCACCGAAACTCGACTTTTCACGTTTCAAATCCTCACACGCGTCTGCAAAGGTCCAAAAAAACAATGTCAGCCATAAAAGAGCTCAAAATGTCCAAATCTGTCCATTTGCCAATCTTGAAAATCTGGCAGTCACACGTTCACTCCGACACGAGAACTGAAAAGCAACATAACTCGCAGTTAAGCTCAAAATCAACAGTTATCAAAAAATCGCCTGCATTGACAGCTGATTCCTCTTTCCTCCGTAAAACAACTTCGAGAGCAATAAACTTCACAGCTCAAACCCTAGAGACCCACCTTTTGTCTCACAGGCGCAACTTCTCACACCTCAAGCTCAAAATCCAGAGTCCTCGTCCTTCGAGCTTCCCTCCACAGAAAGTCTCGGCTGCATTAATCTCCACCCTTCCAAACCCTCAATCACCTGTGTAAATCATCAACGAACAAGCTCCGCCTCGAAAAACGTTCAAAACATTGAAAAATCGCCCGGCTCCACCCTTGAAACCCTCAAAGAAGCCACCTCTTCTTCAAAAACATCAAACTCGCAGAACATGCTCAAAACCACCACTACTCACACTCCAATCTCAGAAATCTCCCATCTTCACCCTCAAACCCTTCAACACTCACTCACTGCAACACTTCAAATATCATCACCACATCTCAGAAGCGCCATTTCCGCCAAGCTCAAGCCCGCCATTTTCGCGTACTCCATACATATCCAACCCCGTACGGCTCACATTTCCTCAAATTTAACCTCGTCTGTACAGATTTGACGGCTAGATTTCCGAAAACAGGAAGCAAAAATACCTGATTTTAGCAGATCTTGTGAAGTCATACAGCTTTGTTTGCTTCCTCCTGTCCTCTGTCTGCATCCATCGCTACATATGTCGAATTATCAATGCTGTTAAGCTTGCTTAAATTTTATTTAACGTATAACGGTGACGGGCCAAAGGCTTATTTATGTCAGAGACGCGTGCTTGGTAAGTTGGGCCGGCCGAGCTTTTTCCTTCTGGTTTTACGACTCACTCGGAATAAGATAATTTGAATATGATTTGAAAACGTTTAATTTCACCGGATTCGAGCAACGTATCAAATGCAATTTTTTTTACCGCATGGTATCCTATGCTCTTTTTCGCGAGGAAAAAACAACAATAAGCTCGCCTAATTTTGTTTTTAAATTTTTTCATTTTAAGAAGCGGAGTCTCTAAGAGTCTCTTTCCAGCGGTGGGTGAGATGTTAAAAATGATGTTTACTGACTGTCTTTAGACTTCGTACGGGCTTCCATTACAAAGACTCTAGGCCAAACTCCTCAAATATTGGATTTGATTGGACTGAGTAAATTGTGTATATCTAGGGGGGGCTCCTTTTCAAGGCTTTAGTAGTTAAGATGGTGGATGGGTTATGTTTGTGGGAGGTTTTGTCTATAAACCCTGTTTCATATTGTTAAAAATTGTCTCATGTTGTAGTGTTTTCTAAATATGGTTGGTAGTTTTGTGTGTATGTGAAGGGAACAATTTACTTCGATATTTTGTTTTATGTCAAAAATTAATCTTTCATATTTTATTATGATGTTTTGATTATTGTTTACTATTAGTAGTCTATTGATCTCTTTTTGTTGTAATTTTATTTTCAGCAATCTTTTGATTTTATTTTCATGTAATCTTTCATTTTACGATCGTCTTCCATTGTAATCTCATCTTTTGTCGTCTTTCAATTGCTTTCTAGTATAATCTTATCTTTAGTCATATTTCAATTGCCTTTGAGTGTAATCTTATCTTTAGTCATCTTCCAATTGTGTTCCATTGCAATCTTATCCTTGGTCGTATTTATATTGCCTCCCATCGTAATCTTATCTTTATGCATCGATCCAATAGAAAAAATAAAGCTCTCCTAATGTGTTTTATGTTGCAATGGATGAAATGCATTATCTCGCGCTATTTTAAATGTCAATGTCGATAAAAAGTCATCAATTAAAATATTTTGGTTATACTCGATAATGATTATAATAGAACATTTAATGTGGTCAGTAGTTTGCTTTGATTTGATCTAATGTGTGGCAAGGGGAACATTTGATTCTATTCTAGTATATTTGTTTAAACTTTGTTATAGCTCCTACAATTTTGTGATGACTATAAATGGTGCAGGAGCACCTAGGCCAACTCCTAGTCCTAGTTCCACATTTTTGTTTTTTGGCTTATACTGACCTTAGCCAAGTTAGTTGGATGTGTTTGGACCTTAGAAGCTCATGTGTGTTTTCTCCTAGATGGATTTGACTAGGCTCAATCCATTCTAGATATTTTTGGTTACCTTGTGTTTTGGTTGTTAGGAAGCAAGATCAGGGTTATTGAAATGTCCCTTTACTGATTTTTATTGATATTTCCAGCCTCAAATCAGAACTTTAAAATCAAACAACCAATATTACAAAGATCTGCCAATTTCCCAATAAAGCCCAAATCGGGTATGTCCAAATTAGTGCCAAAAACTTCACAACTTCACAAATTATTAATAAATCTGAAAATGGACATTTTTACAGAAATTTCAGCAGCATAACAGCCTAAAAAATGACATTTCCAGATTTGTATAGCCTTTACACAACAGCTCACAAATGTAGGGCAAAACTATGCTCAATCGGGCTCCCGAAATTAACACAAAAATGCTCGGAAACACCACAAAACACTCATAAACTATCTCAGAAGTTTAATCACAACCCAATACATATATTCAGCTCTATTTTAACATCATAACGTCTAAAATATAGCAGCAAACCAAACTGATATGAAACACTCAACTGAAAACCCAAACTCAAATAAAAAACAACCTCGAAAACACCCAAATTGGCACTATCCAGCACAAAGGCAAACTCTGTATGAGCATGCACATGGAATGGCTTCAAACTCCCGTCCTTGGCCTTCCTGGAAACCTGCAAACTCCCATTCTTGGGTCTCCTTCTCCACAGGTTTGGCAGCCTCTGAAGAACAACAAGAAAATTAGCAAGAATCAAGATGTAGAATGAGCCCAAAATGCCTCCAAACCCCTTTTAAAGAGGGCATAACCCTAACTCACGTCCAAGAGGGGTTAATAAAATATAATTTAATAATAATTTTTATTTATTAGTCCATTGGTTTCCAAAGATTAACCCCTTTTTCTGAAATTTCATCTTTTTGGAGCCTGCTTGCCTTAGCAAAGTTTTTTTTTTTTTTTTTAATTATTTGAATAGGGGACATGACAGTTATGGGTCTTATACCCTAGAAGTCTGAGGAAAGTTTGATTTTGAGTGTAATTTGTCCTCTATGGTGTTTTTACATTTTTTTGCATAGGTTGGAGGGCATACATTGTCATTTGATGCAAAGGTGGGAAAGATGTCAATTGTTGCAAAAGTTGTCAGTTAGGCAAAATTGGTCCAAATTAGGCAAGTTGATGTTGTGAAGGTCAGATCAGGCTTAGACATCATAAAGAGACCATAATTTAGGCCTATTTGGAAGTTTCCAAGGGTTAGATGCAAAAGTTGCTAGGAGTTGCAAAAAAGTTGTCAACAATTTTGAAAAGTTGCATGACAAGATTTGACAAGAAAGTTGCATAACGCAAGGATGGGGTTGATAGTTATGGTAATTGTCTAAAACCTCTAAGAAAAAACCACGAAGGAGACCCATTCCAAGGGTTGGAAGATGTAATAAGTGGAGTTTGAAAACTAAAAGCCACGAATTATTGTTCCAGATTTAATAGTTTTTTGTGTTTTTGGTTCCATGAGTGCTTTAATGGATTGAAGGGCTTCTGTTTTCATTTGATCCTTGGATTTCATATTCTTACAATACATTTTGGTTTAGATTTCAAGTTTTGAAGAGTTTATTTATTCATAGTTAGAAGATCTTTTGTGAATAGATAGTTTGTTGGTCCTATTTTGGTAATTTTGCAGAAAATGGCTCCCCCACGAACCCTCACCGTGGAATCATCATGGTCTTGAGGGATATGGAGGTGGAGTCTCTATACAATATATATAGCAAAGGAGGAGTCTAGGCAAACTAGTTTGTTATTTTTCAAGTAATGCCCTAGGCAAGCTTTCAATGCTTGGCTACGCTATCACGATGCTAGCAAGTTGATTTTGATGGATTGAATGTGTCAGAAAGTTCAATCTAAGAGTTGAAGAAGGAGGAGGGATGTATGAGGAAGGCATGTGTGTGAGGAGAAGTTTCCAAGACAAGATTTTCCAATTGTTTTATTAGACCCTAGCAAGTGTTCACATGAGATGTTTGAAACCCTTATTTCTAGGCATAAAAGTAGTAAGGTGGTGTATAGACAAGTTGAGAACCTCAAACCCACAAAATCTTGCAAATTTTTCCAAAAGGGTATCCATATTGGAAATTATTTTTCCACCTTGTTAAGGGGAATTTGGAGTTATAGTCCAAAAACTGAGTTTGGAGGCCTAATTTAACTAAGTCTAATTAGGATAGATTTGAATGAGATATGCTTTTTGGATTTGATTGTGTAGAGTTTGTTATCATAAACATTTCAGATCATACTACATGATCCATCATCAGGATGCAGGAGAAGAACATAAAATGATGTTCTTCATTTTATGTTCTTCTCCTGCATCCTGATGATGGATCATGTAGTATGATCTGGAACGTTGATGATAAAAAACTCTACACAATCAAATCCAGAAAGCATATCTCATTCTCATGGATTGTGGAAATCTAATAGATCTTATAGGATAGATTTGTCAAATTTGAAGGAAGCGATAGGGAAACCTATGAATTTTGAGTCCAGGAGGTTACAGGAAGTCTAAAATCCCTAGGAATTAATCCCTCTGTAATGGGCACCCCTGGATGTCCCAAAAAACTAAACCAAATTGCTGAAAGGAATTATGTCAAACAGTTTGCATTCAACTTCTTCAAACCCCTTATAACTCCGAAAATCAAACGTTTATTTGTTTGTTGTGTTTCGTGCATGGAATTGGTATCATACAACATAAACAAGAAAGAAACTACAATAATATGCAAAGTGGAAATGAACGGCTGCTAATAAAATGTTATTTTCAGAATTCATAAAACCAAATACATGGCAGATTTATCAACTCACTAATTACTTCAGCAATATTGTCATAATACTCCAGCCCATGCTTATGAACTTGCTGCTACAATACTTTGTCCTCCAATCAGTCCACTACCTTCATAATACCATTCCCTCCAAGCGGCATAAGCGTCGGACAAGTAGTGAAGAAGATATGAGCAAAATATCAAATCTGCCTGTAGCCGGAAATGCAACTAAACTGCCTGATAATGAAGCCAATAAGAAAGAATTCCAAAGGCCAAACCCCAAGGGAATGACGTCTAGAATGTTACAAGAGAGGATAGACGTCCTCAAATGCCAAGAACAAAGCTACAACTCACACACCAATTTCTTCTCATATTCAACCTGTCCAATGAAGCCACAAATGCTTCCTTTTATTCTATTACCACAGGTCCGCTCAACTCATATGGGTAATGTGGGATAAAAGATGTGTAATATAAAACATATATTAAAATACCCCTTATGTCTCGCTTGGTTACACATCACCATAAAATAAATATTAAAGTAACACTTTAATATTTTACAATTAAATTAGACGTTACTTTAATTAAACTTCAGGCATTAAAATGTATTAGCAATTGGACTCCCAATAATGTGAGTGATAGCTCATCGGAAAGCTCTCACCGAGGAGTATCGAATCCAATCACCAAAATTGACCTGCACTGTGTCCTGCCGACTTACTAAAAATAGTAAGTATGCCTGAAACTGAGTAAATCAACTTCGTTTTGGCCCAAACTGGAAATGACTAGGCCAAAACACTCCAAGATCCCATTAAACCCTTCGTTAGCCCTTGGGACCATGTAGAACAAGGCTAACACACACACACACTTGGTCAACTGCTAAAATGGGGACATTACAGTCCGCCCCCCTTGAAATTGCTTGTCCTCAAGCAATCTCAGTCCAGCCTGCTGAATAACTTGCTCACTCTCCCATGTAGAATCTTCCTCCGGCAGGTCTTTCCATCTGACCAAATACTCCTTCACTATCCTGTTTCTAAGCTTCCTCTCTCTGGTATCCAGAATAGCCTCAGGTACTAACACAAGCTTCCCCTCCTCATCCAAAGGGGGCAAATCTGCAAAAGGCACTACACTCTGACCAATGGCTTTATTAAGCCTAGACACATGAAACACATTGTGCACTCGATTGCCCTCTAGAAGCTCAAGCTCATAGGCGACTTTGCCCACTTTGCGAATCACCCTGTAGGGACCATAAAATCTAGGTTTCAACTTTTCAGCTCCGCTCTTCTTGAGCGATGACTGTCTATATGATTGTAGCCTCAAGTAAACCATATCCCCTACCTCGAAGCTACGCTCTATTCGGTGCTGATCAGCATACAATTTCTATTGATTCTAGGCCTGTTGTACATTCTCTTTTAGCACTTTCAGGATGTCCTGACTATCCTGCAATAAGTTTTTGGCTTTGGGCACTCTACTGTCCCCCAAAACTAAATCCATGAAGCTAGGTGCTTCATAACCATAGAGTGCCATGAAAGGAGTCATCTTGATGGACATATAATAAGTGGTGTTATAACAATACTCTCCCATATGCAACCATCTGATCCAAGCCTTTTGTTGTGTAGTTACATAGTTCCTCAAATATCCTTCCACCCATTTATTCACAATCTCTGTTTGCCCATCTGTTTGTGGATGATAACTAGTGCTAGGTGTAAGATCTGTACCACACAACCTAAACAACTCTTGCCAAAAAATACTCATAAACTTACTATCCCGGTTGCTGACAATGAATCTGGGCAACCCATGTAACCTAAATATCTCTTTAAAGAAAAGATATGCCACCTGTGTTGCTGTGTAAGTGGACGGAATAGCAAAGAAGTGAGCAAACTTTGTCAAGCGGTCCACCACCACATAGATGCAATCCCTTCCCTGCACTCGTGGTAAACCAGTGATGAAGTCCATCGAAATACTTTTCCATTTCCTATCAAGAATGGGCAAGGGCTGTAATAAACCTGCAGGAAATGTGTGCTCTCCCTTATTCTGTTGACAAACCACACACTCCCTGACATACCTCTGAACATCATCCTTGAGCCCTTTCCATGAAAATCGCTCTCGGATCTGCCTGTAGGTCTTGAAGATCCCCGGATGTCCAGCTATGGGTGCATCATGAAATGCCTTCAGTATCACCTCTCTCAAATGTGATGACGGAATCAAATAAACCCTGTCCTGAACTCTGATCAATCCATCTATCACCTCATAGCGATCATCCTGTATGGTACCTGAAATCAATCCAGAAGCCCAAGCATCTCTGACATACTCTGCTATAATCCGATCTCTCCAATCTCCTGAAATCTCTGCCAGAGCACATAAGTGAGGTCTCCGAGATAAGGCATCAGCCACCACATTTTTCTTACCTTTGACAAACTCTATGTCAAAGTCATAAGCCTACAATTTAGTCACCCATTTTTGTTGCCGGTCATTAAGATCACGCTGGCTCATGAAGTATTTAATACTGTTGTGATCAGTCTTGATCACAAAAAGTCCACCTACCAAATATGATCAAAATTTGGCCAATGCATGCATTATGGCCAACATCTCCCAGTCATAGACAGAATAACTTTTCTCAACTCCTCGGAGCTTCCTACTCTCAAATGCAATGGGATGCTTCTCCTACATCAATACTGCTCCAATCCCATCACCTGATGCATCACAATGAAGCTCAAAAGGCTTCGTGAAATTCGGTAGAGCTAGAACTGGACATGAAGACATTACCTGCTTGAAATGCTCAAAACACCTCTGTGCTGCCCCTGTCCACACGAAGGCTCCTTTCCTGATAAGATCTGTCAAGGGTGTAGCAATCTGTGAGAATCCCTTAACAAACCTCCTATAAAAACCACATAAACCAAAGAATCCCTTAAGCTGTGTAAGGTTTGTGGGAGTAGGCCACTCTACAATAGCTCTAATCTTTTCGGGATCAACCCGAATGCCATCTGCACTAATGATATGCCCCAGGTAAAGGAGCTCAGTCATGCCAAACTCACATTTAGATTCCTTGGCATAAAATGACTCTCTCTCCAAAATAGATAACACCTCCTCTAGATGATGTAAGTGCTCCTCCCAGGTCTTACTGAAGACTAAGATGTCATCAAAGAAGATCAAGACAAATCTCCTCAGCTGCTTCCTGAATACCTGGTTCATACAACTTTGAAATGTAGCAGGTGCATTGGTTAGACCAAATGGCATAACCATGAACTCAAAGTGGCCATAGTGACATCGGAAGGCTGTTTTCTCAATGTCCTTTGCTCTCATCCTGATCTGATGGTATCCAAATCGCAAATCAATTTTGGTGAAGAAGCATGCCCCATGCAACTCATCAATCAGCTCATCAATCCTAGGAATGGGATACCTGTTTTTAATTATTTTCTTATTCAGTGCCCTGTAATCAATGCACATGCGCATCGTCCCATCCTTCTTCTTTACCAATACTACTGCTGAAGCAAAGGGGCTCTTACTGGGCCTGATATGCCGCATCTCCAACAAATCCTTAATCGCCTTCTCTATCTCATCCTTGTGTTTCTTAGGATGACGATAGGGAGTAATCATAACTGGTTTGGCTCCCTCCTCGAGCTCAATAACATGTTCCATCCCTCTGTCAGTAGGAACCCCATGAGGAATATCGCTAAATACTTTAGCGTGTCTATCAAGTATCTTCTGGACATCTAGTGGATGACTCTTTTCTTGTGGCTCTGGTGAAGTTGGCATAATGTGGCACTCTGCTGCCCACTCTATGTCATCATGATGAAAAAGTCTCTGCATTCTCCTCAAGGACACTACTCTGCAACCTCCATCTGAAAGCCCTCTAAGTACCACAGTTCTGCCCTCATGCTAGAATCTCATCTCCAATTTCACTAGATTGAGTGTGAACTCAACTAGTGAAGCCATCCATGTCATGTCGAGGATGACATCATAATCTCCCATGTCCACAACATAGAACTCATCCTCCAACTCATAGCCATCTCCAAACCTGATGCGAAGATTAGATATCTTCCGAGTGCATAATAACTTATCATCGTTAGCCACCATGACTCTAAACCCATCATGCTCCTCTGTTTGTAACCCTCTCCTGGCTACCAACTGTGCATCTATGAAGTTATGTGTAGCCCCAATGTCAATAAGAGATATCACTTTCTGCCCCTGGATAGTACCCCTGACCTTAAATGTGATTTCCTTTTGGGCCCCTGTCAAGCGTGCCAACGATCTATCATCCTTAGGAATGTTGCTCTCCTCTATAATGTTACCCTCATCTAAATCGGAGTGCTGATCCTCCCCTTCTGACTCTGACTCTTCTGCTGAAAAATACTCCATTTGATTTTCCTTAGCCTTGAGAGAACATTTATGAGATAAGTCCCAAGGCTCTCTACAATGGAAGCACAGCTTCTTCTTTCGAAGTTCATTCAAAGTTTCATTGTCTAGTCCTTTTGATCCTTCTTTGGGTTTGCTATACTCTTTCTGAAACGATTTTTTGTCTTTGTCCTTGCGGTAGGAAGAATCTGTTGAATGGTTTTTTCCTTTGTATACTGAAGGGGCTAAATCTCATGCCTTTTTAGTTGCTTCAGCTAACACGAGTGGATCATGTCCCTTCACCCAACCTCGTAATGGATCGGCAAGACCATCACAAAATAACACCACCAATCTCCTAGGAGAGATATCAGTAACAAGTACAGACAAGCACTGAAACTCGACAATGTAAGCATCCACAGAACCTGACTGTTTTAACTGTGCTAGCTCCTTGAAATGTAACTCAGGATCCTTAGTGTCAAATCTCCCAATCAATGTTTCAGTGAATTCCTCATAGGATGTAATCTGATTATGCCCCAAAGTCACCATGCCATGATGCCACCATTCATGTGCAATGCCATCCAAGTGCATAGCCGCATACTTGATAGCCTCCTCCTCAGGCATAGGATTTAGCTGCAAGTATATATCTACCTTTTGCACCCAAGCTCGTGCAGTCATCTTCCCTAAAGCATCATAATAAGGTAAAGAAAGTTTTCCAACTTTCTTCCTCAGCTCAAAGTTTTGATTCCTCCCTCCTGCTTTAGGCATGTGTCTCATCTTCAAGTCCATATAATCTCTAAGAGAAATATCTGCCTGAAACTCTGGTCCACTAGCCTCCCAGTCCCTCCTGAACTGATCCTGTAACTCGGTAATTTGCGGTTCGTTTACTGGTTGAACCAGATCTTTGGGTGGGAAAGTGGGTAGAAGAGGTCTCGAGCTCGTAGTCCGTGCTGGGCATGCAACGTGTCTAAAGTTATCAGCCTCATTCCCATTGTTGTCGTGTCCATTATTACCATTAATGTTATTCTGAGGACCATTGTTGTTGCCTTGGCCTTCATGGTTATTGTTTCCCTCGTTGTTATTGTTTCTGTTGTTGGCATCACCTGGATTAGTATTGACACCCATCTGTCTAGCCATGAGCTGCAACATCATGTCCATTCGCCTATTCTGCTCCTGCTGCATACGCTGCCCCTGCTCTAATGTATCCAGTAACTACCAGAATAGTACCTCCCCTTGATCTGGACCAGCATTTCTGCCTCCGCCTAATCCTGTATTCCTGTCATCTCGATCACCCATATTATTGTCCTGATCACATAATATCTCCTCTGTGTCTGTATGGTTGGATTCAATGTCCCCCTGTACGGATGTACTAGACTGTTTGCTTTGCAAGTCTGAAATCCTATTTTGTCTTGCTCTGGTATCGCAGAAATTATAAGACCCCTGTCGCATGCTCAAACATAAATGCTTAGCCTGTGGTTTTTATTTATTTCTGATTTTTGTGTTTTGACATTTCGTCAAACACTTTTTCCCTCTATCCGGCTGTTCCAAATTCCCTATAAGACCTCCACAGGATGACAGGACTTATAGCTCTGATACCACTGTAATGGGCACCCCTGGATGTCCCAAAAAACTAAACCAAATTGCTTAAAGGAATTATGTCAAACAGTTTGCATTCAACTTCTTAAAACCCCTTATAACTCCAAAAATCAAACGTTTATTTGTTTGTTGTGTTTCGTGCATGGAATTGGTATCATACAACATAAACAAGAAAGAAACTACAATAATATGCAAAGTGGAAATGAACGACTGCTAATAAAATGTTATTTTCAGAATTCATAAAACCAAATACATGGCAGATTTATCAACTCACTAATTACTTCAGCAATATTGTCATAATACTCCAGCCCATGCTTATGGATTTGCTGCTACAATACTTTGTCCTCCAATTAGTCCACTACCTTCATAATACCATTCCCTCCAAGCGGCATAAGCGTCAGACAAGTAGTGAAGAAGATATGAGCAAAATATCAAATCTGCCTGTAGCCGGAAATGCAACTAAACTGCCTGATAATGAAGCCAATAAGAAAGAATTCCAAAGGCCAAAACCCAAGGGAATGACGTCTAGAATGTTACAAGAGAGGATAGACGTCCTCAAATGCCAAGAACAAAGCTGCAACTCACACACCAATTTCTTCTCATATTCAACCTGTCTAATGAAGCCACAAATGCTTCCTTTTATTCTATTCCCACGGGTTCGCTCAACTCACATGGGCAATGTGGGATAAAAGATGTGTAATATAAAACATATATTAAAATACCTCTTATGTCTCCCTTGGGTACACATCACCATAAAATAAATATTAAAGTAACACTTTAATATTTTACAATTAAATTAGACGTTACTTTAATAAAACTTCAGGCATTAAAATGTATTAGCAATCGGACTCTAAATAATGCGAGTGATAGCTCATCGAAAAGCTCTCACCGAGGAGTATCGAATCCAATCACCAAAATTGACCTGCACTGTGTCCTGCCGACTTACTAAAAATAGTAAGTATGCCTGAAACTGAGTAAATCAACTTTGTTTTGGCCCAAACTGGAAATGACTAGGCCAAAACACTCCAAGATCCCATTAAACCCTTCGTTAGCCCTCGGGACCATGTAGAACAAGGCTAACACACACACACTTGGTCAACTGCTAAAATGGGGACATTACACCCTCGCTCCAAGTTGAAGGTACAAAGACCATGTTTGTTGAATTTGAGAATTTCATGAGTGAGTTGGAATGTCTCTATGATGGATGCAAGTTGTAAAAACATTGGTGTGGCTGGATAGGGAAGATTGGAGGCTAGGATAGCAATCCTCTTGAGGTTAGGGTGACAAAGAGGAACCCTAGTAGGCCAGAAGAGAAGCCTAGGTGAGTCCTTGGTGAAGAAAGGGCTTGAAGAAATCCAGTATACATCAATAAAATACAAGCTCTTATAGAAAATATATATGGGATTGCTTAATAGATGTATAAAAAGAAGTTCATTTATGTAATTTTAGCTTTAGAGAAATATATTGAACTTATATGAACAAATTCTAGCCTCTTATGGTTTGATGAGGTTTGCATGTTTTGAAGTATCATACACTTGATTAATTTTTTGGCTTTTCAAGGCACCATTTTTTACTATCTTGCTTAGAGCGGGGTGGGGGTAATGTAAGAGTTACAAATAATGTTAGAGTTACAAATAATGTTACCTTATTTGAAGGCTTTTGATGTTGTTTTCAATAGTTTTGTTATTCATCTTGGATTTTAGTTATTGGCTTTTTAGTTCAAGGCTTATATGTTTGATTATGTCTTGCATGGAAGAGAATTCAAAGTGAAGAAAGGGCTTGGAGGAATCCAATATACGTCAATAAAATACAAGCTCTTATAGAAATCTATGGAATTGCTTAATAGATGCATAAAAAGTGGTTCGTTTATGTAATTTTAGCTTTAGAGAAATATATTGAACTTATATGAACAAATTCTAGCCTCTTATGGTTTGATGAGGTTTGCATGTTTTGAAGTATCGTACACTTGATTAATTTTTTGGCTATTTAGGGCACCATTTTTTACTATCTTGCTTTGTGAGAAAGAGGGGGGGTAATGTAGGAGTTGCAAATAATATTACCTTATTTGAAGGCTTTTGATGTTGTTTTCAATATTTGTGTTATTCATCTTGGATTTAGTTATTGACTTTTTAGTTCAAGACTTATATGTTTGATTATGTCTTGCATGGAAGAGAATTCAAAGCTGTTACTACTTAGTTGCCTCTAATTTTAAATTCCTTTGATTTTAATTGATTGAGTTCAATGAAAATATTTTTGCTTCATAAATTCATGGTAAAGTTGGCCCAATTATTTTGGAATATGGCTCTAAAGTTGGATTTTTTCATAAATGCCCAAATTTTTCAATGACAATTTGTTGTCACACGAAAGAGGAATGTGTCCCTTGTATAGATGTCCCCTTATGTATAGTTATTCAAAAGATTGGTATTTAGTCAAGCCAAGAAAGAATTGAACTAGATTAACATTTGCATTCCACCTAGGTAGTACATCCCTAGCTTAAATTTGGGCTTGGCCCTTTAGTAAAATGGTGGGGCTTTTTCTTGTAGTACCTACAACCAAGGTTCAAGTCCCCATGAGGTCATTCTCTTATTCAATTCTCAATGGAGAGTTGATACCCTTGATCCTTTGTGAAATAGTGGGACTTATTGCTTGTAGTGCTTACAACTAAGGTTCAAAAACATTTTAAAGGCTTGGCCCTATGGTGAATTGCATGCAATGCCTACAACTAATGTTCAAGTCCCCACAAGTTCGTTCTCTACCATGGTTCTTAATAGAGAATTGTTACCCTTGACCCTTGGTGAAATGGTGGGTCTTATTAACTGTAGTTCTTGCAACCAAAATTCATAAATATTTTTATGAATGAAATTTTAGTGACTACAGCAATGGTTAGAAGGTGCTTAGGCAAGAAGAAGCCAATTTTAAAAATACGTGGGTCTAGCATATAGAGATCATATTCTTGCAAGATGAATGGATGACAGAAGATGGTGTAGGAGTTGATGAAATCTAGCTCCACAGTCACCAAGATCACCTACATGCAAATAGCTTGTTGAAGAGAAACCGAAGGAGCAAGAGCTTGAAGCAAACAATGCAATAGAAAATATTTTACAATAGGAAAAATGAAATTGCTATGTGAATGGATGATTTTACAATGAGAGAGAGACCACTTATAAAGGCCTCAAGGAAGCTTGTAGAACAAGCTGGAAGGAGGTAGAAGATAAGATTGACAACTAAACACTCTTCCACAAAAAAGTGGAACATGCTAGAAGGGAACAAACTCCCATGTTGTCAACAACTAACCACTACAACTATTAAATACTAAATATTAAATAAATGCATTAACCTAAGTAAGCTTAAGTAAATAGAATAAATAATTAATAATTAATTATTTATTTATTCTAACA
Source organism: Cupressus sempervirens (assembly GCA_028749045.1). Taxonomy (NCBI): domain Eukaryota; kingdom Viridiplantae; phylum Streptophyta; class Pinopsida; order Cupressales; family Cupressaceae; genus Cupressus; species Cupressus sempervirens. The sequence continues at coordinate 89,269,732 of CM053786.1, read as the reverse complement.
CCCCCCCTTAAGTACAACCTAGGGAAATTCCTTAAGCTCAAAAAACTAAGATGAAATGTTGAATGGGTCCCGGCAACAAGGCCATGTTAGGTACCCATGTACAATGCAACAAAAGATGCAACCTCTGAAAACGGGGAAAGAGAGAAAACCACATGGGAAAAACCCTCCCCTAAAAAGAGGTAAGTACAAACATGCCGAAAAATAAAGGAAGGAAGGAAGGAAGGCCTCAACAAGACCCCCCAAGGACAACTTCCATCATAAATATTTCAAGAGACTCTCTCAAAACCATAAGTACAACCAACCCCCCCATGAGAATAGACACCAAAGCCCCCCTAGAATGATGAAGCTCCTATAGAAATTATTGAACCAATGCAACTCCAATGTGGAAGAAGCAAGGGTACATAACAAGGGAATCCCTGAATGAGAGGCAAAACTAGAAAGCCTAGTTGATGCCTAGAGGAGAATGTATGAGGAACTGGAGAGGGAATCCCCAAGGCAGGTGTGATGACACTGTCATGAATGTCCACTATAGTATCTGCAACAATTATACCTGGAGTCTCAATGAGTGAAGCTGGAAAATTAGGTAAAGCAGAAGAAGAATCTTGTAGAGGAGAAAATCCCTAAACTGGATGTGGTGTAGCAGCCAAAATAGGGATCTTAGGAACAATACAAAGGTTCAAGTATCCTGACTGCACCACATGATGCTCCTGCAAAAGAGTTGTAGTGTGCTCCAACAATGGAGATGGTGGACCAAAGTGCGAGAAGGTGTAGAGGAGAGTGGAAGGATCAACTGCCCCTGTAGCACGATCTCGAATGAAGACTGAATTAGTAGTGAACTCAACTGTCTTCCCTGATCCACTACGTGTAATATGAGAAATTGAGAGAAGGTTGACAGACAAAGATGGAACATACAATACATCATTGAATATACCATCTTGGATGTGAACTGAACCTTTCCCGCAGACTGGTAGTGCAGTGTTATTCCCCATGAGAATATGAGGAATAGGAGAAGCCTCAAGAGTAGAGAAGACACCTTGAGAAGATGTCATATGGTGAGAAGCACCTGAATCCAGTATCCAAGGAGCCTGTGAAGGAGATGTAATGGTAGCTTGTAATGCATGACCCTTTTCAAGATCCGATGTAGATGGCAAAGATGTGGAAGAAGACTGAAAGGAAGATCCATGTTAGGTAGAAGAGGATGGAGAATAAATGGTGTTCTTCTGAAGAAGAGCTTGCAAATCTGCAATTTGTTTCTCATAGCCATCAAATCTCTTCTGAAAACAATGTGCCTCATCATGAGATCGTTTCCCACAATAGGAACAGGTAGGAGTCTCAGTATTCTTTTTCTCCTTCTTTTTAGAAGATGATGAACCAGTAGAAGAGGGATCTAATATCTGCTTCGACTTTTGCTCCTGTGTAAGCAATGCCTGTGACTGTGAACCTGAAAGTGAATCCATCTGAGTAATCTTGGACTGTTCATGGGTTAACCGATCACAAAATGTCTCAAAAGAAGGCATCTTATGTCTATCACCCAAGGCATCCATAGTGGAGTAGAAAGTGGAAGAGAAGATCTGATACTTTCCTCTCAACTTTGAGAGTATAAAAAAGATACACTCATTATTTGTCTTGGTTTTCCCACATCCCTACACAAGTGTACGTAGAGATTTGAACTTCATCAAGAAGTCCTTAATGGTGGGAAAGTTTTCAGGTGTCAAAGAAGTCAACTCTGCATCTCGCTGAAGTGCCTGGAACTCATTCACTTGGCCAAACAAAGTCTGAAATTTGAGTCAATAAGCTCGTGGAGTAGTCAAACTATCCAAGTGAAACAGTAGATTGTCTGAAATGTTTAGTGCAATCAATCCCATGGCCTCATCCATTTTGTTCCCATGTCGAAGAACCTCAAAAGCTCGTGTAATAACAGGTTGTCATCCAAACATGACCATAAGCCCCTTGACATGAGAAGCTATGTCATTTGTGCCTTCCAGGTGTGATAGTTGTGTGGTGTGAGATGGGTCACAGATGGATCCGTCATTGAGAGAAAGAAGAAGATAGAAGTAGAAGGGTCTTATTATAGAAAATAAAATGCTTCCCCCCCCCCCCCCCCCACAATGTATAAATTGGGCACTCTTTACTTAGTGCGATTATAATAGCCAATTTAGGGCCTATTTCTGAAAGTAATATTTTTGTCCACAGAACCTATAATCTAATTACAGATCTGGAAAGTAGACAAAAATATATATACTTTCAAAAAAAATAGAACCTGATTATGTGTCCAGATGAGCCCGTACTAAGCATTTGAAGTGGCAAAAATCGAGAATTGTGAGTTGCAGAAAAATTCAGGAATAGAGATCTCAAACCACCTACACCAATGTGTAGATCACAAAATCCTACCCCAAAACAAAAAAAATTGCTCGAAAAAATGAGTCTGTATGAGGGAGATATCGCTGTTTGAAAATCACCGCTACAGTTATTTTTTCTGAATCATTGTCGTCGCACCTCCAAAAAAAAAGGAAAAAAGCCCAAAAAATATTAGATCTATTATGTCAAATCCTCTTTCTCCTTTTTCTCGAAATACTGAAAAAAATGCTCTTCCTCCCGATTGAAGAAAAAATCACAAACATATTAGGGTTTGTGTCTCTGAATCGCGGCTTCAAAAAAATCCTTCGAACAAGAAGCAACAGGGAGGCTCTGATACCATGTAGGAGTTGATGAAATCCAACTCCACAGTCACCAAGATCACCTACATGCAAATAGCTTGCTGAAGAGAAACCGAAGGAGCAAGAGCTTGAAGCAAACAATGCAATAGAAAATATTTCACAATAGGAAAAATGAAATTGCTATGTGAATGGATGATTTTACAACGAGAGAGAGACCGCTTATAAAGGCCTCAAGGAAGCTTGTAGAACAAGCTGGAAGGAGGTAGAAGATAAGATTGACAACTAAGAACTCTTCCACAAAAAAGTGGAACATGCTAGAAGGGAACAAACTCCCATGTTGTCAACAACTAACCACTACAACTATTAAATACTAAATATTAAATAAATGCATTAACCTAAGTAAGCTTAAGTAAATAGAATAAATAATTAATAATTAATTAATTATTTACTCTAACAGATGGAAGACTTTTGCCAAGCTTTTGTGGCAATAATGACTGATGAGTTAGGATTATTCAAAAGGCAGGATTTGGACAAATGGTTCAAATAGGGATGGTAGGAAGTGAGAGAATAAAATGCAGTGGTAAAATACTAGTTATCTACATAACCAACCAAGATTTGGTTTCAAGCAAATAGAACAAAAGTTTTGGATGCCAAAATAACTTAAATCGATGCATGTTTTGGACCAGGGGCCAACGAAAACAAAGAACAAGCAGGGTGTGACTCAAGTGTGAGAAGCATCTACATGGGTAAGCAATTAACAATGGATAGAATCTTTGGCCTTCCTAAGTGAGAAAGAAGTAGTGTTTGTCCTTGACTAAAATTATTTGTTGGTTTAAAGATTCCCTTGAGTAGTTTTAGCTTAGTTAGAACTCTTGTGAATGGAATTCAAAAAATGGGCCATGTATTATAAATGGGAAATGCTTTTTTTAATGGACGTCAAACTTTAATCTAGAAAAGGGGGAAGTTTATGAGGTTTCGGTCTGGTTGAGAGTCCATATTGGAGAGAAAAAACCCTAAGGTTGATAGGTAAATCAGCGGGTAAAGTAATAATAATTGAGGAAGTTATTGACCATGTGGATTTCTTTATTTGCCTTGGTATTCAAGTGTAGTGGTAGGAATATTAGGAAAATCTAATGCATGTTTTCTTGAGTATAGAAGATGGGAGATGGAGGAAACCACTTCTAGTAGAGGAAGAGAGGTCTAGGGTAAATCAGGAAGAGGGTTGATCCACAAGCAAAGGTAAGAATGTGCAAAATTGTTTTTAAGAAAAAGGATTATTCATCTTATAGAAGGTAAATGAAAGATAACCCCATGTTGGAATGTGTAATGAAGAAAAATGGAGTTTTGGTTGGGAAGGCGAAGTGATACACTATGGGAGGTCGAGAAGACTAATGAAGAATGTTATTGACAAAGTGTTTGATTAGGAATAGATGGAAGGTTTAGAAGTTGAGAGTGAAACCCCCTTTGATGGCAAAAATTATGAAACAATGATAATAAGGGACTTGGAGGGTCAAGTCATTGGTCCAATCGAGGAGGACCCAAGGAAAACTACCTAAGAGGCCAAGGATATTAGGGATGAATTAGAGAGGAGGGATATTTTAGTCAATGACATTTAGCAGAATGTTGCTTTAACCTTTGTGCTAGATTTGGAACCTATTATTGAACAAGTGAAATTCCTATAGGAGAAGGAACTAGTTTTTAGAAAGAAAAAAAATGTGAGTGTGACATCTCTAAAAATAGTTACTTGTGGATGGACAATTTTCATCTCACCTTTCCTAATAACCAAGAGGTAGAAGAGGTAGGCCCAATTTTTAAGGACATCAAGATCTCTCCAATCAATGGAGGATGCAAGATATAGTGGTGATAATCCTTATTATCCTCGGAGGGTGATTGGGAGGAGGTGAGAGATAGTGGTGATAATCCTTATTATTTTGAAGAAGAAATGGCGGACAAAGAGGAGTTATGATTGTTAGAAATGGAGAATATAGAGAGGGGGGTGAATCAGGATTCCAACTGTTCTTGCCCAATTATATAATTCAACACTTAACCATATACTTGCACACATGAATATTTACTAATAGTTGTTGACTATAGTAGTCTATTGATCTCTTTTTGTTGTAATTTTATTTTTAGCAATATTTTGATTATATTTTTGTGTGATATTGTCTTTAGTCATTTTACAATTGTCTTCCATTGTAATCTTATCTTTTGTCATATTTCAATTGCTTTCTAGTATAATCTTGTCTTTAGTCATATTTCAATTGCCTTTTAGTGTAATCTTATCTTTAGTCTGTTGGTATGTTCGCCGCTACACCAAAAGCTCGAGCTATTAGTGAACATCACAAAAATTGGACTTACCCAGAACCACGAGAGGTGGTTAAACCATGTCAGAAACCCCGAAGGAGGTGCTGACCACCAAGTCAACAATCTCCCCCTTAGCACCAATTGAGGGTTCTGCACCGACGGAATGGAGGAGACCTCCTAAGATTCAAACCTGTGACCCAAGGCTCTGATATCAATTGTTGATATGTTTCCTGCACCAAAAGCTCAAGCTATCAGTGAACGTCATAAACACTAGACTTACCCAGAACCACGAGAGGTGGTTAAGCCATGTTGCGAACCCCGAAGGAGGTGCTAACCACCAAGTCAACATAGTCATCTTCGAATTGTATTCTATTACAATCTTATCCTTAGTCATATTTTTATTGCCTCCCATTGTAATCTTATCTTTATGCATCGATCCGATAGAAAAAAAGAAAGCTCTCCTAATGTATTTTGTGTTGCAATGGATGGAATACATTACCTCGCACTATTTTAAATGTCAATGCCGAAAAAAGTCATCAATCAAAATATTTTGGTTGTACTTGATGATGACTATAATAGAACATTTAATGTGGTTAGTATTTCACTTTGATTTGATCTAATGTGTGGCAAGGGGAACATTTGATTCTATTACAGTATATTTGTTTAAACTTTGTTATGGCCCCTACAATTTTGTGATGACTATAAATGGTGCAAGAGCACCCAAGCCAAATCCTAGTCCTAGTTCCACATTTTTGTTTTTTGGCATGTACTGACCTTAGCCACGTCAGTTGAGTATGTTTGGACCTTAGAAGGTCATGTATGTTTTCTCCTAGATGGATTTGACTAGGCTCAATCCATTCTAGATGTTTTTGCTTACCTTGTGTTTTGGTTGTTAGGAAGCAAGATTAGGGTTATGTGTCTTACACCCTATAAATCTGGGGAAAGTTTGGTTTTGAGCTTAATTTGTCCTATTTGGTGTTTTCATATTTTTTTCGCATAGATTGGAGGGCATACATTATCATTTGATGCAAAGATGGGAAATATGTCAAAAAGATGTCAATTGTTGCAAAAGTTGTCAATTAGGAAAAATTGGTCCAAATTAGGCATAGACATCATTAAGAGACCATAATAGGCCTATTTGGAAGTTTTCAAGGGTTAGATGCAAAAGTTGCTAGGAGTTGCAAAAAAGTTGTCAGCAATTTTGAAAATTTGTATGACAAGATTTGACAAGAAAGTTGCATAGCGCAAGGATGGGGTTGATAGTTATGGTAACTATTTGAAACCTCTGAGAAAACATAAAAAACCATGAAGGAGACCCGTGTCAAGGATTGGAAGTTGTAATAAGCAAAGTTTGAAAACCAAAAGCCACGAATTGTTATTCCAAAATTAATAGTTTTTTGTGTTTTTGGCTACATGAGTGCTTTAATGGATTTAAGGACTTCTATTTTCATTTGATCCCTAGAATTCATGTTCTTACAATACATTTTGGTTTATATTTCAAGTTATGAAGAGTTCATTTGTTCATAGTTAGAAAGACTTTTGTGAATAGACAAATTGTTGGTCATGTTTTGGCAGTTTTGTGGAAAATGGCTCCCCCATGAACCCTCACCATGGAATCATCATGGTCTTGAGGGATATGGAGGTGGAGTCTTTGCACAGTGTATATAGAAAAGGAGGAGTCTAGACAAAAGTTGCTATTTTTCAAGTGATGCCCTAAGCAAGCTTTCAATGCATGGCTAGGCTATCTTAGCACTAGCAAGTTGATTTTGATGGATTGAATGTGTCAGAAAGTTAAATCTAAGATTTTCAAAAGGAGGAGGGATGTATGAGGAAGGTATGTGTGTGAGAAGAAGTTTCCAAGACAAGATTTTCCAATTTTTTCATTAGGCCCTAGCAAGTGTTGATAAGAAATGCTTGAAACCCTTTTTTTTAGGCATAAAAGTAGTACGGGGGTGCACAAGCAAGTTGAGAACCTAAGACCCACAAAATCTTGAAGTATTTCCAAAAGGGTATCCACATTGGAAATTAGTTTGCCACCTTGTTAATGGAAATTTGGAGTTATAGGCAAAAAACTAAGTTTGGAGGCCTAATTCAACTAGGTCTAATTAGGACAATTTTGTCAAATTTGAAGGAAGCGATAGGGAAACCTATGGATTTTGAATCCAACACTCCAATTTGAAGGTAGGAAGACCATGTTTGTTGGATTTGAGAGTTTGGTGAGTAAGTTGGAATATCTCTATGATGGATGCAAGTTGTAAAAACATTGGTATGTCTAGATAGGGAAGATTGGAGGATAGGATAGCAATCCTCTTGAGGTTAGGGTGACAAAGGGGAACCCTAGTAGGCTAGAGGAGAAGCCTAGGTGAGTCCCCTGTGAAGAAAGGGCTTGGAGGAATCCAATATACGTCAATAAAATACAAGCTCTTATAGAAAATATCTATGGAATTGCTTAATAGATGCATAAAAAGTGGTTTGTTTATGTAATTTTAGCTTTAGAGAAATATATTGAACTTACATGAACAAATTCTAGCCTCTTATGGTTTGATGAGGTTTGCATGTTTTGAAGTATCATACACTTGATTAATTTTTAGGCTTTTGGGGGCACCATTTTTTACTATCTTTCTTTGAGAGAGAGGGGAGGGGAGGGGGTAATGTAAGGGTTGCAAATAGTATTACCTTATTTGAAGGCTTTTGATGTTGTTTTTAATATTCGTGGATTTTAGTTATTGACTTTTTACTTCAAGGCTTATATGTTTGATTATGTCTTACATAGAAGAGAATTCAAAGTTGTTACTAGTTAGTTGCCTCTAATTTTAAATTCCTTCGATTTAAATTGACCAAATTCAATGAAAATATTTTTGCTTCATCAGTTTGTGGTAAAGTTGGTCCAATTATTTTGGAATATGGCTCTTAGGTTGGATTTTTTCATAAATGCCTAATTTTTCAGTGATGATTTGTTGTCACACAAAAGAGGAATGTGTACCTTGTATAGATGTCCCCTCGTGTATAGTTATTAAAAATATTTGTATTTAGTCAAGCTGTAAGAATTTGCCTTAGGGTAGAATTCACCCAAGACTAAGGAACTCAAACACAAGCACAATAATAGACCAAAGAAAGAGTATGATCAGAATGATGATATATTCATTCAATATGCCATATGAAAGTACGCTAGGAGTGCTTGTATATAGAGGCCTCTGGAGAGCTTTTAGAATGCATAGAAGTCAACATCATGATAAGTCATACAACTAGGCACATGTCCACCAAATATGGGTTATCCTCCATTAAGCACGGAAGTAAGTGTGATGATGTGAGGATAAGCCTACAATGGTGTAGCAAGTAAATCAGTGGTGTAGACAACATGTGCTAAATTAGGAGTGCGAATAACTATGTTGTCTACGTGACAACTTAGTGAATGATGCAAACTCCAATGTTGTATACACCATGTGTTGAACCAAAGTTGCATACTTCTATGTTGTCAACATGACAACTCATGATAGTACACAAACTCCTAAGTGTCTCACCTAAATAAATAATAAAATAATGCAAAATAATAAAATAATGCATTAACCTAAGTAAACTTAAGTAAAGTGTAAATAGTAAATACTTATTTACACCAAAACAAGCCAAGAAAGAATTGAACTAGATTAACATTTGCATTCCACCTAGGGAGTACATCCTTAGTTTAAATTTGGGCTTGACCCTTTGGTGAAATGGTGGGGCTTCTTTCTTGTAGCACCTACAACCAAGGTTCAAGTCCCCACTATTAGAAATAGATAATACAGGTTGGGGGGGGGGGGGGGGGGGAGAATCAGTATTCTACAAACTTCTGCCCACAACTAAATATTGTTAATTACTTTATAACATGCATATGAAAGTAAACCAATAATGTTGAACAATAAATATAACCATGTACACAAAGAACTCATAACACCATTATTTGTTAACTAGGGAAACTCTGGCCAAGGGAAAACCTCGGTAGGGATAATACATGCCAGATGATCCATTAAATAAAAGAATCATGTTGGAAATATTGACCCTATTAGGAGTCTATTAAATACATATAGTGTCTTGAGTCCTTGTTAGAGGACTAGACCTTATTAGAAGCCTCAACCCTGTTAGGAGTTGGTAGATCAAATATAATGTATGTAAGAAGAACCCATTGCCCCAACATGCATTTATATAATAAAGTTCTTTGCAAGGATAGATATACATACAATACTTTCTTGTTGTTTTAATTTGCACATACTCTAATCATACATTAAATCTTGCATCACATAGTTCGCATATCATCTCATCAACTTTACATCTATCACAAATATTGGATAGGTCACACACTTATGTGCACAAGATAAGATCTTTACTTATATTTGGCAAATTAGTAAATCTCTCCTCAGTTGGCCTTCATGTCGTCACACGCTTAACATAATATAAAATAGCTCACAGATTAACATTCACGAAGTTGGCTCATCATGACTAAGTAATTATTTTGTTACCAAAATAATTCCTTAAGTCGTTCTACTCTGTCAAATACCTGCACCAGTATTTCAATCATAACTCGTGGTATATTGTTCGTGTAATGCACTGCCTGGAGATCCTTGGAAGAAGGATAAATAAAAGCCAATAATTTTTAAAAGCATGGAATTAAATAGCATCAACATGCAACTGATCATACGATCACAACAAAAGACTTAAACAACCAATCCAAGCTTCCAACGAATCCCCAAGTGAAACTAAAACCAAAAATGACAATACTTCTGAAGTCACAAATCACATTTGAATCTAACAGATCCCAAATTCAAAAAGTCAAACCCTAGAGTTTAAGAACTCCATAAAAGGGTAGCCAAATCTCCTCTCAAAAAGTTTCAATCAAGTCAAAAGTGCCTGTCAGTCGCTCAAGCAAGTTTTCTCACAAAACCATGTGATAGTTTTCACTATAGCCATGCGATATTTCGCACTATAGCCAAGTGATACTTTGTAAGAATTTGGCTTAGGCCAGAATTCACCCAAGAACTAAAGAACTCAACACAAGCACATAGTAGACCAAAATAGACAGAGTATGATTAGAATGAAGATATTCATTCAATAACTGGTTGAGAGTACACTAGGAGTGCTTGAATATAAAGGCCTCAGGAGAGCTTCTAGAATGCATAGAAGTCAGCATCATGATATGTCATACAACCAGGCACATGTCCACCAGATATGGGTTATCCTTCATTAAGCACGAGATTAAGTGTGATGACGTGAGGATAAGCCTACAATGGTGTAGCACGCAAATCAGTGGTGTAGACAACATGTGCTAAATGAGGAGTGTGCTAAATGAGGAGTGCTGATAATTGTGTTGTCATCATGACAACTCAGTGAATGATGCATACTCCTGTGTTGTACTCACCATGTGCATAATTAGAGTTTCCTAACTCAATGAGAGTACACAAACTCCTAAGTGTCTCACCTAAAATAATAATAGAATAATGCAAAATAATTAAATAATGCATTAACCTAAGTAAAACTTAAGTAAGTGTAATAAGTAAATACTTATTTACACCAACACCCCCCCTTAAGTGCAACTTAGGGGAATGCCCTTAAGCTTACAAAATCTAGGATAAAATGCAATATGGGTCTTGGCTAGTAGGCCATGTTAGGTACCCATGTACATAATGATATGCAATCTCCCATAAAGCGGGGAAAGAGGGAAAACTTCATGGAAAAAACCCTCCCCCAAAAAGAGAGATAAATAGGGATGCATGGATGGATGGAGTAATCAAGACCCCCCCATTACGACATACATCTAGTATATACATAAGAGAATGATGAGAAGAGGAAGAGAGACAGGATGGGCTCCCCCCCCAAAGAAGAATGTCAAATAGTGACTGCTCTGATGAAGAAGATGATCCAAGACTGCAAAATGGTGTTCCTCCCCTTAGGAAGAAACAATGCCAAGGGTACAAATGAGACGCTTCCATTGCATGTGGAAAGAATCTCATGGATAAGTGATGTTTCTAAAACCTGCTCAACTGACTAAAGAACCTGTCCCAAAGAACTATCTGTCTTTGCAACTGATGAAGAACCTTGCTGCAACTGCTGATCATAAGTATCCACAATCACTTCAACCTGTGAGGATTGATCATGTAGAGAATGAACAAGAGAGTTAGATGGAGCTCTTGTGACAACTGAAGAAGGTAATTCTGCATCAAGAAGAAAAGGTAGATCATGAATACTGTCTCCCAAATCTGTCACTGAACCTGTATTTGGAAGACTGAATGTACCCTGCTATTCTGGACCTATGACTGTGGCTATGTATGCATGTGGACTGAACTGATGAAGTGACCTCTTATTGCAACTGTCGATAGAACCCCAAGTGTCTAAATCTATTGAAGCACTATCACTGAAATCACTATCACTATCCACACTGTATGATGAGCAAAGAGGAGTAGAGGACAAGCTTGGTGAACTTTCCTCAAAATGTACATCCTTCTCCACAAATATTTGATGTGTCTCAGGATGTAGAAGTCTGTATGCCTTCACACTATCTTCATAACCAATGAAAGTACAAGGCCGAGATGTTTGTTCCTTGCATCCCCTGGAAGATCTCTTTGCCCATGTAGGACAACCAAAGACTCTAAAGTGTGTCACAATAGGTTTTCTTCTGCACCATGCCTCAAAAGGAGTTTTGCCATCTAAGGCTAGATGAGGAGAATGATTAAGAATGTGAGTGGCACTTGAGATTGCTTCGACTTCTAATGATGGATCTAGAGACTTGGCATGAATCATGCAACTTGCCATAGATTTGAGAGTTCTAATCCTCAGAGCTGCAATATCTGTCTTATGCAGACTGAATGCTAGTGGAGTCTAAAGATCAATGCCCTCATGTCTGCAAAAGTCCATAAGTCTTCTGTTCACATACATGCTTCCATTGTCCATGCAGAGTACTTTGATGGCCTTTCTGGATTTTCGTTCAACATGAGCCTTGAATTCTAGAAACTTGCCCAACACTTCATTCTTGTTATGCAGAAAGTAGACCCAAGTGAACCTTGAAAAGTCATCAACAAAGGTAAGTATGTAGTGACCCTGACTGAATGCAAAAGGACCTGCTAATACTATGTGAACCATTTGTAGAACACTTGTTGCTCTAGAAGACTTCCCTCTTTCTAACTTCCTCTCCGGATGCATATCCACTGAATCTATTGAACACTCACCCTTAGAAAAGTTGATTTGAGGTAGACCTTTCACCATGTGGTATGTGCAAAGTTGCTGAAGATAGCAGTAGTCAAGATGACCATACCGCTCATGCCATAATTGCATGTTTGAATTGGATTGAGTTAACAAGGCCTTTGAAGGAGACTTGGGTACAAAATGAGAGAAAGAGTACAACCTTTTGTTATCATTCACTTTCCCCACTGCAACTAAGGAATCATCTTTAAGACTATGCACTTTTACTGAGTCTGGAAGGAACTCAACTCTATGTCCATCTCCGAGGTGAGTGATTTGGTAGATAAAAAGGAGATTTGAACTTAGGTTTGGAACATAGAGAACCTCTTGAAACTCTCCATTTTCCATCTCCATGCTTCCTTTTCCTTCAACTTCCATTTTGCTATCATTCCCCATGAAGATGTGTGGTACCTTGGACTGCTTCATTGAAGAAAAATCCTCCTTTGAAGAACCCATGTGATATGAGGCACCTGAGTCAAATATCCATTCTTTTGAAGAGTTTGCATTTGCCATGAATGTTTTCCCTTTGCCCTTTGAATCTAAAGACGACCCTTTATCCTTATAAACATTAGGCAATGGAACATTATGTTTCTTCATGATGTGAGTCAACTCATCAATCTTTTTGAGATAACACTCATGCTCTTCATGATCTGATTTCTTGCAATAAGCACACTTCTTCTTCTCCTTATTGTTGTTCCCTTTCTTGTTGGAATTCGAGGACTTGCCTTGTTGATTGGATTGTGGTGTTGTCTTTTCTGCATCCTTAGATTTGTCTTTCTTCCACTTCTTCTTACCCTTTCCTTTATTTGAAGACTGTCTAGCTGAATGTTGAGAACCCTTATTGTTGGCCACCAATGCTTTGGACTGAGGTGATTTGAGAATCCCCATTGATTTCAACTTCTTTTCTTCATCATCCAATAGTTTATCATATTCATCAAAAGTGACTTTCTTGTAGGCAGACCCTAAGGTAGTCTTTGAGGTGTTAAAAAAAGATACAAATGTGGAATACTCTAATGACAGCTTTTTATGGATGAGATAGATTAGTTTGTCATCTTTGATAGAACTCCCACAATCAGTAAGCTTAGTCCTTAATTCATTCACCTTGATGATGAAGTTTTGTATTGAGTCATATGACTTAGGATCTAAGGATACAAGCTCATCTTCAATTTTGAAAACATCATCTTCAGACACTTTACCATATAGGCTTTCAAGGGTATTCCAAGCTTCCTTGGATGTAGTACATTTCTTGATTTGATACATGATTTTATCATGTACCCCCAAACATATATCACCTAGGGCTTTCCTATCCATTGCTACCCAAGTTGAAATATCACTTGCAAAAACATTATCACCTGCTAGTTTAGGAAGAGTACCATCTACATATTGTGAAACTCCATTATGCATTAAGTGATACAACATTTTGATTGACCACGTAGCATAGTTATGAGGAGTTAATTTAGGAAACTTAAAGTTGCCCATAATGCAAAAAATGAAAGAAAATTGTAGAAAAGAGAGAACACAACACCAAGAACACCCCCCCTTTTCACTAAATCAAGAAACCCCCTCAAAATAGATGCTTTGGGCACTTTATCAGTAGTGCGATTACAATGGGCCACTTGCCAATTTTGGGCTTTGTGGACTTTTGATTTTGCTTGTTACAACTTCTTAATGGAGTACAAAACTAAAACTTTACAAAGTGCTACAGTTCTGAAGCATTACAAAGCAAAGAAAGGCCCTATTGTTGAAAGTGACAATTTTGTCCACACAACACTACAATCTGATGCTAGATCTAAAAGTAGACAAAAAAATACGCACTTTCAAAAAAATGGAACTTATTTTTGACTCCAGATGTGCCCGTACGGAGCGTTTGAAGTTATAAAATGTAGGATTATCTAGGTACAGTCGCCAAAAAATGCAATTTTTGAACAATCCATGCACCAAAACTAGAAAATAGCTACACCACTGAAAAATTTAGAAAATTTTACCTAATTTCAAAAAAACTTACACCTGATTTGGAGTCCGGATATGCGAGTTATGGCCTCCTAAAGTCGGACTGCAAAAACCAAAATTGATTTGGAGAGGGGTTCCATCAACAAATCATCGGGTTAAATTTGATGGTCATACGACCATCGCAGCAGTTGTAATTTAGCCTGAAATGATGTCCAAACAGGCATCAAATTTATGCTTATGAAATGATGATGTCAACATCTCCTTTGGTCCCCGATGATGTCAGCATGATGACATCATCATTATACGAAAATGTACGGACGTCCTCGTGGCCGATGACGTGTTGCCACATATGCGCTGACTGGGACAAGCAGAAGTCGACGTGACACTGTTGACTGGTCAGTCCAGTTACTGTTGACTAGGATGATGATGCAGGGCTGATTGTAGGTACATGTGTCACTGTTTGATAGGATAGGGAGGACAATGTGCGGCCTGTCTACAAGATTGCCACGTGGCAGGTGGTAGCCTACGCAGTCACTTTGTGACTGGACTACTATTTTTACAGGTGGGCAAATAGCTATGTCGCCACGTGTCCAAAGTAGCAGCGGTGTCGAAATTTCCTCACGGAATACTCGTTGCTCCCTTGAATCTTGAGCAGCGACTGCCGGAGCTATATGGAAATATCCCACATTCATGGGTTGAGCAGTCTACAGACTATTTATATAGTGAAGTCCGCAATGCACCAAACAAAAGAGAGCCACTGTGACTGTTTGCTGCTGGATCCCCAAATGTGCTCGTCGGCTTAATGTCGCTGGTGCCAGATTTCACTGTTATGAAGTCCGTATTTACAGAACGACTTGTGTGGGTAGATTATAGCTCATGGTATGAATAATAACTCTGCAATAATAAAATCCCACCAAAAATACAAAGCCGAGCTGGGGTGTCTCTGCCTGGTTTGGCAATTTTTTTTTTCTCTGACTCTGTAATTAATCCGAAAATAATTCAGAAAATACAAATGATCAACTTTCACCTAATATAGGCAAGTTTATAGTCGATCTTCACCGAATCAACGCTTCAAACGCAACAGTGAGGTCAGATCTGACTCTAGACACTCTCAATTTCTACAGATCCTCCGAATTTGTGTCGAGGTGTTAAAGCATGAACGGTCTCAAACAACTATGTGTAGAGAATCTCCCTCAGCTCTGATACCATGTAAGAATTTGGCTTAGGCCAAAATTCACCCAAGAACTAAAGAACTCAACACAAGCACACAGTAGACCAAAATAGACAGAGTATGATTAGAATGACGATATTCATTCAATAACTAGTTGAGAGTACACTAGGAGTGCCTTAATATAAAGGCCTCAGGAGAGCTACTAGAATGCATAGAAGTTAGCATCATGATATGTCATACAACCAGGCACATGTCCACGAGATATGGGTTATCCTCCATTAAGCACGAGATTAAGTGTGATGATGTGAGGATAAGCCTACAATGGTGTAGCATGCAAATTAGCGGTGTAGACAATATGTGCTAAATGAGGAGTGTTGATAACTGTGTTGTCATCATGACAACTCAGTGAATGATGCATACTCCTGTGTTGTAGACATCATGTGCATAATTAGAGTTGCGTAACTCAATGAGAGTACACAAACTCCTAAGTGTCTCACTTAAAATAATAATAAAATAATGTAAAATAATTAAATAATGCATTAACCTAAGTAAAACTTAAGTAAGTGTAATAAGTAAATACTTATTTACACCAACACTTTCATACAACCATGTGATACTTGTCCAGTATTGTACGATATTTCTCACCATTATCATGTGATACTATAAGGGGTTGCGTGATAGAACTTAACTATCGTGTGATACTTTCCAGTATCGTACGACAATTCTCCCTAAGGTGTGCAATACTTTATCAATATCGCCCCATGCTAAAACACCGTCGCCCATAAATTCAAGGAAACATTCTGACAAACAGTTAGAGGGAAAGAAGAGAGTTAGAACCTCCACAATAGGGAGTGCTAGATCCACAAACTCGAGGCATGGACAGTTGAAAGCATGAAACACCTAACATAAACACAATTATCCATCTAATTCATAGTAGCATATGAAAAATAAGCGAAAAGCAATATCATAACATACATAAACAACTAAACTCGTGTGTGGTTCCTCCCAACCATAACAACATCATGAGACCTCAAAGGCTTTAGCCATCCCCCACACATAACATCCTAAACTGCTAACTAGATAGCCGGATCTAGAGACTACTTTAGTGGCGAATCTTTACCATTTGGCAATCCTATCTCATGGGTCGATCATCATTTGGTGAATCACGCATGTAACGTAGGCCAACTACATCACTAGTTACGATTTGGGTCCAATGCTCGTGGTAGTCACCCATTAGTTATCACATGATTGATCAAAAATCTCAGTCCAATCACTAAATAATATATGTTTTGGATTCATTTATTTTAAAAATTTCACCACCCTTTGTATGTTGTTTCTTATTAGACAACATTATTTCACCATTACTACAACCAATTAAATTTTCCCTTGGGTTGGGCATCGCCTACCATTTTCTCAACGTGTGTCAGCCACTAGCCTCATTTAGCCAACTATTTCCTATTGTGGGCTTGCATAGGAAGGTGTGTTTCACCTACATTTGACATTCCCACTTGTTAATCTTGTGTAATTTTCCAACCTAGATTGGACTAAAAGATATTATTATTCTACACAATTCACTCTTTTTTGGTCTAGAGACTAGCATTTCTTATTGCTATCTAAGTTTCAGAGTGTTGAGTGCATTGCCCATTGACTTGTGGATGGTGGCTTTTGTAAAAGGTAAGTGATTTTTAATTTATTTTGTATGTGGTACTGGTATTGGTTATTTTTTATTGTCTAGTGTCCACTAGTGAGTGGACATCTCACATGCTAAGATAGGTTTGCGAATTTTATTGGGTAGTATCATATACTATAGTACCATAGTGGTAGTACCCTTTTTATAAGAATGAATCGTATTATTGTTATTATATGTAGTCTAAGTAGTCTATTGTCATAGTCTTTGACTCATCATTCTTTGAGTCTTTTGCTCAACAACTAAGTTGATTTATTTTTTACAGCTTTTAGTGGTTTGCAATGTCAAACAAGAGGGGTAATAGGGGTTCTGATAGGATCCTTGAAAATTAAGAGAGGCCATCATTACCAAAATGCAAAACCATATCCACATATTTTGGTGGTGGAAATTTTGGCAACCTACAAGGTTCACAAATTAGATCTCTAGTGCTTATTGAAAAAGAAGATTCATCACAAGTTGGAGACCATATTGAAGAAGTTCAAGTTGGTGAACCTAATATCTCAGTCAAGGATGAACTTGAACACAATTTGGAGGCACTTCCCCTAAGTAGGGAGTCACAAACTAATATTATAGACTTAGAGTTAGTTCCAAACTAGTCAGGTGAGAAAACCAAAAGTGATTCCATAAATCATGTTCATGCACAAAAGCGGAAAAGAAATTTGGAATATAAAAAATATCGATCTTGCTGGGATCCATCCCAAAGGAATTTTCAATTGGAATGGGTGGAAAAATACTGGTTCATTAAACTAGTGGCTAATCCAATTGATGGTGAGCTTCTTGTAGAATGCAAATGTAAGATTTGCATAGAGATAAGAAAGAAGGAGAAGAGGTTGCAGCTTAAACTTGATACCATAGAAAAGCATGTTGATAAAGTTTACAAAAGGGAAACTATAGATGGAGTTGAAAAATCTATGTTAACTTGGAAAACAAAGGACAATTGTTTGCATATTAGGAATGTCGAAATAGATGAGTTACACAAGCAACTATAGGAGAAACGTTCTGTAGTAAAAGGTTCCATTGAAGATTTCATTGGGAAAGCAATGGAAGTGTAAAATATGGGAAAAGTTGTTCAATTAAGTGTGGTCTTTTATATTTTGAGTAGAGAGTGTCCTATGATAGACTGCCCTTCAATTACTAGTTTATTGCACTTTTTTAAAGTTTGAAACTATCTGAACAATCACTGGTCAGTAAATAATGGGTGGGAATGGGCTAATTGTCTTGCATAGGTTAAAAAAGAAGATATGAAGGAAAAAATAAAACACTTAAGTTTCATTGCATTGTCTCTAGATGAAGTTATAGCAATTGATAATACTTCTTGGGTGTGCATGCATGTTTATACTATAAATGATCTTTGTCTTTAATCCTTTCTACTATCTGTTGCTAAATTAAATTGTAGTGCAATAGTCAAAAAATTATATGATTTATTATAGAGCACTCTAATTGATTGTGGAGGGATGGATAACATGGAGATTTCCAAAAGGTTGTTGTGTGTTGGAGCGAATGGATCTTTGGTTATGCAAGGTCATAAAGGTGGTCTTTGCAAGAAGATTAAGAATGATTTGACACCCTACATTATTCCCATTCACTGCATGGCCCATT
This sequence comes from Cupressus sempervirens, assembly GCA_028749045.1. NCBI lineage: Eukaryota > Viridiplantae > Streptophyta > Pinopsida > Cupressales > Cupressaceae > Cupressus > Cupressus sempervirens. The sequence goes on along the minus strand of CM053786.1, from coordinate 89,251,158 downwards.
GAATGAATCTAGCTTTTGGAATTGTGAGTAATTTTGGTTGTGTAAGTAAAGTAGAATCTTTAATCAAAGAGATTTTCCAATACTTTTTTCGAAGTCCAAAATGAGTCTAGGAATTCAACACTTTGCTCAAGGACTTACTGATGGGAGGGAGCTTCTTAAAGACAATGATACTAGATGGATCTTTTCGGATGGACTAGTGCATCGAGTGTTCTTTGATTATTTATCATCGCTTGGACTAATCCACTTTGTGCAAGATAGATTCCCTCAACTATATTCAAGTCTAACTAATGTTAAGATACTCTTAACTTTAGTAGTTATTCTCCCCATGCTATAGGACATGAGAAATATATGAAAAAGGTTCAATAAAGAGCTATGTACATTACAAAATGTAATAAGTTAATAAAATGACATGTAATAGCTTGGAGATTTTGTATCAATTACAACCATTAGATGAATCAAAGTTTGCAAAGTGGATAGAAATCATAGATTTGAACAATCCTGGGAACTTTTTACATATTGCTGCAAACGACGAGGTATGTGCTAGGGTATGCGGAGTTGACATACCAATGCAGTACTATGCCCGCGTCGACCCAAACTCCAACCCCAACGAAGTAGGAAGCAAAGTAGAATCAACTATAAAAAAAATTATAAATCAATTCAAAAGGGTTGTAATTATTTTTAGACATTTCCAAAGACAACTCTTAGATTGCTATTTAAATCAAACCATTCAAACAAACTATCACCATTCTTCATTAGTTTCTTCCAATTTTCTTGTTTGAAAAGCTTAACTATGTTTATTAGTATCCTTGACATTATGCTCTTCGAAAGATGTCATTATATTTTATGCAATTACATTCTCCATCTTTTTCTTCATTTCAAACATTTCTATTTCACTTTTTTCCTGTATTCCCTCTAGTTGACATTGCCAATTAGTTGCTCTCTTCCTCTCACCCTCCAATTTGTTCTTCAAATCTTGGATTGTCTTTGCAGTAGTTATGTAATGTAATGGGATCTGATACCACTGTAATGGGCACCCTAGAAATACACAAGAATTGAACCAACTGCTAAAAGAGATTTTAATGTCTTTGCATAGATTTTGAAACCATAAAACATGAACAAGAAAGAATTTAACATGAAGATAGAACCACTGCTGAAATAATATTAGTTCTCAAATACATAGCAATAAATTCCAAAGGCCAAGCCCCCAGGGAATAAAGTCTAGAATGTTACAAGAGAGGATAGACATCCTCTAATGCCAAAAACAAATCTATAACTCACACCTCCAAGCTCTTATCAAATGCAATTCACAATCATTTGATACAATAATCTGATGCTAAACAATGAAGCTCCCACCTCTATTTATACTTTCCCTACACCCTTCTAGAAGGAAATCAAATATTAATTAATTGCAAGTACTAGAAGCTTCCCCCTTCCAATAATTAATGCACTATCTAGAAACTCCTCCCTTGCAATACAATAATTAATTGTGCTTCTAGAAAATTAAATTACTAGAGGCTTCCCCCTTTCCAATAATTAATACACACTCTAGAAGCTTCTCCCTTGTAATACAATAATTAATTAAATATAAAGTCACCTTTTAATTTTTAATTTATTTAATGACTTTATAGAAAATTAATTTAATTTCCTCTTATGCTCCACTTAGCCTTTGGAGATTGTAAAGGCTAAGAACTCTACTTCGTTGCTAAAAAAATGGGGACATTACAAGTTACCTCTTTTTTCTTCTCATCCTCGAGTTCCCTTTTCAAATCATGGATTGTCTTCACAGTGGACTCCTCATTTTTCTTTGCATTGCCCAATTCCTTCTTCAAATCATGGAGTGTTTGAGTAGATTCCTCTTTCTTTGTGTTCTCGAATTCCTTCTTCAAATCAAGGATTTTCTTTGCAGTTGACTCCTCTTTTTTCTTCGCATTCTCCAATTTCTTCTTCATATGGTGGATTGTGTTATTGTTTGCAGTTGCACTAGACTCCATTTTCTTTGCATTCTCCAATCCCTTCTTCAAATCAAGGATTGTCTTTGCAGTTGACTCTTCTTTTTTCTTCATATTCTCCGATTGCTTCTTCAAATTGTGGATTGTGTTTGTACTAGACTCCTCTTTTTTCTTCTCATTCCTCAATTCCTTCTACAAATTATCAATTATCCTTGCCTTAGACTCCTCTTTTTTCTTTTCATTATGCAATGCCATCTTCAAATTATGGATTGTATTTTCATTGTAGGAGTGATTTTTCCTTTCATTCTCCAATTCAATCTTCAAATTATTATTTTCCTTGACAATAGAATCCAGGTCAGTTTTCAATTTATTGTTGACTTGTGCACTACTCTCTACAAACTTGAACAACTATGTATTAGAGGCTTTTTCATGCTGAATTCTTTTTTTGCACTCATCCAATTCTTTAGTCGAATTTTTTGGTTATTCATTCATATTTTCTTGTTGGACAATTACCTCTATAGAAAAAGAATTCTTTATTCTATTTTGTAATTCTTTGAACCTATTGTCTACTACTTTCTCCTTGGCCTTCACATTATCAAGGTCTGCCTCTAATTTTTCTATTTTCTTTGTAAGCCTTTTGTTTTCCCTCTCCCCATTCAGAAGTGTAGAGTAGACCATTGTGTTACTCTCTTTTGATATATTGATTTTGTTAATATTTTTCACTTTTGAGAAATCCATTTGAAGACTGGTAACTTGTACATCATTATGATTTATTAAATTTTTTGGTGGATTATCATCTCTAGTCAGGGGTGTAATAATCATGAAGTTCATCATTTTGGTGTTTGAATCATATGTTGGAAATATACTATTAGTAGATCCTTGATGTTCAACAACTGCATCACTTTTCAAAGTCTTCATAATTTGCCTATTTCTTTTGCTTGTTTGATCAAACTTTGATGCAAACTCCTTTAAACTAAAATATGGGTTTTCTAACACAATTGAGTGTTTGAAATGTGAATTATTAGTTGTATTGTTGTATGCTCCTCCAACTCTAGTTACACTTACTCTACCTACAATTGTATTTTGAGGATTGCCAACATATTGAAGATGAGTCATTCCAAATCTTGACGTTTTAGGACTATTTTCAGGGTTTTCTACAATAGCTATTGGTGCATACATTTGTAAAATAATCACTGACATTGCTTTCTTGTAATTTTCATAACTTTTTGCTTTTTTGCACAAGGTTCATCCATGCTAGTGTTAGTGTCAGTGCCGGTGGGATCAACTACAACTGGATTTGAAGATTTAACAAATACCGTGTTGGGATGACCTTCAGAAGAAAAAGTATAATGTTATTTTCCCTTTCTAGATGAATCATCTTTAATCTCATCAGAGAGTCCAATGATTGGTTTACTTCCACTTTCGGGTGGGTCTGTGATCTGGGAGCATCATGACCCATTAATATTATGAGGAGTACTAGCAGATCAATGAAATTCATCATATTTTATGTAAGTCCAAAGTTGATAAAAATGGAATTTAATTAAGGCCAAATTTCATAATATGGCTATGTTAAAGATTTTAGAATTTCATGGGGCCCATGTAAATTATTCTAATCTAAATATGATGCGGGAGCATCGTGACCCACTAATATTATGAGGAGCACCAATAGATCAATGAAATTCATCATATTTTATGTAAATCCAAACTTGGGAAAAATGGAATTTAATTTAGGCCAAATTGCATAATATGGCCATGTTAAAGATTTTAGAATTTCATGGGGCCCATGTAAATTATTCTAATCTAAAATATTTAACATAGTCATATTATGCAATTTGGCCTAAACTAAATTCCATTTTGACATGAAATTAAATTCTATTTTTCCGAAATTTGGACTTACATAAAATATGATGAATTTCATTGATCTATTGGTGCTCCTCATAATATTAATGGGTCATGATGCTCTTGCATCACTCCTCCTCCCTCAATACCATCATTTAATGTAATGCCCCGCCTGGAGATCCTTGGAACAAGGATGAAATACAAGCAAGATAATTTTTTTTTAAAACCAAGTGTAAGTGCACATGATTACAACCTACACAGACCAAAAAGATCACAATGGAAGACTAACAAACATCCAACACCAACGGATCTCCAAATGTCACCACTGACTAAAACATAACCAATAAAACATAAAAGATTAACTAAGTTGAAAGACAAAAGCATATTATTGAAAATTGGCTAAGGCTGAAATCTTGAAGCCCTAAAATTTCCTAGAATCTTTATCTTAGCCCGTAGACGTCTAGAACCTATTTCAAATGAATGGTCGCATAAATTATAATATATCCTAAGTATAAGAAATTAAATATACATCAACTTATAATTAAACAATATATTTTAAACCCCTAGGAAATCTATTTTGAACTAGGAAGGTGTAAAACCTAAAAGGGTTTCCAAAACCAATTTCAAAACTTTTCTTTGACAACCCTAGATAGCCCCTATTTTTCATGCGAAGAAAAAGAATACCAGATTCTTGCATGAAGAAGTGCCTTCTCGCATGAAGAAGTACATAGTGTCGTGTGAAGAAGTACATTCCCTGAGAGGAAGCACACTCCAACAATATAAACTGATGCCAAGTTTCATGCGAAGAAGTGCAAAGCTGCGCAAAGAAACCCACTGTGTCACACGAAGACTTGCATTCTCGCACTAGAAAGCGTAATCTTGTGCAAGATCTTAAATCAGAACGCAAACACGAAACACAACAGAAAGCTAAGGAAACTACAAAACAAAGTTCCTCCACACCGGGGAGTACCAGATCCATATTTCAAAGCAATAACACTCGACATAAATAGAAAGATAGAAAGTTGGAACCTAACCATCTAATCAACATCGAAGGAAACAACAAAAAGAAACATCATAGTTTATTGAAAGTTTGCATTTAAACATAAATAACATCACAATGAGCAAAATAACCAAACTAAGTAGGCGGCTCCTCCCAACCATAATAGCGTCATCAGACCATCGTGGGCCCTAGCCATCCCTCACGCATAACATTCCTAAGCTACCGATCAATCATCGATACCATCATAATGAAAATGTCACTACTGAACATGCTACAATAGCAAAGGAAATCTAACATGCTAGTAAAAAACATAAGATAATCCTACTAGTAGATACATCATCTATCATATGCTAAACATCATAATAAGGAATGCATCAAAACTAAGATCATTTAACATGATAAACAAACATCCCAATGAAAGCATAAATCACAAGAAAGCATACTCCAGAACTCGAAGTACTAAGTGAACACATCCAACAATAGTTGCACCAGGACAATAGACTATCTCTGTACACCAATCCCTAGCAGTGGTGAAGGTAGCTATGCCTCCCAACTACGTGGCATCCATAGGTCCACACCCACCGTACTGATGGAGATAATGATCCAACCACAAACACACGCAAAAAAACATCCATGGCTAACACACACGCCAAGCAATATGATGAATGAAACCAAGACAAAGACAATGCATAAACTACAAGTCCTGGTCAGACATCTCAAAGTGCTACTAAGTAGGGGCTAACGTCATGGAGAGTCACTTGGCATCGACAAGCCCAAGCTGGTACTAGAAGCTCTCCACTTTCCAATGGAAGGAGCACATCCTGAATCATTTTAATATCTTTAAGTTTTATTACCACCCAATATTTATATTTAATTATCACTTGATTATAAAGCTTCTACATGCCAACCCTCAAGAAATAGGCACCAGGTTGGGGAGATAGAAGCCCCCTACATATGCTACCCTACCCTACCCATTCTCATCCAACGATCAGTGCCTGTAGGCATGCAAATTCCCAACCCAACCCCAAAGATCACAACTTCTAGAAGTACCACAGAAGATCAGGCCCCGCAGGTCACCCGACATATGTACTCATGCATGGTGCACCACCATCATGAAGATTAACACAAGGACTGGATGAGAACCCAAACAGAAAGTCAATCAACTGACAAAAAAAATCGGGATGACAGATGCTACACACATTCTAATGCAACCAAAAGATGCAAAAGTGGTCTGACAGACATCCAAACATATCATCTAGGTCCACGAACCACATTGTGTCGAGAAAACTCGAGAAAATAGGGCAATACCCAAAATGAGGTACAAACCCCAAATTTTGGAAAAATTCCAAAATTAAAACCCATTTGGCCTTTAGGTGCAAAAACCCCGAAAATCCAAAAATAATTGAAAGTGGACACTGTATGCAAAAATGACCAACATAACAGCTCAAAAACCCAAACCTCCATTTCAAAAATAGGGAAAATGTTCATACCCGACCAACTGGGCAAAACCAACATACAGAAACGGAGGGGAACAATAGTTCTCAACCTCCTAACATACTGTTGTAAGAAACGGAAGCTGAAACGGAGTGAAAATAATAAAACGAGAAAGCCCTACTTGATAGAAAAAGGGGCAAAAACTGTAAATCACACAATAAAATAAATCACCTGCTAAATCTGTTGAAAATGACGACAAAACATAAACTCCCCGAGCCGAATCCGATGAGACCAACCTCATGCAGATCCCACGCTCATAGCTCCCGAAACAAACAAAACAAGAATCCTTCAAAAGAGGTTTTCAAATTTGCTCTCCAAATTCTATTTTTAAAATGTGAGAAGTGAATAATAATATCACTTTTCCAATACTTATTCATTTTTTTGAGTGAGTAATCGATTATGGAAAATAGCTTGTTGGAGTAGTTAGACTCTAAAACAATCCAAATAAAAACAAGTTATTATCCGTAATGAAATTTCACCTAATGTAAAGCTGCCAGAAATTAAATCCAAAAATATCTAAAACCCAAAAACTCAAAATCATAGAAAATCACTTAACACATTCGCGACAGAGCTAACCTCTAAATGTACAGACACACTCACTAGTCTAATCACATAATGTAGATGAGTTTGGATTTACTAATCATCGAAAGGTTTTTAATTTAAACAACTAAAATAAGGGTACGTCGACCATATAGGGATGACATTGGTAAAATATGAATAGTGAATCACTAACTCCATAGGCCACTGTCAGGGATATAATTCCTAGACACTAAAATACATGATCAAGTGCAATTACATATAATATAGTAGCCAAAGCAATTAAAAGATTAATTAACTAATTAATCCATTTACATAACTCACATTTGCAAGAAGCGTAAAAATCAAGAATGAAATAAATAACCATAGCACATCTGATAACACAATCAACAAATATGTCCAATAAACCATATAACCAGATATCATCATAGATCTATTGTCATCTCAAAATAGCATCAACATGAAGATATGATAAACTGAACAACATAGTAGAAAAGCATCTATGGTACTGAATCAAAGTATAACATCTGACCCTTAGGTCATCTCAAAGTACATAAACAATAAGAGTGACAAGTATCTCTCGAATCAAAATAATAAAGTACAGACTACAAACACGAGAGGCACTACATTTAATACCATTCCTATTACGGAAATCCCAAATACTCCTTAGAAACTAGAGCTTTACACAACTGATGAGCTAAATGAAGAAACAACAACAATCTGATCATTACATGTTGAACTGGGCATTTAACATGATGATAGAATCAAAGATACAATCTTGTATCTAGTGGATAGGGTAGGTTGGCCCACCCCTAGTTTACTTAGAATTATTAAGGTTAGTAGAGATATGGAATGAATTAATTAATAATGAAGTAGCCTTGAGGCCAATTCTGAACAAATGGATCAGCAAGGATGATGCCATCACAACCCTTTATTGTTTTGTCATTGATTTTTCTGATGGGCAGATTGAAAAAACTTTTGATCAATCTAATGATTTCTTAGATTTTGATCATAAGAGCGACATGCTCCAAAAAAGAATAAATAATTTCTTTTTGAAGTATTTTGGCAAAAAAATTGATCTTTTTCCTCATGAATTCAAACACATATGTAAGATAAGAGAGAAAGAATGATCTAATGATTTGAAGATATTAATGAGCATAAGGTTAAATAAGGTAGTAAACAAAGAAAATTACATCTGGTTTTCCAAGACCACCGAAGAAGTGGTGCAGGTACAAATATTTTTTGACTCTTTCAAACAAGATTTTACTAAGATAAAAAGGATGAGAAAAGATATCCTAAAAAGAGAGCAATAAATATTAAGTTTCAACTAGCCTAATGATGCACTTTTTGACAAGTGGATAGCTAACTATTTCCCAACAACACAGTTGTTGCAAATAGAAATTGAAAAGGAGAATGTGGACAAATAAATTACCATAAAAAATGTGCAATTAGTTGATGCAATAGGTCAAACAAAAGAAATAGAAGAAAAAAAACAAACTTCAATTGTGGATACAACTGCCCAAACTAATGATCTGGTAGAAGAGAAACCAATTATAATAAATATCTAGATTGCAAAGCCTAATACAATATGTGAAGGGAAAGTGGTCCCACAACTTGGAGAGCAACATATGGAGCAAGATCAATCATCATATGCAGTGGATTTACAAGAAATTGCTACAACGGAGTTGGCCACACCATGAGAGAGTCAATAAAGAAGCCTTTCTATTTAAAGACAAGAAAATATCATTTTTTGTCTTTTCTAAGGCATTTTTTGTGATAGTGATAGTTCTTGTCTTTTAGTAAATTTCTTTATTCTGAGACAACTATACTTTTCCCTTTATGCCTGTATCTTGTTGTGATTTACACTATACAAGTGAGTTTTGAAGGGTAGAGGATGGTTCAAAGTTTGTAAAATTTTATTATTATTTGATATTGTAGTTAGTCCAAGTTTTGTTTCAAATATATGATGTTTTTCAATTTTGCAAATATGAGAATGCAATGAATCTTAAATGACAGGTTTTCTCATGTCTTGAGTTAGATTGCGATCTTATGTTGGAATTACAAGTGGGAAGAGAGTAAACTTATGAGGGGGGTTGTGGGGGAGGGGGGGTGGGGTGGGTGGGGGTGGTGAATCAGGAGTTTAAACTTAGACCCATAAAACTTTGACCATTCATACATCACATGCATTAATATATTGAAATAACATGTAAAGTATATGCATCAATCATGTAAACATGTAATCAAACACATAGATAACATCAGATATGATTACCCAAAAACCCTCCAAGTGAGAAGGTAAAACTAGGATGGGGATGACACCCACAAATCTTCACTATTGCAGCAATAAAGTGTATCCAATGAAGGTTACAATTATTTGACCATGAATCATGGTCTGCCCTATGAAAGGCCTGCCTTGTTAAAAGCTTACAAAGACTGTTAAGTCCCACCTTGTTAGAGGATTTCAACACCCTATTAGAAGTGTGATTGGTTAGAGGAGTTCAACTTAAAATTAAGTAAGCACCCTATTAAAGGATTTCATACAGCCTATTAGGACTACTCTGTTAAGAGATTTAACTGAAATCACCTGTTAAAATGTCTCAGCATAGATCCTGCAATTGGCACTTGCTTTCCTGATAATAGATCACCTCTATACAATGTTTGATTGATCCTTCATGATTTGATGTATCAATGTTGTATCCTTCTCTATCCTCTATTCTTCACTCAACTAATTATGCAATTCTATCTTCTAAGTCACCTTGAATGCTCTGCAAAGAGTCTTGTTCGCTCTTCCAATTTGATCATTCACCCTTTGTACACTATTTCGCTCATAAAAAATGTAGTGCTTTGTCCACCTTAAGAAGACTCTGGTGGCTTAGGGTTAGGTATGAATCTACAGTTGAGATTCATCCATTTTGCCACTTAAACCTTCCCATTTTTTGATTGGTTGCATGTAATTACATAGGGAATTTGCATATAGATTCCTCCTTATCTCCAAAAGATTGTAATCTATCCTTAAGTCATCAAAAATGGTTTACATAGTTGTTTGTGCCATTTCAAACAAATATGTCAAAATTATGTCACTCAACATATGGAGTGTCTAATGCTTGACATACATTGTATTTCTACTTCTGACTCAACACTTGTACTACTTGGCATCCATTGTTTACTCGACACTTGAATTCACTCGGCATGGTCTATTTGCTCGGCACTAGAGTGACTCGACACTCATTGCAACTCAGCATGGTCTAATATTTACATGTTGTGCTTGACATGTATTACTAGTTCGACATGAACTAAGTAAATGGTTTAAGTGTGTCGACACTCACTTGTCAAAAACCAATCTAAGATCAACAATTTATACCAACAATGTATTATTTTCAAGGAGAATAAATACAAAGGAATGCTCTGCATATTTGGGTCTCTGAGTTTTGTCTCTATTTCCATGTATCTATTATTTTGAGATCAAAATGAGAAAGGTTCTTTTAATTAAATGAAGCTTGGATAAGTTGTATATCTTTTCATTGTTTCTTTTAATTCAATGAGTTAAGTAAATTCTTTCATGAATTGATGGGGTTTTAGGTATATTGGAAGGTTATCATAACAATTAAATTCAGGGTTAACTATTGATAAATTTAATTGTAAGTTAATTAAATAGGTCTAAGGTTACTAGTGTGACTCTGACTCTATCTAACAATGGATAAGACATTGATCATGATGCAGGAGCATCCAGAGGTATAAGGGCAATCTTGTGTCACCCAAAAAAATGTACTTAGACTTAGTTTCTGTTTCATGTCTTTTCATTTTTGGATACCCATTTGGGTCAAATAAAGGTTCCAACTCTCACAGTTCAGCTATTAGTGCGTTTGAAAATCTTGAAAAAATAGGAGCATGTATTTGGGCCATCATTTTGGTAAACTAGAAGGTGTGAATTGGCCAGATGAATGTAATTGTGATTTAGAGCATTCCAGAAAAAGAATTAGGTCAAAAGGCCCCACGGTTTGAAAGTTATTGTAGTTTTTTGGGTTTTGGAGACCTCCTAAGAATGCTTCAAAGTGAGGTTAGGGGCATTAAATGACCTCGAAAAGGGTCAAAAAATGGGGGACAAGCAAAGCTTGTCCATAGGGCTATAGAGCACTTCGAGAGATTTTTGAAAAAGTAAATGGTTCGTCAATTGAAGCTACGGTTCAAAAGTTATGCCTCCCGGAAGTTCAGTTACCGTTTATGGATTCTTCTAGATTTGCACCGACTTCTAATGCAGCTTCTGGAACCTTCTATTTGGTCGGTGGATGCCTACTAGCATTTTCTAGAATGTACTCCTAGTCCTTAACCCTCCGGGGTCTATTTAAGGAGATTTCTGGCATTGTAAAAGGCAGTTCAGAGTGGAGTTTGATAGGAGGTACTGAAAGGAGAAATTATCTCCAAATTTATGCTATTGTAAGCCCTTAGGGCATGTCTTGAAGTTTATTTTCTATGTACTATTTGTACTAGCTTATTTTCTCAGTTAATACAATTTCCCTTTTCTGTTGTGTCCATTCTGTACTTGGGTTGTGTCCCCATCAAGTGGTATCAAAGCTGGTTTTCCTAAGTGTGTAGACAGAGTGCCGACTGTGAGGCAGTTTGCACCAGGACTGTGTGGTTGTGGGATTGATTTAAAAGATGCCTCCACGAAGAGAGCATGGCAGAAGGGCCAGAGCTATTAATCCTGAGGAGGTTAGAGCCCTCCAAAGGCAAGTGCAAGCATTGCAAGAGGAGCTCCGTAGAGGAGCAAATGTTGTCGCAGGTGACGACAGTGAGGATGACAATGAAGAAGAAGTAATGGAACCAGAAGGGGAATTTGATGGGGAAGTTTTGAATCATGCAGAGGAAAGGCTTTTTAGGGCCATTACTAAGTTTGGGAAAAGACCTACAATTGAAGTGGGTGTATTTTTAGGAAATCTGAAACCAGATGAGTTGATTGATTGGATCAATGAACTGGAAGAATACTTTGAGTATGAGGATATAAGGGACCCAGATAGGGTTAAGTTTGCAAAGGCCAAACTGAAAGGCCATGCCAAAATCTGGCGGCAAGAGGTTCAATTGGAAAGAAACAGAAGAGGAAAGGAGAAGATCACAAGATGGGATCGCATGGTGGACAAATTGAAGAAGCAGTTCATTCCTGTGGACTATGAGCTTGATTTATTTAAGAAGATGCATGGGTTAAAGCAAGCGGGAAGATCAATCCAAGAATATACAGAGGAATTTTATCGACTCTTGATTAGAGCGGGACATGCAGAAGCAAATAAGGAGAAGGTTGCTCATTATATCAGTGGGTTGAGACCTAGCATCCAAGAGGAATTAAGTCTAGTAAGAATGACCAGCGTTAAAGAGGCATACCAGTTTTTCCTACGAGTTGAAGAGAAGCTGAATAAAAGGTTTGAAGGAAGACAAAGAGGGCGCGCTCAAGGAGGAAGAGGAAGTGGTAGATCATCTGGAGGCCGCAATGAAATCCAAAAGAAAAATGAAGATGAGGGTACTAGCAGGAACCAGAGGAATGAGGGTTTCAACCGCTCCCGTGACCAAGACTTTGGAAATCAGAGAGGAAGAGGTAGAGGACGTGGACAAGGAAGAGGAGGCTTCCGTGGTACCTGTTTCCATTGCAATAAAGAAGGTCATCGTGCCTTTGAATGTCCTCAATGACAAGGAAGGATAGATAGGAGAGCTGAGGGCCAAGCTAGGGTTGCTCATGTGGATGACGATGCACAATCATCACATTCAGAGGATGCAGAAAGAGGAGATACCTTGGTAAATGAAAGAGTCCTACTAAGTGGTGAGATTGAACCAGGACAACGGAGGAGTTTGTTCCGTACCAGATGCAAGTGTGAGGATAAATGTTGTGACCTGATCATTGATGGTGGTAGCACTGATAACTTGGTATCAGAAGAGATGGTCTCTAAGCTGAAGCTCAAAAGGGAAAAACATCCCCAGCCCTATCGGATTGCTTGGGTAAAAGATGATCATAAGGTCCTGGTAAGTGAACAATGTTTAGTGAAATTCAAAATTGGGAGTTACCATGATGAAGTTCTCTGTGATGTTATTTCGATGGATGTTTGCCATCTATTGTTGGGTAGACCATGGCAGTTTGATAGACATGCAGTGCATGATGGACATGCAAACACATACTCTCTGACAAAGGATGGAGTTTGCCACAAATTGAAGCCCATGAAAAAGGAAGGTGAAAAGGTATGTAGCAGTGCTAAGATTTTTCTTGTTAATGAAAGGAAGTTTTTAGATGGCATGAAAGATCAGCATATGTGCTATGCTTTGATTCCTAGGAAAGATAAAGAAGGTAGTAGTGAAATACCACTTGAAGTTTTAGATTTACTAGGAGAGTTTGGAGATATTATCTCTGATAATGTTCCAGATGGATTGCCACCAGTAAGGCAAATCAGTCATCAGATAGATCTGATTCCAGGAGCTAGTTTTCCTAACAAGGCTGCTCACAGGATGACTCCTATTGAAACAGAGGAGCTAAATAGACAGGTTTAGGAGCTGTTGAGGAAGGGCTTGATTCAAGAGAGCCCGAGTCCATGTGCAGTACCTGCAGTACTCGCACCAAAGAAGGATGGAGAGTGGAGGATGTGTACAGATTCTCGAACTATAAATAGGATAACCATCAAGTACCAGTTTCCTTTGCCAAGGATGGATGATATTATGGACTATTTGAGTGGAGCTCAGTACTTCACAAAGATAGATCTTAAGAGTGGTTATCACCAGATACGGATTCGAGAAGGAGATGAGTGGAAAAAAACCTTCAAGACCAAGGAGGGTCTTTATGAGTGGTTAGTCATGCCCTTTGGATTGACAAACACCCCAAGCACCTCCATGCGGCTCATGAATGAGGTACTTAAGAAGTTCTTGGGAAAATTTGTTATCGTCTATTTGGATGATATTTTAATTTTCAGCAAGACTTTGGATCAACATTTATTGCATATTCGTAGTGTCCTTGAAAGGCTAAGGGAAGAGAAACTGTTAATTAATCTAAAGAAGTGTAACTTTGCAAAAAGGGAGTTAGTCTATTTGGGGTTTGTTATATCACCTGAAGGTCTCAAAATGGATCCAGAGAAGGTAAAAGCCATCTTGGAATGGCCTACTCCAAGGTCTGCTACTGAGGTAAGATCATTTCATGGTCTGGTTAGTTTTTACAGGAAGTTTATTAAGAATTTCAGTGGCATATGTGCACCCCTAATTGATACAATAAGAGGGGATAGAAAAGAGTTCAAATGGACTGTAGTAGCTGCGAGAAGTTTTGAATTGCTGAAGAAGAAGGTGATAGAATAGCCTGTGTTGGCACTTCCAAATTTTAGAAAGCTTTTCCAGGTGGATTGTGATGCTAGTGGCAGCGCTATTGGGGCTGTATTAAGCCAAGAAGGTAAGCCTATTGCATATTTTAGTGAAAAATTGAATGATGCAAAGAAGAAGTATTCTGTTTATGAGCAAGAGTTCTATACAATAGTTCAGGCCTTAAAGAAATGGAGGCATTATTTATTGCCAAAAGAATTTGTTTTGTATACTGATCATCAGGCATTACAGTACCTAAATAGCCAAGGTAAATTGAATCAGAGGCATATGAAGTGGGTAGAGTTCTTGCAGAGCTATACATTTGTGTTGAAGCATAGAAGTGGAAAATCTAACAGGGTTGCAGATGCACTAAGTAGGAGGCAGTTGTTGCTTACAGTAATGTAGGTTGAAGTAGTTGGATTTGATGAACTCAAGAATTTGTACCCCGAGGATCCTGATTTTGCTGAAGCATGGAAAGCTTGTAAAGAACCTGTTGCTATAGATAGAACCAAGTGGTTAGACTATTTGATTCAAGATGGCATGTTGTTCAAGGGTAGTCAATTGTGCATTCCAAGGAGTTCCATGAGGGAAAATTTGATTAAGGAGAAACACAGTGGAGGGATGGTAGGACATTTTTGTCGAGATAAGACCATTGCCATTCTTAGAGAACATTATTTTTGGCCTCAAATTTCACAAGATGTGAAGAAGTTTGTACAGAGTTTCCAGGTTTGTCAAGTTGCCAAGGGGTTTAGTCACAACACTGGCCTATATCAGCCATTGCCTGTTCCATCAAGGCCATGGGAGGACATAAGTATGGATTTTGTTCTTAGATTGCCAAGGACATAAAGGGGTAATAACTCAGTATTCGTGGTGGTTGATAGGTTCTCCAAAATGGCACATTTCATTCCATGCCACAAAACTCATGATGCTGTCGATATTGCAGACTTGTTTATCAAAGAGGTGGTGAGACTACATGGTCTTCCAAGGAGCATAGTTTTTGACAGAGATACTAAATTTGTGGGGTATTTCTGGAGGACATTGTGGAAGAAGTTGAGAACAAACCTAAAATTCAGTTCCACGCATAACCCGCAGACTGATGGCCAAACAGAAGTGGTAAACAGAAGTCTGGGCAATTTACCGAGATTTTTAGTTGGGGATAAACCCAAGGGATGGGATTTGATTCTACCACAAGCAGAGTTTTCTTATAATAACTCTGTAAATAGGAGTACTGGAAAATCACCATTCCAAATTGTATATGGGAGTAGCCCAAGGACTGCACCAAAGCTGAGGAAGATAGAACAAGGGGAGAGGACAAGTGCTGAAGCTGAGGAATTTTCTGAACAAATCAAGCGTCTACATGAGGAGGTTCAAGCACACATTACCAAGATGAATCAAGAGTATAAAGATAGGGCTGATCAAAGGAGAAGACATAAGGAATTTCAAGTAGGAGATCTAGTCATGGTGCACTTATGAAAAGAAAGATTTCCAGCCGGTACTTACAACAAGCTGAAAATGAAGAAATTTGGCCCTTGCAAAATTCTGAAGAAACATGACTCAGGAAATGCATATGAGGTGGAGCTACCAGATGGTATTCACATTTCTCCCATTTTCAACATTACAGATTTGACAGAATATCATGATGATGGTGCAGATGAGGAGCTGGTGTTAGAACCATGTCCAATTCCTGCTTCTAAGAAGGAGGAGATAGAAGACATTCTAGATCATCGTGTGGGTAGGAGTACCAGAAATAGGCAGTATGAAGAGTATTTGGTGAAGTGGAAAGGATGGCCGATCGAGGACTCAATTTGGATTTTAGCAGCTGAGGTTTCCCATTTGGGATTTCCTCTACCATTCATAAAGTGACAGGGTCACTTTTCAATCTACCTTGGGTGTCTGATGTAGGAGCATCCAGAGGTATAAGGGCAATCTTGTGTCACCCAAAAAAATGTACTTAGACTTAGTTTCTGTTTCATGTCTTTTCATTTTTGGATACCCATTTGGGTCAAATAAAGGTTCCAACTCTCACAGTTCAGCTATTAGTGCGTTTGAAAATCCTGAAAAAATAGGAGCATGTATTTGGGCCATCATTTTGGTAAACTAGAAGGTGTGAATTGGCCAGATGAATGTAATTGTGATTTAGAGCATTCCAGAAAAAGAATCAGGTCAAAAGGCCCCACAGTTTGAAAGTTATTACAGTTTTTCAAGTTTTGGAGACCTCCTAAGAATGCTTCAAAGTCAGGTTAGGGTCATTAAATGACCTTGAAAAGGGTTAAAAAATGGGGGACAAGCAAAGCTTTCCCATAGGGCTATAGAGCGCTTCGAGAGCTTTCCGAAAATGTAAACAGTTTGTCAATCGGAGCTACGGTTCAAAAGTTATGCCTCCCGAAAGTTCGGTTACCGTTTTTGGATTCTTCTAGATTTGCACCGACTTCTAATGCAGCTTCTAGAACCTTCTATTTGGTCGGTGGATGCCTACTAGCACTTTCTAGAATGTACTCCTAGTCCTTAACCCTTCGGGGTCTATTTAAGGAGATTTCTGGCATTGTAAAAGGCAATTCGGAGTGGAGTTTGAGAGGAGGTACTGAAAGGAGAAATTATCTCCAGATTTATGCTATTGTAAACCCTTAGGGCATGTCTTGAAGTTTATTTGCTCTGTACTATTTGTACTAGCTTATTTTCTCAGTTAATACAATTTCCCTTTTCTGTTGTGTCCATTCTGTTCTTGGGTTGTGTCCCCATCAGATCATCAATTTAGATGCAAATTGATAGATTCACGTGGTTACACAATACACATATAAATCAAAATCAATATTTACTTTGTGTAATGAAGAGATAAATTGCTAGTCATTATTTATTTGCAATAGCTTTCCTCTAAGTTATAGTTGGTTACTGTAATCAAGGAGTTAATTGCAAGTCCAAGAAGATTGTTGACCTTTTTCTGCTATAAGTGATAGATCTATAAAGAAGAATATGAGTGAATAAGTTTTGAAGAAGAATATCAAAGAACAAATCATTTCAATCCCTAGGGTGCACCTCTATTGGCCTTGCATAGCCTAAAGTATAGAGAGTCTTTTTGGTTTGTTGAAGTTGGTCTAGATCTATGATAAATTTGGCTAAATATGGGAATTAGCTATTCCTTAGACCTTGTTGTATCTTTTGCATCTTGGTATTAGGTTTTTGTATCCTAGTAGTTTTGAAACACCAATAGAGTCTATGGAGGCATCAATCCATTGAGACACCATTTTGGGTCTCTGTCGAGTATTGGTGTCTGGATAGATGATAAATCATTTATGTAGTGATAATATCATCAATATTATTTTTTCAACCCATTTTTCATCTATAGAGGCAACAATTTTTAGACTTTCATTGTGGAGACAAACAATCAATTAATTTTTGTCTATGCACCACATCTTTTTGCCCCCTATTTTCGTCCCCTATACCTAGTCAAATTATAGTTGAATGAATATTAGACAAAGCTAGGTTGTAGTCCTTACCAACAAGTAGTCCTTAGCAATGCCCCTATGTTGGATGATCTTTGTTATGTGTAGATGCACTCTCCTAGTTGTAATCTCTCTAGGGAATCCATCTCTAGCTCTGGTTTTCTTCTTTCTAAGTGTAAAAATGATAGTTGCTTGAGCCCTTCAAGGGCTTAAATAGGTCCCCTAGGACATGTTTATGTCTTAATCCCCATTTTTCATCTTCGTCCTTATTTTTAATCCCATTCGATCCCATTCACCCCATAAGTTATGCAAATGCCAAATTCTTGGTTTTCTTACTAATTTTCATTTGGTGCTTTTTTTGAGAAAAGAATGCAAAAATTGTCAATTTTAACCTATTTTCTTGAGGGGCACTCTCCTCCCTTATTCGTTCTATGACATGACTCATAGGACTTCTCTTCTCTCTAGGGTAACCTATATTTATTTTCTTTGATATAATATTATTCTAGCACTGCATCAAAGAGGGGCAACATGTATACTCTTAAAATCATCCCAAACACTAGATTAATGATTTAGTATCTCCTGTAAAACTATAGTTAATTATTTAATAAAAAATTACATTTTTTATGCTTGTCTAGCTATTTAATTAAATTCATTAATTTTCCTAAGGTATTTGAATTAAATTTGGACACAAGTCCCTAATGTATTAAATTAAATTTAATATATGATTTCTCCATAAATCCCCTTTTAAATAAATTCTATTTATTTATTTTTCTCACATGTTTAAATCATATTTACCCATGATTAAATCAAATCTTATTTAATTATATCCTTATTAATCCCCAAATCCTACCCTACTAACATCACTTTCTATCTAGTAACCCTACCCAGTAATTAACTAAGGTTAATTAGGCTATTTACCTTTTCACTACACAAATTAGTCCTAGTTATTGCTCCAACATGTGACAAATAAATCCAAATAATAAGATAAATGTGGCTTTTTCTATCACTTAGCTTATTTTCCCCAAACAAGGGACTCTTACACCCCTTATGACATCTTTGAGACTTTCTAAAAGTTTTTAGTAGTCTTTATCCTCTTACATCTCTTACACACACTTACACATGTACTTGAAGTACATTTCAACCATCACATCCCAAGTTGCTCACAAATGTGTGAGAAAACCTTAGACTTTGCATGGATTACGTGTCTCCCTTGTGGCACCTATGTGGATGCCACATAGATGCCACCTTTTGAAGCCTCCCCAAAATCCCATAAATAGAGCCCTTGTCTTGAGCATTTTCGTCTCCTTTGCATTTAAATTTACTAATCTAGATTTTCATTAGAACATTCTTACATTGATTATACTAACTTTGTTTGGTAGATGTTTTAGTTATATTCAATCTTGACAGTTTGAATTTTTTCTTATATCTTCCATCTCGCATTGAATGATTGAGAGTAGTTGCTCCATAACTACCTCTTGATTTATTCAATCATCCATCTTCATTTAGTATTAAATTCATCCACACTTGTATTTTATTATTTGTGGGATTCATAAATGGACACACACACACACACACACACACACACACATATATTATGTGTGTGTGTGTGTGCGCGCGCGCGCGTGTGTGTGCATGCATGTGGATATTTTTGGAAGTCTACTGTGAAAGTAGGATACTGGGGGGTGGGGGGGTGTGAATCGGTATCTACAAAAACTTTTAGCTTCTTAAAACAAAGTGAATTCACCTTTAACCCATCTCATATCTAGATCATAAACTATATAACCATGAACTATAATGCTAGAATAAATCTAAATATTCATCACCTCTTTAAACATGAAAGTAAATGTAAACACATAACACACAAGATTTGGTTACCCAGAAACCCTCATAGGTGAATGTAAAAGTGGGGTGGAGATGACACCCACAAATCTTCACTACTATAGAAATAAAATGTTCCTATTTAGGATACAATGTTTGATCACTTTTGGTGATCTACCCCATGAGGGGTCTTCTTTGTTAGGAGCTTACAATACTTATTCATTCTACCTTGATTGAAGGATTTAAAACTTACAACTAAGTAAGAACTATGTTACGAGATTTGAATAGGCCTATTAGGACCACTCTGTCAAGAGGTTTACCTTCATTGATTTCTTAGAATGACTCATCACCTGATCCTTTGATTAGCACTTTGATGCTAGATTATAGATCACCTCTATGAAATTCTGATTTGATCTCCTTATTAGATATACCTAATTCTATTCTTCATTTCTCTGCTCAACTACTCTGTCTAATCTTTTTGCATTTAACACACAAAGATAGCCTCCTTCGCTATTAGTTTGTCTATCTTCACATTATATATGATTTAGGGTTTAGGACCTTCTTAAATAACCAATTGATGAACCTTCTAGATCAAGATCAATGATCTAGATTCATCCCTTTTGCCCCTTAGTTCTTCCATTTTTCTGATTGGTTGATCACCTAGCATAAGGATCAATGATCTTTGATAAAGCACGTAATAAACTCCTTAAATTACTCCTTGATAATCTAAACATGTGTAGAAGTTGGCCAACAGGGTTCACCTTAATTTATTTCTCATTCCAAACATATATATCAAAATTGGTTCACTCGACACTTGTATACCTTGATGCTTAGTCAAAATTAATATTGATGTTGTCCCTTGGCTTTTGAATGCTTGGCACATATTGTGTAGCTTAACATGAACTATCTCATATTTTATCAACATTCACTAACTTCTATCTTACTTGACACATACTATCACTCAGTTTATCCTGAAGTACTAAAAAATAGAAGACCTACTTAGCTCAAACTCAAACTTGAACAAGTCTGCTATACAAAGTTCTTCCTTTATTGTATGGCTTGATCGTAGTGATGACTAAAAAACATTGCCTAGGAAATGACTAAGTGTTTTATACTAATTGGCAACATGGCTTAGAGATCAACAATCTCCCCCTTTGACATTAGTGGCAAAAACACTTTGTCATGATTTAACATTCCATCCAAAATTACAAAATAAGTGCTCCCCCTATAACTGTGATTTGGTCTTTAAAAAAACTTAACTTTATACAAAATATGTACATGAAAACATATATACAACATTCAATCAAAATTGTGATGTCATACCTTGCTTTGGATGTCTTTTATCTGAGTTCATCTATTCCAACTTAAAACCATTTCACTCTTCATTAATCCATGACATTTCCCCATTGTTTTTGGCACTTATGTCTACTAGGGTGCTGGGGTCAAATTATACTTATCTAAAAATGGTTTTTGAATCTATAGGATCATGGCTAGAGAATTATCCCAATTATATTTTAAAGATTCCAAAACATGAATTTTTATTTCTAGCTTGATAGCTAGAGAAACCAGATTGTTTGCAAGGGAGAGATGAGGATCTCTATGCACTAAAGCTTTTATAGTTTGTAGTTCCTTTTGCATGACCTCCACATGAGGTATGAGCATTGATTGAATATAGATCAATTTCACTCTTATGTGAATATCTTTAGCAATCAATTTGGCTAACCTATCTTCTGTGTAAGTCAATTTGTTAAACTAAGTAGAGGTAAAACGTGCATCCTTGCTTAATGAATGTCCAGATAACTTCAATTCTTCTTGAATTTTGTCAATCAATTATTGATTGTCTTGTGTAAAGAATTCTACATCACATACCTTCTTATATAAAGAATAAACATTCTATAAAAATCCCTCTAAGCTATTTACAAGAGTGGAAAGTTCAACTTATTTTATTGCTATCTCCATTGAAACTTTCTCCAAAAATTGCTTTCAAACTTCATTTTAGACCATTTCATCAAATTTTCATTGGCCTCTATATCATCACTATTGATTTTTTCAACAATATCAAGTATTTAATTTATTATTGGCACATCCTCCTAAATATCTTGAATATCAAAGGTATCAACAAAAATATCCTTAATTTCATGGAGTACCTACCTTTTTTGATGTTCCCTTCTCATCTCTTCTTGCTTGGACTTCCTCTTCAATAGCTCTTGTGAGATTTGCATTTTCTCAAAAGTAATATTTTCTGGATCATATTTAGGAAGCACTATCACTTTATCCAATGTAATATTTTTACTAGGAGACTTTGCCTTTTTCTTCAATGACTTCTTCTTTGGAGTGCTACAACTTGGCAATGCTAGTTACAATGTTGAGATATTAGTGCTCGATCTTTGTTCACCCTAAATGTGGCTACTATCAATATTCATTGAAATGGTCTCAAATTGGGTAAAAATCACCTAATGTTTATATGTATCATCCTATTTGTATCCAACTTGTGTAGGCTGATCTACACTTGCCAGTTATGTTAGAATATATAGTCTACTGATATAATTGAGAGGGTGGTGGGGATGAATCAATTATACAACTATTATCATAATTATCAACCTTAAACAAACTTAACCATATCAACAATATAAACTAAAGCTACAATAAGACACTCATACACAATAACACCAAATATGTTAACAAGGGAAACCCTTGATCAGAGGGAAAACCCTAGTGGGGATGATACCCACAAGATGATGTACTAATAAAAATATTCCTTGTTAGATGATGGAGCTTGTTAGGAGTCTATGAATACATTCAATTTATATGAGTCCCTATTAGGAGACTTTGAATCCCTATTAGGAGATTCCAAATCTCTAACCCTATTAGGAGTTGTGCCAACCTTGTTAGGAGTTATGGAAGACAGTTGGACCCATTGCCCAAATAGCTTCAAGGGCAAGACCAATGAACCCACTATCTAAATGATCTTTGTATTATTCCTTGCAGAATAATAGAAATGAAATGTACTTCCTTCCTCTTCTTCCATCCTGTCAACTGGACCTTCACTCCTTCTGATCTTGTAACCAGATCACAACACTTACATCTATAATCCCTTGGATCATGTACACACATTCAATAAGAAATCTTCTCCTTTTTGCACTTCACACTTCAATAGATTTTCTACACACTTCATACTCACTTTAAAAATAAGGAAAACATATTTTCTTTATACCATATCTTCATAATAATTCTTTAAGTTGGCCTTGAAGCTTTCCCAATTAATTATAATAAGATAATTAATTAATTACAATTAGAATAGCATTGTCGACTCACAGTCTAAACAAAACTTCACACGTGCGATACTGGGACTTGTGCACTCGCTGATGTCATCAACAAACTATCCTTTGTCACTATCTGACTATGCATCTTAGATGTAAGATAGCAAACAAATATTAGGAACTATTTTCCCAATACTTTGTCTCTAAACTACTCTTTGTAGCTCAGGTACAACTTCCGTATGTCTTTGACTTAGACCCTATGCACTCGACCATGTCATCAGGACATTGTGCCAAACATGTCCATAACTGTGCATCACCAAACAATCACACCATTTTCTATACTAATAAGATCTTTGTCTTCTACTCAGCCGATCTTTACAGAAACCCTACTATGTTGATATCAATGACAAACATAGTCATGAATGCAACATGTCAATACACTCCAATTCTTAGAGTACTCCCCCAAAGTAGTATCATCAACATTCATGCTAACAATATCCCCCTTTGCATTGATGGAAACATAGATTAAAAACCATCTAAGTTCAAAGAATACCAAACAATGTTCTAGTGCTGCTACTAACCAACATCAATTGTCCACATGCTAAAAAGTCTCAATACAATAGGTTCATACTCGTTCTCCTTAGACATCAATTGTTTACTTCACACTAAAAAAATCACAATACATCAAGTGCATATTCCTGCTTCCTATATTTGTGCTTCTTTTCATGAATCTTTCTAAATCTCTTTAAAGATATTTCTCTCCTTCATGCATATTGTCTCCCCCATACTAAGGAGTTGTTTTCTCTCATACTTAGGAGTTCTTTTTCGTGCATACTCTCCTGCATTGACATGAATGTTAAAGGCTTCAATCTCAAAGTTTACAAAAATACCAATTGTTACATACCAATGCTAATATGCTTCTCCAAATACCAAGAGTCCTCAATAACTCTTCTCATCATAGATACTTCCCCATATAGGAAGCATCAACAAATATTCTAGGCTAACAATAGGGCTTTGTACCACTAGACTGATGCATTCTCTGCATCATCAACTCAGAAGTAGGCAAGGGCATAACCCCAAGAATACCTCTTAATTACTAAAATGTATCTTTAGGCAAAGGCTTCATAAAGATATCTGCAATCTAATCTTTAGTACTCACATACTCCAACTCGATCTCTTTTTTTGTTGCTTTCTCTCTCAGCACATGATACTTAATAGATATATACTTAGTCTTAGAATGTAATACACGATTCTTAAATACACTCACTATACTTGTGTTATCACAGTAAATGATAACAGGTTCTTCAAACTCAATTCTGATATCCTTTAGCATCTGCTTCGTCCACATAACTTAATTATAGTTATTTGCTATTGCAACATACTCTACCTCAACTGTACTATGAGAAATGCAATCTTTATTCTTGCTTAGCCAAGAAACCAATCTTCCTCCAAGAAATAATGCTCCACCACAGGTGCTCTTTTTGTCATCTAGACTACCTGGCCAATCCGCATAAGTATATGCACATAGAGTGAAATCACTTGATCTATGATACCAAATTCCATAGTAAGACGTTCCTTTCAAATATCTAAATATTATCTTTACTATTGAAAAATGATACTCCTTAGAATAAACTTGAAATATAGCTACAATCCCAACTACATTTGCTATATCTTTTCTGGTGTGAGTCAGATACTATAAACCTCCATTCATGGATTTGTACTTCTTCTGCTCTACTACAAGTGTCTCATCTTTGTTGGATAACTTGTGACCAATTATCATAGTTGTAACAATAGGTTAAAAAATTTCTAAACCAAACCTTTTCAACAAGTTATTTAGGTACTTAGATTGTGAAATGAAAATACCATCATTGTTCTGTACAATATGCAATCCTAGGAAAAACTTCATTTTTCCTATCATGCTCATTTCAAACTCATTCTTCATCTCTTAAACAAACTTATCACTTGCTTCATCATTGCCTCCAAAAATAATGTCATAAAAAAATATTACTATTATTAGCAAACCATTCTCAACTTCTTTCAAATACAGGTTAATATCTGCCATACCTTTAAAAAACCCAAGCTTTGCCAAATAACTATCCAATCTTGCATACCAAGTTCTAGGTGCTTGCTTCAGACCATATAGAGCTTTCTTTAGTCTTTATACCATGTCTTTGCCTTTTGATAAAAGAAAACCTTCAAGCTTCTTAATATATACCTATTCTTCAAGTTCTCCATTTGGGAAGGCTAGTTTAATATCCATCTGATAAACCTTGAACTTCTTATTTGCTACATAAGCCAAGAACATTCTCACTAATTCTATTCTAGCTATAGGTTCATATGTCTCCTCATAGTTTATGCCTTCTTTGTATGAATATCCCTTGCATACAAGTCTAGCCTTGTTCCTCACAACTTTGCCTTGCTCATTTGTCTTGTTTCTAAATACCCATTTGGTTCCTATCACATTATTGCCTTTAGGTCTAGGAACTAACTCCCATGTATCATTCTTCACAATCTGATCTAATTCTTCCTTCATTTTTTGAGTCCAATGATCATCTTTATATGCTTCATCTGTGCTCTTAGGTTCAACTTGAGATATCAAACATATGTCCTTATTTACTCTGTTTCTTGTCATCACACCTTTGTCTTTGCTTCTAATTATCTGCTCAAGAGGAAGATTCTTTGTCAGAATCCTGATAGGGGTAGGAGTTGACATCTCAACTCTTATCTCTTCTCTAGGTCCAGATCTTTTCTTTCCTCTTTTCTCAATACTTAGCACATCATTCTTCAAATCATTTTTAGCCTTAATGATAACTTCCACTTTTCATGGTTAGCCTTTGGATCAACAATAGTTACCAAAGCTATCTCTTCTACTAGTTCCTCTTTCTTAACCAATACAAGCTTATTATCTTTAACATCACAATCATTCAAGAATCTTTCCATACTTTGTTTAATATAAAATTTTCATCATTATTAGAAAGTGAATTCTTTCTAGATTTTCTTACTCTCTCAAGACATCTAGATGGAAAATGACCAAACTCTTGACATGTACAAAAAAAAAAAATTCCCATACCTTCTAGCTCTTTTTTCATAATCAGATCAATACCTTCTTTGATCTTCTTATCTTCTTTGGATCTAAATCTATCTTTACTTGTGTCTATATTCTTTTGTATGCAACAAAAGGATTCTAGATCTAGAAACTCAATGCTTAGTTGTTTACACATTTATGATGTCTCACCAAGAATATCCATCTTCTGGGTGTCAAAATTTCCTCTATTTGACTTAGGAATATCTTTACTAAAATGCATTGTCACTGATCTCCCAAATCTATTAAGCTTATCCTTCAAGGACATAATGATACCAATTGTTAGACTATACAGTCTACTAATACAACTGGGAGAGGTGGGTGGTGGGGGGTGGTGGTGAATAAGTTATACAACTAGTGGTGAATAAGTTATACAACTATTATCATAATTATCAAACTTCAACAAACTTAACTGTATGAGCAATATAAACTAAAACCATGACAAGATACTGATACACAATAACACTAGGTATGTTAATTAGGGAAACCGTTGATCACAAAGAAAACCCCGGTGGGAATGATACCCACAAGATGATGTAATAATATGAATATTTCTTGTTAGAGGATGGACCCTATTAGGAATCTATGAATACATTCAATACATATGAGTCCCTATTAGGAGACTTTGAATCCCTTTTAGGAGATTCTAACCTTGTTATGAGTTGTGCCAACCTTGTTAGGAGTTGTGGAAGATAGTTGGAGCTACTACTTAAACAAATTCAAGTGAAAGACTAATGAACCCACTATCCAAATGATCTTTGTATTATTCCATGTAGAATAATAGAAATTAAATGTACTTCCTTCCTCTTCTTATGTTCTGTCAACTAGACCTTAGTTTCTTCTGATCTTGTAACCAGATCAAAACACTCACATCCAATAATCCCTTGGATTACTTACATGCATTTATTAAGCACTCTTCTTGTTTACACACTTCACACTTCAATAGATTTTCCACACACTTCATATTCACTTTACAAACAAGGAAAACATCTTTCCTTTATACCATATCTTCATAAAAATTACTTGAGTTGGCCTTGACGCTTTTCCAATTAATTATAATAAGATAATTGATTAATTATAATTACAATATTATTGTCAACTCACAGTCTATATAAAAATTCACACATGTGATACTAAGGCTTTCTCACCTGCTGACATCATCAATGGACTGTCCTCTGTCACTGCTTGACTGTACATCAATCTCATTGCATCTTAGATGTAAGATAGTGAAAAAACATTAGGAACTACTTTCTCAATACCCTATCTCTGAACTTCTCTCTGTAAATCAAGTACAACTTCTATACATCTTCAAATTAGGTTCTACACAATCAACCATGTCATTAGGACACTATGGTGAACATGTCCATGATTGCGCATCACCAAAAAATCAAACTATTGTTGTAAAATTCATGATTGAATCTAGAAACATATCATATTGTTAAAAATGGATTGTGGAAACCTGATAAAATTCAATCAAACCATTGTCTGTACCAATAAGATCTATATCTGCTACTTAGCCAGTCTTTATAGAAACCATGCTATGTTGACATCAATGACAAACATGGTCATGAATGCAACATGCCAATAATCTCCAATGCTTAGAATACTCCCATCAATTAGTATCATCAGCATTCATGCTAACAAGTTGTACCAACTCTTGAATGACCTCTTTTTATTTATGCTCATTTGGCTCCTTGGTCCTTGTTTTCTCAACCTCCTCTGGTCCCTCATCATGAGGTCCTAAGGTAATCACAATAGACTTATCTTCTTGCACTTGCATGCTATCCACTCCTTTCTCCTTGACAAGAGGATTCTTGATACTAATAATTGGAGTTCCTTCTTTTGAATTTATTTCAATTATGAAAGTAGGCATTATGGAACTATATAATACAATACTCATAGTTGACATACTTTCTACCTTTAGATATTCTTGAATTTGAATGAGAATAGGATGGCTGCATGGGAGAGGTGAGTTAGAAGTTACCTTTATAACTACTTAACTTTTAAGCTCTTTTTCTATCAAAACATTGACATTTTGTTGATTATCTTATGGGATATCCCCAATGGTGACATCATCCTTTTGTTAACTCTCCTCAACTTTATTCCTTATAGCCTATTCAAATCTGCCAGGCTCTCTAAATATTTTGTGCTATCAAGCTTAATGTGGCTTGATGTCCCTTCATCCATCTTTGTGTCCTTATTTGGAAGTAATCCAAAAATTAATTTTCAAATCAAAGTGCTTTGTTGCACAACTCCATTTTTATTTTTCAATATAGAGAATTCTCTACACTTGGGAAAAAATCTATTCCTGCATTTTTCTGTGAACTTTTGCCTTTTCTTTCGTGTCAGTTTCAGCATGACTTGGGCTAGAGTCCCTTCTTTTGTTTGCCTTTTTGTATTTATTACATATTTTCATTATTCATTGACTTTATCAGACAGTTCCTCTGGTATGAGATTTCTAATTTCTTTTTGGTCCATCTTGAAGGTTTCCATCATTTCTAATATAGATTCTTCTATTTGTGCCTTATCATTTTTAGTCAATTTCTCATACTTAATGAATTTGAACCTTGAAAAACTTGCACTACTTTTGATGTTCTAATAAATTTCACCCACATTACCTGGATGCTTGTGTATATCCACCTTGAATTAGCTGACACCATCAAAATTAGTCTCTTCTTCATCTTCTTCTTCCTGTAAGACTAGCCTCCTCTTTGTCTTCTTATTGGGCTGAGTAGGCTTAGTCCTTACTCATATCTACTTTCTTTTTGGTCTAGTGTTAGGACGAGTAGGCTTTTTCAATATCTCCTTCACCATTGGTTTGGAAATAGTGATATGCTTTTGTTTCTTTGCCTTTTTCTCAACCACTACTATCTCCTTACCCTTCTTTTCTTCAATTTCTTCTTCATTCTTTCTCTCATCATCATCATCAAATTAGCCCTCAATTTGACCTTGTGTTATATGAAGTGGTGCATTCTTCTCTTCACCTTGACCTAAAGTCTTCTGAAGATTCTTCATCATTTTCTTCTTTTTCCTTTCCAAGGTGGCAGTTTACAAACTAATGGTAATCTTTGTTTTGGCTTATTGATAGTTTCCAAATGTGTTTGTATTCTCATCTACCTCCTCTACTAGTAATATTGTAATAGTTTCATATTTTTCATCAATGTTTACGTCATAGGTCAGTCTTGACTCCAAACAACATCTCCAAATATAGAAAGAGTGTTGTTCACATAGAATAATATACACTTGAGAAGTGATCCAAACTTGTACATGACGTATTTTTGGACTTCCTAATTGCAACAAGATTCTCAACTAGTTGTGTCAATTGTAACTTGACAAGGTCATAGTTGTGGTCTTTCTTCATAATCTTATATCCCTAGTCTACTCCCATGTAGGGAACACTATTCAGTTGGCTCGACTAGTAGAATTTGTGATAAATTACACGAATTGAAAATTCAATGATAGGATTAGTGATGCCATCTATAGACATTCCTCAACCATTCTTCTTGGCCTTTGTCTATTCTTCGATGAGGTTTTTAGATTTGCATCACATGGTCTTCACTCAATCTAGGGTAGGATATCCTATGAATTGATGGATGATCTCCTTGGAAATATTTATTAATCCATTCTCCAACCATAATTGCATGTCATGAATCTGAATCAAAACTATCTTTACGTTAGAATATATAGTCCACCAATATAACTAAGAAATGGGGGGAGGGGGTGAATCATTTATCCAACTATTATCACCATTATCAAACTTAAAAAAAACTAACCATATGAGAAATATAATAAAAAATCCCAACAAGATACTCATACACAATAACACCAGATATGTTATGATGTAGGAGCATCCTAGGCTTGCTTGCATTCCTGCATGTTTGGAGGGATTTTGGTTAAGTGTTGAGGAGCATCGAGTTTGGATTTTGATGGAGTTATGTTTTAATGGTAAGGGATGTTTTGGAGACACATTGGGGAACCTTTCCTCATGATTCCATAGAGATTGGATAGATTGAGTTGAAGTTTGAGCTATTTGAACCTTGCTACTGCAACTATGTTTTTTCTGGTTTCTGGGTGCGTTTTGTAGGCCGTATAACTAGTTTTGAACAATGAATGAGAGGCTTTGCACTTTTGGGATTTAAGAGGGCCTAGATTAATTCCTTGTGTTAAGGGAACAATTTCTAACTCCTTATTAGTTGGGAGATATGGGAATTCTCCTGGAGTATCAATTTCTGGTAGTTCTGTGTGATAGTTTTATGTGCTTGACTTTCGGGATGGATGAACAACTTTGTTTGGGGAATCAACCTTTGTGAATTTAAGGGTTTGTAGAGGACCTAAAGTAATACCTATGGTTTAAAGCTTGAGTTCTAATTCAATTGGAGCTAGGCGATATCATGATTTTTCTTAGATATCAATTTTTGTACATTTAATTATTGTTGCAGGCCGACTTGTGGCATTTAATTTATGCATTTGTATTTAGTTTGTGTTTTGGGCTGACTTGTGGCTTAGATTGGTATAAGTAGGGGTCTTGTGGAGTCTTTTAGTCATTAAGTTGGGATGGAATGAAGGATAGATGTGAATTTGAAGAGCTAGAGCTGCGGCTTAGGAACTAGAGGATCTCTTGGTGGACTTGAGGGTACAAGTGTGGATTCTTCTTGGTGTTCTTATCGAGTTGTGTATCTAGACTAGCTGAGATTGGTTTGTAAGTTGGATCTTACAGAACTAATTTTGTAATTGCTATTTTTATTTGGCCTTAACTCAAAAGGCCTTACAATTGGGCATATTGTATGTAATCAATTATATTTTATGAACAATTATTGTAATTTGGTTGCATTGTTGTTTGTTGCTATTATGTTTTTGTTGTGTGGTTATATTGTTGAGGGCTAGGACATCTCCTTTGGGGATTCTCTTTCCTTGCACTACATCATGTGGTATTAGAGTGAAGGTTGTTCCTGAGTGTGTAGACAAATCACCAAAGTTGAGGTAGTTTGCACCAGGACTTGGGTTGAAGAAGTAGATATGAGTTGATCTTGATCTCTTGGTGGATTTTTTGGTTAGGGTTTGCTAAAATTTTGGTATATGCCTCCAAGAAGATTGGACCCTAGGGAAATTTTTGATCTTAGTGATGTTGTAGAAGAAAAAATCTTAGAGAAGATAAGAGTAGAGTTTAGATATGAGATTGCATTGATGAAGAGTGACATGATTGCTGAAATTGTAAGTGCTTTAGGTGGTGTACCTACGCATGTGGGTACTAAAGGAAGTTATGAGGAAGTTTTTGAAGACTTTGAAGCTATTGGATGTAGTGGCAAGGACAAAACTAATCATGTGGAGAGACCTATTGGAACTAGGGTTGGTCAGTTTACTAGACCTGGATCTCGGTTGAAGCTGAAGCATAAGATGGAGGTTTCTAATTTCTCAGGTACTTTGAATCCTAAAGACCTAATTGATTATATTGGTGAATTGAAAGACTACTTTGAGCTTGAGGATATTAAGAATCCACTCAGAGCGAGGTTGGCACAATCTAAGTTGAAGGGACATGCTAATTTTTGGTGGAAGGAACTGCAAAGAGACAACGAAGAGGAAGGTGAAATGAAGATCACTAGATGGAGGTTGATGGTGACTAAGTTGAAGGATAAGTTCATTCTTTTTGATTATGAACATGAGTTGTTTAAGAAATTACAAAATCTAAAGCAGAAGGATATGACTATGAAAGATTATACAGAGGAGTTCTATAAGTTGACTATTTGGTCTAGGCAAAGAGAATTGTAAAAGAAGAAGGTAGCACTATACATTAATGGTTTGAGATTCAATATTCAGGATGAGGTTGGTATGCTAAATATTTCTTTAGTTGATGATGCTTATCAGTATGCTTTGAGAGCAGAGAAGAAGCTAAAGAGGAAGAATCAAGGTAGTTCCCGAGGGAAGGAGAAGCAGGATAGTTTGGCACAAGCTAAACCATTTGAAGGTGAACCAAAACCTATTGAAAAGAAAAGGATAGATGAATGTGGGTTTAGAGGTAATTGTTTCAAGTGTGGTCAAGAAGGGCATAGATCTTTTGAATGTTTGATTGGAAGGACCACTACTTTTGTGAATGAGGTTGCAGCCCAGGACAATCAACCTAAGCAAGGAGAAAGTTTGCTAGCTCGACAAGTACTGATTGGTGAGAGGACATTAGATTCTTGTCAGGGCACTAGTTTGTTCAAAACTTGTTGTAAGTCTAGTGACAAAATCTGCAAGGCGATTGTGGATGGTGGTAGTACTGATAACCTTGTTGCTGAAGAGATGGTTCAAAACTTGGTTTGAAGAGAATGAGACATTCTTATCCTTATAGGATTGGCTAGTTGCAAGGTGAGCATGCTTTGGAAGTAAGGGAGTAGCGCCTTGTTGATTTCTAGATTGGGCAGTATAAGGATCAAGTGTTGTGTGATATTGTGGGTATGAATAGTTGTCATGTGTTACTTGGCAGACCTTGGCAGTATGATTGTAGGGTTGTGCATGATTGTGTTAGGAATGTGTTTACTATTGAGAAAGGTGGTAGGAAGTTTTTCCTGATTCCTTTGCAGAATGAAGAGATTAGTAGGAGGAACATGAGTATTGGTAGCTAAGTTGAGTTGGCAGATTCTGAGAAAGTTGGAGATCAACATGGAAAGTAGACCTATGGAACACATGTGGTGGATGTGAAGAAGAAGAAGAAAAATAAGGGAAAGAGTGTGCAAGTTGAAGACTTGGAGGACGTGTATGTAAAGAACTAGTTTGGGATTTATGTACTAAATCCTAGAAGATGTTCTTCCAATTACTAGAACATCTTTGTGAACCTAGGGTGTCTGATGTAGGAGCATCCTAGGCTTGCTTGCAATCCTGCATGTTTGGAGGGATTTTGGTTAAGTGTTGAGGAGCATCGAGCTTAGATTCTGATGGAGTTATGTTTTCATGGTTAGGGATGTGTTGGAGACACATTAGGAAACCTTTTCATTATTATTTCATAGAGATTGGATGGATTGAGTTGAAGTTTGAGCTATTTGAACCTTGCTACTAAAATTGTGTTTTTTCTGGTTTCTAGGTGCTTGTTGCAGGGTATATAACTATTTTTTCACAATGAATGAGAGGCTATACAATTTAGGGATTTAAGAGGGCCTAAATTAATTCCTTTTATCAAGAGAAAAAATTCTAACTCCTTATAAGTTGGGAGATATGGCAATTCTCTTGGAGTATCAATTTATGGCAATTTTGCGCGACAATTTTATGTGCTTGACTTTCAGGATGGATGCACACTTTTCCTTGGTGAATCAGCCTTATCAAATTTAAGGGGTTGTAGAGGACCTAAATTAGTACCTACAGTTTGAAGCTTGAGTTCTAATTCAATCGAAGCTAGGAGATATCACAAATTTTCTTAGATATTAATTTTTGGACATTTAATTGTTGTTGCATGTCGAGTTGTGGCATTTAATTTGTGTTTTGGGCCAACTTGTGGCTTAGATTAGTATAATTAGGGGTCTTGTGGAGTATTTTAGTCATTAAGTTGGGATGGAATGAAGGATGGATGCAAATTTGAAGAGCTAGAGCTGCGGCTTATGAACTAGAGGATCTTTTGGTGGACCCGAGGGTACAAGTGTGGATTCTTCTTGGTGTTCTTATCTACTTGTGTATCTAGACTAGCTGAGATTGGTTTATAAGTTGGATCTTGTTGGATCTTATAGAACTAATCTTGTAATTTCTATTTGTATTTGGCCCTAACCTGAAAGGCCTTACAACCAAGCATATTGCATGTAATAAGTTATATTTTATGAACAATTATCATAATTTGGTATTAGATCTTGCATTGTCGTTTCTTGCTGTTGTGTTTCTATTGTGTGGTTATATTTCTAGGGGCTAGGACATCTCCTTTGGGTATTCTCTTGCCTTGAATTGCGTCATGTTAACTAGGGAAACCCTTGATCAGAGGGAAAATCCCTGTGGGGATGGTACCCACAAGATGATGTACTAATATAAATGTTCCTTATTAGAGGATGGATCCTATTAAGAGTCTATGAATACATTTATTACATATGAGTCCCTATCAGGAGACTTTGAATCACTATTAGGAGATTCCAACCCTGTTAGTAGTTGTGGAAGATAGTTGGACCCACTACCCCAAACAGCTTCAAGGATAATACCAATGAACCCACTATCTAAATGATCTCTGTATTATTCCTTATAGAATAATGGAATTGAAATGTACTTCCTTCTTCTTCTTCTATCCTATCAAATAGACTTTTACTCCTTTAGATCTTGTAACCAGATCACAGAACTCCCATCCAATAATTCCTTGGATCGCTTACACATATTTACCAAACATTATTTTTTTTTTGCACTTCACACATCATACAAAAATGGATACTTTCATGCTCACATTAAAAACAAGGAAAGCATCTTTCCTTTATACCATATCTTCAAAATAATTCCCTGGGTCAACATTGAGACTTTCCCAATTAATTATAATAAGATAATTAATTACTTACAATTACAATAGCACTGTCGGCTCATCGTCTATACAAAATTTCACATGTGTGATATTAGGGCTTGCAGACTTGTTGTTGTCACCAACAGATTGTCCTCTTTCATTGCATGACTACACATCTTCTCATTACAACTTAGATGAAAGATATCAAACAAACATCAAAAACTTCTTTCCAAGAACTCTATCTCTATACTGCTCTCAGTAAATTAGGTATAACTTCCACACATCTTCAAATTAGACTCTGTGCTCTAAACCACATCATCTAGACATATTATAGAACACATCCATGACCATGCATCACTAGAAAATAAAACCATTATCCCTAGGACTAAAATCTTTGTCTGCTACTTAGCCAATCTTTATAGAAACCATACTATGTTGACATCAATGACAAACACAGTCATGAATGCAACATGTCAATACTTTGCAATGCTTAGGATACTCCCCTAGAGTAGTATCATTATCATTCAGGCTAACACTTTATCCATTAAATTTTGAAATCATGAGGAAAATATAAGGTACAAACTAACCCTTTGCTAGCAACAATTTTGTGCTCATCCTTCAATAGTCCATTTTCACACAACTTATTGTAAGCTTTCCTCAGCTAATAATCTCCAATTTCACCATTTTTTTGTGTAAAACATGATCTTACATCATGAATGATAAGTACCTTTGGTAGAGTCAATGATAGGGGACTTGAGGGATCCCTCTTTAATGCAATGTCTAGTATAGCTTGAAATTTTGAGGGCGGACAAGCTTCGTTACTCATCAATTGAACATTCTTTATCTCCTTGCCTACCTTCTTCATCTCAATGAATGAGCTCACAATCATATCTTCACACTAGGTTTGAAAAACAAATTTTGAGTTCCTAGGAAACGAAAAAAAACCTTTAGTACTTTATTGAATTATACAACAACGCACTGGTAAATCTTCACACTTCTTTCCACAAAATCCTTTAGTTAATCACTTGAATTGCCTGTAAGTTCTCTAATTGCTGGGTGAGACAAATAGACTTGAAAAATATGTTGAATACCTTCAAATGGTCAAAATAGGTGTTCAATAAATTTTCTATACATGGGTAGGTGCATTACACTTGGTTTGATTGTTTTATTAAAACCATAACTCAATCAACATAATTTACTTGATCTATGTGAAATACTTGGTCACTGTAGACATCAATACTAATGCTCAACATCAGTGGTGTAATTTTTTTTTTTGCTTGGTTCTTTCCTCAATACTTGTCCTAATGCATAATATCTTATGTGAATGTGGAATTTGACACATTTTATGTTTAGGAATTGTTGCATGCTTTAACATTCAAATATACAGTTCCTTACATACCTTCTTAACTTAGTTTGAGGTAGTGTGATCACCTGATCCATTGTATTAGGTGACCTCAACTTCATTGGTTCCACTACTTCTAGCTTCTACCTTCATTCTACAGGTTTGATTGATCTCCTTCCTTTTCTTCTCTACATCAACTTTATCTTTTCCTTTGTTGTGTTCATTTCTTGGTGTTGGTGCTTAGGTCCTTGCAGTTCTTTCATACATTTCCAATGTTATGATAATTAAAGAAAAATAAGCTCCCATTCATCAAAACTCTTAGATTTTCCTCTAAAATGTGTCCTGATACAATTTTATGTAATATGACCATATTCACCATAATAATGACAACTATACCATGTGTTGTTATTCCAATTATGATAGTTACCTTTTTTGGATGCATTAGCTTTTTTTTAAATTTTCCAATTAGGTTTTGCCTTGGAACTACATTCTTGAGCTCTATGTCCATACTTTTGACAATTATAGAAATGACCTTCAAATTTAGGTGTAATACATGTATTGCTTTCCTTTGACCTACATTCATGTGCTTGGTGTCTTTTCTTATTTTAATTAAAACAATATCCATTGAATTTTGATTTAGGGTTTTGTTTACCAATCTTGCTTCTACAAATGGTTTTTTAGTGTCCCAACTTTCCACAATGATAGCATGTAGGTTTGTTCTTTGGCTGAGCATTTCTTTGTTCTCCACTCTTTGATGTTTCTCCTTCTTTAGTGGATGAAGAATGCTTCATATATCCTAGTCCAGAGGTATTAATAGGTATTCTTGGTGATCTCATTAGTTATTCTAAGTAACTTATAGATTCATTAGGCTTGTTCATTCTTTCAATGATTTCCTTTTTAGATCTCAACTCATTCCTCAATTAATCATTTTGTGATCCCAAATTTTCAATCTCTATGTCCTTCCTATTTAGCTCATCATGTCTAGCTGATTGTTTGTGAGCTTCTACACATCAGATGTTCATCATCAAGTTTGGTAGCCATTTGTCTCTTATCTTCTTCTACCATGATTTTTTCTTCCTCAACTTTCTTTTTCTATTCAATCACTTCACATAGCCTTACTAATCGGATGTCATGTTCTCTTTTTATTCCTCTTACTTCTTCATTCAAAATATTGTTCTTCTCTAATAGGTCTACTACAACGTTGACAATTTTTAGTCTTACCATTAAAAGCTTGAAGTTATTAGTTTTTAATGAGTTTTTGTTCTGGGTGATGTCTAAGTATCCTTTAGGTTACTTATTTCTCATCTTGCCCGAGTCCCTCACTTTCTTTAGTTTTTGGATCTCCTTTGTACTACCTATACCTATTTCTTCTATGAGGGGTTTCTATTTTTTAAATGCACATAGAGTCTAGGCTATCTAGGTATGATTGGAATGTGTTTTGGTGTCCTCCCGATGAGAAGTGAGTTATCCATGTTCTACCATTTTTTGTCTTTCCCCATCACTCTTTTTCTTATGGATTCTAAGCGATTGAGCTAGTCTTCCCTTTAGCGAACAAAATCAAGTACATATCTAAAGAATGAAGCCATGATAGTGATTAATAAGCTGTGTATACAAATATTTCATGATGGAAAGACCCATGAGGCTATGAACCAATGCTAGGGAGAAGATCATTCATGTTGCAGAGGTAGATTCTATCTTTAGAAGGAAAAGAGAGGATCTATGAGTTTTCCATTGCGCACTAATGACAATGAAGGTATTTTGTTCTGCATCTTAGGCCACCGTGATTTGTGAGATACCCAAGGCTTTACATAAAAGAAGTAAAGACAAAATTTTGAGAGAACTATTGCAAGCTCTTCATAGGTGAGGCATGCTCAAGACCTAGCTCTAAGGCTATTAAACTAAGGTTAAGGGTAAAGTGTTGTTAGTTCTACTCCAATCCGAGAAATATTGTTGGGGAAGGGGTTTTTCATCCCAAGGTAATGAGAAAGGTTACCTATTTGAAGGCTTTAGGAATAGAAACACAAGCAACTTTAAAGTATGAATATTCCTTAGAGATGCTTGAAAGATACTTCCAGAAAAGTCAGTAGTGAGAATGCAACCCTGATACAAAAGAAATGCAATGTTTAATGCTTTAGGTAAAAATGAAAGAATGAAGTGCGCAAGCTAACAAAGGATTACTCCTCATGCTACAATTCTGAATAGAAGGAAAGTTGGTTTGCGAAAAAGATAAGTTTCTCTTTCTCCCTTGCAAAACTTAAAGACTTGTTTTGTTAGGTGACTTTTGGTAGTAGTACTTTACTTTAAGTAAAGTTATAAGAGCTTCTAGAAATACAAATTTTTATGTGCAAACTAATAGAAAGTCTAAATAGTTGTTATTCATCAAATTAAATGCAAATTATTTCATTATAATCATTGGCCAAACTTAATTTCATTTGTGTGGCGCCAACATTCTAATTCCTATACCTATTTCATAAGAATTGCTTGCAATTGATTTCTTCAAGTGTATTAAAATGACTATTTATCAAGAACTAAATCCTTTGCAATCATAGTGAATGGTAATCAAAGCTACTAGTTATGATAAGTTAATAGGCCTAGAGAGTGAATTAAAAGACCTAATAGACATATCTTTCAAATTCTACAATTTGGGTGATCTTCATAGAAGACTCAATTCTCAACCTATTCACCCAATCACTCAAAATCTTAAAGAGAGCATACTGGTTGAGGCAACTAGTTTTCTAATGGAAGTACATGACCTGAGCTTGTGAGGAAGTGTATTGGGAGATACAACCCAGAAATAGAGAAGATTTTGTTTCCTGACCAATCTATCCTCATCTCGATCAACAAGGCACTGATGCAGTCCGTGTTTGACATTCCCATGAAAGAGAAGTATTGTGATGTTGATTTTAGCTCTTCTGCATATATTTTCAATGAGAAGAAGGCCCTCAAATGGGAAGACATGCAGAGGACATGGTTCTAGACTACTTGCTCAAAGAAAAGAAAAATGCCCAAGACCCCATTCAACACAAGTTTGAAAAGAGAAATAGTGGATATTCTTGCACTATTTCTTAGACTAAAAGGAAAAGACGAGATCTTGGAGTTCATCAAGCACCGTTTCTTCCTAGTGAAAGCTATATGTGTTGAGGATATGCAAATTGACTGGGAATATATTATCTACGATGAGCTCACCTCGTAGTTGAATTTGGATAGAGGATTTAAGCAATTTTACATGTCATCCTATCTAATACATGCCTTGGCTACTCACCACTTGTGACCCAACCTCCCTATCATCCAAAAGTAAAGTATATGAGTTCTATCCACATCTACAGTTGCAAAGAAGTTTTGAGGAGTATGTGGATATAAATGATGCCTTCACAATGAAGCTATGTTGGGAATTGCAAAATGCCCTAAAAGGAGATTTTCATGAGGGGCAATTTTGGCCATTAGCCAATTTGGATGGTTATTCATCTAGTTTTTAAGTTTCTCTTATTTATGGATAGGAGCTTACAATGGCTTTCCTAAGAGGCTTCCAAGATATCTAGAAGAAAAGGTGGTTCTAGTCGAATTATGTCAATAGATCCTTGAAGTAAACACCTTGTATTCTAAAGTAAAGAAGATATCTGATATTCCTTTCCCTATAGTAGTTGGATCATAGTCACGTGCTTCCAAATTTGATGCTTAGAATCTGGTGAAGAGCTTCGAGAATAAAATTAAATTGGTAGATTATGATGTACTCAGGCCTTAATATGACCCAGTCAAATTTGTAAGCGATCACTTGAAGTTGGGATATGCATACAGGCATGTTCTGGCTATGGAAGGCTTTTGGTTCAAGTGTCTCAACAAGTACCAAATCTGGTATAATTTTTGGTCATGATTAACAATTAATGAGATTAATTGCATAATGATTCTATTGATGTTTTAGACCTTGCAAATGATGGAGCCTACATGCATCCCACATCCTATGAGAAGATCAAAAGTACCCCAAATCTATCTACCCCATGTGTAGGTCTAGTCATAAACACTATGGAGTTTCTTATGTAGGGAATAATCAAAAGAATAGATAAGTGTATGGAGTGTACCCAAGCAAGGAAGAAGAGGACTAGGAGCACTAATTCTACGAGTGGAGTATCTTCTGGAGCCGCCAAGTCAACTATACTAATGACCACCACAACTACTACTTCAACATCTGTAGGCCCATTATAGTCCATTGGTCAAGGTGGAGACCAACCTTTAGAGAAGAATGTGCTAAACTCCTACCTGTGGATCTGGCTCTCTTACAAACACTGAGAAAGTTGGGGAGAAGGAGGATGACAAGGATAAAGGGAAAGAACAAGAAAAATTAGTGGCCAAGTCATCTTCCCCTGTCCAAGTCATCAATTTGGATGGTGACACCAACCCCATGGATGGCAAGAACAAGATGCATCTCATCAAGGGGATACCTTATCCCTCTCAGTAACTAAGGTCACTACCTTCCTTGTTGCTTCTTAGTGAAAGAAAACTCCCCTAATTCTAAGGAAGCTATTTGATCCCATTTCCTTGTAGTTAGCTATCAATGTGCTCTCTATAGAGTCATGGCTCAAAGAGGCCATTGATAGGAAGAAGAGGAGATATGAGGAAGTAGCTTGATTGAAGGACTTGATCATAAAGTCACCTCTTCTTAGCCATCCAAGAATACAAAGAAGCCAAAGAAAATGACTGCATTGGCTACTGATTCGACAACTAGCCATATGCTAGTAGAGATAGTTGAGCCACAAAAGGAAGGTAGATTTTATGATCTTTCCAAAGATGACTTCCAAATCAGAATAGTGAATCTTGGTATCCTTGTTCATGACTCCATGTTGAACATGTGGAATTCCACCAATGAAAAAATTAAAGATAAGCTAGAAGAGCTTAGAGCATAAAAGGAAATCTTGAAGGCCTCGAACAAAGAATTGGTGAACTACATAAGTTCTGAACTTGGTAGCACTATGTCAAGTCAATTGGACCCGAATGTAGAGGAGAACAAAAATCTACTCCTAAATCTACAACAAGAAAGGAAATTTGGGTAGATTGGCCAAGCATGGGTAGACCAGATGAAAGCTCAATGTCCCCCATTAGTTAAAAACTTGGGAAGTATAGTGTTGGATGCTCAAAAACTCATTGAGGTAGCTTCCAATCATCAAACCACCATACAAAAGGCAATAGAAAAATTGATAGAGCAGTTGACCCTTCTGCAAGAAGTTATTGACATGAAGACTAATGTTACCATTATTCATGGGATCTTGAAGACGAGCAAGGAGTCACTATTTCAATGGAAATAATCCTTGGAGTTTGTTATAGAAATTTCTATGAGGTCTGCAAATGAGCTCAAGGATGTACATGACCTAGTGTAGAAGGTCATTGAGAAATTATTTCAATATCTAAAGATATTGCACACAGAGTCCTTTGTGTTTGCTAATGGAAAGTTTGTGGATATTGAGAGGATGAAATAAAAGTTCTTCACTTTTATTAATGAAGTTGTTGACCCACTCAACTTCCAAATGTCCAAGATTTGGGAACTCTCAATAGTAGTTGATCCACTCAACTTCCAAATGTCCAAGATTTAGGAACTCTCAATAATAGATGCAATCATAAGGAGAGAATCAAAGCAGTTCCAGTCGAGGGTTGCCAGAATAGATGAATTGGCTGAGATGGATGACTACTGGATGATTTGAGTTGACAAAATCATCTTTCTAGATCTCAAAGAATTGG
This sequence comes from Cupressus sempervirens, assembly GCA_028749045.1. Classification (NCBI taxonomy): domain Eukaryota; kingdom Viridiplantae; phylum Streptophyta; class Pinopsida; order Cupressales; family Cupressaceae; genus Cupressus; species Cupressus sempervirens. The sequence continues at coordinate 89,209,916 of CM053786.1, read as the reverse complement.
ACAAAGTAACTGATGCCATACAATCTTATAGAGCCAAAACAGTTACTCTTAAGAAGACATGATGTTTTGATGCTATTCCATACATCTTTCATTCTCCCTCTTCTCTTTCTTTTTGTATCCATGCATGGCATTTTGTTAGTCTCTATAATGGAAAATGATTCAAGTTTGTCCTATTTTTAGTTTATTATATTTAGAAATCCTCTATGAAGTAATCATCTAGTGTCACTATCCATTTTGAGAAGGCCTATAAATGTAACCTTTTGAGAAGTTAATAAGATCAACAAAATTACTTTTGGGAAAACCCCTATAGCTAGGACTACCATGTGTGGCTCTAAGTTCATTTCTAGGTTTTCTACTGATTTAGTTTTAGTATAATGTATGGAATGAATGTACTATTATTGAGAATTGAATGAATGTAAATGAACTTGGTTTTGTTTTCTTCATTCAACAGATCGTATGTTTTCCTTTCTTTAGCATAAGCATCTCTTTTGTTCTCTCTACTGTACACCACAATTCATGCCTTTAGTATAATTTGTTGCATAAGGATGCCAAAAACTAGTGGATGGAGTAGCTAAGGGGATAGACAATCTGAGTATTGTCAAAACATTAGCTAATTGTATAATTTAAGAATTACCTATTTTGCCATCTCTTCCTTTCTTCCTATTGTCATAGTTGGTTATGCATGTTTCCAATTATTTAATTTAGGTCTAAATAGATTGCATGTTGTGAGTTTGTCCCCCCTTCAATTGCCCAAGTTTCTTAAAGTGTTGGGCAACTTGGATTTTGCCTCTTCTACTATCTGGTTAAGGCCATACTCCCAAAACTCAAAAGACAAAATTCATTGAAAATATTGCATGTAAAAGGGAGTTGTACCTTTCAGTTCAAAAGTCTTTGATAGATAACTACACTGACCCATTCTGTTGTTAACTTCTTTTTCCTCCATAGGCCATTAGGCAAGTTAAGAGTGAAGGTATAAACTAAAAAGATAAGGTTGAAAAACTATTAACCAAACTATAGATGCATCACTTTCACTAGAATTCCCATCTTCAAGTAGTCCTTTAGTGTCTTCTTCATATAGAGTGTCATTATGTTGGATAGCCAAGTCCTTTCTTTTCTTTTAAGGATTTCTTCAACTCCTCTTTGTCTTCTTCAAGCTTCTACAATATGATCTGAATGTCAAGCTTCTAATTCTCAATGACCCTTCCAAACTTATAATCCTCCATCTTCAAGATTTTTACTCTCGATATATTAGACTTATTCTAAAGAGAACTAAGATCATATACCAATTTTTGGAAGTCTATTGGGAAAGTAGGATATTGAGAGTGGGGTTGAATCAAGATCTACAAAAACTTTTAACTTCTTAAAAAAAATTGTTCACCTTTAATCCATCTCATATATAGATCATAAACCATATAATCATGAAGTGTAATGCTTAAATAGATCTAAGTATGGATCACATCCATAAATATGAAAGAAAATGTAAACACATAACACACAAGATTTTATTACCCAGATACCCTCCAAGGCGAAGGTAAAAATGGGGTGGAGATGACACCCACAAAAATTCACTACTGCAATAATAAAGTGTGCCTGATAAGGATACAATGTTTGATCACTTATGGTGATCTACCCTATGAGGGGTCTTCTTTGTTAGTAGCTTAAAAGACTTATTTAGTCTACCTTGATTTAAGGATTTAAAACTTAGAACTAAGTAAGAACTATGTTAGGAGATTTGAATAGGCCTATCAAGACAATTTTGTAAAGAGATTTACCCTAATTCACTTGTTAGAATGACTCAGTACCCAATCCTTTAGTTAGCACTTTGATACTAGATTACAAATCTCCTCTATGCAATTTTGATTTGATCTCCTTATCAAATATGCTCTATTCTATCCTTCACTACTCTACTACTCTATCTGATCTCTTTGTTTCTAATATACAAACTCTCTATCAATTCATCTATCTTCACATCATATATGATTTAGTTTTTAGGCCCTTCTTAAATAACTAGTTGACAAACCTTCTAGATCAAGATCAATGATTTAGATTCATCCTTTTGTCACTATGTCCTTCCATTTTTTTGATTGGCTGATCACTTAGCATGGGATCAATGATCTCTGACAAAGTGCATAATTAACTCCTTAAATTACTCCTTGATCATCTAAACATGTGTAGAAGTTAGCCAAAATGCTTTACCTTAATGTTTGTCCAATTCCAAACATATCTATCAAAACTAGTTCACTTGACACTTGTATACCCTAATGCTTGGCCACAATTTATATTCATGTTGTCCCTTAGCTTATGAATGCTTGACACATACTGTGTATCTTTGTATGAACTATCTCACATTTTCTCAATGTACACTAACTTGTATCTTACTAGGCACACACTATCACTCAATTCATATTGAAGTACTTGGCAACCAAAGACCTACTCGGCTCAAACCAAAACTTGAACAAGTATACTATACAACTCTCAGCCTTTATTGTATGGATTAGTCATAGTGATGATTGACCAACATTTCCTAGGAAATGACTAAGTGTTTGACATTAATTGGCAACATGGCTTAGAGATCAACAATCTCTGTATATATATATGTATGTATGTAAGTATATGTATATATTTATATATATGTATATACATATATTCATACATACACACCTAAATTCGGATTCCATTTGTCAACTCTACCTCATATGCATTTCCTAAATCACATTTTTATAAAATCTTGTAGGGACCAAATATCTTCATGTTTAGCTTGTTTTAGGTACTTACTAAAAATTGTTATTTTCTTAAGGACATCATAAATTTTTTAGTATGAATGTTGATGGTATTCCTATGGGGGATTATGATAGAATTGTTGGAGACATGATTCAAAGGTTGTGTTTTGTATTCATGATAGAGTTTTCATTGATGTCAATATACTGAATACTCTTTAAAGATTAGTAGAGTAGCAGACAGAGTTTAGCTTTGCATAGTTTAAGGTTTGAAGATCAACTTATGTGCACTTAGAATAATGTTCTAGAGTATTTTGGAAATGTTAATGGGAAACAAGATAATAAGAGGGGGGTTGAATCAAGATCTATAATACTTTTCTTTGATAAAAAAATTCACACCTATTCGATCTCATATCTAAGATCTTATATCATAAAACATAAATATATAATGCTAAAAATGAAATCTATCTAAGCATATCATCCATGAAAATCATCAACACATAAAATAACGATTTTGGTTACCCAAAAAGACTTCAATATGAAGGTAAAAATGGGGTGGCGATGAAACCCACAATTCTTTATTGTTGCAACAATAAAGTTAACTTGTTAGGGTTACACTTTTGATCATATCAGATGATCTACCCTACGAGGGGTCCACTCTGTTAAAAGCATTTAAGACTATTAGGTCTTACTCTATTTTTGGATTTTTCACTTATAGTAAGGACTTTGTTAGGAGATTCAAAATAGGTTTGTCAGAACTACTCCATTAAGAGATTTACCCTAACTCAGTCTGTTAAAATTGATTTAGTACCCGACCCTTCAGTTTTTTCTAAAAGTTGATTATGGATCTCCTCTCTTCAAAATATTAGTCTGATCTCCTTGCTTGATATCTCTATTCTATCCTTCACTTCTCTAGTTGCATTGTCTGAACTATTTCCAGACTTAGCCTTCCTTCACTCTATACTTAGTAAGTTCGCTCCTTCGCTTTGCTTCTGTTTACATACACACTTATCATTCTCACACTAATCCTAGGCTAGGAACCATTTTTAAATAGATAATCCTAAAAAATTCTATATTAGGATTAATGATCCTTATTTCATGATTTTTCCATTTTCCATTCTGATTTTATGATTGGTCAATCTTCTTATCTAGGGATTAATCTCATATGAAAAATGTATAATCTCCTCCTTAATTGTCTCTTCTATCCTTAAATGTCATGTAGAAGTTAGCTAGAATGATTTATATAAGTATGTATGCAGGACAAACTCATATTTCAATATTGGTTTACTTGACACTTGAATATTCTGATGCTCAATCATAACTAACATTCATGTTGTCACTCGACTTCTACAAACTCAACATATTCTATTCACTTGACAATAACTGACTTTCTACTTGGTCAATATCAACTATATTATTTGGCTTATATGCATGCTAGATCTCAATTGGGGTGCTCAGCAACCATTGACTTGCTCAACATGTCTTTTCAAATAAACAAGTCCTTTCATAGTTTGACCTTCTTTGGATGGCTCAATCGCAATGATGACCATCCAATGTTGCCTTGGAAATGACTAAGTGTTAGACACTAATAGGAAACTTAGGCTTAGAGATCAAAATATTATGTCTAGAAGACTGGATAGAGTTTGATGGATTTGGTGAAGGTAGCTTTTAGACAAAGTTTTTGGAAAGTAGGTACTATTGTTTGGATTGTATCTCCTAAAAGAGATGAAAATTGGTCAAGAAGACTAGGACAAAGGTTAAAGACATGTTTAACATTCTTTGGTTAACCATGCACATATAGATGGCTAGCGAGTGATAAGTTATGAAGACTATGAGCCAACAGATTGCTTGTAATTGTGAAATTGATATAATATTGTAATGTAACATGCAAATATAATATCTTAATTTGGTCCTATATTATTATTTTAAATTTGGAAAGCCTCAATAATTTATTCTAATACTTGGTATAAAGTAAAGATCATTTCCTTGGACGTAAAGTGTGATATGTGGTCATATCTATGTTATGTATTGAGCAAACTTACATGTGAATATCTATTGGATCATAGAAGTGATTGGTGCAGTTGAGGCATGGTGACCTTTCAAGGAACTATATTTAGAAATTAATTTTTGTGTGGATAGTGTTGATGTATACTTTTATTATTTATTGAGGATAGTATTGAAGTTGTTTGGACAATGGGTCCATCAATCTTCCTATCAAATCCTAACAGGGTTGGTACAACTCCTAATAGGGATTCAAAGTCTCATAATAGGGACTCACATGTATTTATTGTATTTCATTGACTCCTAATAGGGTCCATCCTTTCACAAGGAACTTTTATAGTAGTACATCATCGTGTGGGTAACTTTTCTCTCTGATAAAGGGTTTCCCTAGTTAACAAATCTGGTGTTATTGTGTATGGTTATCTTACTGTGGTAGTTGCATTTACTTTTTATATATTTCATATTTAATAAGTATATTAAGACTTTACTTTCTAACAAACCTTATCCCCAACTTGGAACATCTTATGCCTCCTCTTTTGATCTTCCTTAGCCTTATACCACATGTTCATTCTAGTGATATTTTCATATACTTCCCCATGTAGGTTCTTGTCATGTTCAAGAAAGTCCTTTGCCTTAGCACTAGTCATACCTCCTTGATCCATCTTTCTCAGTTCTAGTCTAGTCCTTGGACTACCCTCATACATAATATGGAATAGTGACCTACTAATACTTTTATTCATAGAATTATTGTATGAAAATTCTACCCATGATAGAATCAAGTCTCACCCCTTAGGCTTATTGCCTACTAAGAACCTTATAAGGTGACCCATACTTTTGTTCACTACTTTAGTCTGCCCATCAATTTGTGGGTGATGTGCAGAGCTAAACTTTAACTCAATCTTCAAATTTTTCCACAAGGTTCTCCAAAAATACCAAACAAACTTGGTATCATAGTAGGAATCTATACTCTTTGGAGTATTGCATAACATCATCACTCCTCTAAAGAATAAATAAGCAATGTAAAACACATAATGGGTCTTGTTGAAAGGAATGAAATCAGACCTCTTCAAAAAAATTTCAACCACCACAAATAGCAAAATCATTTCCCTTTAATGTCATTGGCAAAACAAGAAAAAAATTCAATACTTATGTCTTCCTAAGGCCTTGATGTAATAGGAAATGACTAATAGAGTCTTTTTATTCTAACTGAATCCTTTAGTTGTTCGACATGCTCAATCACCCTACACAAATTTCATCATGTCTTGTGATAACAGAGGCCAAAAATAATGTTCACTAACATGGAAATGGTCTTATCTTTACCAAAGAGTCTTGTCATCCCTCCACTATGTTTCTCTTTGATCAAATTATCCATCATAGAACTCCTAAGAATGCACAATTGGTTCCCTATGAATAACATACCATCTTGGATCATGTTCTCTAGTCACCTTGACTAATCTAGAGCAATAGGTTCCTTGTAAGTATCTACAAAATTAGAATCTTTAGGGTACAAAGTCTTGAGTTCATTAAACCCAACCGCCTTAATCTACATTTTTGTTGATAATATTTTTCTTCTACTTAAGGCATCTATAACCCTATTAGATCATCCACTTATGTACTTCAATACAAATGTATAGCTCTACAAGAACTCTACCCATTTCAAGTACCTATACTTCAATTTATCCTAGCTATTTAGGTGTTTTAATTCTTGATGATCAACATGATTTTTTTTTGTGAAAACACATGATGCTTCCATTTCTTTAACACCTTAACTATTGCATACAAATCTTGGCCATAAAAAAATACTTCTTCTTTGTATCATTTAATTTCTCACTAAAATATGTAACATGCTTACCTTCTTGGCTTAGTACAACTCTAATGGCACTACTATTAGCATCACAATCTACTTGGAAAACCTTGTTAAAAGTAAGGAGTGTTAATACAGGTTGCTATGTCATTTTCTTCTTCAACAATTTAAAACTTCTTGTAGCTCTTGCAGTCCATTTAAAGTTAGGGGTGCACAAATACTGTTGAAGTTTCTAATGAACTTCTTATAAAAACTGGCCAAACCATGAAAATATATTACCTCAATAGTATACCTTGGGGTAGACCAATCGAGGATAACCTTTACCTTCTCTGGGTCCATTTTGAGACCATCAGGTGAGACAACAAACCCCAAGTCGACTAATTCCCTCTTTACAAAACTACACTTCTTTAGATTAATAAAAAATCTCTCCTCTCTTAGCTATCAAAGACTCTATGAATATGCATTAAATGTTTATCCAATGCCTTATTGAAAATCTAAATATCATCTAAATACTCAATAATAAAATTTCCCATACATTTCTTCAATATATCATTCATGAGCTGCATGAAGGTGCTCGATGCATTCGTTAACCCAAAGGGCATGACTAACCACTCATATAGACCTTCCTTCATCTTGATTTTAATCTTCCATTCATCACACTCTTTGGTCCAAATCTAGTGATACCCATGCTTGAGGTCTATCTTTGTGAAGTATTGAGCTCCACTCAAGAAGTCCATATATCATTCACCTTGGTAGGGGAAATTGATATTTGATGGTTATCTTGTTTATGGTCCCAGAGTCTATATACACCCTCCACTCTCCATCCTTCTTTGGTGCTAGTATTATTGGTACCACACATGGACTTAGGCTCTCTTGAATTATACCCCTCCCCTAGAAATTCCTAAACTTGTTTGTCCAAATCACTAGTCTCAGTAGGAGTCATCCAATGAACAACTTTTAAAAATCACTAGCTCTAGGCACTAAGTCTATTTGATGATTTATTTTCCTTAAAAACCCCTCAGGGACATTATTAGATATAATTTCTTGGAACTCATTTAAAATACCTAAAACCTCCATTGGAACTTCTCTAATACCTTTGTTATCCACCCTAGGAATTAAAACATAACACAAGTGTTGATGTTTCATCCAATCCAAAAATTTTAACCATTAATAATACATAACTTTTTGTCTTCTTATTAGGGGTTTTAGCGTATGAAAAACTCCATCCTTTATTAGAGAACAAGTGTTTGCATGTACATAATGTATAGCATGCTTGTCATACTACCAAGACCTTTACAACAACATACAACATGCATCCATAGGTATGATGTTACATAGTACCTCATCATGGTATGTTCCAATCTTGAACTTCACCAAGAATTGTTAATTGACCATGCCCTTATGGTCATCTTGTACCTAAGCATTTGATATCCCCCCCCCCCCCCCCCACTCTCTCTCTCTCTCTCTCTCTCTCATTCTTTAAATTTGTGACCATCTCTACCACCAATTTTTTAGTGTTCCCACTATCTATAATCATGTCACAACACTTATTCTCACACTTTCACCTAGTGCAAAGTCTAATATAAATTCTCTTCATTTATTAGGGTTCTCCTTATAATGAGGGTTTTTCCATGTCTAGATCATTTGAATATTTAGAATGGGCTTCTTCACCTACATGGTCAACTCTTTCCTGACCTTCAACTCTCCTATCTTCCCTTCCTTGGGTTTGGTGGCATTCATAGGATTGATGCCCTTTTTCACTAGAAGATAATAAGCTCCTCTAAAATTGCCTCTCCCTTGTTCTGCTCTAGGCCTTCCTATGCTTCTTCCTCTTTGGTCTCCATGATTTTGATTATGAGAGAGATTGAAGCCCTCATTCCTCTAATTTTGGATAGTATTGACATCTTCATTTTCCTCTTGTCCTCATTTTGATGTATAAAGTACCTACCACTAACCCTTCCTCCTTGGCCTCACCCTCATTTCTTTCCTTCAAACCTATTTTTTATCTTCTCCTTGAACTTGAAGGAAAACTTGTATGCCTCTTCAATACTGATCATTCTAACTAGACTCAACTTCTCTTAAATGGTAGACCTTGACCCATTAATGTAACATGAAACCTTCTCCTTTTTTATCTTCCACATGACCTATCTTGATGAGGACTCGATAGAACTCATCTATATATTCCTAGACAAACTTTCCTTCTTTCTTTGACCATTGTAGCTTCTTGAACAAATTATGATCATAGACGATGAGAATAAAACATTTCTTCAAATTTTCCATCATCTGATCCCATCTTGTTATCTTCTCCTTTCCTCTTTAATTCTTCTCCAACTTTATCTCTTCCCACAAAATTTTAGCATGATCGTTCAATTTGGCCTTTACAAACTTGACTCTCTTAGGATCTTTTACATCTTTATACTCAAAATAATCATTTCTATCGTTGATTCAATCGATTAACTCTTCAGGATTTAGGTTTCTAAAGAATGTGGATATTTCAATTTTGGATCCTTTTAAAATTTTGAAATTAACCCTAAGAATCCTATAAAACTTTGGATCCCTATCTACCTTTTTAACCTCTTCAACTTGTCCCTCTTCTTCATATTCTTCCTCAATTTTGTCTCTTGCCCAAATATCAATCCCTCTTTGTAGTTGTTCTTGCAAGGATTCCACTTGCCACTTGAGGGCTCTAAAAGCCTCTTCTGTATTGCATTTTGATCTTCCACCATGGTTCCTTGTGGACTAATTTTCACACTAATCTCACAACTCACAACCATAATCCTCATGCAACCTACTTCATAGTCAATGATCTATCTGCACACTCAGGAACTCTTGCTTTGATACCATTTGATGATGCACAACTCAACACAAATGAAAATTCAATAGAGTTGTTTTCTATTATATGAAATAATAGCTTATCACATGCATTGCATTCTAAATAGTCCCAACTATATGTCATATAGGATACAATATTATCAGATCATAGAGGAAAACCCTTCTCACAACACATTAACTCCCAAAATTCCCCCAAAACTATTTTTTCACTACAATAATGGGTCTTAAATAGTCCATTTTAGGGTTGGGGCCAAGAATGAAATCTAAATTATGAAATTTGGTGGTCATGTGCCAAAACATAAGACCTATAATTCAAATTAGAAGTAGGTGAAAAAATAAAAGGTTCCAAAAAAGTTGTCCAACTTATGAGAAACATAACTTTTGATTTGGGATATCAATTGACAAAATCTTTATATCATCAAAAATATCTTTGAGTGATCTATAACCCAATGGACATCCCCAATTTTTTGGATCGTAGGAGGCCATTTAGTGCCTCAACTCTGACTCCAAAGGGTTTCTATGAGGTCTTTGGGTAGCTTAAAACTGCATTAACATTTAAATGGTGAAATATTTTGAATTGATTCTTTTTCTAGAGTACTTGAAATTTAAATTTTGTCCTTCCCTTGAACTTTAACCCTAAGATCATTCATAATTATATCCCTCTAATTAAATAACTCATTTTCTTACATATTTCACATATGTTGGTAATCTTTACATGTGCCCAATTAATAGCAGAAACTTGAGAGTTGGGATTTCCAATATGCCCAAATGGGTATTCATAAATGTAAACATATCAAATAGAAACTATCACTAGACATATGTTGGGGTGATAAAAGATTTCCCTAACACTATTGGATGCTCCTTAATTAAAATCTAAAGGGGATCTTAGAACTCAAAGATTCACAAGTTGATTTCAAGGTTAGTACACAAGGGGAGAAATTTCTAGAGGTAATGAAGAAAGCTCATGATTAGATTAGGAAAACCTTACAACAAAATGTTCTCAAATATAAGGAACACATAGGTAACAAGAGGAGAGATGTTCAATACCAGATAGGGGACATGGTCTGTGTACACTTGAGGAATGAAACAAAATAATGATGATGAAAAAGATAAGACCCTATATGATTCTTAAAAAAATTGTACCAAATGCATATGAAATTGAACTACCATCTAGCTTGGGAAATTTCCTTATATTTAATGTCTCTAATCTTGTTCCTTTTAAATGTGACGTTGTTATAGGTGAGACAGAATAACAAGAAACTCTTGATCCAACAAATTGGAAACATGAGTTACCATAGGTTTTACCCAAAGAATTGGAATGCATCTTAGACACTAAAGTTAAGAAGACCACGAGGAAGGAGTACACTCAGTACCTAGTGTAATGAAAGGTCTTATCCACATCAGAGGCTATTTGGATGGACCAAAACTATATTCAATTTTATGGAGTTACTTTAAAAGACCTCATCTCAAGAGGGACTTGATATCTTTTGTGTGTGGTGTATGATGTAGGGGAACCTTGAGCCAATAAAGACCCACAAGGGTCCATTTGGTTAGATTTAATAAATATAATAAATTATAATCAATTATGACACACTTTGTAAGGTCAATATCCTCAATAGGCCATAAGAATCCATTGGGTCAACATTGGTCAAAGGGTCAAGGAATGGTCTATTTGATGTTTTTATAGTCAATTCAGATGATAATACTTATTATGGGGAGGTTTGGGTCATTAGGTCAATAGGAATAGGATATTGTCAAAATATTGTTAAAGTTGTTGACCAACTTTGGAAAATTGCATAAGTTGCTTGGCAACAAATTTCTCAAATGTTGCATTTTTTAATTCCAAAGAATAATGAGTTCAAAACTAGTTATTTTTAGTTGGAATAGTTGTGGAATGGAGATATAAGCCATTTGGGATGGATTCTCATGTTTGTGATGGCCAAGAAGAAATAAACACATTCATTTTTCCTGATCACAGGGCATTGTTTTATGTGTGTATGTAGTTGTACAGATTTGAAGAAGTTCCAAATGGTTTTGACTCAAAAATAAAGAAATTCAACGAGGTCACCCGATTTTCAAAATTAAATCCCCAAGACAAAACTAGCTTTAGGACCTATACCATGATTTTTTTGAGAGATAATATCGAGGTCTCAGAAACTACATAGAAAAATATGAAAAGAGGAAATAGAGCAGGAAAAAGGATTGTTTGAGCACAAATGCATTCGTGGACCATAAAATGACTAAAGGGCATGAGCGTCTTAAATGATGGATGCTTCCATTTTAAAATGGCACACTTAATTAAATAAATCAACCTCAACTAACTAGAATCTAACTACAAAAAATTAGTTAGTAAATAAAATTAAATATTAAAATTCCCTAAAACACATTTGAATGAATATTTTAATTTAAAACCTTTTGTGACAACTGCGAAGCTTTAAATGCATAGACATGCTCACATGTCTAATAAAAATTGTAATATGAATTTAGATTTAGCAACACATACCAGAGGGATAATAAATATAATACATATACATTGTCCATATAGAAACAACATTGGCTAGTATTCAAGGTCAAAGCTACTATCTTATGCTTCCATTGTTGGGGATAAATAGGTACACACTCAATCCTCACAACTCAGGGTGAATGTTCTTGGCATCAATTTACTAAGACATTCTAACATCAAATGTAGTGTCTCATAGTATCAACAACTAAAGCACATTTATATAGATAACATCAAATAATGAAGGAGAACAAGATATTGTGTAGATCTCATAAGTGATTATGACTTTGTCTCGCTTTGTAGCAACACCAAGGAAAAAAATGTAAAGTAATGGTACAATTAGGTAGTACACCTCATTTTATCACATTAACTTTGAAATTGAATAAAAATAATTTAAGTAAATCATTTTACAACTATTTTGAGCATATATCAATGAAAATAAGCAACTGAAATACATGACAACATATAAAATCCCATAAAATTATCTTGATGTAAAATCCATAGTCTCGAATAAAAAATAACCAAATTACATCATTAGGTGTTATAATGCATATCTCTTCAAAATAATAATAACAACATAGTTTAACATATAAATCAATACTATTACATGTGAACTCGACTAAAGTGAAGTTATCAGATGCACCACATAATGAAACCATCAATCACATCACATGGGTACTCACAAAATAATATCATGATACGATCCAAGTCTAGGTAATCTTTGGTACATACCAAGTAGTGAAACCATCAAATCACATCATAAGCCTCATAAGGAAAACACCAAGCACAATCCACAAAATAGTCTTGTGGACATAAGAATCAATAATATTGGGTGCATCTCACAATGCAAACATGACATTATAACATAAGAATAAGCACTGCCTCCAAGATCAACTCAGCCAATTGCACATGCGTAACAATACACATACAAAACCAAACATGAAAGCATATCAAATTAGGTACACAACTAACCAACGAACCACAGTCCTCAAAATCAAATATAAGGCATATATAGCTTATTGATGAAACAACATAAATCAAATCACCTTGAAGGTAGAAACCTCTCACGAGTCCAACATGATCACACAATACAAGCATGACAGTCAAAGGAACATCTATCAAGATGACATACATAATGCAAATGAGAGAGGCACTACATTAGGGAGGATAATAGGGTTGGATGGGCTATAAAGTTGATATGCTTCTCAAAATTTTGGTTTTCATTTCACATAAATATACCATCTTTATTCCCAACACTAAGAGAGTTAAAATATTCAATTGTTAAATTTGGTGTATTTTTGAAGAATGTTATTCTTTGTAGCAACATTTATTAAAGAGATGTTCATATGTGATGGAATCAATGTTCAAGATGCACATGATTTGTCTTTCCTTTTATTTAAATAACAATAGAATATTTTCAAAGAATCATCTTATGAAAATTGGTTTTAAAACAAAATTCACTGTATTGGGTAGATTATGAATGAGTGTTTACTATTGTTTTTTCCTATTAAGATTCGAAATTATTGTTAAGATTTTGAAGTACTTTATTAATTAAATAATATGTTTCTAATAAAATTTGATTTAAGTTCATTTTTTTTAAAGGGTAAACGCTTTGACTTGGAGCTATGAATCAGTGAGACTACAAACAGGGGACCTCATTCCCATTAGATTTGAACCTTGATGGCAAGGATAACAACTTAACAACTTAACCATCACAACATGCCACTATTGGCTTGATTTAAGTTCATCAAATGTTTATTATTTTTAAAATTAATTTTGAAATCATGTTTATCATTATGTGATTTGTACAAGAATCCTTTTGCTCTAAGAAGATAACAATAATTTTAAAAACATATGCAACTTCTTATTTTTAAAGATAAAACAACACTACATTATTACTATCTAATACTCTTACATTATTACAATCCAATACTAATTTGGAGTGAAAAATAAACTACATCTTTTAATACAATTGCAATAAATATTCAAATGATAACTAAAGAATTGAACAAAAGTATTATTTTTTTATATGCGAAAGATATCCCTGTTTCCAAGCCTAGTGACTAGCAACCCATATCTTGAGTACTCGTGTGAAAAGCTTCAACTAACACTAGGTCTAACACTTATGCATCAATATTGATTTTGTTGCTAATAGATTATGTGGAAGGTGTCAATTTATTTTTATCATGGATGCAATATTTTTATGTTTAAATTATACTAATGTACACTAAAGTTTACGACGTCTAGAATCTATTGGATTGGATGAAGTTGATCTCTCTTAAGTTTAGGCTTGCTAGAGAGAATTAAACTTCAAAGTTTGTATGTCAATTTAGAGAGGAAAGGCAAATTTCTTTTAAAAAAGGTTTGGAGAATATCAAAAGCCTAATGTAATCTTGAAGAAAAATAATCTTTGTAGTATTAAAAATTCAATTATTTAGATTCTTTTAATACATATAAAACTATTTCACTTGGTTTGTTGAATTAATTAAAATAAATTTTTTATTTGCAAAAATATGTTAAAAGTGATAGATAAATTAGGAACAATTAAATTATTGTAATTAATTATATTGACATTATTCTTATTATTATGATAATATTTCTTTTATCATTAATAAAATTATTTTAACACTTTTCAATAACAATAGTTCTCGGGACAGACAAGAAGTGTTTTGCTCCTATCAGTTAGGTCTTTTACGGATTTTTTATTTTTATTTTTTAAATGACACATTAGAAGACATAAAAAAAAAAGGTTGTTTTACGTTTATTTAATTGAAATACAAAACTTTTAGATTTTAAGAAGTTGTATTTTATTTGTTGTTATTATTTTTATTAATACAACAAATAAGTTCTATTTAAATTATGATAAACATATTTTTGTTTCTAAATGAATAGGGATGATTTATATGTTCGAAATGCCCACCTCATTGTAAACCACACTCATTGTAAACCACACTCATTTCTGGACCACCTTCTCTTAAATAATGAAATTGACACGTCTATTGATTGTAGAAATCATGTCAAACAATATTAGATCAAATTTATCCCATAGGCTATTTTTTGGCCTCGTGGACGTTAAAATTTTATCTATCTATCTATCTATCAATAAAGATGTAATTATTCTAGAAGATAATTTTTCACTTAAAAACAATTGAAACAAATTTTCTTATATTAACACCACAATATCATTGTTTTATATATTTTTCTACCTACACAACTATTGCACTCCTAAAAAATATAATAATAATAATAATTATTACATAAATCTTAAAAAAAAAAAAAACAAACCTTAAAGTCCTCTTAAATTTAAGAACACAACCCTTGACCAATGAAATAATGAGCACTAACCCAAAAATATCCATGACCCACATGAACCCATGTCCACCATGGGGAGTTCTCACCATTACCAAGCGTACTACTTCTACAATGGTACTTTAGGTCACGTTTATAGAAATGGATATTAAGTCAAGATTCCAATAAAAAGCATATTTTTTTCACTTATATTTAGATGTCATTTGAGAAAATCTAATTACACCAAAAGGGAAGTAGAAGAAATGTCCAAATTTTCTTGGGTGCATTGCTAGGTTTGTTGCAAATTGACATATTGTCAAATGAGTGGGAATCCCTAGTCTTGTTGCTATTCATGTTCTTGCGTGTGTTTTTGTCTCTTCACAACGTTCATTTTTGTCATTGAAGCAAAGCAACAAACTATATGCACTTGAGTACTGGCAAATTCCAAACTCCACCAATAATTGGAAAGAAAAATCCCCACAATAAGAACAATTAAACACTTTGTACACTTCCACCAATTATTTTATCATAGTTGGCAACCATAAACATAAAATTGTTGGGAAAGCAAGGAAAGAAAATGGGCCCTATACAAATATTCACAACTAACATTGAACTTTTACTAACATGGATCCACATGAAAACTTTATCTTAGATTGCCTAATGAGGAAAGAAGGGCTGAAGAGGACTTGGCTAATTTAGACCTAATTTTATAAAGAATGTATATATATCAACAATAATTGATTAATAAAAATCTATATACACCTAATTTTTGTTGAGGATACACAGTGGGCAACAAGCATTGAATAATGGGTCCACCGCCATGCATTATTTGAGGACCAAGCCACAAAACTCAAGGAGAATCCTAGTCAAAGTAACTTTATTAATGTTGAATTAAGTTATCTTTTGTGCAGGGCCCCAAACAAAAAAGAAAATAAATGATTCCTTTGAGAGTGTAAATTAAACACTTATTAGGGACCCAAAAATTGCATAACAACCGGATATAGTTGTATAAAGAAATACACTTTTCATGCGGGGGACACGTGTCAATCAACTTTGAGTTCCCCCTAATCGAAACATAAGACACGAGATAACAAATCATTTTACAGGGATTTTAATAATATTAAAATTATTATGATAAAACATTTGAAATGCACTTGCTGTCCGAATTAGTTATACTTTTTATGGCAAGGTCCCATGTATCGCTAATATATTTTATTTGTTGGTAAGTTGATGGTGAAATCGGAATATATATAATTTTTAAAATCTGATCTTTAATAGAGATATTTTTATAATAAGCGAGACTAATGTCTTTGCCTTCTTGTTTTAGCATTTGTTTGCTACAAAACCGTGCATCTAAAAGCATTTAACATAAATTCTAATGTTTGCTAAAACAATTTCTCCTTGAAAGAAAAACAAATTTTCATTTTCAAAATTGAGTAAAAAAATGAGTCAATCATAGTGAAGCAAATAATAAAACTCAATTCTATCAAAATCGTTACCAATTTGGGTGAATAATAAAAACATAAATTTTTTTGAATGATATACAACACCAAATTTCATTTAATCAACTACTTTGTCAAAGAGCTTACACTTATCGTTTCCTAGTTGGGCCACATAATCTGGAAAAAATTGTATGTTGTAAAGCAATTTCAGAAAATTCTAGACAGAAAATATGCTTGCAATAAGAATTATAGCCTTCCCAAAGTTGGCCAAGTTCTCGATTGGTTTTTTATTATTTGGCTTTATATATTTTTCCGGTGAAATTTCTTTTTTTGGCATTTGAATTGCAAATATGTAGAATTGGATAGGACACAATTTTAGAATATATTGAATTTGTATTGGTAGTGGAAGAGTTGGACCTCTCACAAGATATATGTCAAAAAATCTTACCCACATTGAGTAACACTACATTAGCCACATATTGGTTATCTTAGTTGTGTCTGATGACATTGTTCTAGAGAGTTTGGTTCCACAATTGGCATTGTCTTTCAACTCCTCGAATATTAGGGTTCTTGGTATCCCAATGATTCGAGGACCATAATTTCTTGCTACAAGCATCAACCCTGTCAACCTATTTAGTATTTTTCGTTAGAATGATTAGAGTAAATGAGAGGGGGTGACTCAGTTATTCTCATGTCTAGATGAACCAATTCAACTTTTAACAACTTCAAACAACTTAATCAATCTCATGAATCCACTCAACCAATATAGAAATTCATCAGTAATCCAGCTTATTCATCTCATCACTAGCTCTTTGTTTAGTATATGTCGAATAAAAACAAATAAATAACTGTAAATAACATGCATCATGAAAACAACATTCGCACAAGTATGACACTAGGATTAAACGTGGAAATCCAATTTGAAAAAAACCACCAAGTAACATGTTGTCACTTTTCACTCTTTTGAAGTGAGCTTTGGTTAAGAGCCAACCTCGTTAAAGGTTACAAAACACACTGTCAGGTGTGACCCTATTAAAAGATTTAATCAACCTCTTAGGAGTGACCTTGTTAGAGGTCTTTAGAACATTCCTTTATAATGTCACCCTGATTAAAGGATTTACAATATGATTGCTAGGTCAACCTTGATTAAAGGATTTTTATTGCCACAATGATTAGAAAGTAACAACAAAGTTTGATCTGATAAAATACAAACCACTTTGCAAATTTAGATCTCCATTCAACTCATCCTAGTTCATTGACTAAACTTCATCACATTCTCCATCTTTGATCTGTTTGGCAACCCTTCAAGAAATATCACTATCTCAACTTTTCATTTTTCCTCTCCAACTATGTTATCCACAAGTTCTTCCCAAATTCACTAGTCCAAGAAGAAGAAGAAAACATCTCTTATGTCTCTTTAAAAAGATAGGTTTAATCTTTTGCTGCTTAACCATAACCATAGATCTTAGGGTTTGACTAGATTCATTGAATCTATTCATTCTTTTGTCCTTCTCCTTTCTTGAAACTTGTGGAAACTTCTGATTAAATGACCACCTTAGATCGCTTAACAAACATAGTTCATGAATTAAATATGCCAACTCATTAATCCTTATCATTTACACATTTTGACCAATTTGTAAATTCAATTATGTCAGCCTCAAAACTTGATTCTTTCACAAACTATTAATTTTCTAACACTCGGTCATCAGAATGTTCTTCAGCTCGGTCATCAGTGGGTAACTTAGTCTCTACTATTCTGTCTTGCTTGACTTACACTTGCTTGCTCAACCTTTATTGCGCTCCATTGCTACTTCAGTTTTCTTCTCCATCTTGCTCGACATTACAAACACTTGGCTAATACTTTAGTTTTTTAATCTTCTTCTTCAACTTCTTCATTGGCCTTGTAAACTGTCACTCAGTCAAACTTCGTCTTTTACTCAACTTCTTATCTTTCAACAAACATCTCTTCTACTCTTAAACTTATCTTTCTTCTTCACTTTATACAATGATCAAACAACACATTATCTTGTCAAATACTAATTGATCAAGTGCCCATTGTAATTCCATCATACTTAATCCTCTTTACTCAACCACTTTATGAATTTACCTCAATATCTCTCTTCAAATCCACTTCATCAATCAACTGACATGGAACTCTACACTATTAGCAAATGTCTTACTAGTAAGGTTTGACATCAATGGCAGCATAACAATTGTTCCAATTGTAGTTTCCAACTACACTGAACTAGGTTTTTATTCATGAGAGTGTTGCGTCATAATTATTTGTTGATGTCTACTAGTTTGTCCTACTCTAAGGTATTAGGTGGAGTGGACAAATTCAAATTTAATGGCTAAAGTTTGTTTAATTTTTAAGAATTTTCAAGTTGGCTAGTAGTTATTTAGTGTCATACATGGGGTAAGTAAAAATTATTTTGAAAGGGCATCAACAAGGGTTATGGATTTCCAAAGAAGTCATAGCTTGACTGGTTTATCTCAAGCATCAATCCTCTTTCTTTTAGTATGTTGAATTGGATATATAATTTCTCAGTGAATTTTCCTTATCTAAGTTGTCCAAAAACATTATGCAATTCGGCCATTTCCAATTGGTCATTAATAATCTAGCACAAGTTGTACAAAAATATGGACAATTCAAGTATAATTGAAAAAAACATCACACTATATTCATAATATATTTCTAGTGCTTTTGTATGAGCAATTTTATCATTTAGTTGCTCATCTTTTATTTTGATCCAAGTTGGCTAAAAGGTCATGTAGTGTGCTAAAATATGGGATATTTGAAAGTGTTCAATAATAAACTAGTATAAGTTGATCTTGTAACTAGAGTTTGAAGTAGTTAACAAATATTGCATTATACATTTCATAGAAGGGTAGAATGCTGCTTTTTCATCATGTGTAACTGTGATGGACATTTTGTTTCCTTTGGTAATAGATCTATCTACATTGGAAAATAATATCTCTCCCATCTACGAACACTCTACACCATGATGGAATAAATAAAGACATTTTTCTAATGACTCATCAATTCCTTAATTTTTGAGTTTTGCCCATTCTTTCATCCTGCCAATTTTTGCCTATTATTTCACCCGTTATACATGTTATATGGTCATGGTTGAAATAGAAATTCCCTTGTTGAGCAAGAGACTATTACATATGTAGCTAATCAAGTTGCTTAGTAGTACTCTTGATGCCATAACACCATTATACTATATTTGAACTCAAATGTCAAAGGACTTGCAAGGAGTCTCCATGTTCTAAAAAAGAAAAAGGAAAAGAAAAAAGACCATTTCTGTTGTACGCTAGAAACTTACAAAAGATTGCATAACATAGTAATGTATTAGTATTTTCAATTGCACAACATAGTGTTGACATATCAGTCAAGTTTGTTATTAGTGACATACACTTATTCAAATGGTAAGTAGCTATCAAGCTTATTGTATAGTTAACAATGTTTACCAAGCATTTTAGTTGTTGCCGAGTTCTACAATTTCTACCAAGTCATTTGGACAAATTCCAGTGTTTACCAAGTAGTTATAGTTACCATGAAGATCAACAGTGTAAATCGAGCATCTCAATGTATGCCAAGTTTACTAGTGCAAACCGAGCTGTGCAATGCTTACCGAGTTCACAGTTTATGTGATGCGTGTCTAGTGTTAACTGAGCTACTTAGTGTTAACCAAGTGACTCAGTTTATACCAAGCTCAAGGAGATAGTGTTTACCGAGTCATATGATATAAAGCAAGAGACTCAGTTTATAAGATGAGTTTTATAGTATCTACCGAGTCACTGGTGTAGACCAAGTTCAAGACTACTTGAAAGTGATCAATATGGATTGAGTTTCTATGTCTACTGAGTGCATGATGATGCCGAGCATTGACAGTGGATATCGAGTATCAAAACTTCACTGAGTCTGCCTTTAGAGCCTGAATGCCTACACTTGAGCCAACTTTGTAATATTTGTGAGAACTTGTATAGTGGCCAACAATATAAGGAGAAGCATAGATTCATCTATCACAACAAGGTGATTTATACACTCAAAGGAATCTCATTTAGCAAACCAAGTTGTAGATCAGAGATCAACTACTATTTCATCCTAACAGGTGGATTAGTCAAATCCTTTAACAAGGTAGACCTAACAGTCTTTTGCAAATCTCGTTACCGAGTACATACTTCATTGTATGTTTGTAAATCCTTTCACAAGGTGGACCTAGTAGTCCTTATTGCTCCTAATAGGGTAGATCATCAGAACTGATCAATGTAAGCCTTAACAGGCCAACTTTATACTGCAGTGCTAAAGCTTGTGGGTATCATCCCCACCCTAGTTTTACTTTCTATTTGGAAGGTTTCTGGGTCATGAAAATCTTTGTGTCAAAGTGTTATGAATGTTTTTAGTTTCTTATGGATACAATTAGATTAGATTACATGTGAAGGATTAAATGCTAATTAGACTATTGGATTAAGAGTTAAAATTTTATAAGTCTTAGAAGTTACTGATTCATCCCTCCCCTCTCAGTAACTTAGCCTTGTCATGAATATTTACAACAATTGGTATCAGAGCCTAGTGGTTCTTAGGAGAAAGTTTAATAGCTTGAGAAAATATCAAGGCCATGGAGATATTCAGACTTGACAAAGCTATTGACAATAAAAAGCTAGATTTGGAAATGACTATTGCCCAACTCAAGAAAGCAAAGGAGCAACTCTCTCAATCCTTAAAAAGAAGAAAAGAACTTGCAATTCAAATGAATAATCATCTCTACATTGAAGAAAGAATTGAAGACCTTCATTCAAGCAGTCCAGATGAAGCCAATGAAGCAATCAAAGAACTCCTAGAAAAGAATGGTTCCCTATAAGAAGAAGTAAGAAAACTAAGAAGAGAGCAAGAAATTTAGTCAGTAAGGCTATGCGAAGTTATGGAAGAGAAGAAAAAAATAAAAGAAGAGATAGAAGGAAAGAACAATGAAATCCAACACTTATCCCTTCAACAAGCAGACTTCATTGATCAGCTCTCCAATACAAATGAAGAAAACATGAGCTTAAGATCTCAAAATGAAAGATTACAAAATGACCTAAACTCTGAAAGGCAAACCAATAAAAGAATGATGAAATCCCAAGCTGACATGAATCAGTTGAATGAGAAAAATCTCTATAGTCAAAAGGGAAAAGCAGGAATTAGATACAAAGAAGAAGGTGAATCTTCCAAGCAAGGAGCTCAAAAGAATCAAAGACCTACTTGCAATCACTATGGTAAGATAGGTCATACTTCAAACAAATGTTGGACCAATAGAAAAGAAAAATTCAATGGAAAGTGCTACAATTGCAATCAACATGGTCATAAGGATAATGAATGCAAAGACAAACCAAGATTTGAAGGCAAATGTCACAAATGTAAGAAACATGGACACAAGTCATCAGAATGCAAAACCAAGATATTGAATCCAACAGAACAAATTGTGAAAGCTATATTTGGTTGAGACTAGAACACCTGGTGCAGATGTCATTATTGTGGAGAATTTGGATACATTGGTATGAATTGTGTAAAACATCATATGAGGAAAAGAGATACCACTAAAAGATGTTTCATTTGTATAGAACTTGGTCATCTTGCCAAGAACTATATGAATACTGGTAGGGTTGAAGATAAAAAGAAGGCAAAAGCTGATAACATCCAAAAATAGATGAGACAACAATGGGTTCCAAATTCTACCAAGAATGAAAGTCCAAGCAATGATGAACAACTCAGTCAAGAATTGGGTGACTCCACCATCTCTACCTAATTTCTCAAAGGAGAAACTGGGACTAGGCTACCAAAGAAGACATTCAAAATAATTCCAGATTGAAAAGATAAAAGATTCATATTTGTATTCGAGATACAAAGGGATCACCAAGTGAAAAGGGTACTAGTCATTACCGAGTTACCTTCTTTACCGAGTAAGGTTGGGTCACATACTCTACCAAGCAAGGTTGAGAATAACTAAAATTTCATATGGCTACCGAATGATGGAAGACTTTGCCAAGTAATCAATGCAAGTGAATGGATAACAAACTATCAACATGATGTCAATTGATCTACCTTTCATACTAAAACATTTATGGTGAAATTTTGATAAAAGAAATTTAATCAAAGTCACTCTTGCCGTAAAATTCTCGAAGAGCTATTGCGAAGTGTGATCTTCAAAGCATCCAAGCAGTGAAATATTTCACATTCTCTCAAACCTATTGAAAGACAATGGCATTCAGCAGTAGGAAGACAAAGCAAGGTTTAGACATACTAGTTTGTGGTGTTGAATGGAAAGCTCCAGACTTCAAACTCACCCTTGTAATCATGGAAAACCTAGATCCGAGTGGAGTGCAGTCACAAATCCCTTTAAAGGTACTATTGATCAATGATATCTGCACTCATTTTAAATGTGTTATACAAGATATTGGTACTTTTGAAATGGATGATGCCCTAGAAAAACTATGTGTAAATGGAGTTTTGAAACCTGAGCACCAACACCTCGAAACTAAAGGGTTAACTCACATTCCTCACATGCCTTGTGAATTCCAAGTAAAATGGATTAGGTTTATTCTTCGTCAAGTGCACAATAGGAAAATATGGTTGGAACAATTAGTATTGATCACAAAGAAGATGATTCATCAAATTAATGGTCTTCCAATGTTGGCCAAAGCTAAAATGACCAAAACCCTAGGTCAGGATGAACTTGAGAAGAAAACCCTAACAGAATGGGATGGTAGAGACATGAAAATAAGCAGTGTCACTGATATAGAATTGAAGTTCAACATCCATATTATTACTCACAAGTTTTACAGCTCGAGCAGGTTAAATAGTGTATCATGCAAAGTAGTTGACCTAGCATACAAGGTAGTGAAGAACAATCTATCTTTTGACCTTGCCGAGCTACTATTGAAATAGTTCAACAAGAATGTGGAAAGCATTAGGACATCAAATAATAATCCATGTAAGTTTGGCTCCCTATTAACCTGTTTACTCTTTTATGTTCAAAAGTTTTTCCCTTCAAAAGGCTCTATTGCGTGGAGAAAATATGTGCCAGTGCTATATCAGATTAATGAGTATATTGCTGATATGGGTGAAAATTACAATAGTATCATGGATAACTATTTTGATGCTTTCAAGGAGAAAATGAACAATAGATACCAAATCCCCAAGAAAGTTGTTGAATATTATAAAGATGATGTGTGTTTCATGGTGGATAGTGACAAAGTATACATTCAGGCAGTTAGGCCTAGAATTGCATGGGTGAAACCTCTTGGATATGAGGTTAATATTGATGAAACTAGGGACATAATTGAGGCACTTATAAATGAACTAGTTGATCCCAAGGTAGCATATTTTGGTACTTATGATGAAAAAAAATCTAGGATAGAATTGGAGATCAAGCTCCCTCAGGCGGTAAACAAAGGAAAGAAAAGAATTGTTAAATTGAAAACTAGCTCCACCCTTTTATTGACCAAAGGAAAAGGTGAGGATGAGGAAGTAGAGGATGAGGAAGAATCTAAGGAAGAAGAACCATTAAAGAATAAGGGCAAGGTAATTATCACCAAGCTTGCCAAGACATCCACTATTGTATTCACCAGAAGATCTTCAAGAAAGAAAGATGATAAGGAAGGAGGAGATATAATATTTAGAAAACCTCCACCCACCTTCCAAGATATATTAAAAGAACTGCAAGAAGGAGCAAGTATAACAAATTTTAAGGCATTAAAGTATGAAACCAGGAATAAGGAAGAAAAGGAGCAGATTAAAGACCCGGTGATGAACAAAATGGGTTAGTGGAAATACTCACCAAACTAGCTTACTTCTTAGCTCCCTAACATTTTATTGGATAAGATCAAGCCAAGATGGGAATTTACCATGCAGACTATAAAAGAAATTTATGGTCAAACCCTGAAGCAGCTTATTCCAAGCTTAACAGATAAGGAGATTAAGGAATCTCTAGAGAAAAATGAGGAAAAATTAACTCTGAAGTTTAATAGTTGTCTGGTTTTGATAAAATATATTGAGCATGTTGTAAGGAATGCAACACATACATGGAAGAATATATATCTTCTTCATAAACTGAGTGATTTTGTTGTTGAAGTAAAAGATGATGATGATGATGATGATGATAAAGAGGAGAAAGATGGAGAAGAAATGTTGAAGAAGCAACTCATTTTGATAACATTGATGATGAAGAGGAACATGAACAAGAGGCTACAAATGAAGAGAAGCAAGATGATGAGGAAAATGACCCAATAAAGATTGCTGCAGTGGTCATAGACTCACTTCCTCATTCTCCAAGTAAGGTATTGACCACATCAAGCATGGAGATGACCTTTGTAGGATTGATTGTGACCAACACTCAAAGCAAAACTAGCCAATCAATCTTTGCACCAACTCAGTTAAAAACATCATTGACTGAAGTAACCTCCACTTCATCTACCGAGCTATAGACTCTTCCCTCTTCTACCGAGTTGGAAACATCAATTTTGAATACATCAATTTTGGCTACTGTAGGTATTACTTCAAGTATTTCTACAACAAGTGCAATATAAATTTTTATAGGTAGCCCTAGTATGTCTATAATTGTTTCTATTTCAAGTACACAACCAATAAGTGCAAGGATAGTTGAGACCAAGGCTAAACTGAGCACAAAATTTTTGGGCAAAGGAAAGGAGATGGAGGAAGAAATAGACCTAAATGAGGAAATTGTAATCCCAAATTGGGACATTTCCAAGTTCACTCTAGACCAAATGCAAACATTTGGTGAACTCCTTCAAAAGAAAGCCAAGCAGAAGAGGCTAAGAGAAGAAAGGGACAAAGAGTTCAAAATTATTGAGGATGCAAAGAATATTTTTCCAGATGCTATAGGTGTAGACATCGAATCTTCATAGCCAATTTTGTAATAACTGGCAGAGGCAGTCTGGAAGTTTAATGAAGATATAGATGGATAGGATAAGTTATTACAGAAGGTAGAAAATAAGTTTGAGAATAAAGTGTTGGAGCACATTGTTCAACATATTGCTATTTGTCAAGTAGAACTCTCTACCATTTTGGGTTCTCTAGAAACATCTTGTACTAGTGTGTCATCACTTTTTGGTAAGCTATGAAATGTTCCAAATTTCACCAAGGAAATAAAGGACAAATTGTCAAAGATAGATGAAGACCTTAAGGCAAGTGCACACTAGTTGCAGCTTGAACCTAGTTCAAGCTCTGCTTATTTTAAGAAGATAAGATTCTTGACAAAAATGCAAGCAGAATTGCTTAGAGAAGAAGCAAGTCAGATCTACATTGGTAGATATATAGAACATGATTCTTCCCAACATGGATGCACTGCAGAAACATATTGCACGTTCTAAAACTCTCATCCATGACAAAAATTTCTCCATACCAGACCATATGATAGAGTTGTTTGCAAAAGTGCAAATTGCACTACATAAATATAAGGTCTTGCAAGAGGACTGGGACAAGACCTTGGCAATCATTCTCAAGGTACATTCAAGTTTTCTCTCATTTTGGAATTAGCATGTAAATATATAGAATAAATCTTTGACATTAATGTCAAAAAAGGGGGAGTATATACTGTGAATAAGAAGATACAAAGAAAATATGGAAATAATAAGTTATGGTGGAGAAAATGCATTGTAGAATTGATACATAAGTTGTAAAGGAAATGGGAGAGACAGACGTGTACATAAAATATACATTGTATATAGAAAAAAAATGTATTTATATGTACAATATACTATATAGGAGCCTTACCATGTACAGATATATATCTTACAAAACCAAATTTGAAAAATCTCAAAAACAATATACTCTACCAAGCTAAGAATCAATAGGTGATGGATAAAGGTATTCGGGAAAATTTTTGAATTTAGTTTTGGATAATAAGTGTTTTTGTCACTAATGCCAAAGGGGGAGATTGTTGACATATCAATCAATTTTTTTATTAGTGACATACACTTATTCAGATGGTAAGTAGCTACCGAGCTTATTGTACACTTAACAGTGTTTGCCAATCATTTTAGTTGTTGCCGAGTTCTACAATTGCTAATGACTCCTTTGGAAAAATTCTAGTGTTTATCAAGTAGTTATAGTTACCATGAAGATCAACAGTGTAAACCGAGCATCTCAGTGTATGCCAAGTTTACTAGTGCAAACCAAGCTGTGTAGTGCTTACCAAGTTTGCAATTTATGTGATGCGAGTCTAGTGTTAACCTAGGTACTCAATGTTAACCAAGTGACTTAGTTTATACCGAGCTTGAGGAGATAGTGTTTACCGAGTCATACAATGTAAACCAAGAGACTTAGTTAATATGACAAGTTTCACAGTATCTACCAAGTCACCAGTGCAAATCGAGTTCAAGACTACTTGAAAGTGATCAATATGGACCGAGCTTCTACATCTACCAAGTGCATGTGATGCCAAGCATTAATAGTGGATGTCGAGTATCAGAACTTCACCAAGTCAGTCTTAAGAGCCTGAATGCCTACACTTGAGTTGACTTTGTAATATTTGTGAAAACATTATGTAATTGGATTGATATATGTAATGTATTGTATCACATCCAATGAGGAAGTAGTAATGATGCATATGTAATGTAATATTAAGAGAAGAGTGGAAAGTGTGAACTACAAAGGCTACAATAGTATAAGGAGCAACAAAGATTCATCTATCACAGCAAGGTGATTTATACACTTAAAGGAATCTCATTTAGCAAACCAAGTTGCAGATCAAAGATCAACTACTATTTCATCCTAACAGGTGGATTTAGTCAAATCCTTTAACAAGGTAGACCTAACAATCTTTTGTAAATCTCTTTACTGAGTAAATACTTCATTGTATGTTTGTAAATCCTTTCACAAGGTGGACCTAGCAGTCCTTATTGCTCCTACTAGGGTAGATCATTAGAAGTGATCAATGTAAGCCTTAATAGGTTAAATTTATACTCCAATACTAAAGCTTGTGGGTATCATCCCCACCCCAGTTTTACTTTCTATTTGGAAGGTTTCTAGGTCACAAAAATATTTGTGTCAAAGTGTTATGAATGCTTTTAGTTTCTTATGCATATAGTTAGATCAGATTATATGTGAAGGATTAAATGCTAATTGGACTGTTGGATTAAGAGTTAAAATTTTAGAAGTTTTAGAAGTTACTAATTCACCCCTCCTCTCTTAGTAACTTAGCCTTGTTATGAATATTTCCAACACATAGTATCCTAATTACATTTTCATATTGTCATTGTTAGTAAAAGTGGGTTTAATTACATCCGATATCTCTAAAATCCTGATATTGCAACTTAATATTCTCTCTCTTTTCACAATCAATAAATAAAGAATAATGTTGACATGTGTAAACCAAAAGTTATAACCTTTTCTAGCATCCTCCACAAGAGGCATACATCCAAAACATGGAAGCGCCAACATAGACACTAGACTAGTTTCTTCCTTTGGTAGCCTTGTGCATGTAAGCTCATAGTAAACAAATTCCTACTTACAGTACAAATATTTAATACTAATTTCTTTTAGAATACTGATTGACCAAATTGGACTCTAGGTGTAACACAACTCTTGTTTAATTTTTATTATTATACTTACAGCTATTAATATGCAAAATGGAAAATCTTATATATATATATATATATATATATATATATATATATATATATAGAGAGAGAGAGAGAGAGAGAGAGAGAGAGAGAGAGAGAGAGAGAGAGCGAGAGAGAGAGAGAGAGAGAGAGAGAGAGAGAGAGAGAGAGAGAGAGAGAGAGAGAGAGAGATTTCTTTATAGACCGATCTTGACTTGTTAACTAAACAAATACTAGTGAGATTGGTCTTAAATTTAGTTAACTATTAAGACAAGATTATGATTAGGGCTCTTGGAAAGTAATTATGCTAAACTATCGTACCTCTTTATTTTGATTAGTCATGATCACCCGTTCATAGGGTTATATATATGAATGAAAACAAAAGAGATAAAACCATCATAATAATAAATAGTACTATCTCTTCCTTTAGTTATTAGAAGAAAGATAAAACCTTATTTTTTCTTCTTCAAAATTTCCATCTCAAGTCTGAATATTAAATTAGCATTGTGATTATTGACACCTACAAGTCAAGACAATCATATTAGTATTCTAGCAATTAAAAAAAATTCTGTCTTCTACTAAGTTTACCCTTATATTTACATGGTATCAGGGCCAAGTTAGGAGATCAAATGTAAACTTGAGAAATTAGACTGCCTACATTTATAAAGTTATGTCACACTTCCATCAAAATGGAAAATCCAATCAGATTTGAGGATAGCCTTGACTATACCAACAACTTCATAGCATAGAAATTAAGAATTATGATAATTATATTATATGAGAGAAAAGTATATTTATATGTAAAATATTAAAGCAAAGAACATGAGGATGATCCATAAAAATCCCAATGGATTGAAAATTGTTGGAAACTTACAATTGGAACAACTATTGTTTTGTCATAGATGTCAAATCTACTGATAAGACATATTGCTACCTGATCTAAAATACCATATCTATTTGATTGATGAAGAGGATTTGAGATTTTTTTCATAAAATAGAACCTAGAGGAAAGATTGAGTTATATAAAGGAATCTACAATGGACATTTGATTAGTTAGACTTTGATAAGACAAAGTGATTGGTTATATCATGGAAGTAAAGCTTAACCAAGAAATAGAGTAAATGATCAAAGAGTGTCGAGTGATGCTAGTGTTAACCGAGCTATAATAGGTGTCAAGCAAATCTAGTGTTGATTGAGCATTAGTATTGATCAAGAAATATAGTTGATGCCAAGCCAGAAGTTCTACAATGACTGAGTGAGTAAGTGATGACCGAGTGTCATAACTTAGTGATTTTCAAGTAGCAATATTTTGAATGAATTTGAGGAATCCTCATTTCTAGCTGACTTAGTTGATTTACTGGGATATGGAAACCATGTTGAAGATAAGATTGATGAGTTGGATCATTAAATTCAAGTAGAGGATTAGGTATAATACCTATGATCTAATTTAAAGGATAATAAGTTTCTAGAAAAGAATGAAGATGAATAAATGAAATGAACCTAATGAACCAGATCGTAAACCCCATGATCTGCAGTGATCATGGAAAATGGGAAAACAATAATTACCTATTTAAGGAGTTATAGAGCCAAACTCTAAGAGTATGCACATAGAGAAAGGTGGAACAAAGATGCACAAGGGTGAACACACGTGTAAGAGTGAGAGAGAAGAAAAAGGAGATTGCTTGCTTAGATGTTGATATTGATAAGTGAATTTGAGAAGATGGCTTAAGTTTTGTTGGAAGGAGAAGATTGACTACTTGAGGAGTTGCCAAGCGAATAAAGAATAGAGATGACAATAGGGATTTTATCAATGAATCAACAAATGAACTGAACATTGATATGAAACTCAAAAGTGAGTTGTAATCATACAGATCAAAACCCTACTATTTTCTTTCTAATCATTGTAAATAGTTTGTAATGAAATCCTTTTGATCAAAGGTTGACCTAACACTCATTTGAAGGAATTAACAGTCTATGTAAATCCTTTAGCAAGGAAACATTCTAAATGGAATGATCAAAGTCCTCTAACAAGGCCACTCCTAATAGGGTGATTAAATTCTCTAACTAGGTCACATTTAACAGTTTGTATTGTAACCTTTAATAGGGTTGGCTCCTAACAAAGCTCACTTTTAAATTGTGAAAAAGTGGTGACATGTTTTTGGTGGTTTTTCCAAAATTGGCTTTCCATGTAAAATCCTAGTGTCAAACTTATGTTGAATGTTTTATATGTTTTTCATCGGATGAAGTTTACATTCAGTAAAGTATGTTATATTTAGGACAATAATTTTTTTTATCAGTACAGTAGAGACTGAGTAACAATAGGATAAGTAGAACAATGAATGTTTTGATGTTTAATTGTTCCAATGGACCCCCTCTCTATTATTCTAAATATTTCTAACAGAAAATAACAAGAAAGACATGGAATTGATGGTGGAGATTGTGAGAGATCACATTGTACCTAATGCAAGAGCATATTGGGTTAACACGCAATCTTGCTTCAACCAATTTTTTTTTCTTGTTTTCTGAACTAGTTTTTTGTTCATGAAGTAGTTGTTACTTCTTTTGGTTTTAGGTAGAGTGCAGTTAAAATCATGTTGAGGACCTATCCTCGCTAGTAAAATTGGACCTATTTTTCATTACATTGGTGGTCAAAATTTCAACACTTAAATGTCGAAAGTCAACATTGCTAATTATGTTGAAAGTTTGATGCACTCCACAATCGTCGATTTATCAATGAGCCACTGCATCAAAAGTCATCCCCATATATGTCACATGTCGATGCCAAACAACTAATTTGAAATGTCAAACTATTGATGCCAGTCATAAATGATCAACAGGTTTGTTATACCATTGATGACAAACCTTGTCAAATGATCGATGCCATCTAGAGATGATTTGACAAGTTTTTCATATCATTGACGATAGGCCACATCAAAATTTTGATGATAGATAGAGTTTAAAAAGAAGAAGAACTAGTCTCATTGTATATTAGGCTAATATCAAGCTAACTAGCACTTGCCACAAGAACAGGTGCAAGGTATAGCCAATAGTTGTTAGTCATTTTAGAAATGTGACAGAATATGCATCAAAACTAATGTACAAGACATCTATAGTAATTCTGGTGTAGAATTTGTATGTATTAACAAAAATTACACTATTGTTTCTATCTCTTGTTTCTGTTGAAATTCTTGTCTGTTATGCCCTCTTTTCCCACACCCAGTACAAATCTAGGCTTCTATCCAAGTGGTTGGATTCCCCAATCAGAACCATACCCATGTCATATGTTACAAGCTCTCAAAGAGATTGATTTCATTCTTGTTTCCTTTTCCTATTGTGTTCACATTTTCATTGCTTGATAGGGAAACAATATTTAACTCACTAGTTTCTATCTATGCAGGGGAGAAGACCAAGATTGTTCTGGTTATGGTAGTGATTGTAAACTTGAGTTGGGCATTTCTGTAGAGGCTTTTTGTGTATGGAATGATGAAAGAAGTGATGGTAACATTGGATGGGAAACCCCACTACTAGTTTTGATGTATTCCACGATAGCTTTAATTGATACTTTGATACCTTGGATTGGATATTCTTTGTATACTTTGACAAATTCATTTTTGGTACCACTTACTTTTCCTACATTATCTAAAAAGGTGAAGATCACAACTGTGCAAAAGAAATACCTAATGCATGCTTGTTTGCATGTCGTTTCATTGATTGGGTTTATGTTTTCATAAACATTCCCTAGCCTGATGTGGCTTGATTCTAGCACTTTGCATTTGAATGAACAAGGTTGTGTGCACTCTCCATAGCATCACATTTTGCATACATAGTTATGAGAGTACTTTCTAAAAGAATATTTGATTCATATTCCATTTTAATGATATAAGAGTGGACTTGCTTTGCTTATCAGATTCAACCCCTTCCAATTGCATTTGCTAGAAGAGATTTTGGGATTCAGTTCCATGTCCATTCTGACCATACCCTGAAATCAATTTTGACCACAACAATTTATCTAATTCTTCCTAGTGCCTCTACCTATATCTTCACAACACAAACAACTATCCCTATTGCCACACAACACCTCCACTCCCTTACAACCTCCTAGACCTTTCACAAAATCCATACCCCAAATGTTTCCAAGGGCTTAACTACTCCCAAAAAATGTGATTTTAAACATTCATAAGGTTCCATGAACCTTAGTGGGCTCCAAACACCAACCTAAAAAACTAACCTAATAAGGACTCTTCCTTGTAGCCCTCTCTTGGGGTTTAAGGAAACAAATCAAAATATTTGAAAACAACCACTGAAATTAAAGGAGTATTCAAATACCAACTACTCAGCTCTACTAAACTTCCAAGTTTTAGGGTTTCAACTATTCATTAAGGAATTCAAACTACATTCCCTAGTTGAGACTAATAGGTCTAAAATACACACTCAAACTACAAACTCACAAAACCCTGAAAGAACTTGAACAAATGAACTAAACTACACATTTACCTTATCAAGAGCTTTCAAACTTCCAACTTTTGGGCTCCTAGCCATTGAGGAGATAACCAATAATTTAAACCCTTGCCTCAATGAGGGTTT
Organism: Cupressus sempervirens; assembly: GCA_028749045.1. Classification (NCBI taxonomy): domain Eukaryota; kingdom Viridiplantae; phylum Streptophyta; class Pinopsida; order Cupressales; family Cupressaceae; genus Cupressus; species Cupressus sempervirens. The sequence continues at coordinate 89,177,141 of CM053786.1, read as the reverse complement.
CATTACTATTTAAAGTAACTATCCTCCAATATCCATTATCTTGCATACCCAACTCTTCCAATGGGTTCTTCAGCATCCTATGAATGAATGCAACCCTCCAAACACCATGCAAATTATACACAAGCCTCTATGACATTTCTTGAGTGCTAATCCCTTGTATTCTTCATGCAATAGTAGGTGTCTTATAGATTATCAACCAACTCCAGTATGAGGAGAAGGGGTTGTTAAAATGGGGTTTCCATTGCACCAAAAGATTAATCTATCAATGCTTGATACAACCACTCAACTTATAGTACATAGGAGGTGGTTAAGCCCTTGTCACAAATTCCAAGGGGAGCATTGAACAAATTTCTAACAATCTCCCCCTTAGTTTTACCCAAGGGTCTGAGGATTCAAACTTGTGACCAAGCTTTGATACCACTTGTTAGAATGGGGTTGTTGTTGCACCAAAAGACCAATCTATTAATGCCTGATACAACCACTCAACTTATAGTACAAAAGAGTTAGTTAAGCCCTTGTCATGAATCTTGAGGGGAGTATTGAACAAATTTCTAATAGGGGCATGGTGTCAACCTACAAGATGGAAATCTAAAAAAAAAAAACCTTTAAATCTTCCCTAACTCCATACAATAAGAACATGCAGCCACTGTGAGACTTCACCCCTAAAATACATATAGTTTACTGTCCAAGCAGTGGGTAAAGAGAACTTAGAAAAATAACTAATGAAGTTAGGTACACATGTAGCATTAGCATTGATTCTAGACTTCATTCAACTTGGTAGAAAGCTTTTGAACTATTACATCCATGAGGTAAGGGAGAAAGTACCAAGATTGCATTCAAATACCAAATACACTAGCAAATTTGACAAAAGAAATTGATTATGTTACCACACCATACTCTTCCTCTCTCCTCTCTACATTCCATCCCCATCAACATGAGATTTCCTTATTTATGTATTAGAATGACCTTTTAACTCCCCAAATAGTTCAACCAAGATGGTTGACCTTACATCTTCAAAAAACTATCATTTTACAAAAAATGTTGATAACAACATTTTTTGACAACTTTACATTTTTTTACACATTTTTTGACAATTTGCCTCTTTTTCTAACTCATGCCTATTTGTAACCATGTATAGGTCTAAAAGGCTTAAAAATTACATGTTTAATTTATTTATGACCTTGCATGACATTTTAATGCCCCTCAGGGTCTTTGATTGGCATTGACCAACTTTGATTGATCCTTGACCTTGGTCTACATGACCTTGATTAAGCACCTAATTAAATGAATTGAAATACATATTTCACTAACCTGCCATGACTCAAAACATAAATACAATACTTTGAATATTCAACATAACAATTGCCACAAATGATGGCTTCATCCCATTTAGCAACTTTAACCTTATTGTTTTCACTTCATTTTTATGCACTTCAATTGTGTTTCATGGATAACTCATTTCCTTTGCATTAAGAGACTCCAATTATATTATGTCTATGGTCTTTCATTGACCCATCACCACCTTCTTGTCATATTGAACCTCTTCTTGCATGGGGGTTAGCTTTGCAACTTCATTCCTTTAATTGCATTCTATTTGATTCTAATATTGCTTGCCAATAATAGAAAAACATTTAGCATCACATTTTGCATACATAGTTACAAGCATACTTTCTAAAAGAATATTTGATTTATAGTCCATTTTAATAATGTAAGAGTGGAATTTCTTTGCTAATTAGATTCAACCCCTTCCAATTGCATTTGTGAGAAGAGATTCTGGGCTTCAATTTCATGTCCATTCTAACCATACCCTTCAATCAATGCTGACCACAAAACTTTATCTGATCAAGACATTCCATCAAACAAGTTGAGGGAATTCTCCATATTTCCACATTTTTAATATATGACAACAATTGCATACCACATTGTGATGATCCATGCAAAACCAAGATTAATAGCATTAGTATGGACCTTCTTTCGATGTTCTATTCATGCCAAATCTGTAAAAACATCCTATAAAGCTCAAGGGTTTCCTCCCCATTCCAATTTTGAGCATATCCTAAAATCATTATTTTCTATGAGACAACATTCCATTCATATATCAGTCAAATTCCTGACATGCGTAATCAATAAACCCACATTTCACATACATGCTTGTTTATGTGTTTTCCATATATATGTCCATTGAAAAACCAAATTTGAAGCTGTGGAGGTGTGTTTGGAAAAAATCTTTATAATGCTTGATTAAAGAACAATTGTTTTTCCTTCAACATAATGAATTAGTTTATCAAGTGATGCACCCTTTGTATAATTAGTCTGTCAAGTGATGCATCTGCATATGCAATTTTATCACCTTGGAAAACTATATTTGATTTTGCTAGTTGGGAACAACTAATTATTCATTTTACTATACCTAATATGATGATAGTTCTATTGGAATTTGTAATCAACCCAGCTAATCAGTAACTAGACCAATTTAACTAGGTTATGACTTGGGCATGTTCTTTTCCCATTTATCATATGGTTGTAACGTTGGAGGCAACAAGTTTTATTTGTGCAGGATATGGAGGCAGAGTAGTGGGGTTGGTAAACATAAAAATTTAATAATGTGAAGTCACTTTGAGGAACTTGTATGTGTTCTAGGAAAACATGCCATCGAAAATGTTCATCATGACCCTTTTTGCTTCTACATGTTTTTACATGGAGCCTTCACACACCTAGTGCTCACAAATGTCTACTTACGAATGTATGTGAACCTGCAATGCACTACTATGTGGTGAAATATGTAGAAAATCCTATAATCCTTCATCACACAAGGTCTTTCACTTGGTGTGCTAATTCATTAAGTTAAGCACCCAATTTTTCATTTCAAATCATGATTTATCTATTTTGGGCTTAAGAACTAGTACAACAGCCTAGAACATTCATCCTTTAACATTCATTAATAGTAGCACATAAACACATAACATTCAAAAAAATGTGAAATAAGGTATTTAAACATGCCTCAACCAATTATGATTTAATTTTGGATCACCTACTTGATTAGTTTGGAATTTTGTTCTCACCAAAAATCATAACATGTTCTTACAAGTATGCCAAAAAGAGCGTAAAAAGATGATTATCATGCACTAATCATGTTTTAAAACTCTTTTGGCACAATTCTTCTTACAATTTTTTGGCTCAATCTCCAAATGGTCAGTATGTGTTTTGAAAAATTATTCCTGGGCTATGAGTCAGGAAAAAGAGAAATATCAAACTTGAAAAAGATGTACATAAATGTAATTAATTTTTAAACTTCAATTTTGTAAACTTACAAAGAGAACCATATAATTATAAGAAGTATTGCAGAAGGTGTAAGTTCAAATGTGCCCCCCCACCCCCCTCTTCCTCCCCCCATGTGGATAACACTGTTAAGTAGAGAATAGTTACATATATAAATATATACATACATACATCTACACACACACAAACACACACACACACACACACACACACACACACACACATACACACACACACACACACACACACACACACACACACACACACACACACACACACACACACACACACACACACACACACACACATGGTTAAGTACAACCTAACTATGTCCAAGATGTCCATACAATGGAGACATACTCCACCTACTAGGCTGCCTACATACCTGTATACATGAGATCAAAACCCTTGAACTACTCATACTAACAAAAATGTAGTTCTACTTTCTAATTGTTTTGATGTAGTTGTATTCCTATAGCCATTGGTGAGATTTACTCACCTAATACCACTCTTCACCATCATACACCTACTCGGGTGAATCAAGATTTTTTTAATAATTACAATCCTATAATACCCTAGTGCAACCTTTGTGTTGTAGTTTACAATTAATGTAAGGTTAACCTATATACGTCCTAACTCACTCCTTATATAGTTATGTTTAAAATCTTGTGACAATAATCAATGAGTCTAAATAGGCTGGTCAAGTTAATGATAGTTGGGAACAACTAATTGTTCATTTTATTGTATCTAATCCGATGATAGTTCTATAGGAATTTGTAATCAACCCAGCTAATCAACAACTAGACCAATTGAACTAGGTTATGGCTTGTCACTTAGCACGGGTTTAGTGAGTTTTACTTTTTTATTATTTGGATTCTAGAATATGTATGCAACTAGAATAATTTTTCTACTGTGCTAATATGTAATAAGTGATGGGATTCAAGTACCATTCCAAATTTTGAGTCACTTTGAGACCTATAAACACATTTTCTTGCTTGTGTACCTAGTTGTGGTATTAAGGTCTAAGAGGTGTTTTATGTTTCTAACACCTTGCATTCAACATGTTCAGGTGTTCTATAATGATAAATTGACATTTTGAATCATTCTGTGAAGTTCCATATTGAGCAGTGTTCAATTCTACATTTCTGCCAAAGTGTCAAACAATGTACAATAGCCCAGTTTACATTTTAATATCTTGTACCCAATAATGTTTCATGACTCACCACTTTGGGATTGATTAGTATGCATATCAGTGAGCCTATGTTTCAATTTTTGAGTCATTTTGATATGTTTTTCTTTTGAATCCCTCAAAGTTGGTGATTTATCTTTGTCATGTTGATGCAAATTGCCCAGAAATCTGGGAGGCCCTGTTTGACCGATTATAACTTTTTCCTAGTTGACCTTACTGAGAAAATTTATTTTTTATTTCATTCTAGAGGTTACACAATTGCTATGTTTTAGATTTGAGCTTGTGACAAATCTGTTTGATCAGCTTTCAAGCACAATTTCCAATGTAATTTATAACTTTTTACCGGTGTCATAAAATGCAGAATGGTCGATACCCCCGTTTGTGATGTTATAACTCTAAAGCCATGATTACATAGATCAAATGGTTTGTACCACTACATTCCACTCTAAAAATACTTCAAGTGTACCAGTTTGTAAACCTTGATGAATCTATTTGAACATTTTTCCAGGGTCATTCCATTTGCAAAAAACACTTTTCTACTGATGTTTCTATGTTCTGCAATTATGAGTAGCCCACTTCACGTGCTCACCAAATGCATCTTGTTATTTTTCATTCGCATAAATCATAGAATTACTTTCTCCTCATGGAAATGAGCTATTTCTCTAGTTTTCAAACCTTCAAGCATCCGTTTGCCCAATTTTTGAAGCTAAAACCAAATGTGTTTTATGGTTTTCTGACAAGTTTATTTACAGATAGTTTCGACTAGACAACTTTGAACGTCAATATATTTTGATTGAGTGGTCATCATACAATGACATATGGTAGGGTGCAAGATTGCAAGACCAACTATCAATGTATTATCTTTCAGAGCCCTATTATCTATTTGGGTTAGTTTTTAAAGCTAGTCAACAGGCCCTATTGTCAAAAAATCATAGTTTGTAAAGAACAGGGTAAATGAGTTTTTAATGATCAATCAGTGTCAAATTTGATTTCAATCGATTTGAGATGATCAATGGATCAATCTACATGTTAATTGTTTGAAAATGATTTTTTTTTTAGCCATACCCACTTTGGGGCCCAACTGATTACATTAGATTGATAAAATTATGGATGGATTAAATGGCCTTTTCCATATAAATTTTCTCTGTAGAGTGAGCATATTCAAAACATAGTACATCTATGATGTCTCCATCTACATGATGTTTGAAGATGCAACCTTTATAATAAGGGAGGCATTGTTTTAAAATAGAGCATCAATGTGGGAAGGAAAAACTTTAATATGCGGAAGGATGCAGAGCTCCACACAACCAACAAATGCAGGGCACTCACGTAGAAAATGGTGGAGAAGAATAAGGCTCCACCTTGCCATCTACAAATAAGTAGACTCCCATGATGTTGGAAAAATAAAGAGGAGCATCCCTAACAGCATAAACTTGGTGGTCCACTAAACAAAGGAGTAGCCCCCAACCCCACGATGAAAGGAGATAACTTGGAGAGGAGTTCCATGCTGAAGGGGAAGACCCATGGCATGAGACCAGGAAAAAAAAAAAAGGTTTACGTCCAAAGAGGAAGCCACAACATAGAAGGAAAATCTCTAATATGTGGAAGAAGTGCATGGCTGCATTAAGGAGAATCCCATGACACAACAACAGGGTCCCCACATTGAAAGAGAAGACCATTCCATCGCTGCAAAAATGATAAGTTACCCACATAAAATAGGGGAGGTAGTCCACGGTTGGAGTAGAGCTCCATATACAAAGAACACAGTTGTAATATCATGAGGAGCATCCATGGAGAAAGGAGATGGCTGGTGGGGATGATTCACATTGAAAGCATACAGTCCATGCAAAAGCTAGGGATCCCCACACCATTAGATTATAGTCCATGTAGAAAATGAGAGCACTACTTTTGAGTTGTTGAAGAAAGAAGGCCTGGGTTGCATAATTATTATTTGAGCAAATTTTTGTCCCACATTGAAGGCGAGGAAGTTGATTATGGTACTTTATATGTTGCAGTTTGAAGGATAAGTATCCAAAGCTATGTGCTTTATGATACAAATCAAATCCCTTGTGTGTTGGGTCAATGGATAGCATGGTCAACAAAATTTTGACCTAGATGTGAAAGATTAATGCCATGTGGTGCATAGTGGAGGCTTGTCTTGAGAACGTAATGGGAGGATTGAGGCTTTATGGTGTTACGAGATATCAGGAGATCGGGAGGCTAATAATGATGTATTACAAACCTACAATAAAGTTGTATGATCGTAGGATAAAATAAAGGGGGCCCCGATACTATGATTGGTGTATGGTTGGGGGATAAATTTTGATGTGCTATGATGTTACCAAATTTTGTAACATCGCAGGAGAAATTTCAAACATTCATGATGCTACAATGGGAATATTAATCAAATGGTCAGGAAGAGAACTATTGAGCCTTACAATGTTATGAGGGTCATCATGATATCATTAAATGAAAAGTTGATTCTTAAGATCATACAGTAGGGGAAGATTCAAAAATTTCAAATGGTTTAAAGGTGGGGCCTGCCTGGGTAGTTGATGAATGAGATGTGGACATGTGGCATTGATGGATTGGAGGGATAAGGGAAGAATAAATAATAATAAAGTCCAAAGATTTTCAATGCACCATAATTTCAAAGAATGAAAAATTTAAATTGAATTTAATGTTTTTTATAGTTTCTACTATATAGTGTATTTAAATTTTTTATTTTTATCTCTAATCATGGCCTGGGGCCTAAAATTTTGAAAGGACTGTAGAGGCATGATTTTTGTCCAAAATATGCATTGTAATATACCGTCAAAACTAGGAAGAGATGAATTTTCCATTTTTGTAGATGGATTTTGCACAGTTATTCACTGGAAGTAGCAACATGAGGATTTGTAATTTTGGGGCATCCTTGTTGCAAAGGTAGATTTGATTTTTTTAGATGAAGTGATAGTAGGATTAGATCAGATTTTGATGTCATCAAGTGCTCTATGTAGCTATAAAGGTAAAATTGAATGTTTTATATTAGTTTGAAGCAATGAAGTTTTTGCTGGCAAGGGTAGATGAAGGCATGACTAAATTAGTTTGAGGCTCCAACACATTTTATGTATATCTGATATTTTCTTTAAGGGATACTTTGTAGATTATTTTGAGGGGATATATAAGATATTTTGTTACATCATTGATGAGATTTGATTGCTGGCAGATGGAGAAGTTCAATTTCAACAACATCAAAATGAAGACAATTTTAGTGGGATATATGTCAATTTTAGATTCCAAATCCTAAAATATCTTCTCTTCTATATATCTTTCTTCTTTCTTCATTGTAAGGGGTTCCAGAGTTGGAGAATTTCTTGACTGCTGTGATGCCATTTTCCTTAGTATTCCTTTGTTATGAACAACATCAGTTGTATTACTTTCGAAGCATTTTAAGTTATACAATCATTTTTTGTGCATCTTCTAAATTTTTGACATACAAATGATGTGTTAATTTCAATGAAATTAATACAAGAGCTTCATTTTTCATAGTTTAATTCTGATTCTCATCTCCTTCCTGTATTATCTACAATCTTTTGTGTTTAAGCATAGAGAGCTTAAACTCAATTATAATCCCTTAAGATTGTATGTCTAAATAGGTTTGCTATTGGAACAAAGAACCAAGTAAATGCTTGTTTACCTTGATTGGGTTGCAGGTTTCACCAGAAGGATAGTACAATAAGTATGAGAGTTTCTATGAGAATAGATGTCTATTTACAAGCTAGATAGATAGATCAGGTGTCTAGATATATGAGTATACTTTAGGTGTCCATGGGTATGTTAAAGTTTAGTTGATACCCAATGGATAAGGAGCTGGTTAGCTTAGAGGTTACATGTTTTTGTTATTGCATACCTAGGTTATGCTGATGATTCAATTATTAATCGAATATCTTTTCCCTTTATGTTTAAGAGTTGAAAGAGTTTCCCCCACTTGGTTTATCAGGTTCATGTGCTCTATTATTAGCTATTTCATGACCATGAATGCTTGCATAAACATAAAAGATTAAGGGGTTTTATCTGTTCTCTAGATTTAGTTGTATGCCTTTACACTGGTACCATATAAAGAATCTGAGGTCACCTAGGTCTTGTAGAGCCTAAAGAAGAAGAAGGAATTATGTGTTATAGTTGGCCCAAGATCAACAGTCAAGTGCATCTATCATAGGAATTTGCTAGCCTTAGATGTATTAGTCTATTTTCTTGGTTATTTTAAATTTGTTAAATTAAGAGCCAACAAAATGGTGACTCTACTATAGAGTATTGTAATTTGAAAGGTGATTCAATATGATTACAAGAAAGGCATGTGCAAAGCTTATTATCAGTAGCAAAGTCTTATTGAAGTTTCATGCCTCTCAGTGATGTTTTATTCAGGACAACAATAGCTTTGAAGGTTGAATAAAAATTGTATTATTACTAGTGATTCCATCATTAGTTAGTTTAGCTGGGAAATATTTTCAAAGTGCTATAGTGTTCATAGTCAAGAGTGAACAAGCATGGTTTGTGCTTTGTTTTTCAAGATTGTAAATCTATAAGAGTGGTTTGATGATCTATGTTTTTTCTACCATTGAAAGTCTAGTTTAGATTTTTTCGAGTGAAAAATCTTGTTTTATTTCTCATGTTTATGAGTGGCAACTCTATTTCTATACTAGTGTATCCTAGTTGATTTCATGTTTAAAAGTTGAAGGACTTTTAGTTGTATGGGCAGATCTGAAGCTCTTGATAGTTTCTTGGAAAAGAATTATTTCTTGATTAAAGTTCAGTGTTGTTGCTTCTGCTATTATAGGAAATCTAAATGTTCAATGTAAATCACAACTATGATTTGTTTGTCCTCTTCAAGGAGGTGGTAGCTCTACAAAGTTTTGATCAGTGGTGTGAAAGAGTATTAGTTTGCACTTATGCCAGAGTCAGTAGAGGAAAGTTTTTACATTAGCATTGAAGGTATTTTACTTTTCATGAATTTCATTTTCATGAAAGTTGAATGTAAAAAATTAGTACCTTTATTCAATGATATTTTCAGCACTAGAGAAAGAGGTGAAATTTTTAGTTTCAAATGGGGTCAGATATTAGATCTGAGGTTAGTCTACCAATTTTTGATAGTTTGGAAATTGTAGCTAGTAATATTGTTATGTTGAATAAGAAAATCCACAATATGATTGTCAGTATAGTCAAAGGGGAAATACAAAATATTCAGGGTCTAAATGTTCAACAAATTTATATAAAGTTTAAATCAGTAATCAGTAAGATGCCTTTTCATTCTAGACCAGAGGAATCTTCCCTACCTAGTGTTTTCCTAGATATTATAGTGCTCGATTCAGTTAATTGGCCAGCACCAGTAAGGTTATAAGAGCTTTTGCAAGCTAAAAGATTCATTAAGGAGAGGGAAAGTGATAACAATAGAGTTCGTATTATGTCTGCTAATGATGATAATACATGTGTTAAAAGTTAAGGTAATGATGAATATAATGAATCTGTAAATGATCATAATCTGTCTTCTGAGTTTGAAGATATGGATTCAACTTTTAATGAATAAGAGGATTGCAACCAACATAAAGAATATGGATATGAAATTGAAAATGTGTTTTGTGATAATGAATATGAGATTGAATATGTTTATAACAATAGTAGAAGTAATGATTCCCATGATAAAAATGATTGTTATAATGATTATGATATTTCAAATTGTTGTACTAATGATTTTGTTGCTATGAGTTCTTCATATCATCCGGATAGTAATCGCAACCAGGAGAAGATTTATGAGGAAGTCTTCTTGAGCCTTGATGAGATTTTAGATTCATTGGCTCATGAGTTTGAGAAATATATAAGTACTTCTAAGGATGTTCGTATTTTCCCTCATAGTGTTTCTTCCTTTAGTCAAGTCACTTCCCCAATGTTTGATGTGGAAAAAGATACAAATCTAATTTTTTTTATCAAAATTTGTAGGTGCATATGACAGTACCTCAGATGTATATGCACATGATGACTTGTTAGATGTAGGGGATGTTATTGAAGGGAAGTTTTCTACTATTTCAGTTCTTTCTCATGTTGGTGATTGCATTGCAATAAATTTTGATCCTTCGGGAGATGAAGAGGAAAATAGTGAAAATAATATTGCTGATTTTGAGTTTCCTTTTTACACTACAAATCTTGTAATGATCAGCCTTATGGGAAGTTTACAAAGTTTAAGGTTTACTCTAAAAGTATATTAGATAAAGACAAAGATTATGATCAACATATTTTGGATCAACTTTTTCAAAATAGTTTTTCGGACATGGTAACTAACAAAATTTTTTAGTGTGAAGAGTTTTTAGCAAGTGGTAAATCTAATGTGATGAGTAATATAACTACAAAAAGGCAGGGATTAGATTTTACATTCTCTTCATATCTGGATGCACAAGGTGAGTTACAAATTGATTCATGTAACTCGTTGAATGAAGTAGAATACCAAACTTTTACGTTTTTGATTGAAGGTGTCCATGATTCAGTTAGTGATGATTAGTAGTTATGATCATGCTGATTCATATTTTCATTGTGAGCAAGATGAAGAAAGTATGTCTAGTTTTTATATGCACTATGAAAGTGCTGATGATAGTTTTGTTTTTCCTAATGAAGTGATTGAAAGTGCTGATGTGTTGGGTGAAATAAAGGAGAATGAGAGTTTCATCTTACCTTATAGAGACATAAATGAGAATCATGTGTTTGACAGAGGTAAGAAGTTTTGAAAAGTTTCAGTGGCCCGAGGCCACTATCTTGTACAGTTAGAATAAATACCTTGTTTTCAATAAGTTGTTTGAAGAAAGTTTTTGAAGTGGTCTTCTTCCTCCAGAGATCTAATTTCTTTCAATGCTCACAAGGGGCATAAATCCTTAGATAAATCCACTGATGGGACTCAAATTTGTATTCCCCTTTTTGAGTACCATTCCAAATTTTGAGTCACTTTGAGCCCTATAAACACATTTTCTTGCTTGTGTACCTGACTTTTGTATTAAGGTATAAGAGGTGTTTTATGCTTCTAACACATTTCATTCAACACTTCTACATGTTCTATAATGATAAACTAACATTTTGAATCATTTTGCGAAGTTCCATATTGAGTAGTGTTCAATTCTGCATTTTTACCCAAGTGTCAAACAATGTACAACAACCAGTTTGCATTCAAATATCTTGTACCTAGTAAGGTTTCATGACTCGTTACTTTGGGATTGTTTAGTATGCATATTAGTTTGTTTAGTATGCATATTAGTAAACCTATGTTTCAATTTTTGAGTCATGTTGATATGTTTTGACTAGATTTTGAATCCCTCAAAGTTGGTTATTTATCTCTGTCACGCTAATGCAAATTGCCCATAAATCCGCGAGGCCCTATTTGACCGATTATGACTTTAACCCGGTTGACCTTACTAAGAAAATTTATTTTGTATTGCATTATAGAGGTCACACACTGGCTATGTTTTATATTTGAGCTTGTGACAAATCTATTTGATCAGTTTTCAAATGTGATTCCGAATGCAATTTATAACTTTTTACTGGTGTCATAAAATGCACGATGGTCGATATTCCTGTTCATGGTGTTATAACTCTAAATCCATTATTGCCTAGATCAAATGGTTTGTACCACTACATTCTACTCCAAAAATAATTCAAGTGTGTCAACTTGTAAACCTTGACAAATTCGTCTGCACATTTTTCCAAGGCCATTCCATTTGCAAAAAAACACTTTCCTATTGATGTTTCCATGTTCTACAATTCTAAGTAGCCTACTTCTCACACTCGCCAAATGTGTCCTGTTATTTGTCATGAGCCTAAATCATAGAATTACTTTCTTCTCATGGAAACAAGCTATTTATCTAGTTTTCAAACCTTCAAGAATCCATTTTCCTAGTTTCTGAAGCTAAAAACCAACTGTGTTTAATGGTTTTCTCACAAGTTTTAGTTAGGAAACTTTGAACATCAATATCTTTTGACTGAGTGGTTTTCATGTGATGAGATCTGGCAGGGTGCAATATTGTGGGATAGACTATTAGTATATTATCTTTCAGAGCCTTTTTATCTATTTGGGTCATTTTTTAGAGCCAACCGACGGGCCCTATTATCATAAAATCATAGTTTGTAAAGAATAGGGTAAATGAGTTTTTAATGATCAATCAATGGTCAAATTTGATTTCAATCAGTTTGAGATGATGAATGGATCAATCTACATGTTAGTTGTTTGAAAACAATTTTTTTTAGCCAGATCTACTTTGGGGCCTGATTGATTACATTAGATTCATAAAATTACGCACGGATTAAATGGCCTTTTTCCATATAAATTTCCTTAGTAGAGTGAGCACATTTAGAATAAAATACATCTATGATGTCTCCATCCATATGATGTTTGAAGATGCAACATTTAATATAAGGGAGGCATTGTTTTAAAACTAAGCATCCATGTGGGAAGGACAAGCTCTAATATGCGAAAGAATGCAGACCTCCACACAACTAGCAGATGTCTGGCACTTGTGTGGAAAATGGTGGAGAAGAACATGGCTCCACCCTACTATCTACAAATGAGAAGACTCCCACAACATTGGGAAAATAAATAGGAACATCCCTGGCAGCATAAACTCAGTGATACACTAAACAATAGAGCAACCCCGAACCCCACAATGAAAGGAGATGGCTTGGAGAGGAGCTCCATGTTGAAGGGGAAGACCCATGGCAAAAAAAAAAGGTTCACATCCAGAGAGGAAGCCACAACATAGCAGGACAAGCTCTTATATGTAGAAGAAGTGCAGGGCTGCATGAAGGAGCATCCCACAACACATCAGTAGGGTCTCCATGTTGAAGGGGAAGTCCATTCCATGGCGAAAGAAATGATAAGTCACCCACGTAAAATAGGGGAGGTAGTGCATTGTTGGAGCAGAGCTCCATATATAGAGAACACAGTTGAAAAATCATGAGGAGCATCCATGGAGAAAGGAGATGACTGGTGGGGATGATTCATGTTGAAACAATACAGTCCATGCAAAAGCTAGGGATCCCCACTCCATTAGATTTGCAGTCCATGTCAAAAATGGGAGTACCACTTTTGAGTTGCTGAAGGAAGAAGGCCTAGGTTGTGTTATTATTATCTGAGCAATTTTTTTTTCCCACATTGAAGGGGAGGAAGTTGATTATGGTAGTTTTATATGTTGCCATTTAAAGGATAAGTATCCAAAGCTACGCACTTTATGATGCAAATTGAAACCCTTGTGTGGTAGGTCAATGGAAAATGTGGTCAACAAAATATTGACCCAAATATGATAGATTAATGCCACGTAGCACATAGTGGAGGCTTGTCATGAGAAAATAATGGGATGTTTGAGACTTTACGATGTTACGACATATCAGGAGATCGAGGGGCTAATAATGATGTATTAAAAAATTATGACAAAGTCATATGATCACAGGATAAAATAAAGGGGTCCATGATACTATGATTGGCATATGGTTAGGGGACACATTTTGATGTGCTACGATGTTACAAAATTTCATAACATTGTAGGAGAAATTTCAAACATTCATGATGCTATGATGGGAATAGTCATCAAATGGTCAGAAAGGGAAATATTGAGCCTTATGATGTTACGAGGGTCATCATGATATCATAAAATAAAAAGTTGAGTCTTAAGATCATATGGAAGGGGAAGATTCAAAAATTTCAAATAGTTTAAAGGTGGGGCTTGTTTGGGTAGTTAATGAATGAGAAGTGGACATGTGGCATTAGTGGATTGGAGGGATAAGGGAAGAATATATAATAATAAAGTTCAAAGATTTTGAATGCACCAGAATTTGAAAGAATGAAAAATTTAAATTAAATTTAATGTTTTATATAATTTTTACTATATAGTGTATTTAAATTTTTCATTTTTATTTCTGATCATGGCCTGGGGCCTGAAATTTTGAAAGGACTATAGAGGCATGATTTTTGTTTGAAATATGCACTGTAATATACCATTAGAACTAGGAAGAGATAAATTTTCCATTTCTATAGATGGATTTTGCACAGGTATTCACCAGAAGTAGCTATAGGAGGATTTGTAATTTTGGGGTATCATTAATGCAAAGGAAGATTTGATGTTTTTAGATGAAGTGATAGCAGGATTAGATCAGATTTTGATGTGATCAAGTGCTCTATGTAGCTATAAAGGTAAAATTGAATGTTTTAGAGGCAGTTGGAAGCAATGAAGTTTTTGCCGTTAAAGGTAGATGAAGACATGACTAAATTAGTTTGAGGCTCCAACACAAATTTGATTTATATCTGATATTTTCTTCAAGGGATATTTTGTAGATTGTTTTGAGGGGATATATTAGATATTTTGTTACATTATTGATGAGATTTGATTGGCGACAGATGAAGAAGTTTAATTTCAACAACATTAGAATGAAGACAATTTCAGTGGGACATATGTCAATTTTAGATTCTAGATACTGAAGTATCTTCTCTTCTATATATCTTTCTTCTCTATTCATTGTAAGGGGTTCTAGAGTTGGAGAATTTCTTGACTGCTGTGATGCCATTTTCCTTAGTATTCCTCTATTATGAACAACATCAGTTGTATTTATTTTGAAGCATTTTAAGTTATACAGTCATTTTTTGTGTATCTTTTGAATTTTTGACATACTAATGATGTGTTAGTTTCAATGAAATTAATACAAGAGCTTCATTTTTCTTAGTTTAATTCTGATTCTCATCTCCTTCCTTTGTTGTCTGCAATCTTTTGTGTTTAGGAATAGAGAGCTTAAACTCAATTATAATCCTTTAAGATTGTATGTTTGGATAGGTTTGCTATTGGAACAAAGAACCAAGTAAATGCTTGTTTACCTTGACTAGGTTGCAAGTTTCACCAGAAGGATATTACAATAAATATGAGAGTTTCTATGAAGAGAGATGTCTATTTGCAAGCTAGATAGATAGATCAGATGTCTTGATAAATGAGTATACTTTGAGTGTCCATGTGTATGTTAAAGTTTAGTTGATACCCAATGGGTAAGTGATTTCTAGGCTTAGATGTTACATATTTTTTTTGTTGCATACCTGGGTTATGCCGATGATTCAATTATTAATCAAATATCTTTTCCCTTTATGTTTAAGAGTTGAAATGGTTTCCCTCACTTGGTTTTTAGGTTCATGTGCTCTATTATTAGCTATTTCATGACCATGAATGCTTGCACATAAGTAGAAGACTAAGGGGTTTTATCTATTATCTAGATTCAGTTGTATGCCTTTACACTGGTACCATATAAAGAATCTGAGGTCCACCCACTTAGGTCTTGCAGAGCCTAAAGAAGAAGAAGGAATTATGCCTTATATTTGTCCCAAGATTAGTAGTCAAGTGCATCCATCATAGGAATTTTCTAGCCTTAGATGTATTGGTCTGGTTTCTTGGTTATTTTAAATCTGTTAAATCAGGAGCCAACAATAAGCGCGTTAAAAAAGATCTCTCTCTATATAAAGACTACATGTTCTAAAATTCATAATGTATTGCATCTACATTTTCTTTTCCATTTCTTAAGTTATAAGTTTTTTTCAAGGTAGGGAACCACTTCAACATCCTTTTCTTAGTTTAGCAGTAATGACATTGTGACAATGAGAATAACTTCGGTGAAGAGTTGAGTGCAAGAAGTTACTACCCTGAACATTCAAGAAACATTCAATAACATGTGAAATAAGGTATTTAAACATGCCTCAACCAATTATGATTTAATTTTGGATCACCTACCTAATTAGTTTGGAATTTTGTTCAGATCAAAAATCATAAAATGTAAGAACAACTGTGCCAAAAAGAGATTAAAAAGATGATTATTGTACACAAAGCTCTTTTAGCACAATTGTTCTTACAATTTTTTGGCTCAATCTCCAACTAGTCAGTATGTGTTTCGAAAAAATATTCATGGACCATGAGTCAAGTAAAAGAGAAATATCAAACTTGAAAAAGATGTACATAAATGCAATTAATTTTTAAACTTCAAATTTATAAATTTACAAAGAGAACCATTGAATTATAAGAAACTATTTTAGTTTGTCCTATTTGAAAATTATAGCTACAAGTGACAATTTTATACCTTTGATTCATAGAGCACAAATAATGGGAATGAAGTATTACAAAAGGTGTAAGCTCAACTGCCCCCCTCCTCCATGTGGATGGAACTATTAATTAGAGAATAGTTACATACATACATACATACATACAAGTCCTACCTAACTATGTCTAAGGTATCTACACATTGGAGGCATACTCCGCCCACTAGGCTACCCACATAACTGTATACATGGCATCAAGACCCTTGAACTACTCACTTTAATGAATATGTAGTTATGCTTTCTAACTTTTTTGATTTAATTGTATTCCTATGACCACTAGTGAGTTTTACTCATCTACTATTACTCTTCACCATCATACATCCACTCAGGCGAATGAGGTGGTTTTCTGTAATTACAATCCTGTAATACCCTAGTGCAACCTTTATGTTGTAGTTTATAGTTAATGTAAGGTTAACCTATATAAGTCCTAGAACTCACTTCTTAAATATAGTTATGTTTATAAGCTTGTGACAATAATCAGTGGGTCTAAATAGACCACTCAAGTTAATGCTAGCTTGGAATAGTTGATTGTTCATTTTATTGTACCTAATATGATGATAGTTCTACAGGAATTTGTAATCAACCCAACTAATTAACAACTAGACCAATTGAACTAGGTTATGGCTTTTCACTTTGCATGGGTTGAGTGAGCTTTTTAATTTTATTATTTGGATTCTGGAATATGTATGTAGCTAGAACAATTTTTCTGGTTTGCTAATATGTAATAAGAACCTTAAAAAAGATCTCTCTCTCTCTCTCTCTCTCTCTCTCTATATATATATATATATATATATATATATAAATACTAAAAGTTTTGCATCTATTGCATCTGCATTTTCTTTTCCATTTCTTAAGTTATAAGAGTGTTTCAAGGTTGGGAATCTTTTGCATGGTTTAGAGGTAACGTCATTGTGGCAGTGAGAATAACTTCAGTGAAGAGTTGAGTGTAAAGAGTTACTACCCTAAACACTTCAAAAATATTCAATAAACATTCAATAACATGTGAAATAAGGTATTTAAACATGCCCCTACCAATTATGATTTAATTTTGGATCATCTACTTGATTAGTTTGGAATTTTGTTCTCACCAAAAATCATAAAATGTAAAAACAACTATGCCAAAAAGAGTGTAAAAAGATGATTATTGTGCATAATGATTTTTTTTAGTTCTTTTGGAACAATCATTCTTACAAAATATTGGCTTAATCTCCAACTAGTAAGTATGTGTTTTGAAAAAATATTCTTGGACCATGAGTCAAGAAAAAGAGAAATATCAAACTTGAAAAAGATGGACATAAATGCAATTAATTTTTAAACTTCAAATTTATAAATTTTCAAAGAGAACCATAGAAATCTAAATTTTCAAAGAGAACCATAGAATTTATAAATACTTCAGAGATTCAATAGGTTGCAAGTTTATTGAGGAGGATATCAGGTAAGAATGAGATTTAAGTTGAACATTGATGTCTATTTACAAGGTGAATGGATAGATCATATATCTGAATATATGAATAAGTATTAGATATCCAAAATGCATGAGGGAGATTCATGAATTGCCCAATGGATCAGGCACTGATAAGCTACAGAATCATTAGTTTGTTGTCTATACTTGGTTTTCATCCACTTTCCCCACCCACATAAAATCAAAATCAAATTCAAATCATCTTTATATTTTATGTTGAAGAGCTAGAATAGTTTAACCCTCACTCAACTTGTGCATTCCATAGAGTTGTAATTTGCTACTACACTTCTTTGTTACTGCATAGGTTATTAGGAGAAATAAGGGCTTTTATCTACTTTGAATAGATTTAGGAATATGTTTTGCACTGGTACCATATTAATTGGATCTGAGGTTCACCCACCTAGGTCTTGCAGAGCCTGAAGTGAAGAAGGAGTTATGCCTTATAATTGGCCCAAGACTGTAGTTAGGTGCATTCATCATAGGAATTTTCTAGCCTTAAATGCATTGGTTTGGTTTCTTGGTCATTTTCAAAACTGTTAAACTAGGAGCCAACAAAATAGCGACTCTGCTGGGGACTATATTGAATTAGATTCAAGACAAACCTTGAGAATTTGAAAAGAAGAGATTCAATACAATAGGAGAAGTGCATTAAAAAGTTTCAACAGTAAGTTCTCTGATGTTCTTTCCAGTTTTCTTACTCCAAATTGTGCACCCCAGTGAAGTTTTATCCATTTGGAGTAGTAGCTTTGAGGTTGAATGCAGATTGTGTTGTTCTTAAGTTTCATTTTCAATCAGTTCAACCGGATCTTGTTTTCAAAGTGCTATTGCAAAAAGTTTCAGAGTCAAGAATCAATTCATGAAGTGCTTTCTCTTTTCAAGGTGTTAGTGATCTGCAAGTTTTCCATATTGAAAGTCTGATTCAGAGTGTATAAGTGGTAAATTGTTTCTAATCTTTTCTCACTAAGTGTGAGTGACAACTCTGAAGTAAGTCTCTGTACTAGTGCATGTTTTGTCTTAATATCAAAGGCTTTTAGTATTTCTGGGCAGATCTAGTTTGTTGAGAAAGAGAAATTATAAGTTTCTTGATTAATGGTTTATGTGGTTGCTTGTATCTGCTAAAGAAATTCATTTCAAAGGGTGAATCACTGTTGTGATTTCATTTTCCTCTTCAAGGAGGTGGAAACTCTACAAAGGACTTTATCTATGGTGTGAAGGATTTCATATTTGCACCCTATGCCAATCAGTAGATCTAAGGTTTCAGACAACAACATATAAAGGTATTTTAGTTTTCATGTTTTTGTCATTCATGAAAGTTAAATGGTAGAAATGGATGCCTCCATCTAGTGGTTTCAGCACTAGGAAAACAGAGGTAGGAGTTTTAAAATTCTAATTGATGGATTCTGAGTTTAGATCTAAAAATGATAGACCAACTCTTGAAAGTATTCATGAAGATATTGCTTGGCTAAAAAGAGAAATTCATAATGAGATTGTCATTGACATAAGAAATACAATTGGTGATATCATGGGTCTTAATGGATTTCAAACTTACATGAAGTTTAAATCAATAGTTATGAATCTTGATGAATCCTTTAGACCAGAGAAGTCTTCATGGCCAATGGTGCTCTGAGAAGTTTCTATGCCACATTCAGTTCATTGGTTAGCCAAGTCAAGGTTTGAAAGGATTATTAAATTCCAAGATATTATCACAAAAATTGAATGTGCTTTGAAGGCTAATGAGCCTAATGTTAGTGAATGTAATGAGTCTGTTGAAAGTGATATTGAAGATGAAGAGTCTCAACTTTATGAATCAGAGGATAGTAATCAGCAGTATGATAATATGCATAATGTCGATTCATCTTTTTATAATGATGAGTATAAGGATGATGGAAAGTATAACAGTAGTAATAGTTCTTCTTCTAGTGATGAAAGTAAATGTTCTAAGATACCAGTTGTTGAGGTGTTTTCTAAGGAAGAAGATCTATGGTATGATTAGAATTCTGATTTTTCACAATGTATTACTAATAAGTCTATTGTTGTAAATGTGCCAAGCCATCCAAATAATAATCACAACCAAGGAGAAGAAACTAGGGATGAAGTCTTGTTAAGTGTTGACGAGATTTCTAATTTGTTGGCTCACGATTTTGAAAGGTATGCTAATCTATCCAAGGATGCTTGTACTTTTCCATGTTTTCCAATTCCTTATGGTGAAGTCATTTCCCCTAAATTTGATGTTGAAGAAGATGTAGTTTTAGAATATGCTCTGTCAAGTTTGGGAGGTGTATGTGATGGTAATCCGTACATCAATGCACATGACAACTTCTACGTTGAGGATGAAAATATAGAGATATGGTCTATTGCTGGTTCATTGTCTTTTTATTTTCATGAGGCCGAGATACATTTAGATTGCTCATATGACAAGGAAAGAAATAGTAATGAATTAGTTTATCCTAGTGAGCTATTTGAAGAAATTTTTGATACGGATCAACATATTGTTAGAATGCAATTTCATGATAATTCTTGTGATTTGGGATCTAATAATTTGTTGGAATATGAAGAAAATGCAAAATATATTCAGTTTGATTTATGGTGTACTAATGTTACAAGTGAGGAGAAATCAGATTCTACATGCTCTTCACATCCGGAGGCATAAGGTGAGTTACAATTTGACTCATGTAATTTGTTGAATGGAGTAGAGTATCAAACTTTTGTCTTTTTGATTGAAGGAATCCATCATTTAGTTAGTGGTGATCAAATTCAATTTGATGTCAGTTGTTATGATCAGACTGATTCATATTTTCATAGTGAGCAAGATGAAGAAAGCATGCCTGATTTTTATACACACTATGAAGATGATGATAGTTTTGTTTTGCCTAATGAGTTTATTGCAAATGTTGATATGTTGGGTGAAACAAAGAAGCATGAGAATTTCAGTTTACCTCAAGAAGATGTAGATGAAAATCAAGTATATGATAGAGGTAAACAATTTTGCTGAAGTTTGGTGGCCCAAGGTCATCATGTGTACATAATAGTTGCAGTTGTTTTTGTTTTCAATAAAGCTGTTCGAGAGAAGTTTTGAAATTTTTGGGAATGGTCTGCTTCTACCAGAGATTTGAATCCTTTCCATGCCCACAAGGGGCATGCATCCCCAGACAGAGCCACTGTTGGGACTAAAAATTGCATGGTCAATTTAGAGTACTATTGAGAATTCGAGCCCTACGAGCGCTTTTAAATGAGATTGTACCTGGTTGAAACTTTGAGCCCCAAGTTGTGTTTCATGATTCTAACACCTTTCATTTAGTGTTTCTATGTGTTCCATGAAGTTAAATTGACATTTTGAACTATTCCGCGAAGTCCCATTTTGAGCTCGTGTCAAAATTTGCAATTCTGCCCAAGTGTCAAATAACGACTAGAGGCCCAGTTTGCATTTGAATATATTTTACCCAAGAATGTTTCATGACCTGCTACTTTTGGAATGTTTAGTATGCATATCAAAGAACCTATATTCCAATTTTCAAGTCATTTTGAATCCTTTTGACTAGGTTTTGAACCCCTTGAATTTGGTCATTTACTATTTTGTGCATTTGTGTAGTTCACAATTATGGGAAGCCCTATTCGACCAATGATATCTTTGACCTAGTTGACCCAAATGAAGAAATTATTTTTAAATTGTGTTCCAGGGGCTAGACACTTCATATGTTCCAATTTTGAGATCATGACAAATCCATTTGATCAGTTTGCTAACATGATTAAAAACCTAGTTTGCATTGTTTTATTACAGCTAAGGTATCTAGATTGATCCATACCTCTATTCGGCACGTTATAACTTTGATCCTGTGATTGGTAGGCCTAAATGGATTGTACCATTGTGTTATGTCCTAGAAATCCTTGAAGTATGCTAGTTCTTAAGTCATGAAGAATCCATCTACATACTTTCTTATGTCTGTCCGTTTGCAAAAAATTACTATTTGACATATTTGCCAATTAAAAATTTCCAAGTGCCTATTTTTAGAAATTTTCCAAATGCATCTTGGTGATTAGTCATGAGCCCAAAACATAGAATTATATTCTCCTCATGGCAAAGAACCTGTATCCTAGTTTTCAAAACCTTAAATGATCAATAACCCAGTTTATAGTGTCGAACCCGAGCCCAGTTTATGTTTTTTAACACTGTTTGCCTGTAGGGTAATTGTAGTATGGATGTTCAGCAATTAAAATATTTTGACTGGGAATTTGTCATGGGATGAGAATTTTCAGTATGGTAGAGTGTGTAGGATTGAACACTCATGCCAATTTTTGTGGCTTGGTTACTTGATTGAATCAGTTTTTAAAGCCAGCTGGTGAGTCTCCAGACACAAATTCACAATTTGGAAATTTGATTAAAAGTGAGTTTTAAATAATGAATTGATGATTGAATTTGAATTCGGTCAATTTGAGATGTCCAATGGGGTCAAGTGACAAATATGAGGATGCCAATTATTTGTAAGGAAATTTTTTTTTAGTCAGTCCCGCTTTGGGGTCTGACTAATTTCTTCAGGCATGGGTGATTGGGAATATTAAATAAACATTATTATAATTCAAGTTATTTGAATACATGATTAAAGTTCTCAAATACATTGAAAGAGTGTCTATATGATGAAAACACCCTATGACGTTAAAGGATTTTTTGAGAGGCAATGTAGTTTCATTTTTAATTTAAAAAAATGAATGAGTGACTCTTTGTAGAAGTCAAAGGAAAAAAACATTCACATAAATAAAAAAAGCAGCCCCATCTTGAAGCCATGAGCAGTTGGGGAGCCGCCTTTGAATCAGCAAAGAAAGTAGAGCTGCTTGCAAAGAAAGAACTAGTAATGGAGACTCCAAACATCTATTATACAAGTGGAAGATCAATAGATAGAAGCATAGATAGTAGCATCTGAGCAAGATATGATTGGAAGGGCAGAGCCACCAAATTTAATAGGAAAGAGATCTAAAAAGATTTCTGGAGCTAAACCTTTGGCTAAGGCCAATGGTTTCCAAAAGGATAGCATGCAAGTTGCAACACAACTTCCAAAATCTAAAAGCTTTTCCCATAGAGATGACTCATCTCTATCTCAAGAAAATATTTTGGTCAAGTCATCAGATACCAATAAGCCAGTTCAGATCAATCAGGATGCAGAGCTGGTAGAATCAGTTGTTAATGAACTTGTAAAGCTTTCCTTGCCTAATGATAATAACCAAAAAAATGAGAGACTATCAGATTATCCTACAAAGGAGGATAAAATGGATGTTGTATCCAATTCTACAACTGGCAACTTGCAGGGAAAAACATTTGACACATCTTTACCATTAGTGAATATTATTGATTCTTTGGAAACACTAGAGTTGGATCATGGGGCTATTGGATGCAATTTCTAAATAGAGAGGGACATTGACTCACGCCAAGTAGGAGAGTTAGAGAATGTAAGCCCACACATATTGGGAAAAACATAAATAAGTCAAGAGGTAGCAGCCAAGTGGAAGGCATGTTAGTTGCAGGGTAGCCCACAACTTGGAAAAAGAGTTTCAATGTATGTAATTGCTAATTGATGTCTATGAGCCACTCATGAAGAATTTGAAATTGTCACTAGAGAAAGCCATAAAAATATTAGAGCCATGCAAAGGTGGATACATGAATAAGAATAAATGTAGGGTTTGTGGAATATGTACAAAATTGATTTTGTAAAAATAAAAGCTTTACCCACAGTGAATCCATAGGGGAGATTAACAAGTTACATGCCTCATTAAAAGAGTAGGTCAAAGCCACCGCATGTGAAGAAAAGCCACCACAATGTGCTCTGTGATTTTCTTGCTTTTAATTTCCTTCCCCATTTCTATTTCCAATCTCTCGGAGCTCAGAAGCAAGTGTACAACCCAAAGTTGAATATGATTGACAATGATCTCCAATCTCAACTGTATCTGAGTTTGATGAAGGCGTTTGAAGCTATAGGGTGCCCAAACATTTCAAAACTATGCAAGGATAGAGGAAGGCGGTATCAAAATTTGAAGCACCAGAGAACAATAGGAAAACCATTGAAGTCATATATATCCCACATGCAGCTGGCGGCTAAATTTTAAAAGTTTAAATACTATCTAACACATAACACATTGTGTCTTAAAGGGTTGAGCTTTTGGAAGCCACGTGATGTAAGGAGGGACCCACCTTGGTCGACTAGCCGGAGGTAATAAATGCAAAATTTTGAATGAAAAAGAAAAAATGATGACATGGCACGCACAAAATGGAGATTGCACGAGATTCAGACATGTGTCACGATCTGACGGTCAACACATGCCCGCATTATGAAAGTGCTCGACTGATTAAAAATATGAGATTGTGGGCATGTACCACGTGGCAACGGGCCCTAGTGGAACTGACATGGCAAATGTATGTTCCAGCAGCCAATCAGAGGCCACCACGTGGCACTTAGTCAATAGAAGTTTGACCTCAAATTTTGAGGATAAAGGAAAAATTTGGAAATAATAGAAAGTAATATTTTATTATTTTTCAAATGGTTGCACGTTCAAAGGGATTTTAAAT
This sequence comes from Cupressus sempervirens, assembly GCA_028749045.1. Classification (NCBI taxonomy): domain Eukaryota; kingdom Viridiplantae; phylum Streptophyta; class Pinopsida; order Cupressales; family Cupressaceae; genus Cupressus; species Cupressus sempervirens. The sequence goes on along the minus strand of CM053786.1, from coordinate 89,152,522 downwards.
AAAAAAAAACATTTATTCTAAAGTTCAGTCCTCAGACCTTTATAAATATTTGATTTTTAATTTTTTTTTAAAGGTTGCAAGTCACAACACCCTAGCAGAGGAGTATTTTTCAAATAGAGATTTTGGAGGTTCATGGTAAGAAAAACATACAATGTTATATATCACCGGAACCGAGAGAATAGTTTTTGCACAGAATGTCACTGGTTCATGCTATGGGAGGTTTTCTCTTAGAGTTTGATCTACATGTTTTATGAGGTGTTTCAATTCACCAGTTGCAGAATTCAGTGAAAAAACATCATAAAAGTGTTTAGTGATTCTTGTATCAAATAATTTTTAGTTTTTGTGATGTTTTTTCTTTAATTTGATAAATTGGCACATATTTGGGTTTATTAGCAGATCTTTGTCTTTTGCTGAGATATTTTGCATTTGGAAAGGAAAAATAGAAAGGATATGATTAGCAGTTGGGGGATTTGATTCACCCATGGAAGAGAGAGATTAGAGAGAGTTTTTTCTTTGCTAGGAGAGGGAATTTTAAGTGGACACATGTCAGGCATAGATCAGATTTGGGAATTCATCTTCTCCTATATATTTCTTTCTTTCATTCATTGTAAGGGTTGGAATTTTGGAAAGTTTTCTTTGGAATGAAAACACTTAGCATAATTGGCTTTGGAATTGGTGAAACCTACATGGAAGATCTGGGATGTGCTAGTTCCAGACCATGAAGCTTTTCTTTGGCTGTGATACCCCCTTCCCATCCCATCAATTTCTCATTCCCACCATTTGCTCTCTTGTATGACAACATTTTTTCATTGTATAGTCTGGTTTATTAGGTTCTTTGTGAGTTAATTTCATGCATTTTTATGTATTGTTTCAAGGAAATCAATACAAAGAACAACAAGGGTTGAGTTTCATTTTAAATCTTGTCTCCATTCTCAGTGAGTTGTAATGTTTTATGATCTTTGAACAAAGAGCTTAGGTCATAGTCGTAGTCCTTTAAGGCTGTATGTTGCTTCATTGTTGCTTGTAATTTAAGGAATTATGTAAATGCTTTAGAGATTCAATAGGGTTGTAGGTTGATTGAGGAGGATATCAGGTAAGAATGAGATTTAAGTTGAACATTGATGTCTATTTACAAGGTGAATGGATAGATCATATATTTGAATATATGAATAAGTATTAGATATCCAAAATGCATGAGGGAGATTCATGAATTGCCCAATGGATCAGGCACTGATCAGCTACAGGATCATTAGTTTGTTGTCTATACTTGGTTTTCATCCACTTTCCCCACCCACATAAAATCAAAATCAAATTCATATCATCTTTATATTTTCTATTGAAGAGCTAGAATAGTTTAACCCTCACTCAGCTTGTGCATTCCATAGAGTTGTAATTTTCTACTACACTTCTTTGTTACTGCATAGGTTATTAGGAGAAATAAGGGCTTTTATCTGCTTTGAATAGATTCAGGAATATGTTTTTCACTGGTACCATATTAATTGGATCCGAGGTTCACTCGCTTAGGTCTTGCAGAGCCTGAAGTGAAGAAGGAGTTATGCCTTATAGTTGGCCCAAGACTGTAGTTAGGTGCATTCATCATAGGAATTTGCTAGCCTTAGATGCATTGGTCTCATTTCTTGGTCATTTTCAAAACTATTAAATTAGGAGCCAACAGTTGGGAACCACTTCAATATCCTTTGCATGGTTTAGAGGTAATGTCATTGTGGCAGTGAGAATAACTTCAGTGAAGAGTTGAGTGTAAGGAGTTACTACCCTAAACATTTCAGAAATATTCAAGAAACATTCAATAACATGTGAAATAAGGTATTTAAACATGCCTCAACCAATTATGATTTAATTTTGGATGACTTACCTAATTAGTTTTGAATTTCTCTCTCACCAAAAATCATAAAATGTAAAAATAACTATGCCAAAAAGAGTGTAAAAGTATGATTATTGTGCACAATGATTTTTTTTAGTTCTTTTGGCACAATCATTCTTACCAATTTTTGGCTCAATCTCCAAGTAGTTAGCATGTGTTTTGAAAAATTATTCTTGGATTGTGAGTCAGGAAAAAGAGAAATATCAAAATTGAAAAAGATGTACTTAAATGCGATTAATTTTTAAACTTCAATTTTATAAACTTACAAAGAGAACCATAGAATCATAAGAAACTATTGTGGTTTGTGCTATTTTAAAATTATAGGTACAAGTGATAAAGTTATATACCATTGATTCAGAGAGCACAAATAATAGAAATGAAGTGTTGCATAAGGCACAAGTTATATACCTTTATTATCCTACTATCTATTATCCTATATTTACTAGAAGATATAACTTTATAAACCATTTTTTTTTTTGGCTCATAGCATTAGACTGTCATCCTTTGATACTATTTTGTGGTTGAATTTTTTTATTCAATGCATACTATGATTAATTTTTTTTACATGGCTAGAATCTTTATAAATATTTGTATAGCCATAACCAAGTCCTATGGAACATGGGACAAAACCATTAGCAAATCACCATACCATATCCCTACACATGTAACCAAACCCATATAAGGATTGACAACATAGCTAGAAGATCTTCCATTCATATTTTAGTTGGTGGGTATTTTGACACAACATACATTGAACTTGTTTAGAACAACCTTTTTCTACTAAAACAACTCCAAATTTGCATAATTCCATAAAATAATGTACCATTCCTAATTGTCAATTTGCTGGCCATCTACTAGTTTAGTAGGCCATATTTGGTAATTGTCAATTTACTAGTCACCTACTAGTCTAGTAGACCATATTTAGTTAGTAAGATGGAGTTATGGCATGTTAGGAAGCCCTAGAAAAAAGCTAAAGACCTTCATGGCCTTAACTATATTCTATGCTTACTACTACACTTCCAATGGTCTGGGTTTTAGCAATATGTTCAATTTTATTGTCTAAAATTTTAAGGATGGTTACTTAATATTAATTTAATAGTGCGTGCTTGTTGTGACTAACCATTAAATAATTATGGTTGAAACTATTTATCAACTTAATAGTTAGTTATGAAAGTTAAGATTAATTGACTTGTCGATTCATTAAGGGTGTACAATTTTATCAAGTTACTAAATAAAATATATTCATGGGTGTGACAATCTATCAATTAACTAAATGAAAGAAAATAGTAAATCACAGGGGTTGTCAAGAAATTGTTTAAAAAAAATTGTGGTTATGAATGATTATCAATTTATGGATATAATATGAACTCTTACACATTATAGAAGATAAAAGCATAGAAATCTTAGAATTACCTTATTATCTAGTAACTATCCCAGTAATAAACTTCTCTAAAGTGTGAGTTAGGGATAGTGAGAGCCTCTAGTAATTGTAGAAGGATATGGACATTAGGCTCTTCACCCACACTTTTGTTAACTTTCCTACTCAATACATTCCAAAGAGAATGCACATGCAAAGCCCATTTTCTTACCTCCTAGTTTTTAATGCCTATTAAAAATCTATTTGGATGTATGAAAAAATCTGGCGGAGAATGAATACTATATCATCTCCTACTTGTCTAAAATACTTGTTGAGAAAATTAGAGAGGTTTTTTTTTAATTTTTATATGGGATGAGGCAAGACTAACAAAGCCTCTGTAGCAATGGACAAATTATAGTGGAGAAGCAAATTGACATAGAGCTTTGGGTCAAAATTAGAAGAGCCTAATGTTTGCAATGTACATTGGTGCAATTTTTTTTAAAAAGACAAAAAAGCAGAGGAATTTCCCACCAAGCCATTTTTATTCGGGCAACTTCCCTTTCCTCCTATCATATTGAAAGAAAGTGCCAAAACAATGATTATGGTAATGTATATGGCAGAAATTTTAGCCACTTTTTCTATGTAATGCTAAATTTCTTCTTCCTTTAGGATTTGAACTTGTGTTTACTAGTTCTAGGTAACATTTGTAAGCAACTCTATATTTTTATAGTGTTCTTATTCTTGCTTTGAATCATTGCAAGCAACATATTGTTGAAAAAGGGTTATTGATCATATCGCCATCTTGTTAGTATCAAAGGAAAGTTTGAAGGGAGGTTTCCAAATAGAAGAGGATGAGAATGAAAGTTAATCCATGAACCCTTACCTTAAATGACACTGAAGATCTTCCTCATGAATTTGAAGCCTCCTGCCCATACTTTGCCGCATGAATAAATGAAGTTTCACTTTGTTTTTTCTATTTATATCACCGACAATGTCAAAAATTTGATGATAAAATTTCCTTCCATTGAAATTTATACGATAAACTTAACTATCATCAAAATTTTGATGTTATTGGGATCATATTAAAAAAAAAAAGATTTGACAAGCCAAATTGGCTCGCCGTAAAAAAATTTGGTAAAAAATGCAACCCAAATGTACTAGTGTCTAGATCCTTGTGCTGGAAATGGAAAGGAGTAACTGAGAGGGGAGAGGTGAATCAATTACCACAAAAAATAAATCCAAAGATCGCTAAAGATGTCAATACAATACAAAACAAAAACTTTGCTAAAACTAAAATACTTCTATAACTTGGTTAACATAGGAACACTAGGTTTATACTTGTTGGAAATATAGATGGAGTAACTGAGAGGGGGGGTGAATCAGTTACCACAAAAACAAATCCACAGATCCCTTAGATGTCTTAAATAACTAGTTACTACTGTCACTCGGTAGCCACACAGAAAAATGTTGTAACTCGGTAGATGAATTGTGTATTGACTTTTTACTAATCCTTAAGCATTCACAATTATTAACATGCATGCAAATGTAAATAACATGAACACAAGAGACACTAGATTTAATGTGGAAACCCAACATGAGAAAAACCGCCAAGTAACTAGCTACCAATTTTCACTCTTCTGAAGTGAGCCCTATTAGGATCCAACCTTGTTAAAGGTTACAAAACACACTATTAGGTGTGACCCTGTTAGAGGATTTAATCACCCTAATAGGAGTGGCCTTGTTAGAGGAATTTAGAACAATTCAATAGAACTATCCACCTTGTTAGAGGATTTACAAAATGACTGTTAAACCAACTCTGTTAAGAGATTTAGGAATTATTGCTACAATGGTGAGAAAGTAACCATAAGTGACCTTAATGAGATGCAACTAAACTTTTCTGTTATAGATCTTTGTTTTGCTTCAATAGATCCTCATTGATCAAATATAGCTTTGTTGCTTCTGATCCTTCTTCAAAATTTGCTCACACTTTCTCTTCACAATCAACTCACTTGCATACTCGCTCATTCATACATCCATTCATACATTAGAATTCAAAACTTGACCTTTTATTTATACATTACAAATTGTCAAGTTGGCTCATTTACAAGTTACATTTATCAATAAACCATAAATCAGTCGGTACAAACATTACACGAAACAAATAAACTTTATTTCCCAAAACAATGAAATCCTTCATTGGCCAACCCATCTTGGTAAACACTGCTCTTGAAATAATTTCCAGTGTTAACCAAGTGAAGCTTAGTAAAAACTACAAACTCTACAAAATCCTTTGGAGATTGAGTGAACTTGGTAAGAACTAACTTTCCTTTGTTGACCTTGTGAGCTCAGTAGAAACTGATTTTTTCCATAGAAGCCTTTAGCAACCAAGTGAGCTCGGTAGAAATTGTCTTCATAGTGTAATATCTAGAAATGCTCGGTAAAATTTGTAATCCACTTTGCTAACCTTCTAAGCTTGGTAGACTCTATCTTTTGCTTTGCTGACTAGTTGAGCTTGGTAGACTCCAACTGTTAACTGATATGACATTTGTGTAACATCAAAGACAACACACAATTGAACAATTGTATCCAACAATTTCCCCTCTTTGACATTGATGGCAACACAACATGTCATAGCAGAATGAAATTTGAGAACAAGTATTTTTCTAAAAAAATGTTTCCTCCCTCTTACATTTCATTCTACAAACTTCTTAAATATAGTAATCTCCCTCTGTGAAGGAATTACATAGCTTCTTTACACACATCAAACTCTTCACAAATAGATTCAAATTTTAGAAAGATATGATAGTATACTCTCCCTCTTTGACAACACATGCCAAAGAGAACACAAACCAAATGAATAGAAATGTACCTTATGTACTGATTAATATGCAATATTTCCATGATTATTCTACATCAACTGAAAGATCTTCAACTTGATACCTGTTGATGCATTACTAAATCTTCCTTTTAGTGAGCTTCAGATAGGGGAATGATCCCTAACTTACCTCTTAGATACAAGAATGTATCCTTAGGTAAAGGCTTGGTGAATATGCTAACAATTTATTCTTTTGTATGGACATATTCCAATCTGATCTCCTTATCCTGCACCAATTCTCTAACAAAGTGATACTTTATTGCAACGTGCTTAGTTTATTGAATGCATAACTGGATTTTTAGACATATTAATTGAACTTGTATTGTCACAAAACATAACAAAAAGTTCTTTGATTTCCTCCTTCATACCTTCCAATAATTGTTTGAACCAAACAATATTAGAACAATTTATTGCTGCTGCAACATACTCTACTTCTGTTGTGGATTGGGATGTACAATTTTGATTTTTTGGAGTCCAAGAAATCGACCTTTTTCTAAGAAAGAAAGCTCCTCCACTTGTACTCTTTCTGTCATCAACATTTCTTGCCCGATTCACATCAGGAAAAACTTTCAAATCCAGATTACCTCCAAATTTGTACCATAATCCATAATATTTAGTGCCTTTCAAATATCTCATGATCCTTTTGATTGCCATCATGTGATTTTCTCTTGGTTTTTCTGAAAATCTTGCTACAATACGATCTGCAAGGGCAATATCTAGCCTTGTATGCACTACATACTACAACTTTCCAATCATAGATCTATACAATGTCTAATCTACCTCCTTTGATTCACCATCCTTGGTAAATTTCAATCTAGTATACATAGGAGTACCAACTAGTTTGCAGTCTTCTATACCAAACTTTTTCTATATCTCCTTGATGTATTTAGACTGAGTGATGTAGATGCCATTCTTACTCTGCTAAATTTGAAGACCAACAAAGAATTTGATCTCACCAAACATTGACATCTCAAATTCCTTGTTCATTTTCTTTAAAAATTCTTTGCAAAGATCATCATTCCCTATGAACAAAGTAGCATCTACAAATATTTCTGCCAAAACAATCTTATTATCTGGTCCTTCCTTGATATACAAGCTACTGTTATCATTAGTTCTCTGAAAATCAATCTGAATAAGATAGTTATGTAATCTTTCATACGATGCTCTGGGGGCTTGTTTCAGACCATACAATGCTTTGTGTAATTTGTAGACCATGTCCTTCTTGTCTGGATCAACAAAACCTTCAGGCTATTCAATGTAAAATTCTTCATCCAGTATACCATTGAGAAATGTTGACTTGACATCCATTTGATAAACCTTAAATCCTTTGTATGCAGCATATGCAAGTAAGGTTCCACACCTTCCAATCTTGCAATAGGAGCAAAAGTTTGTCCATAGTCTATTCTTTCTTCTTGAGAGTATCCTTTGCATACTAGTCTAGCTTTGTTCCTTGATACCTTACCATCTTCATTCAACTTATTTTTAAATACCCACTTAGTTTCAATCACATTTTTGTCTTTAGGCCTAGGTACAAGTGTCCATGCTTTGTTTTTCTCTATCTGCTCTATCTCTTCATTCATAGCCTCAATCCAACTTTCATTTGCTAATTTATCTTTGACACTTCTTGGTTCAAAATCAACAAGTAAACAAGGACCTTTCAACTTATTTCTTGTCATAGTACCTTCATATTTGTCTCCAATGATCTGATCTAATGTATGATGTCTCTTGACATATTTAGCTAATACAGGTTCCTTTCCTTTTGAACACTTTGCATTCTCATCCTCTTGTACTTCAATTTTGGTTTTGGCTGCACTATCTACTTCTTAGGTCCTTCAGGCTCGGTAGGCATTGGCTTAGTAGCATCAAAATATGACTCAAGTTCCTGTAGCTTGGTTTGAACTTCTTGCAACTCGATTACTGAAGACTTAGGAGTGGAAGATTCCTAATTGACAGGTGTATCTACCACTATATCAGGTTCATTGAAAATGAATCTCCTATAGTCTTCTGGTTCCCTTTTGCTTTCTTCTTCAGTTCTTTTTGCAAACTCACTAACTTTCACATGTGCACTTTCTATGACTTTGTGAGTAGACAAATTCAAACATCTATATGCTTTACTCTTGCAAGAATATCCCAAAAATATTCCTTCATCACCCTTCACATCAAATTTACCTTTCCTAGATTCTTTCAAAATGTAACATTTGCTTCCAAATATTTTTAGGTAACTTACATTGGGTTTATAGCCATACCATAACTCATAGGGGATTTGGAATGAATCCTTCTTTAGCTGTACTCGGTTCAAGGTATGAATTGCAGTGCTGATAGCTTCCTTCTAGTATTTGATAGCAATGTTCTTTTCAATCATTAAGGTTCTTGCACAGTCCATGATAGATTTGTTCCTCCTTTCAGCTATTCCATTTTTCTTGGGAGTTCCAGGTGTTGAGACCTATCTCTTGATTCCCCTTTCAATGCAAATGTTATTGAACTCATGGGAAATGAATCCATCACCTCTGTTTGACCTCAAACATTTTAGTCTTTTGCTTGTTTCCTTTTCTACTTTGGCCAAATACCATTTAAACTTCTCAAATGCTTCTAATTTCTCTCTCAGGTACATGACAATCATCATTCTTAAGTAATCATCAACAAAAAGAATGTAAATTTTTTCAATAGTATAGCTTTCAATTCTAATAGGTCAACACAAATCAGTATGCACAATTTTTAAAACTTCTTCAGACTGATAGTTCTTACTTTTAAAGCTAGTCTTTCCCATCTTACCAATTTGATAGTTCTTGCATAGACCAACCTCGGGTTTCTTTACATTAGGAATACCTCTTACTTTTCTAAATTTGCTTATTTTCACAAGGTTATCAAAGTTCACATGACACAATCTCCTATGCCATAACCAACTTTCTTCAGCTTGAGCAATAAAACATGAACATTCACCAAGTTCAAGATAGAACAAGTTACCTTTTGTCCGTGTGCCTGATCTAATCAACTTTCCTTTGTCATCCAACAGTCTTGCTTTTCCATGCATGAATTCCACTTTGAATCCATTATTGAGTAGCTATGCCACACTCAATAGATTGTGTTTTAGTCCTTCTACCCAATATGCATTATCAAATACAAGCTCTTTGGTTAGTGAGATTCTTCCTCTTCCTTTTATGCAACAAGGTTCATTATTACCAAACTTCACACTACCACCATCATAGTCTTCAAAATGTTCAAACTTTGTTTTATCACCAATCATATGATGAGAGCAACCACTATCTATGATCCATGTATCATTTTTTCTCACATGAGAAATAAGTGCCATTTCCTCATCATTATTGGACTCATCTTTCATAGCAATGTACACAATTTCATCTTCTTCTTCATCATCAAAATCATCAGAATCCTTAGACATGAAACATGTTTTCTTACCTTTGTCCTTGAATGATTTGAAGTCTTTCTTACCATTACATTTGTGACCTTTCTTCTCATCCTTGTTCTATTTATTTGGGCACCTAGCAACAATATGTCCAATTTCTTCACAAGAAAAATAGACTAGAGGAACCTTACCTTTGTATTTTCCTTTGCCTCTAGAATATTTCCTTGCTAATAGAGCTTCAACCACCTCAAAATAATTGTCTGAACTCTATTTTGATTCTTCTTCACTTTCTAACTGAGAATCGTTTATCTTCTTACCTTTCTCCTTGAGTGAAAGCTTGGCTTCAAATGTTGATTCAATGTTCTTGGTAGCTGGAACATAGTTATCTAGCTCAAATACAGTCAATCTTCCAACTATGGCCTCTAAATTTATCTTATGATTTGCTTCACATTTTCTTTCTTGAATTGCAGAAACTTTGATTGCATAAATGGGAAGTAATGTTCTAAAAACTTTACTTATAACTGTTTCCTCCTTGATATCTCCTCCAGAAGCTTTGATTGCACTAACACTTGTTTTGACTCTTTCAACATATTTTGTAATGTTTTCAGCCTCTCTTATCCTCATTTAATCAAATTGTCCTCTTAGATTTTCTACTTTGGCTCATCTCACATTATCATCTCCTCCATAGATATCTTTTAGCTTGTTCCAAATTTCAAATTTTTTTTTTGCAGTCCTTGACATTATCAAATTCTTCATAGCTTAGGGAAAATGCAATGTCTATCATCATGGTGTTATGATTCTTCTTCTCAACAATGTCATTAGTAGATAATGTGCCAGAAGGAGTTACATATGCTTCATCAAGATATTTCAATCCCGTGTTTCCAATGGAAGTCATATGGAGTCTCATGAGACCTTGCCATGCTGAAAAGTTATCCTTGTTAAGCCTTGGAATTTCCCTCTTGTAAGACATCTTGATCTTTATCTTAGATCCTTGAAATCTTTCCTGCAAGCACCAAAAGCTCTGATACCAATTGTTGGAAATATAGATGGAGTAATTGAGACAGGGGTGAATTAGTTACCACAAAAAAAAATCCACAGATCCCTTAGATGTCTTAAATAACTAGTTACTGTTGTCACTCGGTAGCCACACAGAAAATTGCTATAACTTGGTAGATGAACTGTGTATTAACTTGTTACTGATCCCTAAGCATTCACAATTATTAACATGCATGCAAAAGTAAATAACATGAACACAAGAGACACTGGATTTAACGTGGAAACCCAATATGGGAAAAACCATCAAGTAACTAGCTACCAATTTTCACTCTTCTAAAGTGAGCCCTGTTAGGAGCCAACCCTATTAAAGGTTACAAAACACATTGTTAGGTGTGACCCTATTAGAGGATTTAATCACCCTAATAGGAGTGGCCTTGTTAGAGGACTTTAAAACAATTTAGTAGAATTGTCCACCTTGTTAGAGGGTTTACAAAATGGCTGTTAGACCAACTCTATTAAGAGATTTGGGAATTACTGCTACAATGGTGAGAAAGTAACAATAAGTGACCTAAATGAGATGCAACTGAACTTTTCTATTATAGATCTTTTTTCTACTTCAATAGATCCTCACTAATTGAATACAACTTTGCTACTTCTGAGCCTTCTTCAAAATTTGCTCACACTTCCTCTTCACAATCAACTCACTTGCATACTCAATCATTCATACATCCATTCATACATTAGAATTCACAACTTGACCTTTTATTTATACATTACAAATTATCAAGTCGGCTCATTTACAAGTTACATTTATCAATAAACCATACATCAGTTGGCTACAAACATTACATGAAATAAATAAACTTTATTTCCCAAAACAATGAAATCTTTCATTGGCCGATCTAGTTTGGTAAACCCTACTCCAGAAATGATTTCCAGTGTTAACCAAGTGAAGCTCGGTAAACACTGTAAACTCTGCAAAATCCTTTGGAGACCAAGTGAACTCGGTAAGAACTAACTTTCCTTCACTGACCTTGCAAGCTCAGTAGAAACTGATTTCTTCCATAGAAGCCTTCAGTGCCCGAGTGAGCTTGGTAGAAACTGTCTTCACAGTGTAATATCTAGAAACACTTGGTAGACTCTATAATCCACTTTGCTAGCCTTTTGAGCTTGGTAGAATCTATCTTTTGCTTTGCTGACTAGCTAAGCTTGGTAGACTTTGACTGATAATTGATATATCATTTGTGTAACATCAAAGACAACATACAATTGAACAATTGTATCCAACATATACTAAGAATTACTGTCACTTGGTAAACACTGAAATAATCACTTCTCTAAATATTTAGTGTGTTTAACCTTAATTAACTTAGTTTTTGGTGTAGAGGCACCTTGACATTTCAAAATTTGAGCAAAATACTAGTGAAACCATGGTAGAAAATGGTTTAATGGTTTAAAATTAAAATTGTTTAAAATTGAAATTATTTAGAGATTGCATTATAATGTATTCAAATAGCATTTGTAAACATTTACAATTGTCTATTTTTAGAGAACACAATGCATTCGTTAAAGTGGCTATGAGGAGACATTAAGTTCCTAACCACCCAAGAATCTCGATAATGAGATTCATCTCATTAAAGCACAAAGAATGTAACTGAATAGGAAGGAAGTGGACAATTGTAACTATAAAAGATTTTCTGCAATAGACATATCTATGTAAGAAAAATAGTGGAAGGATTAAAGGGAAGAGGGTATGTGAGATAGAATAAGAAATTGTGAAAAGAGCTGGGTTCTTTGGCCTCAAGCTAGGGAGCTATCTAAATGTGTATTCATCTAAATTTAATGTAATGGCATCATTGTTATTGTGTTTGTACTTTTGTATTTTCCTTTGCCTTATGTGTATTCAATTTTTAAATTTAGATGTTTGGAGTATGAGTACAATGGTATAATGAAGAGTATTGATTATAGAAACTAATAACATTTAGAGAATCCGATTCTTGGTTGACCCCATTAACAAAGTCTAACCTGAACAAAGTAAATTAAAAGTGTGTAAAAAAGTTTGTTATGGTTCAAACCCAATTACTCCTTATTGGGAGAAAATGTAGATTGAATGGAGAGGAGATCGGGTGCCACATTATTATAACTAATTCAATCTTGAAGTGGTTAAGGTGGCAACTTTTACATTGGAGAAGGAACTCAATGTTTCTTTGTTTATTTTGTGAATGCCTTTGTACTTGGGAAAATGGCAACATGTATTACCAAGAACAGACACTCCCATGTGGCTGAAAAAGTTAGTGAGATTAATTGGGTCCTACAATTGCCGTAAGCATAACCAAAAGGTGGTGCTTTCATTGGAGAAGGCTCAAGTCTCTTTGTGGAACTTGATCACAATGTAAGCAATCAGGTAGACAACTTGATAAATCTAAGAAGTACAAAATCACCATAAAATGTGTCTTGTGTTTGTGAAAAGGTGGTGGCAGTTTGTGAATATCTTACATCTGCACACCCTAATCACAATGCAAGGAACATGGGTATGAATCTGGTAAACAGTAGTGGCTCAACTCAGTCATGGAAAAGGGCATGGTTGGATGTTAAGAATGTGGTAGGAAGAGATAGTGAGTAATAGTGATATGTATTGGATGTTGTGGAAATAAAATGGTGGTGGCATGAAGCCATTCGTAGAAAGTGAGGAAGGAGATTGAGAGTAGTATCGAAGGACATCTTTATATAATAAATGTCAGGTTGTCTTTTGTGCAATTTGAGTGTTATATGCATGTGTGCCTTCTTGTTTTGGAAAAGCCACCCACATTTTTTAGTATTGTTTTGATTATTTCTATAAAAGAGAGCCCATTTGCCATGTATTCTATTATGTGTTGAGATTGGTGGACCATGGAAGGCAATTTGTAATCCTTGAACACAGTGATATGGAGTTAGGTGTTTGACATTTGTAGATTTTAGGTGATTAGTGAATATTTCTTTGTATCATATTAGTATCAGAGCTAGAAGCTCTTGAGTATGTGAGAGAAGCAACTCACACCAGGACCGTGTGGGAAAAGCAATGTGAGTATTTGGTTTTGTTGATGCAATGTTTGGTTGTAGGTGGAAGTTCATAGCTACAGTAAGGCAGACAAGCAGTTTGTCATGGGGGCCATAGAGATGGTCCAAGGGCTTGCGTGAGAGGTCCATGTATGCCAACAAACCTGGGGAGAGAGGCAATGAAAGGACTCCTAGGTGAGGTAGAATTGTAGCAGCATTGTAAAGTGGACATGAAGCAACACCATGACAACAACCCACAAGCACTCCATTGATGGGAGTCAATTTCAACATCAGAGAGCACACCTGAAGCATGTGAAAAGTGTTTTGGTCTGGAGTAATACCAAGCATTTCCATGGGACATGGAAATCTTTTGAGTCTGGAAGTATGGTGTAGAGGCACCTTGATATTTCAAAATTTGAGCAAAATTTCTGTGAAACCATGGTAGAAAATGGTTTAACGGTTTAATATTGAAATTGTTTAGAGATTGTATTATAATGTATTCAAATAGAATTTTTAAACATTTGTGATTGTCTATTTTTAGGCAACACAATACATTCGTTATAGTGTCTATGAGGGGACATTAAGTTCTTAACCACCCAAGAATCTTGATAATGGGATTCATAATTGAATAGGAAGGAAGTGGATGGTTGTAACTATAAAAGATCATCTTCAATAGACATTTCCATGTAAGTGAAATAGTGGGAGGATCAAAGAGAAGAGGGTATGAGAGATGGACTAAGAAATTGTGAAAAGAGCTAGGTCCTCTGGTCTCTAGCCAGAGAGCCATCCGAATGTGTATTCATCTAAATTTAATGTAATGACATTATTCTTATTGTGTTTACAGTTTTGTATTTTCCTTTGCCTTATGTGTAATTGATTTTTAATTTTAGATGTTTGGAGTACGTGTACGGTGGTATAATGGAGGTTATTGATTAGAGAAACTGATAGCATTCAGAGAATCTAGTTCTTGGTTGAACTAGTCAACAAAGCCAAGCCTGGATGAACAAAACTAAAAGTGTGCAAAGAAATCTGTTATGGTTCAAAATCGATTACTTCCTGTTGGGAGAAAATGTATATTGAATGGAGAGGAGATCGAGCACCACAGTATTATAATTAATTCAATCTTGAAATGGTTAAGGTGGAGGATTATCCATTGGAGAAGGAACTCAATGTTTCTTCATTTATTTTGTGAATGCATTTGTACTTGGGAAAATGGTGGCATGTATCACCAAGAATGGGCACCCTTGTGTGGATGACAATGCTAGTGAGATTACTTAGGTCCTGCAGTTGCTATGAGCATAACTGAAAGGTGGTGCTTTCATTGGAGAAGGCTCGGGTCTCTTTGTGGAACCTAATCACAATGTAAGCAATTGGGTGGATAGGTCTATAAATCTAAGAAGTACGGGCTCACCATAAAATGCATCTTGTGTTTTTGAAAAGGTGGTGGTGGTTTATGAATATCTTACATCTGCACACCTTGATCACAATGCAAGGAACGTGGATATGAACCTGATAAACAATAGTGGCTCAGCTCGGTCATGGAAAAGGGCATGATTGGATGTTAGAGTACATGCTAGGAAGAGATATTGAGTAGCAATGATATGTATTAGATGTTGTGGCAATACAAATATGGCAGCATGAAGCCATTCACAGAAAGTGAGGAAGGAGGCTGAGAGTAGTATAGAATAAGGACATCTTTATATAATAAATGTCATGTTGTCTTTTGTGAAATTTGAGTGTTATATGCATGTGTGCCTTCTTGTTTTGGAAAAGCCAACCACATTGTTTGGTATTGTTATGATTATTTGTATAAAAGAGAACCCATTTTCCATGTATTCTTTTGTGTGTTGAGATTGTTAGCCCATGGAAGGAAGTTTGTAATCCTCAAACATGGTGATATGGAGTTAGGTGTTTGGGATTTGTAAATTTTAGCTGATTAGTGAATATTTCTCCATATGAGTTTCATAAGTCAAATAACATGAACACAAGAGACATAGAGATTTAATGTGAAAATCCAATTTGGGAAAACCACCAATTGCAACTAGTTACTATTTTCCACTCTTTTGAAGTAAGCACTGTTAGGAGCCAACCATGTTAAAGGTTACAAAACACATTGTTAGGTGTGACCGTGTTAAAGGGTTTAATTCACTCTATTAGGAGTGTCCTTGTTAGAGGTCTCTAAAAACTTCAATCTAGAAATACCACCTTGTTAGAGGATTTACAAAATAGTTGTTAGGCTAACTCTGTTAAGGGATTTGATTCACTACTACAATTATTAGAGAGTAACAATGATTTGACCTAATTTTTGATGCTACTGACTTTGCTGATTTCATATCTCAGTTCTAGCTTAGATACTTGATCCTCCTTGATTAGATTTATCTTTACAGCTCGGTCAACTTTGGATACTCTATTATCCTTCAAATTTTATTTCTTTATTCATCTTCTTCTCTTTTATTTATTCCACTTATTCAATCCTCAACTTGACCTTATATTAATATTATTTACCTTGTCAAGTCGGCTTGAATATACTTTCAAACCATTAATATTCATCCCTTGAGTAGGCTAGAACTAACCAAAAAAATTGTTAGATACATGAAAATCCTTCATTAGCCAACCCAACTTAGTCAACACTAACTTAGAAAAGACTTTCCTTTAGACTTCCTTTAGTAACACTCGACATAAATAGAAAAATTCCTTTTGTTGGTGTAAATACATATTTACTATTTACACTTTACTTAAGTTTACTTAGGTTAATGCATTATTTTATTATTTATTTGGTGAGACACTTAGGAGTTTCCATACTTTAATGAGTTGTCATGTTGACAACACAAAAGTAAGCAACTCTAACTCAACACATGGTGTCTACAACACTAGAGTTTGCATCATTAACTAAGTTATCATGTAGAAAACATAGTTATTCACACTCCTATTTTAGCACATGGTGCCTACAACATTATTTTTCATGCTACACCTTTGGAGGCTTATCCTCTCATAATCACACTTACTCCTGTGTTTAATGGAGGATAACCCACTTTAGGTGGACAAGTGCTTGGTTGTATGACTTATCATGTTGCTAATTCCTATGCATTCTAGAGGCCTTTATATATAGGCACTCCTAGTGTACTTTTACATTGAATCAAATACATATCAATATTCTGATCATACTCTTTCTGATCTACTATTGTGCTTGTGCTTGAGTTCTTTGATCTTGGGTGAATTTTGCCCTAAGGAAAATTCTTACATGATATCAGAGCTTGGAGAATTTCTCTTCACATAGCCATTTGAGACCATTTTTGCTTGAGTACCTTGGCCCAAATTTGGAGTATCATAGTCATTGGGAGCATCTAGAGCTAGAGTGAACCTCACCATTGCATCCAAAATGTCAATTAAGTGAAAATTGGCTATAAATTTGTCTACCCTAGGCCAAAGTCAATTTTGAGGCAATTTTTTTGCAAATCAGCATCTAAAGGTTCAATTTGCAAGTTCCAGTATGGTCATTTTTAGATCTACAATTTAATTATTTAGATCTATATTTGATTTCTCTATATTTTCGTCACAATATTTCTACATATTTTTGGAATTTTTTTCGGCCTAGTCGGGTAGCGGAGATTTTTTTTTGCACAGGTACTGGGCAGTTACACCCTAACCATGCAAAAAATATTCTACAAGAATATTCCTTTAAGTGGTGGATTAATACCATATTTCAAATAATCATAGTCTAGTGGTCGAACCCATCAATTGAAATTCTCAATTACTGACGAACGCATCTCACATGGTTTGGCCAATACAACCTAGTGGTTCCAACTACCTCCTAGCTACTTATTACTTCTGTACAGTATAAATGGGTTTTTAAAACCCTTTATATTTAAACTTCCCATCGATGTGGGATCATTTGCATAAAGCTGACCACTGGCTTAAGTGAAGTGGCAAGAATTCCAACGACCCTCTATGAATAGCCTCTAGTCATAGTTTGAACACACCTCCACCCGACACCCAACTATTCACTCAGACATCTATACTTTCTTGATACACTTGGCCCTTGCTACGACAGTTTCCATGATAAAAATGCTGGCATGTGGAATAGTGCCACATCTGTGCCTGATCTGAACAATAGAGCCCACATGGACACTCCATCTTGGCACCCTGTCAACACCACTTGTGATAGTGCCAACTTTGCAACTCCAAGACATGTCATTAGCCCATCCATACATGTCTTTTCCATGTAAGAAACACATGTTGCATAGTCATCAATACATTGCCTATTCATGTCACTTACAACTGTACATCATGTCACCTTTGAAATGTCCCTAAAATCTGTACGATTGCCACATCAGATTTCTATACTACCACGTCAACCAAGGGGAGGATTTTTTTGCTTACATTAGCATTTCATAGTGTTAAATTTGATAGCCATTTGAACATCATTTCTAGGCATTTTTAACTGGTGTAATGGTTGTTTGACCATAAAATTTAAGCACACAGTTTTCTATCCAGGCCCCTCTTCAGATACATTTTTGATTTGACAATCTAACTTTGGGAGGCCATAACTCAGTCATCCAGACTCCAAATTAGGTGTGATTTTTTATAAAATTTTGGGTAGAATTTCCTAAAATTTTTAGTGGTGGTGTTATTTTCTAGTTTTGGTGCAAGGATTTATTAGAAATTGCATTTTTTGGTGACTATACCTATCCAATCTTGCATTTTGCAACTTGAAATGCTCTATACAAGCTCATTTGGACACATTTTCAGGTTCCATTTTTTTTGAAAGTGCATTATTTTTTGTCTACTTTCCATTTATACATTCATTTTATATGGTTATATGGACAAAAATCTCATTTTCAGACTTAGGGCCTTTTCTACATTATAATGCTTTGATTACTTTTGAAATTTTTTGTACATCTAAGCTATAGTGCTTAGTGACAAATTTGGGCTTCAAAAAGCAGTTGTAAAAAACAAAATCAAAAGTCTACTTTGTACATTTTTACAAGTGGCCTATTGTACATGCACTATGCATAAAGTGCCAAAAGCATCTTTTTTGGGGGGGTCTTTTGATTGAGTGAAAAGGGGGGGTGTGTATTGTGTTCTTGTGTCTCTCTTTTGTGCTCTTTTACTTTTCTCCATCATGGGTTCACGTAAAGGTTAACTTCTAACTTCACACAATTATTCTACATGGAAAGATATTGCATGGAGTACATTAATGAAAAAAGGTATAAGTCTTTATGCTGATGGTAGAATTCCCAAACCACTGATGCTACAACACTCATTAATTGGAAAACTAAAGACCAACAAGATTTAGGTATTATAAGAAGCTGTGTACATAGAGATCTCTTCTTCCCCAATTCCAATTTTAAGGAATACAAACTTGCTTGGAAAAAACTTGAATCATTTTATGGTAAGGTGGATGAGGAAAAGAGATTGTAGATTGAGGACAATATACTTCTATTGGATCCAAAGAACTTTGACACAATTCGAGATTACATCAACAAAGCCAATGAGATTAGGGCACTACTTAGAGATTGTGGAAATCCCATGAAGGATGATAAGTTGATTCATCACATCCTAAAGAGGCTACCTTCAGAGTATGCTTCCTTTGTTTTGAGTTATAATACTCGTAGGTTGACCATGGGAAGTGCTTTCCAAAAGCCTACCTTTGATGCATTTACAAAAATGTTGATTTTTAAACAATTCCACTTGATAGATATGGGAATTCTCATGTCATCAAAGACCAAAGCATTGGTGGCTAGTGATAAGACCCACTCCAGTCAAGGAGAAAAAAGTTCAAGAAACAATAAGAAAAAGTAGTGGAAGCAAAAATCACAATTTGAGACACAAAAATCTTCCTCGCAACAAGGCAATTCTTCTTCCAACAAGAAGGGAAGTAATGAAAAGGAAAAACTTTTTTGTGCATATTGCAAGAAGCTGAATCATGATGAGCATCATTGCAAGCCTAAGAGAATCGATGAGTTGGAAAACCTACTCAAGAAGAACAAAATTCAAGTGCCAAATGCTTCCAAGGATTCAACTCCAACCACTTCAAAGGGAAAAGGGCAAGTACTTATGGAAAATACAAGTTCTTCATTGGAATGGATTCTTGACTCAGGTGCCTCCTATCATATGGGTTCTTCAAAGGGAGACTTTTCTTAATTGAAGTAGTCACAAGTACTGCACATCTTTGTGGGAGATGATACAAAAATGGAAGTTGAAGGGAAAGGACATATGGAGATGTAAAATTGTGAATTCAAAGACATTCTCTATGTTCTAAACCTAAGCTCTAATCTCCTCTCAATTTACCAAATCACTCACCTTGGGGATGGCAACAAAGTTGAGTTCCTTCCAAATTTAGTAATGGTGTGAAGTCTAAAAGATGATTCATTGGTTGTAGTGGGGAAAGTCAATCATGACAAGAGGCTTTATTCCTTCTCCCACTTTGTGCCTAAGTCTCCTTCACAAGCCTTGTTAACTCAATCTAATTCACAAGCAATTGTGGCATGAGTGGTATTGTCATCTTGCCTTCTACTCTCTTCAACAACTTTGCTAAAATAAATGGTCAAAGGTGTACATAACATCAAATTTTCTAAAGGTGAATGTTCATCATGTTCAGTGGCTATGCATCTCAAGGAGAAGTATGATAAAGGAAAGTCTTCAAGAGCACTAGTTGTTCTTTAGTTGGTTCACATGGTACTAGCAAGACCTTTTGCAGTGACATTAGTCAGTCAGGGTTGCTACATCCTTACTTTTGTTGATGACTTTTCATGCTACACATGGATCTACTTTCTTAATCACAAGAATGAAGTGGTTGATAAGCTTCAAGCCTTCAAGAGTCATGTTGAAAAGTAATCAAGGAAAGTCATCAAGGTTCTTTAGATGGACAATGAAAGTAGATAAGTGAAAAAAAAGACTTAGACTTTTTCAAACTTGAGGGTATTGATCTTCAGAATTCACCAAAATTCAGTCCACACAAGATAGATGTTGTAGCATTGAGGATATGAACTCTTAAGTCCATGGAAAGTTGCATGATACAAGCCAGGTCTCTTGATCCAACACTTGAAGTCAAAGCTATTAGCAATGCCACTCACATACTTAATAGATCTCCTCATAATGCCTTAGATGGTAAGACTCCTTTTGAGGCATGGTGCGACATAAAACTAGTTGTGACACACTTCAGTTTCTTTGGTTGTCCAACATGGGTAAATATGTCTTCCAGGGGATATAAGGTACCACCACTTAGGCCTTTTACTTTCATCAAATATAAAGATGGTGTTAAGGCATATAGACTTATGGATCTTGAGACTCATGAGATTTTTGTGGAGAAGAATGTACACTTTGAGGAAAGTTCACCAATCTTATCTTCTAATCCTCTTAGCACTTCATACATTGTGGAAACTGATAATGACACCAACGATGGTGCTTCAACAGATTTAGATACACGAGGTTCTATTGACAGTTGCAGCAAGAGGTCATATCATCAACACCTTCCACATGCATATATTGCCACAGTGATAGGTCCAACATAGCAAGGTACACTTTATCTTCTAGCTCTAGTAATAGGGGATGACTATATAGTAGACATTTTAGGTTTGTTTGTGGATTCATACATAGAAAACTTGGGGGACATCATCAATGATATACATCTTGTCTTTGATGAGGCAGATCCTTCTTCAGTTGTTGTGAGGGCTCACTCTAACCCTCATGTCCATTCTCTATATGATCGATCTTCACAGGTTGATATGATTGTGGATTTTTATGTATAGTAGTTGTAGGAGGTCTCTTTATCATTTGCGGAGATAGTTAGTTCTTTGGGATAGCTTCTACATCCATCATTGCTAGATCTACATTTGTTCTTTTCAACAGTGTTGGAAGGGGTGACACTCAGTATCGACATAGGGACAATTGAGTAGGTTTTAGAGGCATCATTGTACATTGGGATTCTCTCTACACATAGGGGAAGGATCTCACTTGTACCTTTGCCATTGTTTCTTCCAAAGGGGAGGAAAATTATACAACACTCATGGACCAACTTCTTCCTTGGAGTAGCTATCAATGCTTGGCACTCTTCATTAGGGGGGGACTACCTTGTCTCTCTTCTTCTTCTCTTTTGTGTGAGGGACCTTTTACTCTTTTGGGATTATGTTCTTCTCATATTTCTCTATTGTATATACTCAATGTATGTTGTAATGGGGTGGTCTTGATTACTCCATCCATCCATGCATCCTATCTTTTCATCCCTCTTTTTGGGGGAGGGTTTTTCCCATGAGGTTTTCCCTCTTTTTTCACTTTATGAGAGATTGCATTTCATTTTTTACATGGGTACCTAACATGGCCTAGTAGCCGAGATCCATCTATGCATTTCATCCTAGTTTTTGTAAGCTTAAGGGCATTCCTCTAAATTTCACTTAAGGGGGGGTGTTGGTGTAAATATGTATTTACTATCTACACTTTACTTAAGTTTACTTAGGTTAATGCATTATTTTATTATTTATTTGGTTATACACTTAGGAGTTTGCGTACTTTTATGAGTTGTCATGTTGACAACACAGAAGTAAGCAACTCTAGTTTAGCACATGGTGTCTACAACATTGGAGTTTGCATCATTAATTGAGTTGTCATGTAGACAACATAGTTATTGTACTCCTATTTTAGCACATGGTGTCTACAACATTATTTTGTGTGCTACACCTTTGTAGGCTTATCCTCTCATAATCACACTTACTCTTGTGCTTAATGGATGATAACCCACTTTAGGTGGACATGTGCTTGGTTGTATGACTTATCACGTTGCTGATTCCTATGCATTCTAGAAGCATTCTAGAGGCCTTTATATATAGGCACTCCTAGTGTACTTTTACATTGAATCAAATACATATTGATATTTTGATCATACTCTTTCTAGTCTACTATTGTGCTTGTGCTTGAGTTCTTTGATCTTGGGTGAATTTTTCCCTAAGAAAAATTCTTACACCTTAATGCCCAAGTGAGCTTGGCTAACACTAATTTCTCAATAAAGAATTGAAATTTGTGTAACATTAAAGAAAACATACAATTAAATAATTGTAGTCAACAATTTCCCTCTTTGACATTGATGGCAAGACAACATGTCATGATACAAAGAATTTTTTAGAGCAAAAACATAAGTAAGGATAATATCCTTAGTTTAATTATGATTCTCATCCATGAGATTCCCCTCTATTAGTGTGAACTCCTATCAATGTGAACTCCCTCTTTCATCAATCTCTCTAATTTCTCTAATTTTTCTAAAACTAATTTTTCCTTCTAACAACAAACTCTCCTCTTTGACATTTGAATCAAAATTTCTAATTTCTAATATGAAAAAGTCTCCCTCCTTTACATCCTATACCGAAGAAAATAATCAATGTATTTTCCATGTACCTGATGTACTAATTCATATGCAATCTACTCTATCAATACTATATCAACTTGAATGATCTTCAAAATTTTCCATTGATGCATCACTAAAAATTATTTGGTAAGCTTTAGATAGGGGAATGACCCCTAGTTTACCTCTTAGATACAAAAAAATATCTTTGGATAATGGGTTGGTGAATATGTCTACAATCTATTCTTTTGTATTCACATATTCTAATCTTGTCCCCTTGTCTTGCACCAATTCTATCAAGAAATTATATTTTACTGCAATGTGCTTGGTCTTGGTATGCATCACTAGATTCTTGGATATGTTGATTGCATTGGTGTTATCACAAAAGATAACAACAAGGGTCCTTGATCTACTCCTTCATACCAGACAATAGTTGTTTGAACAAGATAATGTTGGAAGAATTGATTGCTACTGCAACATATTCTGCTTCTTTCAAAGAAAGAATGCTGCACCAATAATGCTCTTCCTGTCATCAATATTTCCTACCCAATCAACATCAGTAAATTTTTTCAATTCAAAGTTGCCTCCTTTCTTATATCACAAACCATAATCTTTAGTACCTTTTGTATATCTCATGATTCTTTTTATTACCCTTATATGATTTTATTTAGGATTAGTAGCAAATCTTGCCACAATACTAACTACTAATACAATATCTGTTCTTGTGTGCACTACATATTGAAGTTTTCCAATCATTGATTTATATGTAGTCTAGTCTACCTCCTTGGAATCATCATTTTTGGAAAGCTTGTGTCCAGTAGACATAGTTATTCCAACTTGTCTAGAATCTTCCATTCCAAATTTATTAAATATCTCATTGATGTATTTTTATTGAGTAATGTAGATACCATCCTTCATTTGTTGAATTTGTAAGCCAACAAAGAATTTAATCTCCCCAAACATTGACATTTCAAATTCTTTACTCATTTCCATAGGAAAAGATTTACAAAATTCATCATTTCTAGTAAATAATGTATCATCCACAAAGATTTCTACCAACACTATCTTCTTATCTGGTCCTTCTTTGATGTATAGGTTGTTGTTATTATTAGTCCTTTGAAAAGAAATCTTTATGAGATAATTATGTAATCTTTCATACCAAGCTCTAGGGGCTTGTTTGAGATCATACAAAGCTTTGTGTAATTTGTAAACCATATCCCTTTTGTTAGGATCTATGAAATCTTCTGGTTGCTCAATGTAGACTTCCACTTTTAAGATTCCATTCAAGAATTCTGATTTCACATCCATCTGATATAATTTGAATCCTTTGTGTGTTGCATATGCAAGTAGTGTTCTAACACCTTCTAGTCTTGTAATAGGATAAAAAGTCGCTCCATAATCAATGCATTCTTCTTGAGCACAACCCTTGCATACTAACTGTTGGCTCCTAATTTAATTCTATTTAAAAATAACCAAGAAACCAGACCAATACATCTAAGGCTAGCAAAGTCCTATAATGGATGCACTTGACTACTAATCTTGGGCCAACTATAACACTAGACCCTCCTTCTACTTCAGGCTCTATAAAACCTAGGTGGTATACCTCAGATTCATTTATATGGTACCAATGCTAAAACATACACTTGAATCTTGATAGAAAAGATAAAACCTTTATATCTTCTGATACTTATGCAATAACATAGGAATGAAATAACTACAAATCATAATCTATGAACCCATAAGCTAAGTGAGGGTTATTTCCTTTCAGCCCACTACAAAACATGAAAAACTAAAATGATTTGATTAAAATGATTTGTGCAAATGACCTTCATCTTAGCTTGCATCTAATTTAGTGATCAATGCCTTATGTATTACAACATAGAGTCACTACTAGTAGGATGACCTAACTTGATTGCCTTATAATTAAGTTTATCAACTGAAATCCCCAAACTCCATTCTTACTAGCATCCCCTCCATACACCCAAAAACCCTATCAAATTATTGAAGCATTTACTTAACTCCTTGAATTAAAAGAAACAACAAATCTAATACACAACCCATCCAAGTTGTCTTAAATTAAATGAACCTTATGCATTCAATCACAAAGCTAATGGCATATGAAGTATTAGAGGACATAATAAGAGAACACAGATAATTCAAAGTAAATCCCATTTATTATTTATCCTTGGAAATAGTGAATACATTAACTGGTAACACTAAATGAAACTTAGGATATATTACATGATCTATCATCAATCTTGATTATCTCAAAGAAACAATACACGAAATGAACCCTAAAACTTGCACAAGAATGAATGTGTGGCCTTTATAGCTAGAGCTTTTCTCAATAGACAGAAAGTAAAACCAACCAACAACATAGTCTCATAGTAAAAACTAGAACCATTACAATGGATGAGAAAGAGAAAGATATACAGGAAGAATGGAATCCTGGATCTAATCTAGAAATGATATGTATCAACTTGAATATCCATTCCTTTCTATTGTAAAACCTCTCTCATATTTCTACCCATGAAATCTAATTTGATTTTCATCATTGTTTTGTAACAAACAAAAAATTTCTCTTCTTCAATGATGAAAAACCTTATGTTACCAAAATATCTAAAATGCATCTAGAATGCTGATAAAACCTCCATTTACCTAGCTTACATATGAAAAAGCTGACCCATAATTGCATTCATGCTACCTTTACATTCACTCAGTTCATCATTTCACTAGAAATTAGATTTGGACTACCTTAACTGAATCAAACTGAAAATCAGGTACCTAGGAGAAATCCTTGCATAAATCAAAATAGTTACCTCTTGTGCAAAAAAAAAATCTAGAAATGAAAAGTTCATTCTCTCCCGATTCTGACGATATATAGTATCACTATATTAGCCTACCAAAAATGCCCAGAATCTTAGTTTGAAAAATGGGCTCTTGCTAGGCTTTGAAATTGCACTTGGTTGCAAATATTAAATATTCTTCGAAGTTTCAACTATAGGATAAATCAAAGTTTATTTAAATTTTTTCCTACATGTTCTTTTGAGAAGAAATACTAAAAAATTAATTTTTATGTCTCATTGGAATTTCCCTCCTTTTCTCCATCCAAGTCAAACCTAGTTTGACTAACCTTGCCATGTGTCATGTCCTGATTGGTTGGATTTTTGCATAGTTTCTTGACACATCCACTTGGCCACCACATATCTACCACATTACTAGTCACCATGTCACATGATGAGTCAGCATTGTGCCATGTCATCATGATATAGTGATCACATGACATGTGTCATCTTTTGCCACTTCAACATCTAGTCATCAGTACTCCTTAGCTCATCACATCACCAATACATCAGCTTGCCACATTACTACCACATTAGCTAGTCACCATGTTGCATGGTTATTAGTCGAGCATCTTTTCTATGGCAACATGGTGACCACTGTTAGATTTGCCATGTGGCACGATCTTGCGCATTTGATCTATCTCGATCTAGCTGGCTCTACATATTGCCACTTGTCACTCTGTGATTCATCGTCAGGTTCCACATCATTGAATGACATCAACATGTTTGTTCAAAATTTGTTAAGCCATCCATTGGCTAGGTCCCACACGCAAGTAGCTGCCTCATAAAGGTGTTCTCTTAAAGACATGTGGTAATGTTAGTGTTTTAGCATTTAAACAACTAAATAACCCACCACAGAAACAATGTGGGACTAAAAAAACAACAATTGTTCCCATTCTCCTATGATTTTCCTTCATTTTTTTTTACATTGTGAAGCTTTGTCATGAGTACTCATCTAGGTCAATGTAGCACTTCACATTAGGCATCCTTGTAAGTAGATGATGCCTCACATGATCTTCCACCTTCTTCAAATTGAAAATATGAGCCTAACCTTGTAGAATCCTTCTCATATTCTAAAGTAGAAAAATCCTCAATGTCCACCATTTCGTGATCCTTCTAAAACCCAAAGATCTTGAAGTTTGAGGAAACAACAATGCCACTACTTGAAAAATTAAGCATTAAGAATTGTGGGATTGTGAAGAAAGTTCTAGAGGGCTTTGAGCATTTGAAAAGGCTTAAGCATATTTAGGTTTGTGCATCTCCCATAATAAGGACTATATTAATGGGAGGTGGAGAATACCATGATAAAATCAAAGTCAATAATCCAAATGTGGAAATCATCTAGTTTTAATAATTCATACGGAGTAGTCCCTTGCAAGAAATGAGGAGAAAATCACATTTGGAGAAGAGAAAAGATGGATAATTCAAGGAATAAAACATGCAAAGATTCACCCCCTTTTGGTTTGTGGCTTCCTCCAGAAAAGATGGCTTCTCACATTCACTTTACATCATGGCTCTATTTACGACACTACCCCCTCATTCAATCTTGGTTGTAGAGATAGAAGAGAGGCCTAGAATCTGAAAGGATCCCCTATATTTCTGCCTTCCTATCTGCCACAGGCTCCTCTAATCATTGCATTTTTGGGTGATCTTCTTTATATCATGGTTTGCATCCAATCAATAGAGGCTATTCTTGCAATTATAAGTGACTCCTTCTTAGGCATGGATGCTGGTGTCACCTTCTTTATGTGGATTTCTCACGCATTTCCTATTCATGTCATTTCTTCCAAATGCTTGAAAATGTTCTATTGCCCCATTAAGATGTCACTCAATCTTATTTGTGATTTGGCCCCTTTATACAATATTGATAGTATGATCAAACTTGTGCTGTATTGAGAAATATTTTTCAAATCACAATGTCAAAGAGGGTTACTTGTGAATTTATCCTAAAAGATGATTTCAAAACACCAAATCTCATCAATAAGCTTAACTCCCAATTTCATTTATTTTGTGCACAAAACTCCACAAAACTTTTTAATCTCAAATGAAATTATGTGATTGCTGAGGAATATTGACCATCACAATCAACTAAAGTCTTTTTAAAGTATCTTTTACTATCTATACATCTTCTTGATTTGCTAAGATTAGTCGGGCCCCAAAATAGGTCTGGCTAAAAAAATTTGTTTCCAAAAAATTGAATCGTTAGAGTGGCCCACTGAACATCTAAAATTGACTAAAAACCATTTGGCCACTGAACCATCCATTTAAAAATCATTTCACATCTTCTCTAGGAACTGTTAGTTTTAAATCAGGAGTTCCTTTGATTGGCTTTAAAAACTATAAAAAATAACTGATCAAGCTTTGAAATCAACAATATTGATTCTTTGTTCCACATTCTTGCACCATGTCAAATCTCGTCTCATGAAAAATTCTCAATCAAAAGATATTGACTGTCAAAGTTGCCTTCTCAGAATTACTTGCAAGAAAACATGTTAGAAAACCATAGAGCATGTTTAGGTTTGGCTTTGAAAATATGGAAAATTGACACTTGGGGAGACAAAAATAGGGGAATTGGTTCACTGCTATGAAGAGAGTATAAATCTACAATTAGGGCTCATGACAAATAATGGGGAAAATTTGGAAAGCAGTCAAAGTGGGCTACTCAGAATTTGAGGACTGGGAACAATAGCAGAAAAGTGGTTTTTACAAATAGTATGGACCTGGGAAAGTGTGTACACAGATTTGTCAAGATTTGAAAATTGACACACTTAAAGTATTTATAGAGTAGAATGTAATGGTGCAATCCATTTGATCTCACCTACCATAGATTCAAAGATATGACATCACAAATATGGGTACCGACCAATCTGCATTTTATGACACTAGTAAAAGTTACAAATTGCATATGGAGTCGTGTTAAAAAATTGATCAAATAGTTCATCACAAGCTCAAATAAAAAACATAGCAATTCTCTGACCTCTACAATACAATGCAAAAATATTTTTCTCATTTTGGTCAACTAGGTCAAAGTTATAACAAGTCAAACAAGGCCCCCTAGAATTCAAAATAATTTGCATCAGCATGACAACAATAAATGTCAAACTTTGAGGGATTCAAAACCTAGTCAAAACATATCAAAATGACTCAAAATACGAAACATAGCTTCTCTAGTATAGATACTAAAATTTTCCAAAGTAGCAAGACATGAAACATTACTGGGTGCAAGATATTCAATTGCAAACTAGGCCTCCTATCCCTATTTGACACTTAGGTAAAAATGCAGATTTGGAAATTGCTCAAAATGAAACTTCACCAAATGACTCAGAATGGAAATTTATCATCATGGGATGAGTGGATATACTAAATACAAGGTCTTATAAATATTGAACACCTCTTGGACCTCGAACGGATAGCCAGGTACACATGCACCAAAAAGCATTTTTAGGATGATACTCGAAATTAGGGCTTCAATTTTGAATCCCAACACTAACCTTGCTTTGTTTCTTGAAGCTTCTCCATTCTCATTGAAATTATTTTTGAATGCCAATTTTATGCCAATTACATTTTTATCCTTGGGTCTAGGAACAATTGTCCAAGTTTTATTCCTTTCAATTTGATCAATCACTTCATTCATTGCCTCAATCCAACTTTCATTTTCTAATGCATCTTTAATAGTTCTAGGTTCAAACTCAGTAAGAAAACATGTACTTTTAAATTTTTTTTGTCATTGTGTCTTCTAACTAATCTCCAATGATTTTCTTAGGTGCATGATGTCTTCTGACATAACCAAAAAGTCTAGGCTCCTTTTTGGATTTTGGACTTGTTTCTCTTGGTCCACCTTACTCAAAACAATCTTTTGAATTCTGCTCAGGTCCCACTATCTATGACTCAAGTCCATCAAATGACTCAGTTTGCACTAGCTACAATTTGGGTTGAACTGGGGATTTTGGCAGCTTGGGTGGTGAAGATTGCCAATTTCCAATTGTATTGGTGTGAACATCTGATAAGGTATCAGGTTCACAATAGAAAAAGTTTCTATAGTTTTTATGATCTTTTCTACTTTTTTCTTCACACTCTTCTGCAAATTCATCAATCTTTACATATGCACTTTTATAACTCTGCGAGTAGATAGATTCAAACATTTGTATGCTTTTCTCTTATACGAGTACCTTAGGAATATGCCTTCATCACTTTTCACATAATATTTTTCCTTTTCTTGAATCCTTCAAGATATAATATTTTCTTTCAAATACTTTGAAATAAAAAACATTAGGTTTATAGCCACACCATAATTCATATGGTGTTTGATCTGAGTCCTTCTTCAACTGAACTTGGTTCAAGGTATGAACGGATGTGTTGATTGCTTCTTCTAGTATTTGTTAACAACATTCTTCTTTGCCATCAGTGTCCTTGCAAAATTCATAATTGATCTATTCCTTCTCTTTGCTATGCCATTCTGCTGAGGTGTACTAGGTGCAGATACCTATCTTTTGATTCCCCTTTCATTGCAGAATTCTATTTTACCTTAAAAAATTTAGTTTCTTTCATGTTTATTTTTCAACTCTAGCTAGATACCACTTGAACTTTTGAAAACCTTCTAATTTATCCTTTAAACACATAATTATCACCATCCTAGAATAATCATCAACAAAAAAAACAAAGTACTCATCTCCAAAGTAGCTTTGTATGCCTATAGGTCCACAAATTTCTATATGAACTAGCTCGAAAACTTCTTTAGAATGATAATTCATTCTTTTAAAACTTGTCTTTCCCATGTTTCCAATTTGACAATTTTTGAACATGCCCATATCAGGTTTCTTTAGGATTGGAATACCTCTAACCCTTTTATTCTTGCTTGTATTGACCAAGTTATTTAAACTCACATGACACAACCTTTTATGCCATAACCAACTTTATTCTACTTGAGCTATGAAACATGAATTTTTAGGTAGATCTAGGTAAATTAGATTACATCTTGTTTGATTTCTAGTCCCAACTAGATTTCCTTTTCTATCCAACAACTTGGCTTTCCTATTCATGAATTCTACCTTGAATCCTATGTTATTCAACTATGCCATACTAAGTAGATTATGTTTAAGTCCTTCAACCCAATAAGCAATGTCACATCTAATTTTATTGGTTAGTGCAACACAACCTTTTCCTTTCACATAACAAGGTTTATCATTTTTAAATCTGACAATCCCACAATCGTAGTGTTCGAAGTACTCAAATTTATATTTATCACCAATCATGTAATGATAACAACCACTATCTATGATCCATGTGGTGATATTTTTATCTTCCTCTCAAAAGCACTTACTTACTGATATTTCATCTTTCAAACCTTATCCCTTATAGAAGATATTGGTCACAAATCTTCTTAGCTTTGAAAGAAGTTCCTTGATTACAATAGCTAATTATAATCAATAGGAAAACTATAAAAAATAAGTATTTCCCAACACTTTTAGTTCTTCGTTACATAAAATGGAAAATTGATTTTGATTGATCTATATATTTTGCAACAGTATAACCCTGAATCTTGCAGCTGAAATTGATTGATTAGTGCCATATCCATTGTTATAAAGAGTCAAAACCAACAATCTTTAGACCTATTCAATTGACTTTCAATTAAAATTTTCAATAGTGGACTTTGAATCTCATTCTTATCATATCCTCCTTATATACCCAAAACCCTACCACTTGTTTAAAGAAATTACATAGTTATTTGAACTAAAAGCAATCAATAAAAGATATACACTTTATCTAAATTATATTAAGCTGAAAGAACATTGCTCATTTCAATCTCAAGATCATAGATATACAAGGGAGGAGACAAAATTTAGATACACAAATATACAAGAAATTCCTTTTGTATTATTTTCTTTGAAAATGAACACAATACTAATATAGACTCACAATATAACTCAAAACTTGGCAGTTTGATCATTTATATTCATTTTATTTTCAAGTATACAAGACTAAACACATTCATACAATCACAAAAATTGGACAGACAATAAAATAATATAAGACTAAAAATTATAAAGACTTTGGACCTCAACTCCACATCTTGGAAATCCTTATATATGATTGCAACAAGCTACATATGGGAGGAGGACACTGTCATTACCTTATGGAAAAGAGAAAGAAAGGTAAGAAATAAACAAAAAGATATTCAAAAATATTCTCCTACACTTGATATGAAATTGGGAAGGTAGTTGAAAAGTCAGCAAGCAACACTTTACTGTAGCAACTTTAACTTTACTTCACTTTGTCTTCTTCTACCATCTGCTAGCTCAAAAGTTTCAAAATTTGATAGGCCTATTTATGAGAGATTTACCTTTTTGATGAAGTGCTTAGTGTATCTAATCTTATCTTTTAATCTCTTATTTCCTTTAACCTTAATTATTTCTCAATTACTAACTGCTGGTAAGGCCTTTATTTCTCCCACCACTTCCCATACATATATCTCTCACTTGGTGGGTCACTCTACAGTTTTAACCTCTTCTAGGTCCTCAGTGGCTTTAGTTCACTTGGTATCTATGATAGCTTTTGACTCAACCAAGAATTTGTTTAATTCTATCTCTTCTTTAAATATGAAGTCAACTAATTTATTAAAAGATGCATCACTTTTATCTTCAAAAATTGCCACTATGGCCTCTTGAGTCAAAATGACACCAAAGGAATCAAACCATTCCTACCAATCCCTCACTATATTAGTACCATCTAAAATTGGTGGTATGCAGGGCAAAATTCACTAAGAATATTCAATTTCCCCTATATGGCTTGTAATTTCCTAGTGAAGAAGCCAATTAGTTCTTTAACTACTTCTAAGACCCCCTTCACTATAATTATCTGATTAGGAAAATTTGGATTTTTATCCATCAATACAATGAGCCTCTCTAAAAATTGAAGATATGGACCCCACAAATTGAACATGGGTGATAGCCATGAAAGTGATGTTGGAAATATGGCTAGTTAGTCAAATAAGATAAGATATGTGGTTGTCATTTATGGGAACATATGTTTTATAGTTTAGTTATGATTATTTGTGATGGAAAATTGTTTAAGTATTAGACAATGATACAACAACACAATGAGTTCTATTGGTAATAGAATAATCCTTAAGAATATTCTCTTACATAGTTGACTAGTGATACATGACATCATCCTAATTATGTGTACTAGTGAGCATGTATGTACAGATAACCAAGTTCAAGTTATGAAGGAAATATCAATGTAGATACTTTACAATACATAATAGAGCATATCAGAATGTTGAGTTGCAGGATTTAAAGAATTATTTTGATTATTAAGTCTTGATGAGCCAACTCTAAGGATGATATGTGAGCTGACTAAGGAAGGATTTATCAATATGTTTGATATAACTAAAGAACTCCATTTGTGAAATGATGCAAGAAAATGTGATATGATGTGATGCAAACTATTAATGCAAGATATAATGAAAGTTGATATATGCATAGTTACTCTCTATTTATGACATTGAGCAAACTGGAGGAAAGTTTTTCTATAGTCTATTAAGGGCTTGTGTGAAGATCTGATAATTAAAAGAATTGCAAAGTACATCAAGTGATCTAGTATTATATGTATATCTATTACTTTGAGGAACTTAACTATATAGTTGCATGTTAGGGTAGTGTGCTCTTCTTGCACACATTTGTATATGATCTACCTATTGAAAATATTATGATAGGCTAAGTTACTAAGAGGGGAGGGGTAAATTAGAAACTATTAAAACTTTTATCCCAATTAGCAATTAATCCTTTATGTGAATTCTGATCTAACTGCATGCATGAGAAACTAAAAACCATGAAAGCATACACAACACTTTAACACAAGATTTGGTGACCCAAAAACCTTCTAAATAGAAAGTAAAATTGGGGTGGGGATGGTACCCACAAGCTTTAGTACTGCAGTATAAAGTTGGCCTATTAAGACTTACAATGATCACTTTTGATGATCTACCTTGTTAGGAGCAATAAGGACTATTAGACCCACCTTGCAAAAGGATTTACAAACATACAATGAAGTATGCACTCGATAAAGAGATTTACATAAGACTGTTAGGTCTACCTTGTTAAAGGATTTGACTGATCCACTTGTTAGGATGAAGCAGTTGTTGATCTCTGATCTACAACTTGGTTTGTTTAATGAGATTCCTTTGAGTGTATAAATCACCTTGCTATGATAGGTATATCTTTACTGCTCCTTATACTATTTTAGCCTTTTTAATTCACTCTTCTACTCTTCTCTAATGATTACATTACTTATCTTTGATGATTTCAATGTGATACAATACATTACACATATATCAATCCAATTAAATAATTACAAGGTCATCCACAATATAAGTTTACACAAATATTACAAAGTTAGCCAAAGTGTAGAAACTCGGGTCTTGAAGACTAACTTAGTGAGGTTTTGATACTCAACATCCACTATCAATGCTCGGCGTCATCATGCACTTGGTAGACATAGAAGCTCCATTCATACTGATCACTTCCAAGTAGTCTTGAACTCAGTCTGCACTTGTGACTTGGCAAATATTGTGAAACTTGACATAGAAACTGAATCACTTAACTCACACTACATAGCTCAGTTAATACTATCAATTCAAGGTCGATATAAACTAAGTCTCTTGGTTAACACTGAGAAGCTCGATTAACACTAGACTCACATCTCATCAACTACAAACTTGATAAGCATTGCACAACTCAATTTGCACTAGTAAAATTGGCATACATTAAGATGCTTGATTTACACTGTTGATCATCAACCATGTAGTAAATTCTTGGTGAAAATTGAAATCTATCCAAAAGAATCAGTAAAAACTCTAGAATTTAGTAACAATTGAAATACTTGGTTAACATTGTTAACTATACAATATACTCGGTATAATCTTACAATTTGAATAAGTATATGTCACTAATAACAAACATGACTAGAATGTCAACAATCTCCCCCTTTGGCATTAGTGACAAAAACACTTATTAGCCAAAACTAAATTATCCATTAGCTTATGTCTCCAACTCAGTAAAGTATATTGTTTTTGAGATTTTTCAAAATTGGTTTTGTAAAGGATGCATTTCTATACATGGGAATATTCCCCCATACCTAATATATAGTATACTATACATAAAATATTCATTTTCTACAATCTGCAATTTTATTTCAATTTTCTCCTCCTTTTTAATATCTTATCCAATCTTCTCACATCTTCTCTCCCTTATAACTCCTTTTTCTCCCCCTTTTATCTCCTTATAAGTTCTCCCCCCTTTTGGCATTAATGCCAAATATTTATGCTATATGAATTACATAGTAATGCCAAAATGAGATAAGAATTTTGAATGTACCTTCAATATGTGTGCCAAAGTCTTGTCCCAATTCTCTTGCAAGACCCTGCATGTGTGTAATTCCATCTACACTTCTGTTGACAATTCAATCATATGGCCTGCAATAGAGAAATTATTGTCATGGATGAGCATTTTTAAATGTGCAATATGCTTCTGTAGTGCATCCATGTTAGGGAGAATCATGTTCTAAATATCTGTTAGGTTTGATATGATTCTTGCTTCTTCTGTAACCAGTTCTAACTACATATCTATTAAAAATATGATCTTATTGAAGTGAGTAGAGCTAGAACTTGGGTCAAGCTACAATTTTTGTGCAATTTCCTTTACATCTTCATTAATTTTAGATATTTTTTCTTTTATTTCTTTTGTGAAAATTGACATGTCACATAATTTTCCAAAAAAGTAATGATACATTAATACAAGAAGTTTCTAGAGAGCTCAAAATGGTAGATAACTCTACTTCATGAATGAAAATCTATTGAAAAATAAGTTCTAGAACTTTATTCTCAAAATTTTTCTCAGCTTTCTACAATAGCTTATCCTATCCATCCAAATCTTCATTGTATTTCTAGACTACCTCTAGCAACTGATACAAAATTGGTTGAGAAGTGTCAACTTCTATACTCAGAGCCTCTTCTAGAATGTTCTTGGCATCCTTAATGATCTTAAACTCTTTGTTCCTTTCTTCTCCTAGCCTTAGCTTCTTGGCTTTCTTTTGTAGAAGTTCACCAAAGGTTTACATCTGATATGGAGTTAGATTTGAGATGTCCCATTTTGGAATGAAAATCTCCTCATCAAGATCTATATCCTCCTCCTTTTCTTTGCCTTTACCTAAAAATTTTGTGCTTGGTTAAGGCTTGGTCTCAACTATCATTGCACTTATTTCTTGTGTACTAAGAATGGAAACAATAATTGAAATAGTTGGATTTGCTGCAAAAATGGATACTACACTCATTGATATACTGGTGGTAGGAATACTTGTTGTAGAAAAAATTGATGTAGAGGGTAGAAATTATAGCTTGATAGATGAAGTGCTAGGCACTATTATCAGTGGAGTACTAAGCTAGATTGATGCATGGATTGATTGGATGCTTGTGCTTATAGTGCTGGTCACAATCAATCCTGCTGAGGCTATCTCTATGCTTGATGTTATCAGTGTTTTTCTTGGAGAATGAGGAAGTGAGGTTATAACCATTGCAAAAATCTTAACTAGGTCAGTTTCCTCAGCATCTTGTGTGTCTTCCTCGGTAGCCTCTTGCTCTTGTTCCTCTTCATCATCAACATTATCAAAATGAGTTACTTCTTTGTCATCTTTCTCTTCATCTTTTTCTTGATCATCATCATCATCCTTGTCACTTATGCTAACTAGAAAATCACTCAGTTTGTGAAGAAGATAGACATTCTTCCATGTATTTGTAGAATTTTTCACAACATGCTCTATTTCTTTCAACAAAATAAGACAAGTATTGAATCTTAAGGTTAATTTTTCTTCATTTTTATTTAAAGATCCTGTTACTTCCTTGTCATTTAGATTTGGCATAAGTTACCTTAGGGTCTACTCATGTATATCCTTTGTAGTTTGCATTGGATGCTCCCATCTTGGCTTGATCTTATCCATTAAAGCATTGAAAATCTGCTGAGTGAGCTGATCAGGTGAGTATTTCCACTTACTAATCTTGGATATTAGTATATCTTCAATATGCTTCTACTCATCAATAGTTTTTGTCTCATATTTCAATGCTTTGAAGTTTATTATTCCAAGAACTTGATTCTAATTCCTTCATTCTTTGCTCAAATTTGGTTGGAGACCTCTTGACAATTATGTCTCCTCCTTCCTTGTCTACTTTCTTCCTAGAGGATCTCCTTGTGAACACAATAGTACAAGTCTTGGTAGGTTTGATAATGATTACCTTACTCTTTTTCATTAGTGGCTCCTCTTCCTTTGATTCTTCCTTTTCTTCTTCATTCTCACCTTTTCCCTTGGTCAACAAGAGAGTGGAACTTGTTTTCAACTTGGCAATCCTCTTCTTGCCTTTGTTAATTGCCTGGAGGATCTTGATCTCTAGTTCTATCCTAGCCTTAGCCTCATCATAGGTGCCAAAGTAAGTATCCTTGGGATCAACTAGCTCATTTATTAGTGTCTCAATTATATCTTTTGTTTCATCAATATTAACCTCATATCCTAGAGGTTTCACCCATGTAATTCTAGGCCTAACTACCTAAATGTACACTTTGTCACTATCCACCATAAAACAAACATCATCTTTATAGTCCTCAACTAGTTTCTTGTGGATTTATAATATGTTATTCATTTTCTCCTTGAATGCATCAAAATAGTTGTCCATGATACTGGTGTAATTTTCTCCCATTTCAGTATTGTATTCATTTATTTGATAAAGTACTGGCACATCTTTCCTCCAAACAATAGTACCTTTTGATAGAAAGAATTTCTGAACATAGAAAAATAAACATATCAAAAGTGAGCCAAACTTACATGGACTATTCTTTGATGTCATAATGCTCTCCATGTTTCTATTGAACTATTTCAACAGTAACTCGGCAAGGTCAAGAGAAAGGTTGTTCTTGACTACCTTGTAAGCTAGGTCAACTGCTTTGTAGGACACACTGTTCAATCTACTCAAACTATAGATTTTGTGTGTAATAATGTGTATGCCAAACTTTAGTTCCATGTCAGTGACACTAATTATCTTCATTCCCCTTCCATCCCACTCGGCTTGGGTTTTCTTCTCTAGTTCAACCCAACCTAGGGTTTTAGTCATTTTAGTTTTTGTTAACATTGGGAGGCCGGTGATCCTGTGGATCATCTTCTTTGTGATCAAAATTATTTGGTTCAATGACAATTGACCATTGTGCATACGACTAAGGATAAACCTAATCCATTTCACTTTCAAATCTCATGGCATGTGAGGAATATGAGTTAAAACTTTTGCCTCGAGACGTTGATGCTCAAGTTTGAATACACCATTAATGCATAACTCCTTTAAAAATTCATCCATTTCTAATGTACCAATATCCTGAATCTCACATTTAAAATAAGAATAGATATCATTAATCAATAGTACCTTAGGAGGGATTGTAGGCATCACTCCACTTGGATCTAGGGTTTCCACAATGGTAGGTGTTAGCTTGAAATCCGGTGCCTCCCATTTTACACCATGAACCAACATATCTAAACCTCATTTTTCTTTGTTGCTGGTAGCTACCATCTTCACTTGATAGGATTTGAGAGAATTCAAAAACTTTTAGTAACAATTCTCTCAAATCTCTTTAATGCTCTTGAAGATTTCTCTACGCAAATAGATCTCAAAAATTCATGGTAAAAATGACTTCGATTTCATTCCTTTTATCAAATTTTCACCATAAATGCCCAGTATGAATGTTCGCTCAAATTGAAAGATTGTCATCCACTTTACTAGTATTGAACACTTAGTGGATTCTTTCATGACTTGGTAACTACATAAGATTTAGTTACTCCCAACCTTGATCAGTAGAGTCTATGACCTGACCTTAGTCGATAAGGAAGGTAACTTGGTAGTAACTGGTACTTCTTAGTCAGTGATGCCTTTGCATCTTGAATGTTGCTATGGATCTTTTGTCATATCAACTAGAACTAATTTAAATATCTTCTTTAGTAGCCTAGTTCCAGTTCTCCTTTGAGAAATCAAGTGGAAATGGTGGAGTCACCTAATTCTTGAGTGACTTGATCATCATTATTTAGACTTGCATTCTCGGTAGACTTTGGAACCCATTGCTGTCTCATCTACTTTATGATGTTATCAAAATTTGCCTTCTTTTTATCTTTAATTCTTCCAGTGGTCATACAGTTCTTGGCAAGATGACCAAGTTCTATATAAATGAAACATCCTTTGGTAGTATCT
Organism: Cupressus sempervirens; assembly: GCA_028749045.1. Classification (NCBI taxonomy): domain Eukaryota; kingdom Viridiplantae; phylum Streptophyta; class Pinopsida; order Cupressales; family Cupressaceae; genus Cupressus; species Cupressus sempervirens. The sequence goes on along the minus strand of CM053786.1, from coordinate 89,113,562 downwards.
CTTTTCCTCATGTGATGCTTTACACAATTTACAAATGTGTCCAAATTGTCCATAGTAATGAAATTTGCACCAAGTCTTATAGTTCCAACCAAATATAGCTTTTACAATTTGTTTTGTGGGTTTCAATATCTTGGTTTTGCATTCTGATGACTTGTGCCCATGCTTCTTACATTTGTGACATTTGCCTTCAAATTTTGGTTTCTCTTTGCATTCATTTTCTCTATGACCATGCTGATTACAATTGTAGCATTTTCCATTGAATTTTGCTTTCCCATTACTCCAAATTTTTTTTGAAGTATGATATATCTTACCATAATGACTGCAAGTAGGTTTACTCTTTTGAGCTCCTTATTTGGATGTTTCACCTTCTTCTGTATATCCAATTCTTGCCTTTCCTTTTTGTCTGAAGTGACTTTGCTCATTCAACTAATTTATATCTACTTGGGATTTCATCATCCTTTCATTGGTTTTCCTTTCAATTTTTAGATCATTCTACAATTTTTCATTCTCTAATATTAGATTCATGATTTCTTTATTTGCATTGGTGAACTGATCAATGAAATCTACTTGCTGAAGAGATAGGTGCTGAATTTCATTGTTCTTTCCCTCTATCTATTCTTTTATCTCATTTCTATTCCATGACTTCACACAATATTACACATTGAATTTCTTGCTCTCTTCTTAGTTTTCTTACTTCTTCTTAAAGAGTACTATTCTTTTCCAATAGTTCTTTGATTTCTTCATTAGCTTCATCTGAATTGCTTGAATGGATGTCTTCAATTCTTTCTTTAATTTAGAGTGAATCATTCATTTAGATTGCAAGATCTTTTCTTCTTTTCAAGGACTGAGAGAGTTTCTCCTTTTCTTTCTTGAGTTGTCCAATAGCCAATTCTAAATCTAGCTTCTCATTATCAATAGCCTTGTCAAGTCTGAATACCTCCATTAGCTTTGATATTTTCTCAAGCTATTAAACTTTTCACTGAGAACCACAATGCTCTAATACCAATTTTTGGAAATATTATGATAGGCTAAGTTATTGAGAGGGGAGGGGTGAATTAGTAACTATTAAAACTTTTATCCCAATTAGCAATTAATGCTTTATGTAAATTTTGATCTAATTGCATGCATGAGAAACTAAAAAACATGAAAGCATACACAACACTTTAACACAAGATTTGGTGACATAGAAACCTTCCAAATAGAAAGTAAAATTGGGGTGGAAATGGTACCCACAAGCTTTAGTATTGCAACATAAAGTTGGCCTGTTAAGGTTTACAATGATCACTTCTACCAATTTTCCTTGTTAGGAGCAATAAGGACTGCTAGGTCCACCTTGCAAAAGAATCTACAAACATACAATGAAGTATGCACTCGATAAAGAGAATTACATAAGATTGTTAGGTCTACATTGTTAAAGGATTTGACTAATCCACCTATTAGGATGAAGCAGTAGTTGATCTCTAATCTAGAACTTGGTTTGCTGAATGAGATTCCTTTGAGTGTATAAATCATCCTATTGTGATAGGTATATCTTTGCTGCTCCTTATACTACTGTAGCCTTTATAATTCACTCTTCTACTCTTTGTTGATGATTATATTACTTCTCTTCAATGATTTGGATGTGATATAATACATTATATATATATATATCAATCCAATTACATAATTACAAAGTTGGCCATAATACAAGTTTACACAAATATTACAAAGTTGGCCAAAGTGTAGAAACTTGGGTCCTGAAGACTGACTCGATGAGGTTCTGATACTTGACATCTAATATCAATGCTTGAAATCATCATGCACCTAGTAGATGTAGAAGCTTGGTTCATACTAATCACTTCCAAGTAGTCTTGAACTCAGTCTGCATTTGTGACTTGGTGAATACTGTGAAACTTGGCATATAAATTGAATCACTTGATTCACACTGCATAGCTTAGTTAATGCTATCACTTCAAGCTTGATATAAAATGAGTCTCTTGGTTAATACTAGACTAACATCTTATCAACTTTGAACTTGGTAAGCACCATACAACTTGGCTTGCATTGGTAAACTTGACATACACTAAGATGCTTAGTTTACACTGCTGATCATCAACTCTATAGTAACTATGTAGTGCAAACTAAAATCTGTCCAAAGGACTCAGTAGCAACTATAGAACTTAGTAACAATTGAAATGCTTGGTTAACACTGTTAACTATACAATATGCTTGATATAAGCTTACAACAAACATGACCGGAATGTCAACACTACCAACTCCTAACAGTGTTAAAGCAACTCCTAATAGGGTTGAGGCTTCTAATAAGGCCTAGTCTCCTAAAAATGACTCGAGACACTATACATTCTTTATGCACTTCTTGCAAGGTCAATATCCTTTACTAGATTCTTTATATAGTGAATTATCTAGTGGGTTTTGTCCCCATTGGGGTTTTCTCTTGACTAGGGTTTCCCTAGTTAACAAATATGGTGTTATTAGCTCTCTTTGTGTATGGTTGTTTATATTGTTCAACATTATTGGTTTACCATCCTATACATTTGGAAAAGTAATTAATAATATCTAGTTGTGGGAAAAAAGATTGAAAATATTGATTCACCCACCTCTCAGTATTATCTATTTCTAACAATTGGTATCGAAGCTTAATTGTTTAGAAGAATCTTAACAACTTGAATAAAATCCCTATGGATATGGAAGAGTTTAAGAAAAATCTCGAAGAAGCTCTTGAGAAAATTGATCTTCTTATTGATGAAAGAGATGGCCTAAAGGATAGATATGAAGATGCAAAAGCTTATATTGGTAAACTAAAGGACATGATAGATAATCTGAAGTAAAAAGGATCTAGTGAGAAGACTGGTCATGATGATATTAAAGATCTAAAGAAAGAAAATGAGATTTTAAAACATGAGTTAAAAATAGTAGAACTTAAGCTAAGTCTTAAAAAAAATGGAGGTAAGAATGATTCTAAAATTAAAGTTGATAATGTAGTTCTAAGATCCCAGTTAAGAAAAGTAACATTTGAATTAGAATCTCTCAAGTTGGAACATGCAAAATTAGACAAATACAATACTATTGTGAAAGATGAATGGGTGCAAACTAAAGAAAAATTTGAGAAATTGTATACCATCAGTGAAAAGATTGAAGAACAAATATCTATACAAAGACCTAGTTATGATAAGACTAGACTTGGATTCTTTCTTGGACAATCCACCAAGAAATCTATTGAGAGAAAAGAACTTGATACTCTTGAACTCAAGAAAGATCTAAACATGAGCAAATGTGATGCTACATCTAAACACAAAGAGAATATTACTCACTCCAAGAAATCTAAAGAATCTGATCAAGATGAGGAAAATAGAAGAAATGAATCTCATGTCAGATGTGATGAACCTGAATATACTGGAGATGATTGCAAAGGTAATTATTTTAAACCGATTTTAAATTTTTATTGTCATAATTGTCATGGATATGGACATTATGTAGTAGATTGTAAGAAACCTAAATTTGATAATGATAATGCAAATAGTAGAATGTCTAGGAACACTAATCATATAGGCAATAGAATAAGATCTCACAACAATGAGAGTGGAGAAAGAAGAAAAAATGTTTGTTACAGATGTAATAATCTTGGACACATTGTAAAGAATTGTAGAGCACCTAAAACCAATATAATAAACAAAGAAGGAATGTACCTGTATGTCAGCTATGTAATCAATTTTGACACATAGGAAGATTTTGTAGAATGGATAGAAGAAACCTAAATAGGAATGAGAATTACAAAAGAAAAATAGAAAAAATTATGACAGCTTGAAGGAATAAATGAAGGAGTAGATAGAAGATTTCAAGAAAAATTTGTAAAGGAAAAAGAATCTGGAAGTTCTCATATAGTTCTAAAGGAAGTACATCCTAATACACCTGATAAGATAGTAAAGTCACTTATTGTCTATGACTCATCCTACTTGAATTAAGCATTCTCAGTAAGATAGCATGTCGGCTTAAATAAAAACTAATGTTAAAAAGAACACCACAAGTTGCACAGTTAGCAATACATACTAGACATTGAGAAAAGTCTACAATAAAGTGCACATTTCTTGATATGATGATTATGAGGTTATGCAGAAAATAATCTTTCTATTAGATAGAGATAGTATTTTGAATTTAGATAGATATGCATTTAATGTGAAGTACAAATTGTAAAAGATTTAAAGGATGCAAATTGATTTACGAGCATCATTTTCTTGTGTGGAATCTTAAGTGTAATATTGAAGAGTGATTTGATAGCTATTTGAAGTGTTGAAGAAGTTTACAGATACACGTGATTGCTAAAAGCCCTAAACGTGTAGATTGAGGTATTTCTCTGAATTTATTGAGCATATTTTTAGAAAAATTAGCTAGGGAAACACAAGAAGTGTTTGATATCAGTGAAAGACCTAGATATATTTTCAAGAAACACCCATTTATTTCTCTAATTGATGATCCCATTGGAGCATTTTTGCATGTACCAAAAAATGTTCTTCATGTCAAGGATATAAGAAGTTATATTCAATATAAGATAGAAAGCATAGGAGATACTAAGATCCATAAAGAATTGGAGAAAATGTGAAACAATGACTTATCATTGAAACTAGAACATGAAAACCTAGAACCACCTAACCTAGTTAAGTACATGTTCTATACAAACTTTGAAAACCATGAGTGGACAAGAATCATTTTGAGTAGAGTTTATGATGACCTTCTATAGTTAGGAGATTCACTTATATGTATAGATAATGACCTAATTCACAAGTTCATTGGTTTGATCAATGAAGGATGCAATCTCGTGAACATAAAGAATGTGCGTAGAATAGTTGAAACAAATCTCAACATAAGATTTGATGGTAGAAACATGAAGGTTAACACCATTCAAGATGATGGAGTAAAAACTCCTTAGCAAAATTTTGGGTTATATATTTAACCATAGATCTAGGTTAGATTTAGTCCCAACCAGATTTCTTCATGCAACTTATGTGATAGCAGTAAAGGGTGTGTTGGGACTATATTTGTTTGAGGCCTAAAAGGTGTTTAATGTTTCTAACACCTTGTGTTCAGTATATCCACTTGTCCCATGAAGATAAATTGCCATTCTGAGTCATTTTGTGAATGTTCTTGGTCCTTATATAAAAATTAGGGTTTGGTCTTCTCAAAATTGATTAACCCTAAGAAAAACCCTAATTGAACAAGTTTCATGCCCTAATCAAGTCCTTTAGGTAATTTGTTTCCACCTTATAAATTGAGTGGAAAAACATTAAAAAAAAACATATTTCTATTTTTTTGGGAACCTTTGAAATACTTTTTACTTTATAAATCTCTTGAAATGATCTTTACCATCAAATCTTTTAAGATCTACGGTGGTTTCCTTTTCACCTTAGAAAGTTGTGTTCATTTTATCACATGCGACATAGCAACCTCTGGGGCCTAGTTCAATCTTGACAAGGTTTTCGTATGTTTTTTCCTATGTTGTTAGATCTTTTCAAAATCTATGGTAGGCACCAAGTTTATATCAAAATTTTCATGGTCTTTACTACATGTGACATCATGACCAAGTGGTACCCAATTAGTTCTTAAGCATAGTTTCGAAGGTAAATCGCTCGCACTATGAGATCTTTCAAGGATTAATGGTGTTGGTCACTATGTCATTACCAAAAGTGATAAGGTTTCTACCCTTCACAACATGGTGACCTCCCACAAAACTAAAACATGGTGGGACCAAACCTAAAGATGGGCATCGAGATTTTTGTCTATCATAAATGAGCTTCACCAGCATGATGGATGTTAGAAGTGTCAGGCATAGTAAAGGAGGTACCAGGTAATGAACGTGCTATTTTTTCTTTTCTCGAAGCTAGATTTCTACATATTCATGGTGGTCACTATGTCACCACCAAAAATTGTGAGAACTTAACTGATAGTGACATGACAATCTCTCGCAAAAGTTGTTAGAGTTGTTCAGAGTAGTCAAAGACAAAATGCAGAGCACAATAGAAGAGATGTCCACAAAACAAGACTAAGATGGAATCCTACTGCATATAAATATGCACACAAGAGTGCCACTACACATGTGATGACAAAAGTGATTAAGAGTTTTCTTGAGTCTTCTTTGCTTTTAAAGAGCCAAATCTGTAGGCAAACAAAGCTTATTGAAGAGGCAATGAATAGAGATATGTTGCAAAAGGAGTATCCAAACAGGCACAAAGGAGAAATGTAAATGCTTGGGAGTCTTGCAGAGGTAAAAGGCAAATTTGCACCCCATATCAAGCTCAAAGTCATAATTACATGAAAGAAAAGCAGTTCCATTATCCCACATTCATTGTGATAAGTCCTTTTTATGTTTTTAAATACAGGAGCACTAACATACTAAGTGTCTCAAAGACACGAAGGCTTTTGAAGCCTTAACCATGTGTGTGGGTCCTAGCCAACCAGAGGAAGGAAGAGTTAATTTTGAACAAACATGCATGCCAAAGAAATGATGTCATCTAATGATGTGAAACCTATGAATGAATTGAAAATTAACATGTGGCATAGATCTCAATGATGCATAGGATGGTGATATGTGACAGATCGAATGTTGGTTGCTATGTTGCTAAAAGAAAGTTGGAAGGAGGATAACCATGTGACATAGCAGCCAATGATGTCAGCAATGATGTGGATCCATGGATGAATCAAAACTTGACATGTGGTAGTGAGTTGGCACCAACTAGCAGTGAGTTGGATGAGTCAAAATTGACACATGGTGGAGGCTTCCGACATGGCATGCAAATCAAGGTGCTGACATGGACTAAAGTGACACATGTGACATGGTTGCTATTTTATGATGAAATAGAAAAATACTGACTAGGATAGCATCACAATGACCAGTGATGTGGTGTGATGATGTGGTTGCCACATGGTGGAACAAAAGACAAATCAAATGGTGACATGTGGTGCGAAGGTGGCATATGTTAGATGACAAAGAAAAAATCCAGCCAATCACATGTTAACACATGGTAGGGCCAGTCAACTAGGTTTGACCCAATGGAAATTAGGGGGAAAATAAAGCAGGCATAAAAGAATTAATTTTTTAATATATTCTTTAAAAATCACATGCCTGAGGAATTTTAAATAAAGTTTGATTTAATTCAATAGTTCAGACTTTAAGAAAAGGTTAAATATTTGCAAATGAAGTGCATTCTGAAGTCATAAGTAGAACCTAATTTTCCAAGAAATATTCTAGGAGTTTTTGATAAGCCCATATAGGTGTATTATATATCATTAGAATCAAGAGAGAACAAACTTTTCACTTATGGAGTTTGTTTTTGCATAGGAGGTCACTGGTTCAAGTTATTTGAGGTTTTGTCCTATGTATTTGATTTCTAGTTTCATTCAGTTGAGGAAGTTCAAATATGATTTCCAATAAAGTGATGAACTGAATGAACATAAAAGGCAACATGAATGTAGTTATGGGCAAGTTTTTTCATATCTAAGATAGTTAAATGGAGGTTTTATCAGCATTCCAGATGCATTTTAGATATTTTGGCAACATAAGGTTTTTCATCTTTGAAGAAGAGTTATTTTGTGTTTGTTACAAAATGATGATAAAAGCCAAATTAGATTTCATGGGTAGAAAGATGAGAGAGGTTTAACAATAGCAAAGAGTGGAGATTCAAGTTGACACCTGTCATTTTGAGATTAGATCTGGGATTCCAATTTTCTTCTATATCTTTCTCTTTCTCATCCATTGTAATTGTTGGCAGTTTTCACTGTGAGACCACATTGTTGGTTCTAGTTTTCTACTGTGAGACCAAGTTGTTGGTTGGTTTTACTTCATGTCTATTGAGTAGAGCTCTAGCTATGAAGGTCACACATCCTTTCTTATGTAGTTTTCTGTTAGAATTCTTTAGAATAATTGAGAAGGGGGGGGGTGTGGGTGAATCAGTTATTCAAGGTCCAAATGCCCTATTAATACCTTTTTACTACTTTTAATGAATCCATACACTTTTCATCCATCCGAACTTAAATCAATCATATAAGAAAGTTACAGTAAATCAATATGCAAAGATAAAACATTCAAGATCAACACATGACACAATGATTTACGTGGAAACCCAATTTGGGAAAAACCACTAGTAACATGCTACTTGATTCTCACTCTTCTGAAGTGATGCCCTATTAAAGGCTTACAACACACTATTAAATGTGACCTTGCTAGAGAATTTCACCAAACTGTTAGGAATGGGCCTGGTTAAAGGTCTTTAGAACATTCACTTGGAATGTCACCTTGTTAAAGGATTTATCTTATGGCTATTAAACCAACCTAAGTCCATAGGATTTAAACTTACTGTTACAATTGCTAGAAAGTAATGATAATGGTATTTTGATCTAATATAACTTACAACATACTTTGTAGATTTTAGATCACACTTTCAGTTCAATCCTTATGCTTGGCTTCAATCACTCCAGCTCTGACTGCTTGTCTCCCTCTCAAGCTTCATCACCTTGAGTCTTCTTACTCATTATGCCAATGCAATCATCCTTGTGGTTGTCTATCCAAATAGAGTTCCTGTGCTTTTCTTCTCCTTAGCACATTCTACAACACTTCATGCTTTTATGCTTGACCACCCTCTCTCTCTCATTAACTTATGTCTTCTTAAATAGAAGTTTGATTTTCCTTTGCCGCTTAATTCTCCCTCTTTAATTTTAGGGTTTTAAAATGGATTAGGTAGGATACAATGTATCTACCCCATATCTTGTTCTCTTCTAGAAACTTCGCCAGTTGTATCTTAAAGAAAAAAAATGTTCTACATGGTGTTCTGTGCCACCAGCTCATCATTCTTATCTTCTTTTTAATTCAAAAATTTCTAGATAACAACCTTGTCGGCTTAGATCTGGTGCATCTTCAATTTCCAAAATAATGCAGTAGCTCGGCATTATTGAGTTGCTGGTGCTCGACACCTCTGTGTTACTCGGAACCTATACTTGCTCGGCACTTGGTTTTGCTCGACACTTGATTCTGCTTGACACTTGATAAGCTCTATGTCACTCGGCATCTAAACTTGCTCGACATCTGAAGTTTACTCAGCATTAACTAGGAATTTTCTTGGCTTCTTCTCTCTTAGTTTGAGCTTTACAAAAGACTTAGCTAAAACTTTAAATCTCTGATATGTTTCAGTGTGCTCATTCTTTGTATCTTATAGTGTGACATCAAATACACTTTTTTATCAATGGCTTAGATGATCCTTGTACTTCATTACAACATCGTAACTTCAACCTTTCTCTAGGTGTTCTAGTTACATCTTATTGATTGCCTTCACCTTGACAATCAACTAATTGATAGTATTTGGATCACTAAAGAAATTGTCATTCCTGCAAGTAGCAAGTTTGACATCAATGACAAAATAATGATTGAGGACATTCTTTACTAGTTCCATATATTATTCCAACAATGAGTTATGAAACGAGTGTAGAAATAATTGAAGGCTATGCATAGATAATTCTACATTCTAAAGTAGATTCTAGATGCCCTAGATGGGGTACATATATTGAAAAGATGAAAGAGTTTCAAACTAGTCTAATGGATAAGGACATCAAGAAGAAGGTAGATGAAGTAATCAATTCTATCTTAAAAGAATCAAGGATGTCTAGGAAAGAATTTGTAGAGGTGAAAGGGATAGCCTTAGAGATGAAGGCTAATGGTTGAATTGAAATACTAACTCTACCTATTGCAATGGCTAGACCTAATGTAGAGATTATAGTTGCACACACAAGTGCACAAGTATCTACAGTTCCATATGTAGTAGCTGCATAGTGGCAACCCTTGAAGAACTAAAAGGAATTAGTGAAAAAGAAAAAAAAGGAAGCATCAATGCCATTAAAGTCTACAAGACTTGAGAAAACAAAACTCGTGCAAACCCCCTTTCCTGAGAAGAGAGTTAAGCAAACAACAAGTGGACTGAGTAAGAGGAGGAAAACCTTGCAAACCAATTCCTTAGAATCTAAAGAAGAGATTGATGACAAACTAGTAGAGCCTATAGAATAGGAAGTAAAGACTTTAGCAAGAAGGAGGGCATGGAAACCCAAGGAAGAAAATCTTAATATGCAAATTATTAATGACAACAATTTTGTGCAATTGAATAAGTATTATGACTTGTACGATAATATGGATAGGAGATAGCTAAAAAATGTTGTAGTTAGAAATGTGATTCTAAAAGATAAAAGATTTGATATCATAAAAGGTCAAATCCTTGAAGACTTGTATAATAGTCTGAGAAATAGAAAGAATAGAGTAAGTGAGGAAGAAAAACAAATACAGATAGATATGGTGAAAAAGCTATGTATAGTAAACAAGGAAGAAGAGTTAAAGGAAATTTTGAAAGGTATATCACCCTTGTTCAGGAATAAGAAGAGATCCATTCTTCTTATGGGAGGAAATATGAAGAAGTAAATATGGAAACTAAAAAGGCAATAGTCACATACATGTCTACTTTTCCTAAAGAGACTAAGAAGAGTACGTAGTCAAGGGAAACAAACCCTACTATGACATCAATTAGTCCTTCTCATAGTTTTGAGCAACTAGCTGAAGCTTCAATTCCAGGTGATTCACCACCACACATTACCATTGACAGTAAATTCATGCAAGTAGATAAAACTAATGTAATAGTGGACAAAACTAAAGATCCATTCAAAGATTTTGGCCCTGACATTATTCGTAATATTGTTGACTACAAAAACTCTACTGATGAAGAGGAAGAGAAGAGGAAAAAGAAAGAAGATATATTTTTTGAGAAGAAATTTGAGGCTGTGTCAACCAACACTAAGGTAGCTACTACAAGTATACCTATAGCCACAATGACAATGAAACCCTCTACACAACCTACAAAGCTAGTAGTGGCCACCCCAACAATATAATCAAATGATTAAGCTGAAGCACAAAACTTTATATCTTCTTTAAGTATTTTTTTTTGAAAAGAAGAGATCAATAAAGTGAATTGAGAAGACTTTAACTTTAGTTTTGGATAGATTAGAGAAGACAGTAAGTTCTATGGATGCATCTATAGACATTCAACAAAGAGCAACAATTTTGTGTAAAGTTTTTGAAAATGAGTTTACAACACTTACTAATGTTGCTATAGTTCAAGTATAGACTAAGCATGATGTTAGTCTTCTTAATACTGTGTGTAAAAATATAAGGAATGATATAGACATATTAAATATATTTATTAAGGTATTAAGGCAGAGTATGGAGGAAGTGAAGTAGATCTATGCTAAGTGCAACTTGGCATATCTTCACCTTTATAGTTTTGATGAATAGATCAAAGGAAAGATAATTGAGCTATAGACGATTACTGATAATTTTGAGAAACAAGACCAAAAGCTAGAGAACTTTGAGCATACAATGGAAGCAATTCATGGTAGCATCTAAGATATACAAGCAAAAAAGGAAAAATCCCTAAAAACATTTTCACTTTTGAGAGACCATTTATCCCTACAAATTACATTGTTACAAAATTAGTTGGAGGAATTCTTGGCAGCCAAAAATTCATATGACAAGTTTGTGGTTACATACTTGAATGCAATAGAGTTAGCTGCATATGCTCTGCGTGCTAATAAGTGTGTCAGATGCACTGAAAGACAGTTGGAATAAACACCTTGTGTAGTTGAAGACTGACTTTAGTGATTATTTTTCTAGATTTTGATGCAATATTTTCTTAATTTTGATAGGATTTTCCTTTTGCTGACACCTTTTATCATTGATGTCAAAGTGGGAGAGATAAGGAAAATTGTAATTGTAAAAGTTATAAGGGATGCAATCTTTTTTAAGATATACTATGTTATGTATGTTTATTTACTTTGATTGGTATGACAACATTTTTGGGACTTATCCAATTTTCCCAAAATGTTACCATCAATGCCAAAGGGGGAGATTGTTGGCAATATGGCCAATCAGTCAAATAGGATGAGATATGTGGTTGTCATTTATGGCAACATATGTTTTACAATTTAGTTATGATTATTTGTGATGGAAAATTGTCTAAGTATTGGACAATGATATAGCAACACGATGAGTTCTATTGGTAACAAAATATTCCTTAAGAATATTCTTTTGTGCAGTTGACTAGTGATACATGACATTGTCTTGATGATGTGTACCAGTGCACGTGTATGTACAAATAACTAAGTTCAAGTTATGAAGGGAATATCGATATAGATACTTCACAGTATAGAGCAAAGCATGTTAGCAAGTTGAGTTGTATGACTTAAAGAATTATTTTGATTATTAAGTCTTGATGAGATGACTCTAAGGATGATATGTGAGCCAACTAAGGAATGATTTATCAATATGTTTGATATAAGTAAAGAGCTCCATTTGCAAAATGCTGCAAGAATATGTGATATGATGTGTTGTAATCTCATCATGCGAGATTTAATGCAAGTTGATATATGCATAGTTACTCTCTATTTATAACATTGAGAAAAATAGAGGAAAGATTGTCTATAGTCTACTAAAGGCTTGTACGAAGATCTAATAATTAGAAGAATTGTGAAGTACAACAAGTGATCCAATATTGTATGTATATCTATTACTTTGGTGAAGTTAACTGTATAGTTGCATGTTAGGATAGTGGGCTCTTCTTGTACACATTTTTATATGATCTACCAACTCCTAATAGGGATGAAGCAACTCCTAATAGGTTTGAGGCTTCTAACAAGGCCTAGCCTCCTAATAGGGACTTGATAAACTATACATTTTTCAGAGACTCCTAATAGGGTCAATATCCTTAACCATTTTCTTTATATAGTGAATCATCTAGTGGGATTCATCCCCACTAGGGATTTCCCTTGGCCAAGGTTTCACTGGTTAACAAATATGGTGTTATGAGCTCTCTTTGTGTATGGTTGTTTATACTATTTAGCATTATTTGTTTACTTTCTTATACATTTGGCAAAGTAATTAATAATATCTAGTTGTGGGCAAAAAGATTGAAAATACTAATTCACTCCCCTATTTTTATTATCTATTTCTAATAAGTGACTCATTGCAAAATTTCTCATCACTTTTGAAAGCAACATAAAAACTATGAGCCTATTGTGATATACTCTTTAGAGTTTCAACCCTATGGTTCATCATACTCTTAAGGATAGATGTCCTTACCACATCTCCTTATTGAGTTGGTGGAGTAACAATACTCACCCTTTCAAGCTCTATTATATCCCATATATCTTGATCACCCCCTTATGTAGTCAACTTTGTTTGCATTTGGGCCTTAGTTGTGATCTTAGCTAGTTTCTCTTGATTGTCCTATTCTTTGCTCTATTCTATAGTAACCATTTTCTCTACATTTGCATGCTGATCTCTGAGAGATGCAACCTCAGCCTTTAGTACTTGGACCTTGGTTTCAATCTCTTCAATCCTCTCCTTGTAGACATGGATTTTCCTACACTCATCCTCATAAATCTTCCTTACATCAATGTAGTCATACACAGACTTGGCAAGCCTTGTTTCTATCTCCTCTACCTTGGACTCATTCATGAATGAAAAATGTTTCATGGCCTTGGAGATCTTTATGCCTGAAGTACCTTGCAAGCTCCATACTGCCATGTTACCATATTTTATGCTTTGCACATCCATTAAAATTGGCTTGTTTGATGAAGGATCCATGCTCCAAACTACCATATATTTAGTGTCAATACTGAACTCTCTTCCTTTTTGTAGTCCATCAACACCATAGGCCTCATACAAGATGGATTTTTCTTGTCTCCTAATCTGATCAAGCATAAATTCTTGTTCTAAATCCCATTCAGGTACCAACAACATCTCACTCTTTCGCACAAGGTCTCCTTCTTCCTCCTTTTGAACTCTATCATTTTGATGAATTAATGATCCTCTATAAATTGTTGGCCTTGGATGCTCCTATCATCCAACCTTACTATAGCTAGTTCTAGGCTTGTGAGTGTGTTCTCAACTGCATTAACCCTACCTTGTCAATAACTTTTCCTCAAGTCAACAAAGTACCAACTCTTTCTTGGTAGAATTTGCAATGTCTTATTTTTAACCTATGTAGGGATATAGACAAATATTTGTCTCTTGTTTCCCTTGGTGACCCATGATGCCTCAATAGGTCCATATTCCCCTATTTCTTCTTTAGGAGTTACATTAGGTTCAAGGTTATCAAGACATACCCTCTCTTCATCTCCTAAGGGTCCCTTTTGCATTTGGGACATGATTTTAGCATGGTCATTGACCATCTTCCTAACCCTATGAGGATAGGTGATATCCATATAAAATCCCTTGAAGTTGGGATCTATTCTCTTCATTTCCCTTTCTACCCTTAATACATCATCAAGTTTGGCCAAGTTATCTACTGCCTCCCTGTCTACACTAATATTAAGAATAACATCCTCATGGGGTAGCTCCTTGGTATGGGGTAACACATAGTTCCTTATTTCCTTAAGGGTGATCTTGATCCAATTATTAGGATCATACATCCTATAGGGACTAGTTGATAGGTTGAAGTGGTGGAGGAAAGAATGAATTTGATCTAGGGCCTCTTTTCCAATTGCAAAATCTCCCACCCTAAAAAATTTACATAAAAATGTGCCCCTATGAGCCTTAGGGCCTATGTATTCCCTATCAACCATAAATAATTGCTAGATAAATTCAAAAATAGCCAATTTGGGAGGAATGAATTTTGGCAATATGTGGGTTGGCTAGGGACAACCATATACACTCACCAAAGAAAAAGTTGGAAATAGGAAAATACCTCTCCAATTATGGTCTTATATCTTAATCTCTAGGAGTAGGGCTAGTCTCAAAAGACATTTAATGATTTAAAGTGCCCTAAAGTAACCTATGTCTAAAATTTTCATAATAGTAGTACTAAAATTATTGAAGAAAGAAATAAAATCAAGAAAATGATACGAACTATCCCATACCCATTTCCATAGCTAAACTAGCTGTTGATCTCAGATTGGTTTTGAGAAGTGAGTGTCTATACACTTAAGTCATTTACTTGGTTTATGCTGAACAAGTAGTACATGCAAAGAACAACATGTATATAATAGAGCATGTCGAGTCCACATTGAGTGCTGAACCACTCATGTGCCAAGTCACTCAAGTGCTTTAGGAGTCAAGAAAGAAGAATATGTTGAGTGATATAGATGCTGAGTCATAGTATAGAAAATAGTATATGTTGAGCATCAGAGACTTCAAGTGCCAAGTGAGACAGTTTTGTCATAGTTATTTATAATGGCACAAACAACTATGTAAACCATTTTTGAGCTAACTTAAAGATTGAATTATGATATTTTAGAGATAAGGACAAATCTTAAGTTGGATTCCTAATGCATTACATGCAACCAATAAAGTAAAGGGAAGGTCTAAGTGACAAAAAGGATAAATTCGTAAGGCCCGCACTCGTACCCTATTATAAACAATAAGGAATGAATATGATTAGGATTAAATTAGGTCATGATCGACATATTCATCATTAACAATGATTTATGAGATCCTATTAGAGACTGATGTATATTTTGATTATTATAAGATTGGTACCCTATCCAATAACATTAGGTCAATAAGATTGGACCACATGAAAATGAGACTCAACATGCTCAAGTTGAGAACCTAGTCACGTGATTAAAGGTATGATTTGCTAGACAATTAGGGGAGATGAATTAACATTCATACTTGTAAGAAATAAAAATGTATATAGAACAAATGATAACAAAATATAATGGTTGCTCTCACAGATTGGTTTTAAAATATGATGAGATAATTTGGAACATTTAATGGCATGAGAAATTAAACCTAGGGGAGCACACACCTCGTATTGAGATAAAGAGGACATTGTTAAAAATATTACTTTGGTTAGTCAATTTGAAAGGATACAAGTTAAAAGGTCTGCACAATAGTGATTTTCACTTATGACATATATACTAAGATCTATGTTATATGTTTTAATGATTTAATAGAAATGACTTCGGTGTTTCATTGTTATGATAGACAAGGATTGTGATGGTATTTAGAATGGTAATTTTGTTATGATTAGAAAGATTAATGTTATACATATCTTGATATTTCAATGTTTTGAATATTTTATGGAAATGATTAGATGGAAGTTAACTAAATATGTTAATGCAATTAAGTGATATTGGATTATTCTGTACTTATCTGCATGTATTTCTATATTATTTCATTGGGTTACTGACATTAAGTTGAGTGTATAGAAAAGTTGAACCATGGAGATTATTCAGGGAAACAAGGTTCAAACCTATGTGAACACAGTAAAGCCAAGGTGAATCTTTGGAAGATTCAAGACCTCAATGTATAGTGTTTATTTCATAATGTGATTGTGCATGGGTGCTATAAGTTTAAAGATCATGATTAATTAGTGACATGCCATCGTGATGTAAAAAGTATTTAATTTGTGTGTGTGTCATTTGACACTTGTGTTGTTTATGTGTAAATGACATATCATATAGGATTTTTGCACATGAAGTCACTTAACCTAAATTTAATCCCATCATGAAATTTAGTTAACCCACCTTGGGAGTGTTAGGATGAGTCACCTACATGATGAAATTTAAATTAAACTTGATAGGAACTTTAGAGAGGTTAAAAAGTGATTCCCAAGTGTTATTTTGGTTAAAATAAGACACCCACATGGTAGTAGTATAGGTTGGGGGTCTAAATATGACCATAAGATGGCCTAGGGGACTTAGGAGACCCTTTAAACTAGTCATCTTCAAGCCAATTCGAAAATTAGAGTATCACATGACTTATTTCCTCACCCCTCCATTTGGTTAAGTTCCTATTGGTAGAAAGGTACAAGGGTGTAAGAGGGGTAGGTGGGTTGGAAGTGGAGGTGTTTTTAGGGAGCTTGTGCCAAACTAAGTGGTTGTTAACCCACTCTCTAATTGTAGAGACAGATAGGGTTTTGGAAGAAGAAGCTTCGAAGCCAAGGAAGGAAAGATCTTCATCATCATCTCATAACCATAGCTTGGAAGGAGGTTCATGCTTCATGCCATGTTTTATTTCATTCCATGAAAGTTGAAGATGAAAATTGTAAGAGTGTTTCTTGTAGGATCTATCTGTTTGTATATGGTGCATGTTTTAAATGTTTGTGTATTTGAGTGAGCATGTTGAATATATTTGCGTTTGGTTTTGTTTTCTTGGGTTGTGGTTGTGGATTAAATGTTGTGTTGGGTGTGAAGGCTTCACTCACCATTGGGAGGGAAGAGAAGCCATGGGGTGAAGGGGTTAGTTGGGCTCTACATTGGAGATGAGAAATCCTTCTCTTGGAGACGGGATAGTTTTTATGGAGTATGGGCTCCATTGAAGCCATATGCCTTTCTATTGTTCTATGGGAGGTATAAGTGAGGATATGTGAAGAGGAGTCAGCATGTATAGCCTTGTTGAGGGATGTGTTTATTGATAGCCTTGTTGTGGCATGCTTCATGGAAACCTTATTGGAATATTGCAACTGCAAGATTTTTTGTTTCACAAGGGTATGAAATGATACCATCTATGAATCATTGGGTAAGCCTTGGTTGGGGATTGTAAATGTGTTGTTAAACTATGGTATTCATGTTGGTTCTTGTTATTGTGTTGTTTTTGGAATGTATCCTAGTTGAGCCTTATTTCCCTAGTGCAGGGGTGGTCTCCTTGAGGCCTAGGTTGTGAGGTGAGCCTCGATGGTTCTATAAATTTGATCCTTGTAGGTTTTTGATGCACTTGGATATTTGGAAGTCATGAAAATTCCTCTGTGTAAGAGGAGGAAATATTGTTGTAAGTTGATTTGATAATGGAGCAGCAAACTACATCTTGTTATGTGCTTCTATTCATGATTGTAAGGGTGTTGGTATTGTTCCTATTCATTTGACACTAGAGGGATTGTGCTTCATCTTGTGTAGAGATCTTACATTATCTATTGTTCACAAGAAGAGTCCACCACCTTATGTTCAATTGTCATAAGCCTATTGTATATTAAAGGAGAAATAGAAGAGAGAATACTAGTGTATTGTTATTATAGATCTATTATCATGAATAGGAATGTATTGGGAAATGGATTTAGTATCATAGTAGATATTGGTAAGATGAAAATATAACTACCTCTCTGTTATCCTTTATTCTCCATTCTCATAGAAATAAGTAGATGCATTTTATGATTAATCTTGATGCATATAAAAGTGTAGAATATGCATTTGATAAATAATGGAATTGTATTTAGTTATAGTCATGATATGTATATCCATCTTGGAATTGGAATACTTGATGTATCTTGAGTTACATGCAAAGAAATGTCAAATTGAATTCAATATCATGGAAGAAATTGTAATGATTGGAAGATTATCTTTGTTTTATGTTATTATCATCTCAACTCTCTTGTATACTAGTTGTAAATGCATATTCGAATCAAATCTTGCATGAGAATACAATATCAATTCTGGAGGCAATGGTGTTTTAAACTTCAATATTCACAGATAAGAATAATTAGTTAATTTCACATATGAACCTGTTATGATACATATATCTTTGTACTAAGTCTATTGACCAAATGATCAAATAAATCCAACAATCTAGACCATAGTATATTTAGAAACTTCAAATTATCATAGTAATAATATAACAAGTATAGCTTAGACCATAGGGTTAGAAAATCTAATGGTTGACATGAATGCATAAGTGTATAAGAAATAAGCTTGCTATAGGTGCCCATTCAACTCTCTAGAAAATATATGGGGAAGAAAATAATCTCTTCCCAAAAAAAATTAAAGACCATTAAAATATTTCAATATATATATATATATATTCTTTAGAATCCTTTTTTAATATAAATAACACAAACAAAAAGGCTATAGTATAGTAAGTCTAGGTTTTTTAGGATTTAATACTAGGATGTACATATCCTATGAAGTTTTAAATTAATTTAAAATTAATACAAACAAAAAAAAATCAAACTTCACCTACCAAGTGCCTACATTCTCCCATGAAATTACTTGGGCACTTGTGACTTGTTTAAAAAAAGTCAAAACCACTCACATAATGTGAGGGCCACCCAACTAGGTAAGACAAACAAAATACATTAAGTTTTGTTGATTCTTTAACCAAAATAAAATAATTTCATTTCATTTAAAAAAGCCCCCAATCCATCTAGGCATCCATACTCTTGTCCCACCTTAAAAAGAATAATAATGAATTTGCGCTTAATTCTAACATGTGTCAGCACCCCTATCTAGGTGTCTACCACTTAGGATTTATACCCCACTTAGCATGACTACTGATTTGACACTTTCCTTTGGAGGAACCACCAAGTACATGGGCTAGACTTGCAAGTTGGAGAAGAATTTATTAATTCAAAAAAACAAGGGGGAATCATGGCAACGTATGCCCACTTTCCCTTTTCAAAAAATAATAATCAAGAGTCTCTTTCTTTGCATATAATTCATGAAATACTAACAAATCAAGATTGATGGAATTTATGAAATTAACAATTTATGGTTAGTGTAATGTAAAATTAATAAAGTGTTAAGTCAACATAGGTAGTTCTAGGAAATAGTAAATGAAAAATTGAGATGTTTATAGATAGTGAAAGGCTAAGGTAGCTTTATAACTTTTTTTTATGATGATGAATTGGACTAACTAATATAGGTATGGCATTTAGAAGTAATTAAAGAGAATGGTTTCAAATAAATTAATGTTATTAGGATTTATTGACAAAATTAAAGTAATATCGTCATAGAAAATACGCATTTGATATTATGAGATAAACTTAGTAATTTAGCTAATTCTCATATGTGTACTAGTAAAGAGAGATATATTTATGTAAAGATAATAATAACAATAAAATACATTAAATAAAATAAAATAAAATAATAAATCTATTGATTAACTAATATTTGGGGCCTCGTTAGTAGCATCTAGTTAGTAAGTTACCAAATGGACAAAGTGAAAATAGAGGATAAAAGATAAGATGTTCGTTAAAAGGGATAATTTTATGCAATTAAATTAAAATAAAATAAAAAAATAGATGGATTAGGTAGATATGAGATGGAGTGTCTTGCCTTTAAGCATTCAAGACAATTTTTAAACAACCTCGTGTTCATAACCCTTGGGAAACCTTGCAACTACATTATCACATGAATTGCAAAGAGTCTCAATTAAGAGTATAGTTGGTGAGAACTTAAAAAAAATATCATGTTACCTTATTAGTGCAAGCATTGATAAATAATTAGGAAAATGATCTTAGGAACCTCGATTCCAAATTTTTTGAATGGAACTATCTTCGTTCTATCATTAATCTTAACATTCCCTAGTTAAGTATAGATTCTGCATCATATCTTTAGACATATCTCTTGTTTTAAGAAAAACAAAAAAATCAGTTGTGTTTTCTTTTGCCTTGTAAAATTGTGGGCATGACATTCATACAACACTTGGCATTACTAAGCCCACAAAAAAATGTACAATTGTAAGTTATCATAATATCATAATACCATATTGCTAAGGAGATAGGTCTCCTAGGATATTGACTCGTAATAAATATTATTACCTAATTAGCAATGGAATTGAACACCCTAAATAGATAACACTAATTAGTCATGGTAACAATTTAAAACTACTAAGGATTAAGATATGATAGGATATTATCTCAACCTTGTGGAAGTTCAAATTTAAAAGGATCTCTATGTAACCCCTATTAATAGCTGTTAGACTTTATGATTCCAGATCTTGACACACATGGAAATATTTCTTCTTAAACCATACCAATATTCAAGATTGAATGGGTGGTAGCTCATATTGATGATGTTTAGGTATTGGTAAGAACTCCAAAACCCTTGTAAAATGTGGACTTGGGTCCTTTGGGAAAATGCTCTTAATTAGGGCAAACAAGAATGGTAAAAATGGAAACTTATAAAATTGTGACAAGAAACCCCCATGACATAGTATAATGGTGCAAGGATTAATATGTTATATAATAAGGAAATATCTTACACCTTGATTATCTTGATACAAACCCCATAGTTTAAGTGATAGAAACTACATGTGAAGAATCCCATTGGGAGTGATGCCTAATAAAGATAATTCTCCTATTGAACATGCAAGGGGATGATAAGGAACAATATGTAATTAACAAAAAGAACAACACATCAAGATAGAGAGCATTGGGTATAACATGGTACATCAATTTTGTTATAGTAAGTACCTCCACAAGAAAAGAGAACCCTTCACCACTTGCGACACTATCATATTAGATGGGAAACATGATCGTATACACTTACCAACTAGGGTAGTCCATGGAAACATTAAGGTTTCTCAATGTTGAACAATGGAGCTTACAAGCCAAATTTCACTCAAACATTTTGTTGATTATGCAAAAACACTTTGCAACTCGGTGACAAATTGTCCCATGAGCATCGACTTCCTGCATAGTCTACACTATAGCTCAAAGTAATTGAAGCTCAGCAAAGACTAAATAGCTCTCACTATGTTAATAAATACCTTAAGGAATTCTAGTCTATTATGAGATCAAATGGTAGAATCCTTCTTAAAAGTTATCGATACACCCGAATGATGCTTGAAGAAAGATGTGACAAGAGTACAAGTGATACCCCAATGATATTTCTAATAGTGAATTATTATATCTACAGTTAAGTGACATGAATCATAATCTTATACTTATCTCAAGGGTCACTAGTGTAATTTGGGTGGAAACCCTGGCCCTAGACTACGTCTGCCAATTCTTGACAACAGTGGGCAAGTAGGTAAGGAAACATAGGCAACTAAAGAATGAATTTCTAAGACTTGGTAAACCATAAGAAATAGGGTGTGGAATACATTCTTGACCTATCCTTGGAAGGACCAGAAATACAAGGGAATCATTTCTGCATACCATTGATTCACCATGTAACTCTAGGACAACCCTTCCTCTTCTTTCCATCAAGAAGACCCTAGTACAACAACAATGCCTTTGAGAATTTGAATTGTTATGAATTTTTGTTGTTTTTTTTAATTTTTCTTTTTCATATTTTTGGTAGTTTCATGGAAAGTTCACTTTTGATGATTTCTTGGTATGGTCCCCTTTTGCCTCGGGACATGACTTGTTTTAGCTAATAATTTACCATTGTGGCCACACTTATGTTTAATTTGTGATTTGATTTTGTTTTAAGTTATTTTATGAGACATTTTTCTATCAGTGTGTTTTATTATGTTTATAAGTTGGTCATATTAGGTAGAATTTCTGACAGCCATCATGAGGAAGTTTGGATATCACCCTTCCCTTGATCACAAGATACAATTACATTCAACCCTATAAACATGGAAATACCTTAACCCTCAAATGATTAGACCTCAATTTCACACCATTCTAAGGATCTTAGGTAAAGGTTCTAGAAGTGATAAGTCTATAAGGACCAGAAGCTGAAGGATACACAATGCTATTTTGACTAATATCTAACAAGCATACCAAACCAATAGTGTAATGGCTAGATTTCTCAATTAAGATGTAACCAAAAGAACACCGTAATCACCGATTGTCTAAAATTGAGGACTTGTAAGTGGACCTTGATGTTAAGCTAAAAAAAAAAAACCAATGATTTCTTGGAGATTTTAAAGAAATATATCAACCCTCCACCAATAAGTTAATCTTGGACTATTATCGTAGAATTAGTTAGTGCTGAGATGATGAATGATTTGAAACTAATAAGGAGTAAAGCTAGTCAGTAAGGACAAATGAGAAATATGATGACATTAGTAAATGAATAGTTACCCAAACAAGACATAGCATATAAGTTTACAAGCTACCAACATAGAAAGAAAAGCCTAAAATAGGAATAACCAAGCAAGAGGGAGGAAATCAAGCAAGTATGCCAACTAAGGTACAACATAGGAGGAGATAGTTAGACAAGTAATAATGATCCACAATAAGAAATGACAGTGGTTAAACATGATGACAAGGGAAATGAGACTACACCATGAAAATGACTAATCTAACAACCAAAGAGGTATAATTACAGAAATAGCTATTGAATATAATATTCGTGACAAACCATTCTTAACTGCCAAGGGATTGGAAATGTTACAATGAGCCTGAACATTCTAGAGATAAATGATAGCTACCCTACCCATCTAGGAAGAAGTTTTCACAAATATATTTATATTAGGTATTGATGAGTGCACTAACTAGGGATGGTACCAAAACAAATCAAGTGGTGACTTAATCAATTTTACGAAGAGTCATCCCTCTATGAGCTATGAGACAATGTTTTATAGTCTATATCTCAAATAAATGTAAAACAATTAGGAATGTGAGGTGGTCTTAAGGCAAGGCTCTTGAGTGGGTCTCTTATGCCAAATCAAGGTAAACCCTATATATGGAAATTGTGTTCTAGATTATAGGAGACTTCCAGGAGGAAGTCGATAGCAAGGGGGGAGGATGTAAGGCCCACACTAATACCCTATTAAAAACCATAAGGAATGAATATGATTAGGAATTAATTAGGTCATGATCGACATTTTTGTCATTAACAATGATTTATGAGATCCTAGTAGAGACTGATGTAGATTTTGATTATTATAAGATTGGTACCCTATCCAATTACATTAGGTCAATAAGATAGGACCACATGAAAATGAGACTCAAGATGTTCAAGTTGAGAACCTAGTCACGATATTCAAGGTATGATTCACTATACAATTAGTGGAGATGATTTAACATTCACTCTTGTAAGAAATAACAATGAATATAGATCAAATGATAACAAGAAATAATGGTTGCACTCATAGATTGGTTTTAAAATATGATGAGATAATTTGGAAACATTCAATGGCATGAGAAATTAACCCTAGGGGCACACATACCTCGTAATGAGATAAAAAGGACATTGCTAGAAATATTACTTTGGCTAGTTTATTTGAAAGGATACTAGTTAACAAGTCTACACAATAGTGATTTTCACTTATGAAATATATACTACGATCCATTTCACATATTTTAATGATTTAATAGATATGACTTTGGTGTTTCATTTTTATGATAGACAAGGATTGTGATGGTATTTAGAACGGTAATTTTATTATGATTAGAAAGATTAAAGTTATACATATCTTGATATTTCAATATTTTGAATATTTTATGGAAACGATTAGATGGAAGTTAACTAAATATGTTAATGAAATTAAGTGATATTGGATTATTTTGTACATATCTGCATGTATTTCTATATTATTTCATTGGGCTATTGAGATTAAGTTGAGTGTAGAAGAAAGTTGAACCATGGAGATTATTCAAGGAAACAAGGTTCAAACCTATGTGAACATGGTAATGCCAAGGTGAATCTTTGGAAGATTCAAAACCTCGTTGTGTTGTGTTTATTTTGTAATGTGATTGTGCATGGGTGTTATAAGTTTAAAGATCATGATTAATTAGTGACATGTCATCGTGATGTGTAAAGTATTTAATGTGTGTGTGTGTGTGTGTGTCATTTGAAACTTGTGTTTTCTATGTGTAAATGACATTTCATATAGGATTTTTGTGCATGGAGTCGTTAACCTAAATTTAATTCCACCATGAAATTTAGTTAACCCACCTTGGAGTGTTAGGATGAGTCACCTACATGATGGAATTCAAATTAAAATTGATAGGAACTTTAGAGAGGCTAAAAGTGATTTCCAAGTGTTATTTTGGTGAAAATAAGACACACACATGGTAGTAGTATACGTTGGGAGTCTAAATATGATGATTAGATGGCCTAAGGCACTTAGGAGACCCTCTAAACTAGTCATTTTCAAGCCAATTCGAAAATTCGAGTGTTGCATGACTTATTTTCTCAACCCTTCACTTGGTTAAGTTCCTATTGGTAGAAAGGTACACAGTGTAAGAGGGGTAGGTGGGTTGGAAGTTGAGGTGTTTTTAGGGAGCTTGTGCCAAACCAAGTGGTTGTTCACCCACTCTCTAATTGTAGAGACATATAGGGTTTTCGAAGAAGAAGCTTCGAAGCCAAGCAAGGAAAGATCTTCATTACCATCTCATAACCATAGCTTGGAAGGAGGTTAGTGCTTCATGCCATGTTTTCATTCATTCCATGAAAGTTGAAGATGAAAATTGTAAGAGTATTTCTTGTAGAATCTATGTGTTTGTATATGGTGCATGTTGTAAATGTTTGTGTATGTGAGTGAGCATGTTGAATCTATTTGCATTTGGTTTTGTTTTCTTGGATTGTAGTTGTTGATTAAATGTTGTGTTGAGTGTGAAGGATTCACTCACCCTCGGGAGGGAAGAGAAGCCTTGGGGTGAAGGGGTTAGTTGTGCTCTATATTGGAGTTGAGAAATCCTTCTCTTGGAGAGGGGATAGTTTTCATGGAGTATGGGCTCCATTGAAGCCATATGACTTTCTATTGTTCTATGGGAGGTATAAGTGAGGATATGTGAAGAGAAGTCAGCATGGATAGCCTTGTTGAGGCATGTTTTTATTGATACCCTTGTTGTGGCATGTTTCTTGGAAGCCTTATTGGAATATTGATATTGCAAGATTTTTTGTTTCACAAGGATATGGCATTCTTCTCCTTGAAGAGCCCACCTTCACCAAATGCTTATGGTTGGGGATTGTAAATGTGTTGTTAAACTATGGTATTCATGTTGGTTCTTGTTATTGTGATGTTGTTGGAATGTATCCCGGTTGAGATTTATTTCCCTAGTGCAGGGGTGATCTCCTTGAGGCCTAGGTTGGGAGGTGAGCCTCCATGGTTCTATAAATTTGATCCTTGTAGGTTTTTGATGTACTTGGATATTTGGAAGTCATGTAGATTCCTTTGCATAAGAGGAGGAAATACTATTGTAAGTTCATTTGATAATGGACCAGCAAACTCCATCTTGTTATGTGCTTCTATTCATGATTGTAAGGGTGTTGGTATTGTTCCTATTCATTTGACACTAGAGGGATTGTGCTTCATCTTGTGTAGAGATCTTCAATTATGTATTGTTCACAAGAAAAGTCCACCACCTTATGTTCAATTGTGATAAGCTTGTTGTATATTAAAGGAGGAATAGAAGAGAGAATACTAGTGTATTGTTGTTGTAGATCTATTATCATGAATAGGAATGTATTGGGAAATGGATTTAGTATCATAGTAGATATTGGTAAGATGCAAATATAACTACCTCTCTATTATCCCTTTATTCTCCATTCTCATAGAAATAAGTAGATGCATTTTATGATTAATCTTGATGCATATAAAAGTGTAGAATATGCATTTGATAAATAATGGAATTGTATTTAGTTATAGTCATGATATGTATATCCATCTTGGAATTGGAATACTTGATGTATCTTGAGTTACATGCAAAGAATTGTCAAATTGAATTCAATATCATAGAAGAAATTGTAATGATAGGAAGATTATCTTTGTTGAACATTATTATCATGTTGACTCTATTGTATAGTAGTTGTAAATGCATATTCAAATCGAATCTTGCATGAGAATACAATATCAATTCTATAGGGAATGGCGTTTTAAACTTCAATATTCATAGATAAGAATAATTAGTTAATTTCACATATGAACCTTGTAAGAATTTGCCTAAGGGAAAAATTCACCCAGAAACTAAGTACTCAAACACAAGCACACAGTAGACCAAAGAGAGAGAGAGTATGATCAGAATGACAATGTCATAATTAATGCAATCTACAATATGCCATGTAAAAGTACACCAGGAGTGCCTGTATATAAAGGCCTTTGAGATACATCTAGAATGCCTCGTAATCAACACCATGACATGTGATACAACCAAGCACATATCCACCAGATATGGGTTATCCTCCATTATGCACAAAAGTAAGTGCGATGATGAGAGGATAAGCCTACAAGGGTGTGACATGCAAAATAGTGTTGTAGACACTATGTGCTTAAATAGAGTTGCATACTCCTGTGTTGTCTACATGACAACTCAAAAGGTGTGCAAACTCCTAAGTGTCTCACAAATAAAAATAATAAAATAATGCAAATTAATTAACTAATGCATTAACCTAAGTAAACTTAAGTAAGTGTAAATAGTAAATACTTATTTACACCAACACCCCCCCTTAAGTGCAACTCAGGGGAATGCATTTAAGCTTACGAACTAGGATTAAGATGCATAATGGGTCCTGACTACTAGGCCATGTTAGGTACCCATGTACATAACGAAGATGCAAATCTCCCATAAAGCGAGGAAAGAGGGAAAACCTCATGGGAAAAACCCTCCCCCAAAAAGAGAGATAAGTAAGGATGCATCGATGGATGGAGTAATCAAGACCCCCCCATTATGACATACATCTAGTATATACATAAGAGAATGAAAGAAGGAAGAGAGACAAAATAGGCTCCCTCGCTAAAAGAAGAATGCCAACAAGTGAAAGCCACTCTGATGAAGAAGCTGGTCCGTGAATGTAGAATGGTGTTCCTCCCCTTAGGAAGAAAAAAATGCAAAGGTACAGTCTTGAAGATGTATGATGGCCCTGAAACCTTTTCAAGTATCCCTGTACTAATGTTGAAGTTCACCCCTTCCAACTATGCTAAAAAGAATGAATGCAGATCTGGTAAGGATGTCTGTTCAACTTGTTCCACTAAACCATCTGTCTCTTCTACTGATAAAGAGACCTCCACTAATTGCTGTTCACAAGGATCCACAATCATGCCAACCTGAGTAGATTGATCATGTAGAGAATGGACATGAGGGTCAGAGTGAGCCCTCACAATAACTGTAGAAGAGTCATCATGAATGAGAAGATGTAAGTCCTCAAGTCTATCTCCCAAGTCAACTGAAGCTAGAGCTGGAAGATAAGATGTACCATGCTATGTTGGACCTTTCACTGTGGCAATATAAGCATGTGGACTAGACTGATGTGACCTCTCACTGCAACTATCGATAGAACCCCACGTATTTCAACCTGTTGAAGCATGATCGCTGGTGTCACTATCAGTTTCCACTGTATATGAAGTGCGAAGAGGAGTAGAGGACTAGCTCGGTGAACTTTCCTCAAAGTGAATGCCCTTCTCCACAAAAATCTCATGAGTCTCTGGATCCATTAGTCTGTAAGCCTTCACATTGTCTACATAATCGATGAAGGTACAAGGCCTTGGTGTCAGTGCCTTGCAACTCCTCGAAGAAAGGTTTTCCCATGCTGGACAACTGAAGACTCTAAGGTGAGTCACAATTGGTTTTCTGCCGCACCATGCCTCAAAAGGAGTCTTGCCATCTAAGGCTGGATGAGGAGACCTATTAAGTATGTGAGTAGCACTGCTAATGGCTTCAAATTCTAGTGTAGGATTGAGAGACTTGGCCTTAATCAAGAAACTTGCCATGGTCTTGAGAGTCCAAATCCTCATAGCTACAACATCTGTCTTGTGCAGACTAAATGTTGGTGAGTTTTGAAGATCAATCCCCTCAATTCTGCAAAAGTTCTTAAGTATTTTTTCTACACATATGTTCTCATTGTCCACTCTTAATACTTTGATGGCTTTTCTTGACTTGTTTTCAACATGAGTCTTGAAGTCTTGAAGCTTATGAGCTAGTTCATTTTTGTGATGAAGGAAGAAGACCCAAGTGAATCTTGAAAAGTCATCAACAAATGTGAGTATGTAGTGGACTTGGCTAACTGAAGTCACTACAAAGGGTCTTGCTAATACCATGTGAAATAGCTGAAGAACAACTGGAGCTCGAGAAGACTTCCCTTTATCATACATCTCCTTGAGATTTATATCCACTGAACAAGATGAACATTCTCCCTTAGAAAAGCTAATATTAGGTAAACCTTTAACCATGCATTTTGAGCAAAGTTGTTGAAGAGAGCGAAAGTCAAGGTGACCAAACTGCTCATGCCATAAGTTGATTTGTGAAGTAGAGTCAATTAACAAGGCTTGAGAAGGACTCTTAGGCACAAAGTGGGAGAAGGAGTATAACCTCTTATCATCATTAAATTTCCCCACTACTACCAATGAATCATCTTTGAGTCTTCGCACCATCATTGAATCGGGAAGGAACTTAACCTTATGACCATCTCCAAGGTGAGTGATTTGGTAAACTGATAGGAGATTGGAGCTTAGATTTGAAACGTAGAGAATATCTTTGAATTCCCCATCTTCCATTTCCGCATGTCCTTTCCCTACAACTTCCATCTTAGTATCATCTCCCATGAAGATGTGTGGTACCTTTGATTGCTTCAATGAAGAAAAGTCTTCCCTTGAAGAACCCATGTGGTAGGAGGCACCTAAGTCAAGTATCCATTCCAAAGAAGAACTTGAGTTTTCCATAAGTGGTTGACCTTTACCTTTTGAAGAGGTAGGAGTTGAATCCTTGGAAGTACCTAGCACTTGAATCTTGTTCTTCTTGAGTAGATTTTCTAACTCATCAATTCTTTTTGTCTTGCAATGATGCTCATCATGATTTGGCTTTTTACAGTATGCACAAAAGAGTTTGTCCTTCTTTTCATTACTTCCCTTCTTGTTTGAAGAAGAACCGCCTTGTTGAGAGGAGGATTGTTGTGTCTCAAATTGTGTTTTCTGCTTCCATTGCTTCTTGTTGTTGTTGCTTTTTCCCCCTTGACCTGATTTGGGATCATCACTAGCCACCAAGGCTTTGGTCTTAGATGACTTTAGAAGTCCAAAATCCACCAAGTGAGATTGTTCAACAATCAACATGTCTACAAATCCATCAAAGGAAGGCTTCTGGTAAGAAGATCCCATGGTTAACCTGTGAGTATTAAAACTCGAAACAAAGTTGGCATACTTGGTAGCTTCTTCAGGATATGATGAATCAACCTATCATCCTTCATGGGATTTCCACAATCTTTAAGAAGTGCCCTATACTCATTGACTTTGATGATGTAATCCTAAATTGTGTCATAATTCTTAGGATCCAAGAGAAGTAGATCATCCTCAATCTGAAATCACTTTTCTTCATCCACTTTACCATACAACTGTTCAAGTTTATCCCAAGCTTCTTTAGATTCTGAACAATTTTCAATGTGAAAGAGAAGATCCCCATGTACACAACTCTTGATAACACCTAAAGCCTGTCCGTCTTGATTTTGCCAATCAATGAGTTCTTTAGCATCAATAGGTTTAATAATTGTACCATCGACATAAAGACTATATCCTTTTTCTATTAATCTACTCCATGCAATATCTTTCTATGTAGAATAGTTGTGTGAAGTTAAAGGAGGAAATTTAAAACCCATGATGCAAAAATGAAAAGAGCATAAGATAGAGACACAAGAACACAGTACACACCCCCTCTTTTCATTCAATCAAAAGACCTCCCCAAAAAAATGCTTTGGGACTTTATAAGTAGTGCGTTTACAATGGGCCACTTGTCAAAATGAACAAAGTGGGCTTTCTAATTTTGCTTTTACAACTGCCTTATGAAGCTTAAATTTGTCACTTAAGCACTATAGCTAAGATTTACAACAATTCTAAAAAAGAACTTAAGCTATACAATGTCGAAAAAGGCCTAATTCTGTAAGTGAGAAATTGGTCCACACAACCTTAGAATTTGACTTTAGATCTGGTAAGTAGACAAAAAAATACACACTTGCAAAAAAAATAGAACCTGAAAAAGTGACCAGATGTGCTCGTACGGAGCTTCTGAAGTTGCTAAATGCAAGATTATGCAAGTACAGTCACCAAAAGATGCAATTTTTTGCAAAATTTGTTCACCAAAACCAGAAAAAAACCACCACTAAAAAATTTAGGAAATTTTACCCAATTTCAAAAAAAATTGCACCTGAATCGGAGTCTGGATGTCTAAGATATGAACTCGCAAAATCAGGCTACCAAACTGAAAAGCATTCTGCAGAGGGGTCTGGAAGGAAAACTGACGGTCAGATGGCCATCAATTTTAACATTGGAAAATGATGATGTCAGCAAAAAATTCACGTCGTGAGTGACATGGAAAGTTGACTCAATTGTTCGTACTGTATAGATGAACACGTTTCATATTCCGTACGCTGACGTGGCATGACAGAGGTTTGAGTTCCACGTGTTGATGTGGTAGTCTCGGCTGATCTATACACATGTGGTGAGCAAGGATTACGTGGCAATGTGTTGATTGTAGGAGACAACATGGCTTTCCTATCTACGTGTCTGGCCCATTCAACACTGCTGCGTGGCCAATGAACACTGGTGCACGTGGTTGATGTGGGATGTCCTAAAAAACTTTAAATAGCGGTGGGAAAGCTGGCTAAAGTTCAAAGTTCAGTCACCGTTAATCGTGGAAAGTGTGTAGAAATGAAATTTTAGCTGCCAAATTCTATTTTATGGTGTCGGAGTTCACTTTCGCTATTGTTGGAAAACAAGATTTTAATCCCACATTTGTTGGGAGTGAGTGAAATGTGCTATTTAAAACAAGATGCCGCCCAACACAAAATAAAATGCGAGTTGCTTGTTGCGGGTCCGCTTGCCAGATTGGGTCGTCAGGCATCATCGCCAGGAAATATGGAGTCTTCCTATTGCGATGTATTGTTCGGCCCGCTATGAATAATTTATGCAGTACAGCTTGTATGCGCAATATAGTTCGATTTCAAATAAATAAAATATATCCTACAACAAGGGAATATTCCACACGCAGGGCCGAGAGTTGATAGCCCGATACCTGCTAAAATTTTCTCTGCAACCAGCCTGTAGGGCTGAAAAATTTAGAAAAAATATAGTCAAAAAATGCAGAGAAGAGAGAATTTTAAAATTATAGATCCAAAAATTAAATCAAAAATCTGAAAAAGACCATACCATACCGGAAATCGGGCCTCCGAGTTTCGATTTGCAAATTTTTTTTGCCTCACGGTCGACTTTGGGCCAAGATAGCCAAGTTTATAGTCAATTTTCATTGGTTCAGCATTTTGGACACAATGGCGAGGTCAGATCTAGTTCTAAACACTCCCAATTTTTGCAACACTCCAGATTCAGGCTGAGGTGATGAAGCAAGCATGATCTCGAATGCCTATGTGATGAGAAAATCTCCAAGTTGCTCTGATACCATGTAAGAATTTTCCTAAAGGAAAAATTCACCCAGGAACTAAGAACTCAAACACAAGCACAGAGTAGACCAAAGAGAGAGAGAGAGAGTATGATCAGAATGACAATGCCATTATTAATGCAATGTACAATATGCCATGTAAAAGTACACTAGGAGTGCCTTTATATAAAGGCCTCTCAGATACATCTAGAATGCCTCGTAATCAACACCATGATGTGTCATACAACCAAGCACATGTCCACTAGATATGGGTTATCCTTCATTAAGCATGAAAGTAAGTGCAGTGATGAGAGGATAAGCCTACAAGGGTGTGACACGCAAAATAGTGTTGTAGACACCATGTGCTTAAATAGAGTTGCATCCTCCTTTGTTGTCTACATGACAACTCAAAAGGTGTGCAAACTCTTAAGTGTCTCACAAATTAAAATAATAAAATAATACAAAATAAATAACTAATGCATTAACCTAAGTAAACTTAAGTAAGAGTAAATAGTAAATACTTATTTACACCAACAAACCTGTCATGATACATATATCTTTGTACTGAGTCTATTGACCAAATGATCAAATAAATCCAACGATCTAAACCATACATAGTATATTTAGAAACTTTAAATCATCATAGTAATAATATAACAAGTATACCTTAGCTCATAGGGTTAGAAAATCTAATGGTTGACATGAATGCATAAGTTTATAAGAAATGAACTTGTTATAGGTGCCCATTCAACTCTCTAGAAAATGTATGGGAAAGAAAATAATCTCTTCCCAAAAAAAATTACAGACCATTAAAATACTTCAAAAAATAAAATAAAAAAAACTTTAGAATTCCTTTTTTTTATAAACAACACAAACAAAAAGGCTATAGTATAGTAAGTCTAGGCTTAGGATTTAATGCTAGGATGTACATATCCTACCAAGTTTTAAATTAATTTAAAATTTACAAAAAAATAATAATCAAACTTCACCTACCAAGCGCCTACATTCTCCCATGGAATTACTTGGGCACTTGTGACTTGTTTAAATAAAGTCAAAACCACTAACATAATGTTAGGGCTGCCCAAATACAAACCACTAATATAAACCAAATACATTAAGTTTGGTTTATTTTTTAACCAAAATAAAATAAGTTCATTGCATTAAAAAAAGCCCCCCATCCGTCTAGGAATCCATACTCTTGTCACACGTAAAAAAAAAAAAAACAATGTTGAATTTGCACTTAAATCTAACATGTGTCAGCACCCCTATCTAGGTGAGTCTTTTTCTTTCTGTGTAATTTATGAAACACTAAAAAATTAAGATTAATGGAATTTATGAAATTAACAAATTATGGTTAGTGTAATGTAAAATTAATAAAGTGTTAAATCAACATAGGTAGTTCTAGGAAATAGTAAATGAAAAATTGAGATGTTTATAGATAGTGAAAGGCTAAGGTAGCTCTATAATTTTTTTTTATGATGACAAATTGGACTAACTAATATAGGTATGACATTTAGAAGTAATTAAAGAGAATGTTTTCTAATAAATTTAAGGTTATTAGGATTTATTGACAAAGTTAAAGTAATATCGTCATAGAAAATATGCATTTGATGTTATGAGATAAACTTAGTAATTTTGCTAATTGTCATATAGGTACTAGTAAAGAGAGATATGTTTATGTAAAGATAATAATAACAATAAAATACATAAAATAAAATAAAATAAAAAATTCATTGATTAATTAATATTTGGGGCCTAGTTAGTAGCGTCTAGTTAGTAAATTACCAAATGGACAAAGTGAAAATAGAGGATAAAAGATAAGATGTTCATTAAAGGGATATTTTTACACAATTAAATTAAATTAAAAAAAAAGATTGATTAGGTAGGTATGAGATGGAGTGTCTTTCCTTTAAGCATTTAGGACAATTTTTAAACAACCTCATGTTTGTAACCGCTAGGAAACTTAGCAACTACATTATCACATGCATTGCGGGGAGTCTCAATTCAGAGTATAGTAGGTGAAGCACTTAAAAACAATATCATGTTACCTTAGTAGTGCAGGCATTGATAGACAATTAGACAACCCATCTTAGGAACCTCAATTCTAGATTTTTTGAATAGAACTATCTTCGTTCCATCATCAATCTTAACATTCCCTAGTTAAGTATAGATTCTGCATCATATCTTCGAATATATCTCTTGTTTAAAAAATAATAATTTTAAGTAGTGTTTTCTTTTGCCTTGTAAAATTGTGGGCATGAAATTCTAGTATCAGAGCCCTAGGTTATACAACACTAGGCGTTGCTTAGCCCACAAACAAATGTACAATTTTAAGTTATCATAATATCATAATACCATATTGGAAAGGAGATAAGTCTCCTAGGATATTGACTCATAATAAATATTATTTACCTATTTGGCAATGGGAATGAACACCCTAAAAGGATAACACTAATTAGGCATGGTAACAATTTAAAACTACTAAGGATTAAGATATGATAGGATATTATCTCAACCTTGTGGAAGTTCAAATTTAAAAGGATCTCTATGTAGCCCCTATCAATAGCTGTGAGACTTTATGATTCCAGATCTCCACATACGTGGAAATATTTTTACTTAAACCATACCAACATTTAGGATTGAATGGGTGGTAGCTCATATTGATGATGTTTAGGTATTGGTAAGAACTCGAAAGCCCTTGTAAAATGTGGAGTTGGGTCTTTTAGGAAAATGCTCTTAAATAGGGTAAACGAGAATGATAAGAATGACAACTTATAAAATTGTGACAGGAAACCCCCATAGTGTAGTATAACGATGAAAGGATTAATATGTTATATAATAAGGAAATATCTTACAACTTGATTATCTTGATACAAACCTTATAGTTTAAGTGATAGAAACTACGCGTGAAGAATCCCATTGGGAGTGATGCTTGATAAAGAGAATTCTCCAATTGAACAGGCAAGGGGATGATAAGGAACAATATGCAATTAACAAAAATAACAACACATCAAGATAGATAGCATTGAGTATAACATGGTACGTCAATTTCATTATAGTATATACCTCCACAACAAAAGAGAACCCTTCATCACTTGTGATGCCATCATATTAGATGGGCAACATGACTGTATACACTTACCAGCTAGGGTAATCCATGGAAACATTAAGGTTTCTCAATGTTGATCAATGGAACTTACAAGCCAAATTTCACTCAAATATTTTGTTGTTATGTAACAACACTTTGCAACTCGGTGACGAATTGTTGCACGGGCATTGACTTCCTGCTTGGTCTACACTATAGCTTGAAGTAATGAAAGCTCAACAAAGAGTAAATAGCTTTCACTATATCAATAAATACCTTAAGGAATTCTAGTTTATTATGAGATCGAATGGTAGAATCCTTCTTAAAAGGTATCGATACACCCAAATGATGCTTGAAGAAAGATGTGAGAAGAGTACAAGCAATACTCTTGTGATCTTTCTAATAGCAACTTATTATATCTAAAGGTAAGTGACATGAATCATAATATTATTCTTATCTCAAGGGTCACCAGTGTAATTTGGGTGGAAACCATGGCCCTAGACTACATTTGACAATTCTTGACAACAATGGGTAGGTAGGTATGGAAACATAGGCAACTGAAGAATGAATTTCTAAGACTCGATAAACAATAAGCAATAGTGTGTGGAATACATTCTTGAACTATCCTCGGAAGAACCAAAAATACAAGGGAATCATTTTTTCATACCATTTATTCACCATGTAACTCTAGGACAACCCTTCCTCTTTCTTTCCATCAAGAAGACCCTGGTACAACCACAATGCCTTTGAGAACTTGAATTGTTATGAATTGCTGTTTTTGTTTTCAATTTTTTTTTTCATATTTTTGGTAGTTTCATGGAACATTCGCTTATGGTGATTTCTTGGTATGGTCCCCTTTTTCCTTGGGACATGACTTGTTTTAGCAAAAAATTAACCATTGTGGCTACACTTATATTTAATTGGTGATTTGATTTTGTTCTAAGTTATTTTATGAGGCATTTTTCTATGAGTGTGCTGCATTATATTTATATGTCGGTCATATGAGGGAGAATTTATAACAACCATCATGAGGAAGTTTGGATATCAGCCTTCCCTTGATAACAAGATATGATTACATTCAACCCTATAAACATGGAAATACCTTAACCCTCAAATGATTAGACCTCAATTTCACAGCATGCTAAGGACCTTAAGTAAAGGTTGTGGAAGTGATAAGACTATAAGGACCAGAACTTGAAGGATAGACAATGCTATTTTGACTAATATCTAACAAGCATACCAAACCAATAGTGTAATGGCCAGATTTCTCAATTAAGATGTAACCAAAAGAACATCGTAACCACCGAGTGTCTACAATTGAGGACTTATAAGTGGACCTTGATGTTAAACTAAAAATAATAATTTAAATTTAGAGAAAGAATCAAAAGCCATACTACTATGTGAGGTGATTGAGAAAAAGAAGAAAGCCATGGAAGACAAAGCCATGATTTAAGATGATGAAAGAGTTTTGACCAACAAACTAGAAGAGAAATAATTGGAGCTAGCCAAGATTTCTAACATATGATTGGATACTTTGAGTCAAATGATGAATGCCAACTATGAATTGAATGTCAAGGACATTGACATAGGAACAATGAAATTACATAATGAGAAATTGAAGAGTGACCTAAAAAGGGAAAAGGAGTTTTTTGAAAGTTTCAATAAACCAAGTGAAGCTATCAAATACATTGTAATTGATGAGATCCCCTAGACCTAACAATGATACATATGGACTAGGATACACAAGTATTGAAGAAGGAGAGTCATCCAAAAGGGCTGAAGAAATGAGCAACAAAGGTAAGAACTTCAAACCTACTTGTCATAATTGTGGTAAGAAAGGACATACTGCTGTGTGTAGGAGCAAGACTATAAATTAGAATGTGAAGCATAAGAGCATGGTTCACTGCCATAAGTGCAATAAAAAAGGTCATTAGGCATATGAATGTAGAACCAAGACCATGCACACACAAATATTTGAAGGATATTGTTACAAATGTTAGTAGTATGGACTTAGACCTTTCGAGTGTAGATCCAAACCGATGTGGTCAAAAAATAGGAAAACAAAGGTAAGGAACAATGGCAACTCTTTTGATTGGAATTATGATACAAGGTATAGATGTCATTATTGTCAATAATATGTACATGTTCCTAATAATTATATTAGAACACACTTTAAAAGTGACTACAAAAGGTGGTTGAGTCAAACCACATGTTTTAGCTGTTTGAAGACTAGTCACATTAGTAGATATTGTCCAACAAGGTGAAAGGCACCAAATTGTGAGTTTAATAGAGGTAAATGCCAAGAAGATGTTTAAAATTTCAGAAATGAAATGAACAAGACATGGAAGAAAAGGGATGATTACAACACATCAAATGGAGAAGGGATCACTTCACCCAATGGGTCGGGTGATCACATCTCATCAAACTAAGCAATCAAGAGGTATGTGGGACTAATATTCATAAGTTATATCATACATTAGTTCCAAAGGATATTAGTTCTAAAAAGATTAAATTAGGATGAATAAAGATGTAAGATCTTATTAAGAATTAAAGAAAAATCTTTAAGTTTTTCATGTTACTACCGAGCATGAAAAGTTTCCTATGAGTGTTGAGTGAAATGCTAGAAGATGTTGAGCTTACAAACTAGCTGGTTGATGCTGAGCTTGTAATGGTTGATGAATGAATAATAAGCTAGTGGATGTCGAGTAAGACTAAAATTTGTTGATGCTTAGCTTATAGCTGTGTAAGCACTCAACATTTATTATAGGTTTTTGAAAGGGATTTTGATCAATTTCAACTCATTTTAAATCATTTCAAAATTAAGAAAGAGCAAGAAATGCAAGAGTCAATATGGAAATTCATCTAAAGCAATTGTAGAAGATTTGAGCAGTGATTCAACACCATATCATTAGATCTTGCAAGGTATTTATCAAGTTATAAGTTATGTTGTTTATGCTTTTGTAAGCCCTAGTTTTGTATAATGGCATGTAGTTCAAAGGGTGTAGAGGATAAGGAGGTTTTGAATGTTAAACTAGTTAGTAATGAAGTCAAGCAACTGATATTCAAGTCCATACCTAATATTGCTTGTAAACAAGACCCCTTCAGTGTGTTATCCATGATACCACCAAATGTTTTAATGGCTTAAGATGTTAGAAAATGATACAATTGTAAGATCAAAACTATTGGTGATATGGAGACTAGGAAAGCATATGAATTTTTTTTTGAGAATGGTGTGTTGAGAGAAGAATATAAAATTATAGAGAAGAAAGGGTTAACTCGTGCACTAGATTTCCCAAATATGTTCAAAATAGAATGGATTAGGATTGTATTGAGTAGGATTCATGACAATTCACTTTGGTTGGATAATGGACCTATCAGAATAACCAAAAGGATAATCCATAGGGTAATAACCATAGATCGGCCTAAGACTCTATGGAGTGATTGAAAAGAGGTTATTGAGAAAAATATAGGAGTCATGTGGAACAAGAGATGAATGAAAATTGACATCATTATAGATCCATTGATAGACTTTTTAGTAAGGGTTATTTCCCATAAGTTTTACCAATCCAAAAGATTAAAAAACATGGCATATATTGTAGTAGATGTGGGTTATAAGCTTGTCCAGAAAGATCATGTTGGCTACTATTTTAAAAGAGTTTGAATAACCAAGTATGTAAGGCAAGAATGCATCTATGGGTAGCTATCTCAAATAATCGACACAATTCACTGAGAATCTTGACCAACTATAAGGCTACACTCCTTCTTCACTTCAGGTTTTGCAAAATGTAGGTGGATACACCTCTTAGGGTCTGATTATGTGACCAGTGCAATGAGCATAATCAACATCTAGAATAATAGATGAAACCCCTAAATCTTCTATACTTAACTAAGAAATCACAAGCATGGAATAGCTAATAACATGAGTCATGCAATTGGCAAGCTAAGTGCAGGTTAAACTTTGAATAGCTTTCAACATAAGAGGGAAAATTGATTTAATATTTTGATATCATCAAGACCCAAGTATGAGCAAAAAAACCTAATGATCCTATCTCTAATCAGTGCCTTATCTATTGGGAAATTACATGAATTATAACCATACATCTTCTAGAAATCTGTGACATAATTCCTACTTCAAGATCCCTAATCTATCTTTCACCTTGTGAATAGACATCTACTTCAGATTTGAATCTCATACTCAAATTATCCTATCATGAAATCTGCAAACCCTATGGTAAGCACCAAGCAATTACATGGCTCTTTGTTCCACTAGCAAGACATTTTAACCAAATACATTCAAAAATGAAATGCAATCTAATTTATGCTCTTGGTTCACAAATTAGAAAAGATTACATATCCATGAGCAGGAGACAAGATTCAGACTGAATTTGAAACCCTTTGCTAAGCTTTATTTTTTTTCCTTGAAACCAAATACATAAAAGATGTACAAAAAATAACTCACTAATCACCTAACAAATCAAAACTATCTGCATAAAACATAAATTTTTGTTCAATATAAGAGAAAAATGCTTGGTGTTTGGCTTTCATAGCCTGAGCAGAGCTCCTAGAATTGGAAAAATGAAAACCAACCAATAACCTTTTTTAGAGAAGAAGAAAGAATATGTATGAAGAGGGCAATTAATAGATTGAATTTGCAATCGACATGTGTCCCTTTAGAATTTTCCCTCAAGAAGCTGAAAATAATCTCTCTACCTTCTCTTTTCAATTGCCAGAATCAAATCCTTTTATTTTACCTCTCAAAAGCATCAAATATCTTAGAAACTTGATGATGAAAGAACATAACTGATTCTGATGTTAAAATGCACTAAAGGTAAAAAGTGAAAATTAGTTAAAATGGCCTCAAGAAGCCAATTTAATCTTTTCCAAACTATTTTTTCCACATTCAAGCGCCAAGAAGTCTTCATATCTATCCTCTAACCAACTCTGATGCTCAATGATGAAATTTTCCCATTCTACTGAGAATGCCCTAGGAATCACAAATTGGCTTACAGATTGAATCGGTGAGCACTTGTGAAAAAAATGACCTCAGATTCAAAAAATTTAGATCTTCCCAGTTTCGGTGGTATATTGGAGTGCCCATTTTCGATAAAAATTGTTCCAGTTATGGCCATTTGAAAATTAGGCCTCTGACTCCATGGTTTGCATTAAAAACCAAAAATTTTGAAAAATTGAAAAATGTTCTATAGTTCAAACTATAGAATATTCACCTTTTAAAATTTAATTTTTCAAATCTCTATTGAATGAATGCATAGAAAAGAGGATATTATGTAATCTTTTGAAAAAGGTACTTATCCTCTCAACCAATCATATGACGCCACTTGTCACCTTCCAATTAGCTCTATCTACACAACAAAACCACATGTCACCATTGGATTGACCATGTCATCACCACATCATCGCACCACATCATGCTCACCATGTCACCATACTAACTCCCCTGTAACTTTCCTATAGCGAGTTAACGACAGCTACATGATTTGCCATGTGGCACAATCTAGTGCATCTCTACAATTTACCTGCCACATCACAACTTGCCTATGAATTCATGCCACATGGCACCTTGTAGTTGGTTTGGAACTCCACATCATCATCTCATCATCTTGCTGGCTACCACTTGGTGCTACCCGATTCATCAACTACATTGGAAGTGGGACCCACGTGCTCATTTGACTTTTGCCAAATTTTTGAGTTTTTTGGCAATTCGCTATGTCACTAGACAAAAAACCTTGGATTTTTCAACTAGAAACTTGGTGAATGGCTGAATTTTGGACTTTTTAGTGACCTCAATCTCAACTTGCATGGGACGTCAAAATTTATTTGCTCCCAGCTATCTTCTACTCCTGGTTAGCTACATGGCCCCACACATATGCTTTCACGTCCTTCAATTCCCTTGCATGTTGACTGCCTCTTCCTTTGTTAGGCTGCACATTTCATGCATTTTCTCAAGTGTAGCTGGCTTTCTACACAATCTTTGGAGGATTTCCTCTTCTACGTGGGCAACTTTTAATGTGCCTTCCCCTATTTTCTCTGCTCACAACTTCATTTATCTTATTGGTTTGGCCTCTGCCTTTGACTATTGGGAATGACATGTTGACTTTGAACATTGGTTGCCATCTCTAAAACATGGGTGCATCATCCATTAGAAGCTGTGAGTGACCCCATTTTTCTTTGGGTGTCAAACTAAAAATAAAGACCTCCGCCTCCATATACGTGGGCTGCCCCTCATTTTCCTTTCCACTATGGAGATTGCTCCTTCTTCAAATGAAAACATTATCATTTAGGGAAGATAAAAAACTTCAAGACATCATATTTAAAAAGATAAATAAAGTGCACTCGATTAGCAAATAGCCACAATAGGGAGATGATTTTTGATTAACATCTTCAAGAAATCTTCAAGTATGAAGCTGTATGTTAAAAGTTGATCCAAAATTCCATGATGCTCCCACTATATAATAAATATCCATTAATCATCTGATAGCCTTTATAGTCAATGTTAACTTGATGGGGTCAACCAAATTGGGTTTGGCTAAAAAGAATTCATTTTCGAACAACTAACATGGAAACCTAATCCATCAATCACCTTAAATTGATTAGAACCAAGTTTGACCACTGATTAATCAACTGAAACCCATTCTACCACTGATCTGCAAACTGTCACTTTTGCGTCAGGAGGTCCTTTGGCTGGCATTAAAAATTGACCAAATCACCGATCGGGCTCTAAAATTGAACATACTAATTTTTTATTCTGCATACTTTCACCCTGTCAGATCTCATCTCATGAAGAATTCCCAGCCAAAAGATATTCATTTTCAAAGTTGACCTCTCAAAACTGCTTGCAAGAAAAAATGTCAGAAAACACTAAATTGCGTTCAAAATTGGCTTCAAAAACTAGGCAAATGACACTTGGGAGAACGAAAACTGGGACATTGGTTTAGTATCATGAGGAGAGTACGGATCTGCGATTTGGGCTCATGATGAATAACAAGACATGTTTGGCAAGCAGTCAAAGTGGGTTACTTGGGTTTTGTAGATTGAAACAATGATAGAAAAGTGATTTTTTGCGAATTGAATTGACCTAGAAAAGTGTGCAGATGGATTCGTCAAGACTTGAAACTTGGCACACTTAAAGTATTTTTAGAGGACAACACAATGGTATAATCCATTTGATCTCACCTATCATAGATGAGGAGATATAACATTACAAATAGGGCTTCTGACAAATTTGCATATGCTAACGCCAATAAAAAGTTAGAAATTGCGTTTGGAATCGCATTCAAAAACTGATCAAACAGATTCATCATAAGCTAAAAATTGAAACACAACAAGTTTCTGACCTCTAAAATGAAATACAAAAGGAAATTTAGCATTTTGGTTAATTGGGTCAAAATTATAACACGTCAAATGGGGCTTCCTAGAATTATGAGCAATGTGCATCAGCATGAAAATAGTAAATGACCAACTTTGAGGGATTCAAAACCTAGTCAAATGGACTCAAAATGACTCAAAATATGAAATATAGGCTCTCAGATATGGACACTAAATACTCCCAAAGTGGTGAGTCATGCAACATCACTGGGTGCGAGATATTTAGTAGCAAACACAACCTCCTATTGCTATTTGACATTTTGGTGAAAATGCAGATTTGATAAATGCATGAA
This sequence comes from Cupressus sempervirens, assembly GCA_028749045.1. Taxonomy (NCBI): domain Eukaryota; kingdom Viridiplantae; phylum Streptophyta; class Pinopsida; order Cupressales; family Cupressaceae; genus Cupressus; species Cupressus sempervirens. The sequence goes on along the minus strand of CM053786.1, from coordinate 89,070,813 downwards.
ATGGGACTTCATGAACTAGCTCGGAATGGGAATTTATCATTAGGTAACATGTAGACACACTAAATGAAAGGTGTTAGAAACATTAAACACCTCATGGGGCTCAGAGGTACAGTCAGGTATACATGTGCTTGAAAGCATTTATAGGGATCAATTACTTCTATGGTACTCAAAATTTGGGCTATAATTTTGAATGCTAATAGATTACACATATGATCTTGGAGAGCTACAACTATAGGAATTGGTTGAGAACCTAGGAGCTATAAGAAAGGCAAATAGTGGTCAGTGCAAATTTGGTTCTATTTTGATATGCATTTTCTTTTATGTTTAAAACGCTTTTCATATAGTTGGCATAGTTGCATGGAATACAAAAAAGTTAGTGGCAGTAAAAATAGGTGAGTTCAATTAGGTAAGAATTTTGAGTTAATAATGAAAAACTACTTTGAGAACTTTAAGCAGTCTATGAAGAAAAGATTGAGAATTCTAGTATCACTAGTGGAAAAACATTGTGATGATGTTTTTTACCTAGTGGATGTTGATTACACATTTTTTTAAGAAACAACCCCAAGGGTAAGATGGCTAAGGCCACTAGGATATGAAATAAATGTAGATGAAGCCTCTATAGCTATTACAACTTTACTTATAGAAGATATTGATAAAGATGCCAAAGCATTTGGTAACTATGAGATGGATAAATCCAAGATTACTATGGAACTAAAGACTATCTCTATCATAAAGAAGAAAGAAAAGTTGGTAAAGAAATTGAAAGCTAAATTTGGTGAAGAAGCCGAGTAGGAAGAGGAAGAGGAAGAAGACATCCAAACACAAGCACCACTTGCACTTACACAAGTAATGGGGGAAGATGAACCAGAGGAGGAGACATAAGTTATAGAAGGTGTTGAGGAAGAATAAGCCAAGGAAGCACCTACTTTCATTGATCAAAAGAAAAGAAAGGCTAAGGCACAACTAGTGACAAGGGCCAAGAAGATTGTAAAACCAAGCCAAACCAAACCAATTGTACCTACTACAAGGGCTAGTGCATGTATTACTGCACAAAAGGAAAAGGAGAAAGCCACACCAATAGAATAGGAAGGAGATGTGCAGAGAAGACCAAGGAGGAAATACATTGCACAAGTTGAATCAGATGAGGAAAGAATAGAATCAAATGACAATATCCAATTCAAAGTGGTGAGTCACAATCCGTAATCAGACTTAGACAACCTATGTGAAAATGTTAAGAATAATGTATATTTTTCAAGATTTTCTCATGTTGATTTTGATAACCTTGGTAAAATGAAGAAACTTTTAAGAAAATTGATTTTGAAGTGGAGGAAGCTATATATGTCATTATGGAAAATTTAAAGAAATCTCGACTAGAAATTACTAACTTTATGCCTAAAAGTTTATATGAGAGAGTTGAGTAGAAATGGCACTATTGTTTAAACCTATAAAGACAAATTAGGGAAACATCACTTGCACAAATTATGCCTAAACTCAGTAAGGAATCAATTGATAAGGCTATGAAGAAACATGTAGTTATTTTTGTACCTAAATATAGAGCCTTCAACATTATACAAAATAATATTGAAGATGTTGTGAAGAAGTCCACATAGATATGGAAAGTCACATATGGACTAGCAATAGTAAAAGAAGGTGAATAAAAACCCATTAAGGTAAAAGATTAGTCTAAAGAAATTAGTGACTAAAAATACTAGGGGAGAGGTGAATACACAAGAACCACCTACAATCACCCCTCAAGTCACTAATGTACAACCTTTAGATAAAAAAAATTGAAGCTACATCAAAAAAGGTTGATACAGTTGAAAAGGACACAATGGAAACCCAAACCACTACTAATGCATAAAGTCATAGCACAAGTACAAGTTTTAAGTCAAAACATTGTGGGAGAGCTAGACAAGCCTAAAGAGACTGATTTGACACCAAAGCTGAAGGAGCAAGCAACTATTCAAGCCCTGGTAACCTTACCAAAATTTGGCACTCCTTCAAGTCATACTCTTTAGACTTTGAGCATTGATGCAACACAATTGCAAATCTCAGTGCCAAGTCCAAGTATATTAAAGGAAGAAGAAGTAATACAATATGGAGATGTAAGCCTCAATGAAGAGATTGTGTTACCAAAATGTGATTATGACACAATGAAAATAGAGAAGATGGGCATACTACAAGAAGCCATGGCCAGAAAAAAGCATCATGAATTACTCAAAAGGGAGAATAGGTAGAAGAAAACATTGCTAGATATCAAGGGAATCTTTTTAGATGCATTCAGTCTACCTACTCCAGATGAGACCAAGCCATTGATTGAACAATTGAAAAACATAGTGGAAAAGGTTACTGATGCAGAGCTTGATACAAATGCTAAACTACTAGAATGGTCTAAAAGGAAATTCAAAAGAAAAGTGAATGAGATATATTAGGTGACATAACACTTGCACAAGTTGCATTGGAAACTAAAGTAGAAAGTGTGAAGAAGGTACTTGAGAACATTTTCTCATTGTACACTAAACTGTGCAATCCAACACTCTTCAGACAAGAGATAAGAAGCCACATTTTGACTTTGGAAAGTCAAATTAATGCATCAAGTGCAAAATTACCTATGACACTAGCTCAAAGTGAGAAGTACTTCATAACTTTGCTGCAAACCCAAAGTCAGTTAGTTGTATTATCTATAGAAGAAGCCAATGTAAGGGAAAAATTGATTAGCATCCAAAAAACATTGACACCACACATGGATATTTTGCATAAGGAATTAGGTTATGCTAAAACCCTTATGAAGAAAGACCCCAATCTTTCAACATTAGACAACCTAGTCCACCTTGCTACTGAGCTGACTATCCAAAATAATTCTTTAGATGTAGCATGTGAAAATTGGGATGCAACTCTCAAAATTATACTAGAAGTCCATAAGTCTTTTCTAGACAAACACATTATCAGTGTATAGCCCATTGACATTAGTGTCAAAAAGGGGGAGATATAGAATTTGGGGGAGATAGAAAGGAGAATTAGAGTAGAGCTAAGAAAAGGGGGAGAAATAAAGTAGTAAAGAAAAAAGGGGGAGCAAGCATCAAAATGAAAGAAAGAGTATTAGTTGAGACACATTTACTTAGTAGGAGTATATAATTCTGAATACAGAACATAACTATCAAATCAGGGTGAGTTATAAGAATTTGAGGTATAAGTTTTTACAAAATTTTGATGTTTTAAAGTTTTGTACATAAGCTGAATAAGAGATATGTTATGCTCATAAGTATAAGGATATTAATGCATGACCAAGTGTTTTTGAAACTCCTGTCAAAGGGGGAGATTGTTGATCTAAGATTGGTTTTGACAAGTAAGTGTCTATACACTTAAGTCATTTACTTAGGTCATGCTGAACAAGTAGTACATGCCAAGCACAACATGTATATAATAGTGCATGTCAAGTCCATAGTGAGTGACAAGCCACTCATGTGCCAAGTCACTCAAGTGTTGAGCAGATAGTGAATGTTGAGTGATTTAGCAACTGAGTAAGCAGTACATGCCAAGTGATATAGATGTCAAGTCATATCTTAGATAATAGTATATGCCGAGCATCAGAGACTTCAAGTGCCGAGTGAGACAATTTTGTCATAGTTTTTTGTAATGGCACAAACAATTATGTAAACCATTTTTGAGCTAACTAAAAGATTGAATTATGATATTTTGGAGATAACGATGAATCTTAAGTTGGATTCCCAATGCATTACATGCAGGCAATTAGGTAAAGGGAAGGTTTAAGTGGAAAAATGAATGAATCACAACTATTGATTCATACCTAACCCTAAGTCACCTATTTCTTCTTAATGAAAAAAATCATAAACTTTAAAAAATGGTGTATGAAGGAGTGAAGAGAGAAGTTTGCATGTGCAAAATAAAGCATTCATGGTGGCTAAGGAGTTATGAAATGAGATTGCATTGCAAAATTAGTTAAAGGAGAATAGAAGAAGAGAAGAGTATACAAAAAAGAGACATATGATCATGAAAGATTGAGAATACATTAATTTAGAGGTGACCTATCATCAACCAACCAAGTGCTAACCGCAAGATCAATGCTGAGTCATTCTAGCAGGTGAATCAGTTAAATCTCTTAATAGAGTAGTCCTTGTTAGAAATGCCTTAGAATAATTGAGAGGGGGGTGAATCAATTATTCAAGGTCCAAATGTCCTAATAAAACTTTTTTACTAAGTATAGTGTGCCCATTTAAACAAATCATGCATCCAAGCAAAATATTCTTCTTAGCAAGTTACTAAAAAATCAACATTTAGTAATAAGACATTAAAGATCAACACATAACACCATGATTTATGTGGAAACCCAATTTGGGAAAAACCACCAATAACATGCTACTCAATTTTCACTCTTCTGAAGTGATGCCCTATGAAAGGCTTACCCTGTTAAAGGCTACAAGACACACTGTTAAATGTGACCTGGTGAAAGGATTTCAACCACACTATTAGAAGTGGACCTGGTTAAAGGAATTTAGGAAATTCACTTGGAATTTCACCCTATTAAAGGATTTACAAATGGCTGTTAAACAAACCTAACTTCATAGGATTTTTTCCTAACTAATACAATTGCTCGAGAGTAACAATAAGGGCTTTTGATCTGATACAACTCACAACAAAACTTGCAGATTTTAGATCTCAATTTAGCTCACAAATTTTCCTGGCTTTCAATCTCTACAACTTTGAAAACTTGTGCTCCTCTCAAGCTTCATCTCCTTGAGTCTCCATGCTTGTTGTGCCAATGCAATCACCTTTGTAGTCACTTATCGAAGTAGAGTCTCTATACTCTATTCCTCCTCTCGACGCCTTCTCCTTGACACCACACACTCTCTCTAAAAAAACCACTCCTCCTTTTCTCATTCTATTCTTCGCACTCTTATTTTTGGTTCAAATGGATTAGATAAGATTCAGTGAATCTACCCTTAATCTTGTTTCTTCTAGAAACATCTTTTATAATCCACCTGTATTTCCCTAAAAATAGTTTACCTAAAACTCTGTGTCACTAGCTGAACATTTTTATCTTTCATCTGGTTCAAAAAATTCAAGGTAACAAACTTATCATCTCAGATCTAGAAAATCTTTGAATTTTCAAATAATGTAGCTACTTGACACTATTGACTTTCTGATGCTTGGCACATACTATGTTTCTGGGCACCTGCTATGGATTCACTCAACATCAACTAAGTTTTAGTGATGCTTAGTGCCTATTACATTTCTACCTAGTTGGCACTTGAACTTGCTCAACACCTTCTATTTTACCATCACACACTATATTTTGCATTTACTTGGCACTTACAGATAATCTGCTCAGCATGAACTAACTTGCTCAGCACCCACTGATGAATTTAGTCAAGTTTTGCAGACAACTTTGTTACAACTTATTCTTATAGAGTTTCTAAGTGTAGCCAACCTCTGTATCTTCAAGCATATTATCAATACATCATTTTACCATAGTCTTAACTAATCCTTGTACATCATTAAAAAACCATAACTCAACCTTTCATTAGGTGCTTTTGTTACATCTTATTGATTAAATCATTTTCATCAATCAACTAAGTGATAGTACTTGGATCTTATAAGCAATTGTCATTCCAACAAATAGTAGGTTTGACATCAGTGACAAAAAAATGATTGAAAACATTTCTTATCAAAAATCTCCCTTCTTCTTAACAATCTCCCTTCTTGAATTGGGATGTTTTCTATTAGATTTTCAACAATTTGCCTCTTTGGCATTGATGGCAAACAAAACTTATCAACGAAGTTATCAAAATGCTAACTATTTTAAAATAGCACATCAAATGCAAAAAGGAAAACTTTGTATCCAAAATTATTCAATCTATTAGCAACTTTTAAATTTCTTATGACTCCCTCTAAATTCCACAAGTAACTCCTTTCAAAATATTACAGATATCTTCTTTGTTGTTCTACTCCCTCTCTGATCTTTTCATTCTAATTGATTTCTAGTTGTGTTGTTTTCTCCCTCTGAGCTACTATTTCTCCCTCTTGCACTTTTGACTTTTGATCTTGTCGATTTGATCAATTTCTATTATTTCTCCCTCTTACACTTTTGACTTTTGATCTTGTATATTTTATCAGTTTTTGCTATTTCTTCCTCTTTTATGTAACTTTGATCAATTTTGTTATTTGTTCCTCTTTGACAACAATGCCAAAGACATATTACTTTAGCATCTTACCATGAAAGTGTAGCATTTGTAGGAACTCCAGTTTCTCCCTCTATCACCTTGCTTGTGATTGATTTGGAATTTTAGTATTTTAATTACTATAGGCAATACCTATTGTCACTTAGGTTTGCACCCTTGTCCAAAGTTTATGCACGAGGACAACCTGGTGAAACATGGAAACAACCTCCAAGCTGTGGGACTTGAATTGTGAGGTTTAGTCTCTGGAGAAGGCTAGCTTCCTCTTACTATCAGGATGCACCTTACTATTTTTGGAGAGGAAAAGGGAAAAGGAGAGCATGAAAGAAAATCTACCTAATCTAATCTAAAGAGGTGATGCACTAAAATAGAGTGTTCAGACCAAACTCTGCCCATATATGCACTATTGAACTAGAATGAAACTAAGGATATACACATTTAGACTTGCTTTAATCTAATAATCACATGCAGATAAGAAGACCAAGATGAATGTCACAAGGAAAGAGAGATTCACTTATACTATCATTCATAGGCCAAGGAGATACAGTCATGCAAATCATAGATCTCTACAAAACACCAGTAAGAGGCAAAGAGTTCTTTTACTTTCATACCAATGGTTGAAAGAGATAAGACATAAAATCATGTAGTTCAGAGGCGCAAGGGAATTTACACTGAGAATCTGCAGAGCAGTAACAGAGAAAACAGAGAAAGGTCAACCTTACAAAATTCAGAGGTTGCCTTTATAGCTTAGGCATAACTGAGATATTCTCCAACTGAAGTTACTCCCTAACCACTACATTAAACTCCTACAGAGAAAAATCATGGGGATCCTAAAGAAAATTTGATTTGAATATAGCTTTTTGGTACCATGAAATCTGATTTTTAACTAAAACAAGGCCTCAAAAAGATATAAATGACACCATAACTATGCTCTGACTAGGTAGATAGGTTGGATTGGGGGGTAAAGTGTCTCTGCATGCTTCACATTCACTTCTGGTGGTTGGAATTGATCATGAAGATCAGATGCGTGTAAAACCTCGATTTCTTATTATTTTTGGTGCATGAATCGACAAAGTTAGTGAGTCAGCTGAACATTATAAGAAAAATAGGCCACATGGACTAATTAGTTCATTTCTTTATGCCACCTTTTGGGTCTCCCCAAATTTGACTAGATATTCAAACTGACTGCACCACCTTGCAAACCCTGACCATGACAGTCACATTAACTGCCGGTCGCTAACCATCAATGCCTCCACTGAACCCATTGGGACACATGTCACCGAGGTGCTATGTCACTATATGTATCCTCTGAGAAATTTCCCATAGTGAGATAGCACCCACCGTGGATCCAGACTGATCTGACGATCGTGAAGACTCGCTGTATTACTGTGTTTTTCCCTTAAAACTTCTACACCCACGAACTAACTCAGCACACCTGAGATCCGACTTGGCCTGAATTGGTGCCATCCCCATAGTTTCATAACACTTGGCCCCACCTTACTACGTGTTCCCAAGGTGCTATGTCACTATGGGTAATATCCTCCCAACTTTCCATAGCCAGATAGCGCCCACCGTTGATTTTCTAAGATCCTGCGGTGAGCAAGATGGATCTGACCTATTAGTATACCAACCAATAAGAAATTGGCCATGTGCCAACCTATTTGACAAGTCCTCATAGTTTCATCTTACAGGAAAGTGTTGATCATTGATCTCCATGAGATCAATGATCATGGAAGATCCTCATAATACTGCACTTGCCTCCTCAAAATTCTGGGCCCATGAAACACTTGGAAACCTCTTGGCATGACCTGGCATCTTCATCATGGTGAGACCTAGCCCCATTGATCCACATGGCACAATGGTGCTATGTTGCTATGGGTAATATCCTCACAGCTTTCCATAGTGAGATAGTGCCTATCGTCAATTTCCTTAGATCTATGGTGATCAACAAAATTGTACAACTGCACATCGAGTTGGTTGAATGGACCAATGAAATATCACAACTGTACTATGACCCACCTGACAACTGCCATCGAGGATGAGCCATAATATTACTTTAGAGAAGGGTGAGCCCATGATTTCATCTGTGCTATGCATCACCGAGGCACTATGTCGCTATGGATAATATCCTCGTAGCTTTCCATAGAGGGATAGCACCTACCATCGATCCAGACTGATCAGAGGGTGAGGAAATCTTCATGCGTTCGAAAGGGGCATGGGTCTAGGTAACTGCTAACATCAATGAACTGCCCAGCTAGTGATGAATCAAAGCCTCATTTCAAGCACAGTCATCCTTCCACGTTGCTTGGGGTTTGACCATGTTTTCCAAATTTCATCATCGATATCTGATAGGGCATACTTGGCACCCACCTTCCTTTTGATGTCGTCATAGTAACACTTTCTATTTGGGCGCTATGTCGTTAATGGCAAGGAACACAAATTTTTTGATAGTGCCATAGCACCCTCCGGGGATCTATCAAAACTTGGCATTGAAGAAATAACAAGGAAAGGGAGGACCCACCTAAGACGCGGCCAAAAGGCACTATGTCACTATGGAAAAACAAGGTGCAACTTCCCATAGCGAGATAACACCAACCATTGATTTATCTCGATTCAAAAATGGGGACCTCCGAGCTCGCAGAAACATTAAAATGTGCAAGGAAAGAAATATTATAAGGTTAATTGTAAATTATTTAGTGCCCCTTTTGAATATTTGAATATTTAAAACTTGTGAGCATTACTACGTCAAATTCAAATGCGGTGATTCTGGTGGGAAGGAAAAATGACCAACAAATTTGGCAACTTAGAGGGGACACAAGCCAGCTATGCATAGACTAGTGACCTCATGCATCCATTAGGCTATAGAGTCAAAAAGATGCTGATCCTGTGTATACTGTGAAACCCTAACCCTACCTCTAAGAGGAAAACCCTGAAACCTTTGTCTCTGCAACTGGAATAAGAGACAAAACCTTCTTTTTGTAACCACAAAACTTCAAGAAAATTGACTATCTCATAGAGAGATAGCTGTGCTCATGCACTTCTTGGAAAAGCAAGGAAAAAACTGGAAAAAAAACTAAGCTAACTATGTACATGGAATCTCAAACCCTTAGAAACATGGCTTGAGATAGATCCCATTGACTGGGATAGGTAGAATCTCACCATCAAATTTACTTAACTGGAAAGCATTGGCCTACTTGCAACTAACAATCGGATAGGGACCACTCCATAATGCATCAAACTTTGAGTGTCTTCCTAGTTTTTCGCTATCTACATCCCATTTTAGAACCAAATCTCCCTCCCTGAAGATTCTGAACCTAGCCTTCCTATCAAAACTCTTTTTTACTTGCTGCTAGTGTGTCTCCAAGGTCTGCATAGCTTTATTTCTCTTCTCTTCCAGCTTCATCAGCTCTACCATTCTTACTGTCATGGCATCATCTTCAATCAACTCTAGCTGATGAGCTAGCTCTAGGGATGGGAACTCGAATGAAATTGGAAGCCTTGCTTCTCTACCATATACCGACATGAATGGTGAGTTCCCTATTGATCTTTCAGGTGTTATCCTATTAGCCCTTAAAGCTATCCTTAACTTTTCTTGCCAACACCTTTGGTTATCCTCAATTTTTCTCTTTATGATTCTAATCAGGTTCTTTTTGGAGGACTCAGCCAAACCATTACCCCGAGGATAGTAATTTGAGGATGTGTTCAAATAGATATTATGATCCACTGCCAATGCACAAATCTGAGCTCCAACAAAAGACTTTGCATTATCTAAAATAATGGTTGAAGGGGCACCAAACCTGGTCACAATTCCATCAAGGAACTCAGCAACTGAAGATTCAGTTCCATCCTTCAATGCAATTTTCTCTATCCATTTGTTGAAGTAATCTGTAGTAGCTAAAATCCATTTGTGACTTGAATTAGAAGGAGGATTGATAGGGCCTATGAAATCCAATCCCCATTGAGAAAAAGGCTGGTCCACTTGAATAGGATGAAGGGGAAGAGTTGCAAGTCTTTGTTTTCTAGAGAAGAAGGCACATTTTTTACACTTCCTCACATACTTATGACAATCATGAAATAGAGATGGCCAGTAATAACCAACTCTCATGATCTTCATTATAGTTGTCATTGCTGAGAAATGGCCACCATAAGGACCATCATGAAGTTCTTTGATCATTCTTTCAGCCTGGTTTGTATCAAGGCATCTTAATAGGGCTCCATTAAAATCATTTCTAAAGAGGACACTGTCAATTATGACATAAGGAGTTGACTGTAATCTATACTCTCCTTTTAGTTCTATCTAATCCTTGAGGGTATCCATTGCCTAATAAGAAATTCATCATATCATCCATCCAACTCCTTGGGTTGCTATTTCTTACCTCTTATTGCTTTGTTAGTATCATAGCAGCTTCCTCATCAGGTTCTTGAGATGATAAAATCTATTTACACAACCCCCTCCCTCTTACCAGCTTGATAATCTGAATGTCAATATCATATTCCATCACTTTAGTAATCCAACCAACTCTTTTCTCACTAATATCTTTGCTCAAAAAGAAATCCTTCACACTGGCATGGGGTACTAACAAATGAATCTTATTATGAGACAGAAGGTGTCTAAATTTATTTAATGCTATGATGACTACAAGGGCTTGCTTCTCTACATAGCTGTATTTATCTTTATACTCTTTAAGCCCTTCACTAAAGAAATCTATGGCCTGCTCGTCACCTTTATCATTTCTTTGAGTCAGGACAACATAAATGCTTGACTCACCATCTAGGGTATAAAGGATGAAATCTTTCTCAAAATTTGGATTCATGAGAGTAGGGGCTAAGGCCATGGCTGTCTTGATCTCTTCAAAACTTTCCTTCCCTTCCTTGGTCCATGCAAAGACCATACATTTCTTGAGCATAGCTGTAAGAGGTTTCAACATGGTAGAAAGATTTGGAATAAATCTTCTCATAAAATTTATCTTGCCTAGGAAACTTTGTATCCCTTTCTTGTGTTTAGGAAGAGGGAGGGCAAGTATTGCTTTTGCCCTCTTTGGATCAATGGTTAAGCCATCCTCAAATACAATATGTCCTAATAATTTTCCTTGGTTAGTAGCAAAGAAACACTTGCTTGGGTTAAGGGAAACCCCAAACTCTCTGCATCTTAAGAATACCTATCTTAGATGATCAAAATGATCTTCTACATCCTTTGAATACACAGTGATATCATCAAGGTAAACTAATACAAACTTGTCAATCAATATTTTGAAGGCCATCTCCATTGCCTTTTGAAATGTAGCACCTGCATTGGTTAGCCCAAATGACATCTTATAATAAGCATAGGTACCCCATTTAGTGGTAAATCCAGTCTTGTATCTATCAGACTATTTAACCAGCACTTGATTGTAGCCAGAAAATCCATCAAGAAATGAAAATCTCTTTGAACCACTGATGTTGGACAAAATCTGCTCCATAGAAGGGAGAGGATGGTGATCTTTAAGGGAAGCTTGGTTAAGGTCCCTAAAGTCCACACACAATCTAATTTCTCCATTCTTCTTCCTAACAGGGACAAGGTTTTCTACCCATGATGAGTGTTTGATAGGGAAAATTATGTGGGCCTCAATCAATTTGGATAGCTCCTTTCTCATTAAGGGTTCAATTTTAGGATTCACTGGTCTCTATTTTTGTCTTACTGGTTTTACATCATTAATTAAATCTATGGTATGCTAAAACAACCTTGGGTCAAAGCCCTTTAAGTCATCATATGTCCAGACAAATATATCATTAAACTCTTGACATAGATGAATAAAACTCCCCTACTCAATTTTAGAACATACCTTACCCATGTTCAAGGATTTTCCATCAACAACCATGACTAGAATATGATCATCTTCATCAGAAGCTAGGTTCATGTCTCTGCTTCTTGCTTGGTCATCAAGATTGAAAACACTCTCTAAGGTAATGAGACCCTTAGGCAATTTTTTAGAATTGAGATGAATGATCTGATCACCATACTGATCCTGCAGTCTCAACTAGTTCCTGCCTGAAAACTCTGCTTCATTTTACAAGAAACTTACAATTTTCTCATCAGATTCAAACACATTCCAATGGATGTTGTTATCAGGGATGGAAGGCCTTACTACCACTCTGATTTGTTTCTCCTTTTCTTCAAGATTTCCTGGCACATCATAAGATGCACCTATTGCTGCAAGTCTATCAACATGTCTATTTTCCTTTCTAGGGATGCTTTGAATATTAAATGGATTGAAAACTTCAAGAAAATCCCATACCCTATTTTTATAAGACTTGAGCAAATCATTCTTGGTGGTATTTTGATTTCTCACTTGATTAACCACCAACTCACTGTCTCCATACACCCTGAAGGCTTGGATTCCTCTTTTTTGAGCAAGTAGGAGACCTTGGATCAAGGATTCATACTCGGCTACATTATTAGTACAACTAAATTGGAGCCTAAAAGAGAAGTAGTACCTTACTTGTGCTAGAGAAATTAACATCACACCAGCCCCTGATCCATTTTTATTCCTTGATCTATCAAAGTACATACTCCATATCCCACTCATATCTTCTTTAGTCTCCATAAGATTGGGAACTAGAGTATCTTTCTCCAATATACAATATGTATTGAGACCTGTCTCAAGGGTTTGTGACATAGGGTCAAATTGATACGCATTTGCCCATTCATCCAAGAAAAAATTAGGTATCTCTGCTAGGGGAGTGGTGGGTTCATTCACTATGTCACACTCATCCATCTCTAGGATAGGGCAATTCATTTTGATGGGATTGGGGGTGTAAGATTCAATATGATGGAGGGCTTGAGGCTTTGCTCTAATTGAAGCATTGGCTCAATATCTCATTTTAAAAGACATATATGATCAATCAAAATATATGAAACCACCTATTTGGGTGGTAAAGTCTCTTGACAGACAGATGGCAAAATATGGCTTGACCTTAGCAATAGAGATATCCTGGGTTACAGTACAACCAGGGCATGCATGTAAGGCAATCTCCACATTCCTAAGGATCCCTATAGTCTTGATAGTACTACCATCCAACTATAATACATCCCTAAAAATGAGCTCATATTTTATTCCTAAAGCATCAACAACACACCTAGGCATCACTGAACTGCTAGCCCCTGAATCAATCATGCAATTATGGACTAGTTCTCCCCCTATAATTAGAGAAACATAAAATGGAGGAGGTCTAACCTTTTTACTTGTTTCTACCTCCCTTGATGGTTGTACTAGGCTTGTGGCACTTTCCATGCTGAGTGTCTGATCCTTTGGTTCAATTCTGTCCAATTCTTGCTGCAACAACCTCTTTTGCATGGGTATAGTAGCAACAACATCCCACATGGAGATATTCACATTTGTCTTCTTCATTTGCTCTACCACACTGAATGACATAGTAGATATTTTGGTAGAACCCTTTGGAGTTTCAATTGTATGAGATTGAGGTGGAATAACCTGAGGATCACTTGCATCCTTTCTGCCATGATTTTGCCTTTGCTGTTGAAAGGTACTTGATTGATTATTTGCTTCTTGCTCATGAGATATTTTATTTGAAGTTGAGGCCTATTTGGGAGGAGGAAGGACAACATCTTACATAGCTCTTCTTTTGCTTCTAGTGTTATGAGCAATGGAATCCTGGTTTACATTACAATGCTCCTCCGTCTGATGATTCATAAAAGAGCAATCACCCTGTCTTTGCATATCTAAGGCATCTTTAAATTGGTCCTCCTTGTATGATGGTTGTATTGCAAGCTCCTCGACTATCAAAGCCATAAAAGATCTAGCCTTTTGACACATACAATAGGCATAGGAGTAGTTACAAGAGGAACAAAAATCTTGATCTTGAGCCATATTGTTTTGAGGGACTATGGCCCTACTTTGGTTTACATTTGAGGTTGAAGCATGGCCACCCTGCCTACTCTGATCAAAAGAATTGTTCCAATGATTAGGATTTGGAGGCCTACCACTACTTGGGGCTTGATATTGCAATTTATGAGGCTTACTACCTTGAGCTTGCTATCTTTCTAAAGTCACCAACTTGTTGCTTACTTTCTGCATCATAGAGGAGTTATCCTCTAGCTTCTTCCCATAATCTTGCAATCTTTTCTCTAGGTTCTTTTCTCTTTTATCCATGTTCTGCATCAAAGATTGCATCATCTCTTTGATTTCATCTATCCCATTTCAAGATGTGGAAGCTTGAGGGACTAGGACAAGGGATTTTAATGTAGAAGTTGTGGGAAGAGGAGCCATTGCTGGTTGATGATTTGGAACATTAGGGAAGAAAGGCATAGGAGGCCTTGGAGCTAGTTTACCTCCTTGTATTAGGATGTTCTTTGAGTTTATTGCTATGTCATAAGCATTAGGAAAGGTATCTCCTCCCATAGTTTGGATTGTAGTTGCAATATCACTGTTAAAAGCTCTAAGGCAATGCAAGAAGGCTTTACCAGGGGTAGGCTTCACTGAAGTAGGTATTCTATCCCATGTCTTTTGAAACATATAATTAAAATTAGTCATACATTCATGAGGGGCTCTTTTTATAGTATTCAACTGCTCTAAAAGTGACAAATAGTCACTTTTATCCTCAAAATGTTTGCACAATCATGCTCCTAATTCATCCCAATCTGTTATAGGACCATGAGCTAAACCTCTATACCATTGTAGTGCTTTTCCTTTCAAGGATGAGGCTAGGAGCCTAACTGTAATATTATCCTCTGTAATACCATGGATATTGTAGACATTTGCAACCTCTTGAATGTGTTCTGAGGGAGAGATAGAAGTTTCACTAGTAAAATCTGGTATACTTTTGAGGGCAGCTACTGGTATGTCATGTCTTTGGGCTAATAAGAGAGGGCTCCCACCATTAAAAGTGGCAAAATTATGAGCTCTAGGCAATGCCATTTAGAAAAGTGATCTATTGATATGTATTGATGGCAATCTAGGCTGAGATCTAACAACAGGAGGAGTAGAGATAGATCTTGTAGCTGTATTTGTTACTATTGCACTCCTAACTGGTGATAAAGATATTCTAGTCTTCCTTCTTCTAGGGTTTTAAAATGAGAGCTCTTGATACTAAAACTTACCTCTAGAAGATGCCCTTGTTTTAGCTCTGGGCATGAATCACTGCAACTTTGGTTTGGAACAAGATATGTATTTGAAGCTCAGAGTCACCAAGTACTTTGAAGGATGAGCCTCTTGAAGGCTTAAACACTGAAGCTAGTACTATCTCCTCGGTATTAATCTTGAAATCTTCCCTTTTGACACCAGTAGGCTTTAAATTTTCTAAAAATTTGTCCCACTGGGCATGCCAAAAATTGTTGTCACTTAGGTTTGCACCCTTGTCCAAAGCTTATGCATGAGGACAACCTAGTGAAACATGGAAACAACCTCCAAGCTGTGGGACTTGAACTATGAGGTTAAGTCTTCGGAGAAGGCCGGATTCCTCTTACTATTAGGATGCACCCAACTATTCTTGGAGAGGAAAAGGGAGAAGGAGAGCATGAAAGAAAATCTACCTAATCTAATCTAAAGAGGTGATGCACCAAAATAGAGTGTTTGGATCAAACTCTTCCCATATATGTACTATTGAACCAGTATGAAACTAAGGATATACACATTCAAACTTTCTTTAATCTAATAATCACATGCAGATCAAAAGACCAAGACGAATGACATAAGGAAATAGAGATTCACTTATACTATCATTCATAGGCCAAGGAGATAGAGTCATGCAGATCATAGATCTCTACAAAACACCACTAAGAGGCAAAGAGTTCTTGCACTTTCATACCAATGGGTAAAAGAGATAAGACATAAAATCATGTAGTTCAGAGGCATAGGGGAATTTGCACTGAGAATCTGCAGAGTAGTAACAGAGAAAATAGAGAAAGGTTGACCTTACAAAATTAAGAAGTTTCCTTTATAGCTTAGGCATAATTGAGATATTCTCCAATTGAAGCTACTCGCCAACCACTACATGGAATTCCTACAGAGAACAATCATGGGGATCTAGAAGAAAATCCAATATGAATATAGCTTTTTGGTACCATGAAATCTAATTTTTAACTAAAATAGGGCCTCAAAAAGATAGAAACAGTGCCATAACTATGCTCTGACCAGGTAGATAGGTTGGATCAAGGGGTAGAGTGTCTCTGCATGCTTCACATTCACTTTTGGTGGTTGGAATTAATCATGAAGATCAGATGCCTGTAAAACCTTGATTTCTTATCATTTTTGGTGCATGAATCGATAAAGTCAGCAAGTCAACCAAACACTGTAAGCGAAATAGGCCACGTGGACCAATCAGTTCATTTTTTATGCCACCTTGCAGGTCTCCTCGAATTTGACCAGATATTCAAACTGATCGTGCCACCTTGCAAACCTTGACCGTGACAGTCACATTAACTATCAGTCACTAACCATTAATGCCTCCATCAGACCCACTGGGACATGTGTCACCGAGGTGCTATGTCACTATGCTTTGAGTATCTTTGTGATATATTTTGATTGAGTCAAAAATATGCCATGTTTTAGTTGATGTACTTGTAATCCAACAAAGAACTTGATTTCCCCAAACATTGACATCTCAAACTCATGTTTCATCTAATCAGAAAAATCTTTGCATAGTGCATCTTTTCCTTCAAATTTTATATCATCAACAAAGATTTTAGATATCAAAATGTCTTTACCTTATTCTACCTTGATATACAATTTTCTATTGTCATCTATTCTCTCAAAGCCTATGTTCACAAGATATTTGTGAAGTCTCTCATACCATGCTCTAAACACTTGTTTCAAACCATAGAGTGCTTTATGGAGTTTGCAAACCATATCCTTTTTGTTGTCATCATTAAATCCTTATGGTTATTCTATATAGACTTCCTCTTCTAGTATACCATTTAGAAAGGTAGACTTCACATCCATTTGGTAGACTTTAAAACTTTTGTAGGCAGCATATGCAAGTAGAGTTCTTACTCCTTCCATTCTTGCAACAGGGGAAATGTTTCCCCATAGTCCAGTCCTTCCTCTTGTGCATAAAATTTAAAGACTAGTCTGGCCTTATTTCTTGTGGTCTCAGCATGCTCATCTAGCTTGTTCCTAAATACCCACTTGGTACCAATCACATTCTTATCAGTTGGTCTTGGAACTAAAGTCCAAGTTTATTTCTTCTGTATTTGCTCAATCTATTCTTCTATAGCTTTACACCAATCATCATCTTGTAGTGCATCTTTCACTATTTTGAATTTAATCTTGCTTAGAAGACATGATTCATTCATTAGTCTATTCCTTTTCATTGTTCTAGCTTCCTTATCACTAATGATTTGTTCTATAGGATGATGTCTCTTCACATACTTGGATAGCCTTAGTTCTTTCTTTAATTCCATGTTTGGTCTTTCAGTTTCAAAGTCATTATGTACATCTTTTTCTACTATTTCATCATCTCTTTCATGTGTACTAATTTAGAATAAGAATATGCATTTTCTTCATTCTATAACTTAGCTTCTGAATACAACTTGGCATTCACTAGTTGTGACTTGGTAGATACTAAAACTTGTTGCTGATTCCCAATTTGATTGGAAGCTTCTTCTTTAGTAGGCATTCCTTCATAGAAGCATACAAAGGATATGTACTCTTCTAGTTTCATGAATTCATCAACTTGAACTTTTGTATGCTCATCAAAATTTACATTTGCATTGTCCACAATTTTGTTAGTGTTACTATTCAAACACTTATACGCTTTAATTCTAGTGGAGTATCCAAGGAATATGCCTTCATCACTCTTTGCATCAAGCTTGCCATTTCCAGAATCTTTAAGAATATAGCATCTACAACCAAACACTTTGAAATTTTTTACATTGGATGAGTGACCATACCATAATCTAAAAGGTCTTGCATTTGTACCTTTCTTGACTTGTACTCGATTTAGGGTGTAATCTATTCCTTCTTTCTGCAATTCCATTTTGTGGGGGAGTTCTAGGTGCTAATGTTTGTCTTTTAATTCCTTTATCATTCAAAAATGTCTAAAATTATTTTGATGTAAATTCTTCTCTTCTATCTGATCTTAGGTGCTTCAGACTCTTTTCTGTTTCATTCTCAACCCTAGCTAATGACCACTTAAACATTTGAAATGCATTAGATTTTTGCTTTAAGAACATGATAGTCATCATCTTAGAGTAGCATCTACAAACAACATTATATATTTGTCTCCTTTGTAGCTTTTCATTTCTATTGGGCCACATAAATTTGTATGGACTAACTCTAGTACTTCTTTGGAAGTATAGGTTTTGCTTTTGAAACTTGACTTGGTCATCTTTCCTAGCTGACACTGTTTGCACATTGTATTGTAAGGCTTTTTTAGTTTAGGTAAACCTCTGACTTTCTTCATTTTTCTGATGCTAATTAGGTTATCAAAATTGACATGACATATCTTTTATGCCATAGCCACACATCATCAAGTCTTCCAATAAGATAGGTTGCATCCTCCATATCTAGGTAAAACAAATTACTCCTAGTTTGGTCTCCTTTTCCTATCAGATTTCCATCAGTGTCATAGATTTTGGGAGTTTTCTTTCCAAACTCTACTTTGCATCATACATTGCCTAACTATGACACACTCAGCAGATTGTAGTTCAATTCTTCAACATAATATGCATTATCACATGAAATTTTCTCTATAAGCTTAATGGAACCTTTTCTTTTGATTAGACATGGAGCATCATTTCCAAATCTAACACTATTTCAATCATATTGAGTAAAGGTAACAAACTTACTTTTGTCCCCTGTCATGTAATGTGAGCATCCACTATTTATGATCTATCTATCATTCTTGTTCACATAGGTTACCAGTGCTATTGCCTCATCTTCATCTGACTCATCCTTCATAGCTACATAGACTACCTCATCATTATTTGCATTAGAATCCTCTTCTTCAATAATGTAGCACTTTTTTCCTTTGTCTTTGTAATCTCTGCTATCATCTTCTCTCATGTTCTTGTGCTTGTTGCCTTCTTTATAAATCTTTTTCTGTGTACACCTTGCAACAATATGTCCTACTTCATTATAATTAAAACAAATGAAAGGCCTACCCTATTAAAGGATACAAAACACACTGTTTAATGTGACATGGTTAAAGGATTTCAACCACCCAATTAGAAATGGGCTTGGTTAAAGGACTTTAGAATATTCACTTGGAATGTCACCGTATTAAAGGATTTACAAATGGATGTTAAACCAACAAAAAGTCCATAGGATTTTTCCCTAACTGATACAATTGCTAAAGAGTAGCAATAAGGGCTTTTGATCTGATACAACTCACAACATAACTTACAGATTTTAGATATCAATTCAGCTCACAAATTTTCCTAGCTTTCAGTCTCTGTAGCACTAACAACTTGTCCTCCTTTCAAGCTCCATCTCTTTGAGTCTCCATGCTTGTTGTTCCAATGCAATCACCTTTGTGTTCACCTATCAAAGCAGAGTCTCTGTACTCTATTCCTCCCTCTCGATGCCTTCTCCTTGACACCACACACTCTCTCTAACAAAACTACTCTTGCTTCTTGACCTATAACTCCTTAAATAAAAGTCTAGAATACCTTTTCTCATTCTAATCTTCTCGCTCTTATTTTTTCTTTGAATGGATTAGGTAAGATTTAATGAGTCTACCCTTAATCTTGTTTCTTCTAGAAACATCTTGTAGAATCCATCCATATTTGCCTAAAAATGCTTTACCTAAAATTCTGTGACAATAGCTCAACATTCTTGTCTTCCATCTAGTTCACAGAATTCAAGGTAACAAACTTATCATCTCAGATCTAGTGAATCTTTAACTTTTCAAATAATGCATCAACTTGATACTATTGACTTTTTGATGCTCGACACATACTATGTTACTTGACACCTATTGTGGATTCACTCGACATCAACTAAGTTTTGTTGATGCTTGACACCTATTGCATTTCTATCTAGCTCAACACCTAACCTTTCTCAACACCTTCTATTTCACGCGGCACACACTAGATTTTACATTTGCTGGGCACTTACTGATAATCTGCTCAACATGAACTTACTTGCTTGGCACCCACTTATGAATTTAGTCAAGCTTTATAGATAGCTTTGTTACAACTTATTCCTATAGAGTTTCTAAGAGTAGCCAACCTTTGTATCTTCAAGTGTATTATCAATACATCATTTTACCATAGTCTTAACTAATCCTTGTGCTTCATTACAAAACCATAACTCAACCTTTCTGTTAGGTGCTTTTGTTACATCTTATTGATTAAATCCTCTTCATCAATTAACTAAGTGATAGTACTTGGATATTATAAGAAATTTTCATTCTAGAAAATAGTAGGTTTGACATTAGTGACAAAAAAATGATTGAAAAATTCTTTATCAACAATCTCCCTTCTTCTCAACAATCTGCCTTCTTGAATAGTGATCTTTTCAATCAAATTTTCAACAGTCCTAACAAGCTATATTGAAATCCTTTAACAAGGTGCTTACTTAATTTTGAGTTGAAGTCCTTTAGCAAGGCACACTTCTAATAGTTTGTTGAAATCCTTTAATAGGGTGAGACCTAACAATCTTTGTAAGCCTTTAACAAAGTAGACTTTTCACAGGGTAGATCATGTCTCATGATCAAATATTGTAACCTTCATTAGATACACTTTATTACTGTAGTAGTGAAAATTTGTGGGTGTCATCCCCACCCTATTTTCACCTTCTCATTGGTCTAGGTAATCATATCTAATGTCATACATGTGTGAATGTTTACTTGTATACATGCTTTACATGGTATTTCAGTTTACTTATTGAAAGTATGAGATGGATGTGTGATGAATGTTTTTATGGGTCAAACTTTAAACTACTGATTCACCCCTCCCCCCTTAGAATTTTACCTTTCCTATTGTAATTCCAACACTAGTAGCTCTTCATTTTCATCAGTGGTATGATTAATGAAATTGAAGCTTATGTACCCCACATTCCTAGATAGGGTTAGGTATATTAGTAGTGATTAGTAGTGTAACTTAAAATCTTTCATTTCTCGCCTTTGAGCCAATACAATATTTTCCTTCATCATCTCTAGGATATATTCAACATAATAATATTCCCCTCCATGGTATGAATATTGCACAATTCTGGCTATGATAAACTCTACTCCATACACCATATCTGTTCCATCCTTTCCAATCACCTTGTGGATACCATACACTATTTTTACAAAGTAATTCTTAAACTTTTCTGAAGGCATCATTTTCTCCACCTTTTTAGGGTAGTCAGCTATAATTTTTAAGTCCATGGGAATATGTTGTAGAATATACTTCCTTGTATAAGCTTTTGTACTTCTCTCAAATTTTGTCTATAAATCCTCCAAGTCTACAGGCTGACCCATGCCACCATCCAATCCAAAAGCTTCAATGAATGAAGTATGGTATAGTATACAAAAAATGGTTCCATCTCTTCTATGGAATGATTTACAGGCTGAATTGTAGGACTTTATTAGGGATTTTACCAAATTGACATTAAAAAAACCTTAGGAAAACTCAATTTTGCTAAGTTCTTCCATAGATTACATACCAAGATCTTCTTCTCCCTATTATGGTAAAAATACCTAAAAAGCTCAGAACCTATGACTCTAGGGCACATAGCATCTCTGCATAGGGCATATGAGTCTCTTAAAGCATGGTCATCCACAAAGATTATAGGTCATTAGTAGCTAGGTCAGCATGTCAAAGTTATTTGATGTCACATACCCCTATGGATTCACACTCAGAAAATTATACTTGTTGATTTGTGCCATCACATCTCTCCCAGATCAATGTTGGTTGCCATATAACTATGAAAATTTTCTCAATCTTTACTGTTTGCGAGATGGTGACCAAAGGAAAGATAGAAGGACCCACCACATTTGCAATAAAATAATCATGAAACATTCATTGTCTGATCAAGGTAGTATCAACGATGGTCACTATGTCTCTATAAGGAGTTGCTTAATGTTTATGCTTAGAGACATTCCAAGAGCATGACACATGTCTAGAGGCACAAGTGGGCCTAGTGTGAAGAACTAGTATTGAAAATGAGAGCTTATGTGGATGAATTCAATTGCTTTGAATGCCAAATTGTCTTTAAAATTAGAAGATGGTACTACCCTATTCTCCTTATGATCCATTTATGAAAATTAAGACTCCCCGTACGAAGTAGAACCAGATATATAATGAAAGATTTCATGAATTCTTCTACACATGAACAAATTTTAGATTTTCAGAGAGCCAGGAGCCTATTGAAGAATTGTTTTCACTTGGTTGAATTGCAAAAGGGTTTTTGTATCTATTGTCTATTGCATAGCTTCAAAAAGGAAAACTAAGAAGTAAGTAAGTTTCTTAATCCATCATACAATGTAAAGAATTTTGGTATTCTTTTAAATTGTTAAATATGCCTCCAAAGAAAGGTTTCTCCAGAAAGGTAGAGTATGCCTATAGGAACATACATGATGATTTTTTGGAATAGTTACCTAAATCTACAACTAAATTAGCTCAAGTTAAAAAATTAATCCTTTTGAACACTAGGATTAAGATTGCAAATGATTTATATGATAAGGGGAATTCGGTTAGGGATGCCATTGCCTCAAAAATAGGACTCTACCTTTTCAGGAAATGGTTCCCAAAGAGGAAGTATTTTCCCCCCCATGGGAATGTTTGGAATTTTGATTTGGGTAAACTAGTGGTCCCTAGTGTTTTCATGGATTTAGACCTACTAACAACCATTGCTCAAAATTATTACCTAGTAGCCTGAACAGTGAGAAGAGTAGATGGGGAATGCCTAATAAGGATAAATGCTGAAGAAATTTGAGAGGTTTTTTGTTTGGACCCCCTCTCAAATTATCATGAGAACATTGACCTGCGCGGACTAGAGAAGGAATATTTATCTAAGAAAGATCAGGTCAGGCAAGGTGCACTAAGAGCATAGTTGGCCTCAATTGGAAATTTGACTTTTGTTACAACATCAACTAAAGAGCCTTTTAAGAAGGATTTTTTCACTACTAGGGCCATATATATATATATATATATATATATATATATATATATATGTATGTATGTATTTATGTATGTATGAACGATGTATGTATGCATATATGTATATATACATATACATACATACATACATATATATATACACATACAAATATATACATATATATGTATGTATGTATGTATATATCTATCTACATATATATATATATATATATATATATATATATGTATGTATATACATACATATATACATACATACATACATATGTATGTATGTATGTATGTATGCATGATGTATGTATATACACATATATACATACATATATATATACATACATATATATATACATATATATACATACATATATATATACATATATATACATACATATATATATATACATACAAATATATATATATATATATATATATGTATGTATGTATGTATGTATGTATCTATCTATCTACATGTATATATATATATATATATATATACATGTATATACATACATACATACATACATACATACATACATACATACATACATACATAGACACACACACACACACACACACACACACACACACACACTTTTTGTAGGGTTTTTGTTGAGGCTGAACACAATTTTATGCCAATAAAGTTCATGCGTATTATGACATGGATTTCTTCTTTTGGTGAGGATACCATTCTTGAATTTTCATATTATATAGTAGAGGGCATTCATATAGGTTTAAATGGGGTTGCAAAGAGAAAGGTGGAGAAGACATTTGGTTATTATTCATTATTGATGCATATGTTCTTATTTAAGGGGGTGACCTATTTTGAAAAGGAATGGTTTTGAATAGAGAATATGAAGGAGAAGCTCTTCCAGTCTAGTTGTGGAGTGCAAATATGACTTGGGATGTAAAGGAGGCTAGTTTTGGTAGATTTGATAAGTATTTTGTGTCCATATTGAGAAGCTTCATATTAAAGGAAAATCCCAAAATTCCCAAGGTATTTTTGGATTTTATCAGGCCCATGGAGAATACTTCTGTCTTGAAAATATCCTAAATTGGGCTGATATTATACCTTACCCTATTTCTATAGTTTTTAGGGTATATGGCTTTTAGGGGACTCTCCATGTACTGCCTTGCCAAGTGCCTCTGAAGGTAGGGATAGATGAAAAGCTATGTAATCTATAGGTGGGTTTGAAGAAGTACAGTTAGTTGGTAGATCTAGAGGCTCACTTTTCCCCACTTGTATAGTACTTCACCATTTCATAATCACTAAGGGTAGTTGGGTATTCTTGGACTAGAACAAGATGGTTGTGTCCCATGACAATTTTTGTGACACTAAGGGACTTTTTAATGTTTTCAGGTGAAGGGCTAAAGTTGGTTCAAAGATCATGAAACCTACTTCCCCAAATATATAATAAGAAATGAATTCTCTCTGTAAGAGTAAGAAATCAAAAAAGAGAAATGAAGGGTTTATTCTAGGGTTTTGGAATTCATTTACTAATTAAATATAAGCCTCTAGATGATGCAAAAATAGAGGCAGACAAGTTGAATAAATTAATGACTATTTTTCCTAAGATTATGGAAGTCATGACTGAAAAGAAGTTATTCTTTATTAATTTTTTTTCCTGATAAGGCCCAAGAGGTCATGAGAAGGTTGTCCTTTATCCCTACACTAGGATTAGGGCAATTAGTAGTTCAAAAAAGGCCTGGCTATAATATAATTTAGAATAAAAGGGCTACATTAGATAAAGGAAAACAAATAATAGGGTCATCTAGTGCTATTCTTGAGGGGATACTTGATGAGCCCACACCCAAGAGGTAGAAAATAGAAAAGGAACAAGCACCTCAAATAGAGGAATATTCACCCACCCAATCACCATTACACATAGGAGATGAACAATTGAATAGTTGGGATCCCAAGGGGGGATTTTTGTTAATACATTAGAATTAGAAGAGGGAAATCCTCAAGAACCTCCAATGACAAGCCTTGAGATAACTATTTCAGACTATAGAGGAAGGGAGTTGGGCCCTTTTGTAGAATAGGCCAGCCACGAATTCATTTTTGATGAAAATTTTGTTAAATCTAGAGCCTTTTATCAGTTTGCTTGGAAAAAGAACATTGAATTGTTTGAAGAAAGATGTAATAAAATAAAAATAGAGCATCTTGAGATGGATGAGGCAGATCTAAAAGATCAAATAAAGGAAGAAATTATTCATTGATTCAAAAGCTTGACCCTTGAACAAGGGAGACAAATGATAAAAGAATCTAGGGTTTTGTTGCTACCCGATTAGGATATTATAGATGCAATAATTTTTAATTCTATTACAAAGAAATTGAGTATAGAGGAGAAAGGGAAGAAAAAACTGAAATTTTCTAAGTTCAGTGAGGACCATGCATCACTGATAATATGGTCAAATAGAAAAGGGTCCAGGACTGGCTCTTCCCAGCCTGATGATACTGGCTTGATAAAAAACCTAATTGTAAAATGAGTTGAAGAAACTAAAAGTGAAGAGGCCATAGAGCTTGGTGTTGGATCAGCCAACCTCACCTTAGCCACAATTCAAAGAGACAAAAGAGAAAGGCTAGAGTTACAAGCCAAGTATGAGAAAGTTGTAGCTGCTTATAATAAACAAGTTCAAAAAAGAATTGAACTGGAAAATAAATTGATGGGATGCCTAGGGTAGTCTAGTAGGCCTAGAATCACCTATCCTTATCCACTAGTGGAGCCTTTTAAATTCACTCCTCATATTGAGATTCTAGACACACCACAAAGTCTTGAATATTACATTGTAGAGGATTTTGAAGAAGAGAAGAGTAAACTGTGTGCGTTGCATGTAGAGTTGGAAATCTAATATGAGGATAGGTTAAGGAAAGCCATTATATATTTAGTCAATAAAATTGTTTGGCCAACTTTCTATGAGCAGTTAAAAAAGGTAGTAAGTACCTAGGAAGAGCTAAAAGCAGGTGATGATGCCCTTAAGTCAATTGTCAAAAAATGGAGTAGAAGAAATAAGAATGTTACTCTTCTATGCTTTTCTGTTATTAGTTTAATTATGAGTATATTGAAAAAACTTATGATTTGACCAATGATATATCATAGTTTGATGATTAGAGAGTTGAATTACAAAAATAATCATAAGTTATCTTGACCAGTATAAGAGTTTCACCTTTGACGTATTCCCACATGCTCTAGATAAAAAGGATAAACTAAGAGTGACCTATTATACCTTTGAATGAATAAGGTCATAAATGAAAAGGGAAATGCATGGTGGGTAGAAACAACTAAAGAAATTGGGAAAGTTTAGTTATTCTTTGATTCTTTGAGGCAAGATTTGGTTGAAATTGATAAAATTGGAGCATATGTGATGAAGAAGCAGCATGATATCCTACACTTTAATTGGCTAGATGATACACTTTTTGACAAGTGTATTCTAGATTTCATTCATGCTAAGTAGTTAGCATGTTGTGAAATTGATGATGAAGAAATGGAACAAGATGAAGTAAAAATAATTGACACATCAATAAAAGGAGAGGAGGAAAAAGGTGAGCAACCAATTGCAGTTGCAAGCACACAAATTCAAACAGGTGACCTGGTAGTAGAAGAATCAGATATAACTATTGTCTTGTCAGTCCATAATGATGTGGATGGAGAACCTCAAGTTAAAGTAAGTTTACAAAAATCAGAGTCAAGTCCATCACAACCAATTCCATAGGCTACATCTTTTGAGGAGTTACAACAAAAATAAAGCCAACCATTAACTTCTCATCAAAAAAGAAATGGAAAAAAGTTGAAATAAAAGTGGTCCCTACAAAAGAATATTCATCATGTAAAACATTATGTTGCACCAATTTTTGTCTTTTATGACAATAACAATGTAAATATCTTTTGTCGTAAGGACAATTGTTAGTTTCTCTATGCCTAAATATTGTTGCATCTCACACTATATAAGTGAGATTCTAGGGCTAGAGAAAGGGTCTGAGTTATTGTACAATTTTTAGTTTTACTAAGCTTTGTTTGGTCTAGTCCTTGATGCAAACTTTATGATGTATTTTCTCTATAAGTATCTAAGAATACGTTAATGTTATAGAATTTTAATGTCTCATCTTGAGTCATTTTGATTTCTATTTCAATTGTTATACAATTTTTTAAAAAATTAATACAAAGATGAACTATCCCCATATCTTTTCTTTTTGAATCTTGTCTCCATTCTTATTACTTGGTTTTTTTGAAATGACATGACCAAAACTTGTTCAATTGAATGCAATTAGGCTAAGTTGTATACCATTTTCAATATTTCTTTTAATTCAATGAATTAGGTAAATGCTTTAGTGAATATGATAGGATCTCCATGGTAGTAGGGATGATATGTGTAAGAATGAGTTTCAATGAGAATTGTTGATAATATTGATTGTAATATAGTCAATTAGGTCAAGAAATTGGATAGACTTTGAATCCCAATGGATGAGGCATTGATTAAATAGTTTATTCTACATATGGAAAGACCATGGATAAGCATCAAGCTTAAAATAAAAATCAATTTTACTTTAACATTTGAAGAATGTCAAAATTGGTTAGTGCTTGTTTACATTTAATCTCTAAGTCTTGGTTAGTTGCTATTGTCCAGAATTATCTATAAATCTAAGAAGAATTGTGACCAATCTACTACAAGGGATGTGTGTTGTTATAAAATTCCATGAAATGAGTGAAATGTGTATGTAGTATTAGGTTGTAAATATTTCATCCCTCAAGTGCACTTGCCTTGGTTTTGCAGAGCCAAAAGAGTAGAAAATCTTTGATGATTTTGTTGAAGTTGGGTCTAAATCTATAAAACATATAGCTATTTATAGGAAGTAGCTAATAATTAGGTTATTTTTATTTTCATCATCTTGGTATTAAGTATTTTGTTACTTAGTAGTGTGAAAACACCAATGAAACCTATTAGGTTTTTTCTATCTTGTTTACCCACCCTTAGAAGTGGAGGTCTTTACAATTTCCACGTTCATTGCCTAAATCTCTTTCCATTGTTTATCAAAATTTTTGAAATAGCTTGAAAATAATGGGAAAAAGTATATTTGACCACTAAAAAATAATAGTTTTCCCACACTGAAATTTTTGTAACTACTTAGATTTTCTTCTCTTTGTGAACGGTAAACTATAATTGATCAAAATGTCTTTATAACTTAGCATACACCATCAATGTCACTTTACATTGATTTTTAGCATGCTTGAGCCTTAAAACCTAGCTTATTTTGTCACCTTAGGGGAGCATTGTCATAACTATCCAACATTACACTTTTTGTATATTACTTTCATTGGTTGAGATGCCTTTGTCATTTCTAGCTCAAAAAATGGAAAATATATTTTCATGTCCAGTTAGGGTTTTATGATCTTATAATCAACCTAGGAGTCAAAACCCTTGTCACACTATTGTAAGCCCTAAAAATAGTCTCTATGATATCATGATACAATAGTTACCATTGCATTAGAGTTTTCCTTTAAATTCCTTATGATCTTATGATTGGCAACTTACCTTTACTAGTGTAGCATCTTATCCATTTTCCTTTGGCTTATGAACCTATGATCATAGTTTAGGTAACTATTTTGTGACTTTGATAGTCATCCTTATCACCTCTATGATGTTACAAGAAACCACCACTATTCTTTATCGTGGCATCACTGATGTCTACTTTCATCTTTGTGATCTCTTGATATATTGCCTATCATATCATCGCTGCACCATTTTTCTACCCTTAATATCTTATGAAACACTATCTATCATAGCATTGGAAAATAGGATATATTATATTATAGGCTTATTCAAAAACATCTTTGGCCCCACTGGTTTGATGTGGCATCCACCTTGAATGTATTGTAATTATGACCAATTAGAATGGAACACGTCACTTTTCTAACTTGACCTGCCAACTTGCTTTGTTGTTTATTATTTTATGATCTTATGATTGTAATTTCCCATAGAATCATGATCCTTAAAATCTTCTTCCCTAATCTTATGACTAGGGCTTTTATTGTAACATTGAAAGACTGTATACAAACCATTATGATGCCTCAATCACCTTTCAATTGTAGGATCAATGCCTTCTAGCTTCTTCCTTGTATTCATACTTCTATGATCCTATGACAAGTAGTGATCACATGGTAATGAGCTTTCCTTTCTAAATTTATGATCCCATGTCTACCATTTGGTTGTAACATCACCCACCATGACTTAAAACCTCACATAAGAAACTTACGATGTCATGATACAAAGCAAAATCTTAAGATCGGGAACCCTTTCTTTTTTACTTATGATACCCTGACCATGGCACATATTAAGATTGAGGAACTTAAAACACAACTCTATAATCCTTTGCTAAACCTTGTGTCATAACATTGGGAGTTTATGAGTAGATGCCAAAACCATGATTGTAAGATCAGAGCACTATGGGTTGGAAGATTACAATCTCCCGCTTGAGAATACTAATGGTAAGGGAAAGAAGCTTTTAGTTTAGATGAATTTTTTTAATGAAAAGATAAAACACAACCCTAGGATACCCAAATAAATCCTAGGGCAAGATTTTCACTATTTTAACTGAGGTAAAAAGAATTGGCTAGGGTTCTTTTGACAGCTGAAAATAAATGAGACATGAAACCTATTAGAAACAATAAACCACCAAGATAACTGGGGGGGGGGGGGGTTGGTGAATCAGTTATCCAACAATTAAATAATTTATCTTCATTAAAAAAAATTAACCGTTCAACAAAAGTAAATAACAAACATAATAAAATGCTCATAGATAATTACACTAGATATGTTGAGTAGGGAAACCCTTGATTAGAGGGAAAACCCTAGTGGGAATGATGCCCACAAGATGATGTACTAATATAAATATTCCTTGTTAGAGGATGGACCCTATTAGGAGTCTATTACAATGTTTTGTACAATGAGTCCCTGTTAGGAGACCTTGAATCCCTGTTAGGAGATTCTAACCCTGTTAGGAGTTGTAGTACAATGTATGAAAGATGAGCCCACTACCCAAACATGCAATTTCAACTACAAGTAGAGCTCACTATCACACCTTGTAGACCTAGTCATGAACCTTAGACATAAATACCAAACCTTGGATCACTTAGC
This sequence comes from Cupressus sempervirens, assembly GCA_028749045.1. Lineage (NCBI taxonomy): Eukaryota > Viridiplantae > Streptophyta > Pinopsida > Cupressales > Cupressaceae > Cupressus > Cupressus sempervirens. The sequence continues at coordinate 89,040,441 of CM053786.1, read as the reverse complement.
AAAACCTTGGCAACGAAGTTTCCTTCACTTCCACAATGCTCTACTTAACTTCACATTCCGCACTCTCTACTACTTATCATCATTCATAAAATCATATTCAAACACTCTTCATGATAAAGGAAAATGTCCTTCCTTTATAGCGAGTCCTCAAAATAATTCCCTAAGTCAGTTTTTAGACCTTCTCAATTAATTATTATATGACCACATTAAGAACATGTTACACTTAGTGATAACATTAATCTTCCACCTTTCAACTTGAATTACTTTCTATACATGCACTATTATGATGAGTGAGCTTAGCCACCTCATGCTCAACATGTCTGCCCATTTCCTCAACTCGATCCTCAAGATATCAACTCTGCAAAGAGATATATTTTTTTTTATCAAAAAATGCCTTTGTAAACTCTATCTTAGAAAAAACATCACCAAAAATTACATAACTTCTTCTAGACTTATCCTTACTTTATTTCAATCTTAGCTACATATACCAGATACTTAGCAGTGCCTCCCATAACCTTGGGTGGTTATAATGCTTAACTAGCCATCTATACCAACTTGATCTTTTTGTTGTTCTTTTGTCAAATACCACAAAAAATTTCTATATTGAAATCAATGACAAACTCAGTCATGAATGTAACATATCATCATAGTAGTACTCCCCCATAGGAATATCATCAATATTCATGCTTTGAACTAATCTTTCAAAAATCTTCCCAATCTTTCAACAAAACCCTAAAAATGCATAACCAATTTTAGATCATTTTCACAATAAGGATAAGAAAATTTAGTATAATGAAAATAAGGGCTATTTGTGGATTTGTCTAGGGATGATGGATAAACTATATCCATGCAAGAATTTACAATCTCTAGATTAAGTAGACCACATACTTGATAGCCTAAAAACACTTTCTAAGACTATACAACAAAATATACATATACATACATATATATATATATATATATATATATATATATATATATATATATATATATATATATATATATATATATATATATATATATATATATATATATATATATATATAGATATATATATATATATATATATATATATAGAGGCTATGGACATATGCTCAAAAAAATACACAAATGTACAAAAGATATACAAACCTAACTACTATTCATGGAAAATAGATACCCTCAAAAAAAGTATTTCTTCAAGAATTTTCCATGATCTAGAAATTCAAGAAAGCCCCTTGATAATTCTTTAATGAAATATGAGTCCTCACTACAAGTAGAATCTACTAGATAGGGGCCAAGCCAGATAGGATCAAATTTTCCATGTTTACCTTTATCTTCTAGCCTTGCATTCTACATTAGGACAAGATCATCTAGTTGAAACTTTCTAGGCACTATCTTCTTATCATACAAATATTTTTTCTGCAACTATAATTTCATATTTCTTATAGAGGCCTCCTTTCTTGCTTTAGTTAATCCAACTAACTCATCCATCTTTTCTTGCACTATCATCAATGATGTATTCATCATATATCTAGATGTAGTTATACAAACCTATTAGGTTGTTCTAAGGCATTCTGACCCAAATTCCATATATAAGATCAAAAGGTGATAGACCTGTTTCCTTCTTGACTTTCACTCTATCAGCCTAGATTGCAAACTCCAATTTAGAGTCACATGCTTTCTTATTATCATCCAGAGTCCTCTTTATAATTTTCAATAAGTTCTTATTTGTGGATTCAGCCTATCCATTCCCTTGTGGATGATAAGGTGATGAAGTTGATCTGGTAATGCTATATTTGTCACAAAAATTGATAAATTCATCAGATCTAAAGTACATATTATTATCAATTACTATTCTCTTAGGACATCCAAACCTTGTTATGATATTATTTAGAAGGAAATCATTTATCACCTTACTACTAGCTTTTCTTGTAGAGATAACTTCCACCCATTTGGTGAAGTAATCAGTTGCAACTAATATCCATAAGTAGCCACTACTAGATTTGGGTGATATTTCTCCTATGAAATCCATTCTCCATTGCTGGAATGGTGCTTGAACTTCAACTAATTTCAAAGGTGTCTTCCCAGAGAACTTCAATTTTCTAGAAAATCTCTAGTAGGGGTCACAATTTCTTACTAGGATTTGGACATCCTTAAATAGGCCAAGCCACTAAAAGCCTACCCTCATGATCTCATGAGTTGTAGTCTTTGCCATGTAGTGCCCACCACATACCCCTAAATGTATGCCATTCAATATTTTTTCTAATTCTTCTTGACTAATGCACTTCAAAAGTATGCCTTCAAAATTTCTCCACCATAGACTTCCTTTGACTATAATGTATCTGATTGAGTGCAACTTTATAGTTCTCTTTTCATTGTCAATCAGGGTGGAGCTTGGATATGCTGTAGATAGTAGATCACATATTTTTACTAGTCTTGTTGATCCATATTACATGTATTAGAAACAAGGCCTTCATCTACAACATTTATTTGGTTAGCATCTAAATTTTCTTGAGCTATAAGCTTTGCTAAGCCTTGACCTCTTAGCAACTTGGTGATCGTAATATCAATATTAAACTCTTGTACTCTATTGATCCATCTAAACCTTCTACCAGATACCTCTTGCTGAGAAAAAATATCCTCCACCACTGCACTAGGTACAAAGGTATTAACAACAACACCTACTAGGTAACACCTAAAAGCTTTGATAGATTTAACAAGTGCATATGTTTGTTTCTCATTTATTTCATACTTAAGTTCTACTACATAAAGAGATTTTCTAAAGAATGCAATATGTTGCACATGTCCATCTTTTTTTTTTTTGTAATAGGACTGCAATAATAGTATGGAAAGATGCCAAGGAAAAAATGTGCATAGGCTTTCCATAATCCATGGTTCTGATGACTGGTGCATTCTTGATAGTAGTCTTAATTTCTTGGAAAAAAATAGTAGGTTCACCCTCCCAATTTATAGTTGCTCCCTTCTTGAGAATTTTTGAGATTGGTCTGCTAATTTCAACAAAATTGGTTAAAAATCTCCTTAAAAAATTTAATTTCCCAAAGAAGGACTGTATCCCCTTGACATTTTTGGGCCTTGGTACCTTATCAATTGCTACCACTCTTTCATGGAAAATCTTAACCCATTTCTTTGATACTATGTGGACCCAACAACTTCCCTCTATCACCCCAAAAGTACATTTCTTTGCATTTAAAGAAAATCCATACTCTAAAGCTTTAATAAAAATATTTTCTAAATGTTTGCAATGATCTTCAACCTTCTTTGAATATGCAGTTAAGTCATCTTGATATACAACCATAAACTTATCAATATACCTATTAAAAACTACATCCATGACCCTCTAAAATGTTTCCCCTACATTGATTAGACCAAAAGGCATTCTTACATGTATATATATGTTCCCCATTGTGTAGTGAAGGTTGTTTTGAACTATTCCTTTTCATCCATAAGGACTTGATTATATCCTAAGAAACCATCCATCATAGAAATTAGCTCTGAACTAGTAATTTTCTATAACATAGCCTTCATATTAGGCAATGTTTAGGTTTCTAAAATCAACACAAAACTGGCATTGGTGTTATCACCATATTGTTCTTTGAAGAGTTTTTCTAAGTTACTCCAAGAGGTTATCTATCATCTAGTAATCTTTTAAACCAATCTTTGGCATCTTTTGTCAGTGGATGAACAAAAAGCTTCATCACCACATATTCATGTTCCATTTCATAATCATTGAGCATGTCAATGAACTTCTTGAGGTGTTCCTCACCAGTGATTATATTATTTCCAGAGAATTTTATGACCTTGTCTCTAAGGTCTTTGGAGATGGGATGTGGGAAACCAAGGATGCCTAAGAAAGATATCTATTTTTACTTTTCCATATAGATTGGTTTCCTTTGGAAACCTACAACATTTGAGGTACTTGACCAAGTAGCTTGACTTTGATTAGGGACTTGGGACTATTGGACTAGCTGGGTACTAGGGATCTGGCTAGTAGTAGAGGCTAAGGTAGGAGCTAACTAGTGAATAGCTTTGGCTGATTATCAAAGGTCTAGTTGTAGTAGGGATAGAGGGGTAACATGTAAGGGTTGGCTTGACTAAAAAGCTAGTGTAGTGTTAGATTTAATAAATTAGATCTTTCACCTAGTGTTAGTTGCTTGAGCTTTATTCTCCACTTTCTCAAGTTCCTTTGCCAAATCTTCCTTTTCCTTTTTGGCCTTCTTCAAGTCTAGATCAAGATTTGACATGACAAGTCTAGTGGGATTATTTAGAAGAACTTGGGGCTCATTATTTGTACTCCCCTAATTTTTCGTTTTCCTTTGTTAGGGTCTTTCATAGTCAAATCTACAATTTTAGGTTCAATGAGTTTATAAGGTTGAACTTGTGAAATTACAGACCCCTTCTTCTCTTTTAGAAGGTGCTCATGCTCTTGGAATTTAGATTTTAAGCCTTCGATATCTCCAAAATATTAAAATTTAGCTTAGAACAATTTTTATCTAATCTCTTATTTTCCTCTTGTAGGGAAGCTATTCTCCTAAGAAAATTGTCTCTCTTAATGAGAGTATTCAAGGTGATTTTTTCTTTCTCCTTTTCCAAATGAATGCATGTCACTTCTTCTTATACAACCCTCTTCCTAAGAAGGACTAGTTCTAGAAATAAATCCTCATGGTCTGCAATAGTGGCCTCAAGATCCACTGGATCATCTAGGTCTATGAGGTTAGCCACATATGGTCCTTTTCTAGGACTGAAACTTGCACCCATAATTTCCTTAAATACCCAACTGTGGTTTTTTTCATTCACAAAATTTAATCTACAAAGAATGTCCCCCATAAGAGACACCATTTTATCCTGATAAGATCTCTCCTCTTGAAAAGAGGTGGTGAAAGCCTCTCCTAGTAGCAAAGCATCTTCTAATTTAGAACTTTTGGAGGATGACTCCCTTTCTACCACAGGGTGGTAATTTGATTAGACAGACACACTTCCCCTAGGGATCCACATGGGATTAGATTCAAATTTCTTTTTGTTTTGGTTTTTTCTACCCCTAGGAGGTAATTCAGTATATAGTGGTATTTCTAGGTGATCCTTTGTAAATACACGTGTATTTTTCTTCCCATCAACCATTGGTCAAGATCGCTTAACAATTTATAGCACTAGGCTACAAAACCATAGACCTGAGTCACCACCCTACAGAGGGAAATTATTTAAAGTATGAATTTTGAGGTTGAAAAATAACACATGAAATATTTTAACAATAGAAGCTAACACAAAGGGTCAAACTAAGAAACCTTCAACACTACACACTGGGTAATAGAACCCTTACTCTGTCGATAAGGTACTAGTATATATGACAATAATATTTACATAATTCCCTAGTAGAGTCACCATTTTGTTGGATTTCTTTTTGGTAACATATCGGGTACATTTAAATCCAATACTAGGAAGCATAAGATAGGGATAAGCATAAGGATCAGCTAAATCTTATATTCAATAGTTTTAAATCTTAGTTCTAGGCCAACATCAATAGAGTCACTTGGACTCACTTTAGTTTAGGCTCTATAGGGCCAAGGAGGGCAAGCCTTAGGGATATAAATGTGATAGTTTATTTTGATCTTCTTCTTTAAAACACTTACTCATTGATATTTATTCCTTCAAGCCTTATCCCTTATAGTAGATATTGGTCACAAATATTCTTAGGTTTGTAACTCATTCCTTGAATACAATAGCTAATTATAATCAATAGAAATACTATCACAAATAAGTATTGACCAAAATTTTTAGTTCTTCATTACATAAAATGGAAAATTGATTTTGATTGATATATATATATTTTGCAAATATATAACCATCAATCTTGAAACTAAAATTAATTGATCAGTGCATTATCCATTGTTATATAGAGTCAAAACTAGCAATCTTTAGACCTATTCAATTGACTTGCAATTAAATTTGTCAATAGTGGACTCTAAATCTCATTGTTATCATATCCTCCTTATATACCCAAAACACTACCACTTATTGAAAGTAATTACATAGTTCCTTGAACTAAAAGCAATCAATAAAGGATATATAGTTTATTTGAATTGTATTAAACTAAAACAACATTTCTCATTTCAATTTCAAGATCACAGATATGAAACGGAGGAGACAAAATTTAGATACATAGATATGCAAAAAATTCCTTTTGTATTATTTTATTTGAAAATGAACACAATACTAATATAGATTGATAATATAACTTGAAACTTGGCAATCTGATCATTCATGTTCATTTTATTTTCAAGTATACAAGACTAAACACATTCATACAATCACAAAAACTAGATGAACTATAAAATAACATAAGACTAGAAATTATACAAACTTTTGACCTCAACTCCACATCTTTTAAATCCTTATATAGGATTGCAACAAGCTACAGATGGGAGGAGGACACATGTCATTACCTTAATGTAAAAGACAAGGGTAAGATGTAAAAAAAAAAAATATTAAAAAATATTCTCTTGCGTTTGATCAAAAATTAGGAAGGTAGTTGAAAATTCAATAGGTGGCACTTTATTGCAATAACTCTAACTTTACTTCACTTTGTCTTCTTATGCCATCTGCTACCTCAAAAGTTTCAAAATTTGATAGGCCTATTTATGAGAGATTTACCTTTTTGATGAAGTTCTTAGTGTATCTAATCTTATCTTTTAATCTCTTATTTTCTTTAACCTTAATTATTACTCATGTACTACCTAGTAGTAAGGCGTTTATTTCTCCAACCTCTTCCCATACATATATCTCTCGCTTGGTGGGCCACTCCGTATTTTTAACCTCTTAGTGGCTTTAGTCCACCTGACATATGTGATAGCTCTTGACTCAAATAATAATTTATTTAATTCTATTTGCACTTTAAACAAGGAGTCAACTAAGTTATTGAAAGGTGCATCACTTCTATCTTTAAAAATTGTCACTGTGGCCACTTGAGTCAAAATGGCACCAAACGAATCAGACCCTTCCTTCCAATCTCCCACTTTATTAGTGACATCCAAAACTAGTTTTATGCAGGGTTGAATTCCTTGAGATAGAAATTTCAATTTCCCCTATATGACTTGCAATTTCCCAGTAATGAAAACAATTAATTTTGTAAATACTTCTAAGCCCTCCATCACTGTAGTTATCTTATCAGGAAAATCTATCTTTTTAGCCATCAATACAATGAGCCTCTCTAAAAACTAAATATACGGCCCTAAAAAATTGAATGTCGATGATAGCCATGAAAGTGTGTCATTGAAAAATTGATCAGTACTTTGTAAAGCAACATAAAAATTATGAGCCTATTGTGATATACTTTTTAGAGTTTCAACCCTGTGGGTCATTGTTGCCCCACTTTTCACCCTATAACCATTTTGCAAAAGTGGAAAATTTTGTGTCTCAATTAAGCATAAGTATGTATGGTGTAGTTTTAATTCCTCTTATTTGAAAAGAGTCTCCATCAGATTTTTCATCTTTCCCTTCTCCCACATTTTATGGCTAGGTGGTTTTCCTTGATGTTGTGAGTTTATGGGTAGCTTAGTACCTAATTCGATTGGAATTCTTACAACATGCAAAAGTTATTCAAAAAGTTAGGCTTGTTCATGGCTTATCATGTTTTTGATGAAAGAAGGAAGCTTGTGGAAAATTGAGCATTGCCTTCTCCTCGGCGAGTTTTCTACCCATGAAGGAAATTTCCCACAAAGAGAAACAAATGAGGCTCACAGAATGATGTAAGAAGATAATGAGATATCTTATGGAAAATCCCTATTTTCACTATAATATTCTACCTTGGGAGACATTCAAAATTCAGCATAATGCTCATAATAATCTTAGGTGGAAAACTCAAAACTAACTTCTCCTCGGCGGGCTTTTGACCCATGAAGTCTATTTTTTGCTAAAGGCAATTGTAAAGGAAAGGAACAAGAAAGTGGGCCCCTTTTTGAATTTCATAGTCCTTTTAAGCCTTTCCAAACTCAAAGAAAATATTAACTCAAAAGATAAAGTTTAAAGGAAAGCCTGGGCAGAAAAATGGGAATCATCTTCTCCTCGGCAGGTTTTCTACCCATGAGGACAATTTTATGCATTTAAGAGAAAATCAACTTTGTAATTGGATTGGGCCCACAAATTACACAAAAAATATCTTAAGATGATAATGGAAATAATCTAACCATTGTAGGAAAGGTATACTAAGTAGAATTTAATTAGGCAGATATTTCCTTACGGGGTACTCTGTTCATAATTCTCTGAAACTTAAAGGGAAATGGAAAGTAAGTATGAAAGAAAGAAAAGTTATCATTGGGCCAAAAAAAAATTGAAAAGATACTAAAATATCTGTTAGAGCTCCTGCATTTACTATTTCAATGGATTTATCATTTAATTCATTTGTACGGTGCAAATCTTGAAGATCAATGGGTAAGTTAAGACTCCTATATAGATGGAAATATAATAGTTATTCAAACTACCACTTTTTCTTGAACTATTATTTTGTTAAATTGCACAACACCCTCAAATAATTTGTATTTGCAAATTCAATATCATGTTCTTCATCTAGATTAAAAATTTCAATTTACGTCGTTCTCAAACAAAATGACAACTAGGTTTGAGTGTTTTGATGGGCTAAATAGAATCAAGTCCACATTACAGAATTTCACAGATACTTCACCCCATTTTTATGATATGCAAGATTTCCAAAGGAGGCTAAAGTCTGAACTAATTCATTCAATAATTGAGAAGCTCTAAGGAAGTGGACTAGTAGAGGCAGATGATTTTCCAATGGTAGTCTAAGCTCCAAAATTGATTTATGAATGCATAAATCATAACAATCTAGATACCAGACATATTCTATTACTTGATCATACAATATTAATCTCCATTGATAGGAAAATTAATCTCCATTGATAGGAAAACTGTGGTGAATTGCCTTTGAGTTCTAGAACAAGAGGAGATTTTAGACTTGATAGTAGGAGGAGTAGTCTTTGAGTTCTTGGCAAAGAAGATGGTGTGGAGGAAGGAAATTATGCAATCCTGGTTTCAAAAGGCATGGAGTGCTAAGAGTAAGGTCCCCAAAACTCTATTTGGTACTAATCTCAATCTTGAGATTGTAGACATTTTGGTTCTTCTACATAGAGTAAAAGGTGAGGTAGAAGCTCTAAATTTTATTGAACAATATTTCTTTCTAGTACAAGTCATTTGTTTAGATATGCAATATATTGATTGGGCTCATGAGGTAAGTAAAAATCTTTCCAATGCTCTCAGTATTGCAAAGTTCTACAACACCTTCTATATGTCTTCCTTTCTGATTTACATGCTAGCATCTCTATAGCTATGGCTAGGCCTTCCAAGAATAGAAATCTTTCCTGATGCTCTGAAGTGTTATGAGTTCTATCCATGTTTGCAATTGAAAAATAGTCATGCAGAGAATGTCAAAGTTAATGATGCATTCATAATAAGAATTTTTAGGGAACTTCAAGGATGGCTAGAGAGGAGATTCAATCCAGAGGAAATGGCGGCTATTAGTCAGTTCGGAAGATATTTTATCCAGTTCTCATCTTTCTCATATTTGCATCCTACAACTTTTAATGGATTCCCCTTGAAGCTTCCCAAGTTTCTATGTGAAATGATCATGCTGATAGAGATCATGAGGCAGGTGGTCCAAGTGAATGTGCTAAGTAGAAGCTTGAAGAAGAAGGGATATGAGTTCCCTATGAAAGTAGGGGCTTTTAGTTGCAAGTCCTAATCTAATAAAAATAATATCCTCAAAGTGCTCGAGATGAAATACAAATTGGAGATGTATGCAATCTTGAGACCTATGGTTGATCTAAATGGATATGCTAGGGAGGTGTTGCAAATTGGGAGTGTGATCAACCACATTACCACTATTGAAGATTATTGGGTGAACTGTAAAGATGAATTTGAAATTTGAGATTGTGCTTTCGCCAAGCTCACTTTGGAGAAAATAAAAACATATATATCAATCTTAATGTTAAAGGATTGGAGGATGATGGGCAATATATGTATAGTAATACATATCTGGCTAAGTTAAGAAACACTCCTATCAGTTTGGAGCCTTATGAGGATGCTGAGGAATATTTAGACACTATGATGGTTTGAATCATCAAAAGAATTGGGAAGTGGGTCAAATGGACAGCCAAAAGAAGCTGGATTAAGGGCACAACCACTCAAGCTTCTCTAGTAACTACAAATCCCTCTTCCTCCCAGAGTGCTACACTAGGCGTAACACTAGCTATCACTCAAGGACTGGCTCAACCTTAAGGATGAGGTGACCAACCTCTAGACAAGAGCATCCCCATAGCTAAGATGTGTCATGATGGCTTCCTCCCAGTTATTGGAACTCAAACTAATGTCGAGGAGAAGAAGATAGAGGAGCCAAAGGATAGTGTTGATATCTCAGTTCCCTCTCCTCATGTTACACTAGTTCCCTCTATCATGTTACACTAGTCCCCTCTCCTCATCATTTCCTAGTTCCACTAGTAAGTGCTACACTTCTGCAACTAAGTGGCTCCCCAGTATAGACAATAGATTTGGGAGATGGAAAGAGTAGTAGTAGTGCATCTACTAAATCTAATGAGGAAACTAAGAGAACCTCAGAGGTGGAGAAAGGCCAGAGCTCTTCCAAGCTCATTTCTTATGCCCAAAAGAATCCCTTCTCTTCAGTTAAGATGAAAATCACTCCAGTCAATAAGAAGATGTTTAGCATAGACTCACTTGGGACAACCTCCAAGGTGATAGGATACTCTAAAGAGAAAGAAAAAGATGAAAGCTTCCCCACCAAGGATACCATATCCCTTGTAGTGCATTCTAGATCTACATTAACCAAGGTAAAGAAGATAAATTTTTTTTCTATACTTGGGAAAGATCTATAAATAGGACACCTAACAATGGAGATAGCCAACCCCAACAAATAAGGAAGAATTGAAGATACATCTATTGATGATTTTACTCTACACTCAGTCAACCTTGGAGAGGCTAGACATGACACTGAGATTGGCTTGTGGAAGTCAACCAATGAAGTAATTGAGGGACAATTGGAAAACTTGAAGTTCTCAAAAGTTATGATGAAGGCTGAGATAGAAGAGTTGAACAGATTCATCAAACAATTGGTCACTACATTGGCTACTATCTCTAGAGTATTAGTAACAAGAATCCTATTGTTGCCAAAGTTCAAGCCCTTATCTCCCAACTTCAGGAAGATAGGAACTTTGACCAAATTTCTATAGAATGGATTGAAAAGCTCAAATTAGAGGGAGACACTATTATAGGATGAATTGGCAATGTTAGCTTAAGATTAGAAATATAGAAGGATAACATCTTAGCAAATAGCAGTACTCTGGCTAGAGAAAGAGTGAAGAGAGACAATTTTATCTCTCTTCTGAAGATGTTCATTCAAATAAAGGAAAAGGAAGTCATTGAAGCAAAAATATTACCAAAGGGAGATGAATTTCTGTTCGAATGGCTTCAGAGCATGTAGTTCAAGTTAGAAATGATCTTATTAGCAGAAAAAGGACTTAAGGAAATAAAGGATAAAGTGAAGAAGACCCAAGAAAGAGGATTTGAACTCATGAGGGAACTAGATATAGATTCATAGACTAGTGACCAAGGGAAAAAACTCATTGGGATAAATGTCATGAAGGTGAATTTCTCCAAATTCTTAGATAGTCTGATTGGTGTATCTTCTAGTAATCAAAACAAAGTTGCAAAACTCTAGAAACTAAGGGAATGCATACACATGGTCACATAAGAATTTCCAAATCAATTGAATTCTATGAAGGAGTTATCCAAGGAGCATTCTAAGTGGCTCTTGAGATACACCAAAATACATGTACCTAGGTATGAAGAGCTAATCCTAATCATGGTTGCTGCTAAGGCCTATAGAACAAAAGTAAAAAAGGCAAAGAAGACAAAGTGATTCACATTCTACCCACTTTTCACTTTCTTATGTAATTATTGTAATATGAAAAACTGGTTTCTTGCAATTTTTCACTCTTTAAGGAGATGAACCAATTGAACTTCTTTTGTAATGGTCATCTCAGAATCCTATATGTATGAAATTGAAAGATGAATAAAAGGTTGGTGAATTTTTTGTGTGAAGTACTTGATGTGGCAGTGTCAATTGAATGGTATTTTGTATCAACTATTTTCTATTTCATTTCTATTAGTTGTTAGTTATATGTTTTCTCTTTTGTTTGGATTGAAGCAAGGAAAGTATGGAGTTTCATTCCCTTGTTTCGAGGCAGTGAATGGATGTGATAAGTAGTGTCATTGCATATTCAAAGAGGAATCCCTTAAACATTTTTCCATTTTATTTAACTTCTTCTCTATAATTCAGATCCTAGTTAATTCAATTCAATATTAGTTGTTGTGGTATTTTAAGTCATTAAGCTTTTTGAGTTCATAAGATGTGTGGGTTCATGAACTTAATCAATTCTTTAGAAGTCTTTTTTTATCTTGAGTTAGATCCCATTTAGGTCTAGCTCAATTTTACCTTTTCTGTTCTCAAGTCAAGAACACACCCCCATATTAGTTTTAGGAATAAAACATAATTCATTGCAAATCCACCATAGGGAGTTGTACTTATTAATTTAGAGAAAGGCCAATCTATCCAGAGGTGTCTTTTCAATTGCTTGTAATTAGATATTGTTCATAATTTGTGCATTCAAGAGTCATAATAATAATAATAATAAAAAAATTTATTTACAAATAGATTTTTGGAAACTCTACTAGGGATACAAATAGTCACTTGACTAATAAGCCTATATCATGAGGAAAAATGGTACTACCTCATGAGAATATTTTTCTAGTGCTCCAACCTAACCTTGGTTTTCAAAATGATCAAGAAGACATAATTTCATCCCTTAATACATTTGTTTGGAGACATAGAAGGAATGTTGAACATTATAGGAACACTAGCCAAGTAGTGCAAGAGGAAGAAAGAAGAGCCGAAGCTTTATAAAGAGTTGTTCAAAGGAGGGAAATCTAAAGAGTAGAAAGAAAATTGAGATGTGAAGCTCAAAGACAAATCTAACCTAGCACCTTGGAACAAACAAGGTTCCTCAAAAGTACCAAGTAACAAGGTGGAAAAGACCCTATTTTTGTTAAACTCATAGAGCTTGGTTTTCCCATCCTAGACATTTTCAAATGGAAAGGTGAAAAGAAAAGCCAAAGTAGACCACCTTATCTTGTTAGGAATAAAAACACTTTACATACTATGTGCCAGGTATTGGCTCTACACAGAATCATTGCTCCCTTGGTTTTCAATTTCCCACCATACCTTACTAGAACAATTATGGCTGCTCCATGGACTGCAACAATAGGACCATTAGCACTAATAGATTATCATCCACTCCTAGTTGGTTCAAGGAAGAATTTCCCTAAATTTTTAGGTGATGGGAAGGTTACTATAGATGAACACATTAAGGCCTTCTTTGTAGCTACTCACATCTTAGGAGTTGCACTTGTGGATGTTTCCATAAGATTATTTGTGGAAACCTTGACAAAAACTGTAGAAAACTAGTTCTATCATCTGGACAATGGCTCAATCACTAATTGGGATACAATGAGAATGGTCTTTGAGATAAGATTTAAGATTGTAGAAGATGAACATGTCTTGTTAACACAGTTGACATCTATTAAAAGGCAACCTACTATGAGTATGAGGGATTTCATTACTAATTTCAATAAGATTACTAGTAGAATTCCAACTACTGATAGGCCCATACCCAGTAATCTGAAAACCTACTTCATAAGTGTGATGCCCCTAGATATCAATTATGACTTGAGAAGGGCACATCCCATGGATTTAGCAGATGCACAAAAGAAGACAATTTAATTTGAAGATGACTTGATTTCCACAAGAAAATGGAAGCGAGAACTTCAAACTAAAGGAAGTTCCAATGACACCACATTATTTGATGAAATGATTCAAAAACTATCAAATGAGTTGGAGCAGTAAAAAGGAAATTACCCAGATTCAATAATTCCTCCTAGTAGAATTATCAAAATTTGCTAGGAAGGAACAATGATGGGAAATTTTTGCAGCTCATAGGCTCACAACCTAGGTTACCAATTGAAGCAACACCAAAGAAAGGAAATATTTGTGTCTTTCATTTGACAATGGATCATGATAGTGAAAGTTGTCCAGAAACTGCTCGTATGATGTAGTTACTATCCACCAATGAGATGAACACTGTAACTCCTTGTTCAAAGTCAGATTCATACTCAAATGACAACTCTACAAATTTATTTTTGGAATATTAGTCAGATTCTAAACCAAAGGGTGAATACTATGCAACTATTGATGGAACTTCATACACAATATTGACTTGAAGTCATAGGCAAAAGAATCAATCCTCTGGTCATGCTCACAAGAATGATCCTAGTCCTTTAGGGAGTAATGTTCTTGTTCATCAAAAAGTATTTGCATCTCAAATAGGTAAGGAAAAAATGCCCTTTGATTTCATTCAATTCAGTGAAGAATCAAAAATCCAAAATTTCCCCATAGATTGTTTGAAGTCTCATCCCTTTGAGTTGAAAAGGCTGGTAGATCATTATAAAGGGAATGCTACATATTTAAATCACAATGTGACCATGGAAGAGCAAGATGAAACTTTGACATCAAAATTGTTTAATCAAGAGGATTCTACTATTCTAGCAACCTCTCCTTGGCAAAAACCTGACCCGTTCTATATTTCACTATATATCAATGGATGCAAACTAAGCAATTACATAATAGATTTAGGTGCTTTAGACAATGTTATGCCTTATTCTATAGCTAAGGCACTTGGTCTCAACCTCACTAAGGTGCATGGGAGATTTTATTCTATGGATGCCAAATAGGTTCCTTTTTTGGGACAAATTAATGATGCTCAAGTAGCCTTAGCTTCTCATCCAGGAAAGAAACTCTTATTGACCATTCTAGTTGCAAATATTCCAGCAAGCTATGGGCTTCTCTTAAGTGGGAGTTTTTTCTGAGACCTAGGAGGGGAAATAAAACTAGACTAGTCTCAAGCAGTCATACCCATAGGGAATAAGAAAGTTAAATTAAAACTTGAAGAGAAGGAAAAATTTATAGTCTTAATATCAGATGATCCTAAAGCTCAGATCATCTACCAAGAGCTAGAGTTCAAAAATTACATGATATTTACTAAAGACATTCTGAATGAGCAAGAAACTGAAGATTCAAAAATGAAAGCCTTAAGTTAAGAACATGAGTCATCATTTATATGGACATTGGAGTTTGATGGATGTTGTTCCTTGTCCAGATCTGGCATAGGTGTAGTGTTAATAGCCCCTAAAGGAGAACTTGAACCCATGGCTTCCAAACTAGAGTTTGGGAATACAAATAACATTGTAGAGTATGAAGCCCTGCTTCTAGGGACAGTGGTTGTGAAAGAAAAAGGAATAAAGATCCCAACAACTCAATGTGATGTAGAGCTCATTGTAGGACAAATTAAAGGGCAATAATCTGTGAAGAATCACGAGTTGAAGAATTATAGAAATGGAGTTTGGGATGAAATAGAAGGCCTAGATGTAGTGACAAGGGAGATGAACACCAAATCTAATTCCCTAGTAGTTTCTACTTCTCTATTGCTACCCCATCCATAATTCAAAGATAAGAAGTACCAAATTGAAATTGTGTATCAAGCCTCTGTTCTAGATAATATAGAATCTTGGCAAGTCTTTGAAGATGACAACAGCTTGCAGCTATTCCTATAAAATGACAAATCCATTTTTGAACATGAATTCAATGATGATAATCATGAAAACTTTGATGTTAAGAGGAAACAAATTGAAATGATGAAGTTTAATTATGAGAATATCATTCCTGCATACTTTGTGTCTTTGGAAAAATGTTTAATAGACATGATGCCTACATAAAACAAAAAAGAATAGAAAAAGATCCTTTTACTGGTGAGTATGAAGTAGTGAATATTGGAGATAATCATGATCCCAAAATGATTAATATTGGGAAATGTTGTTTGCCTGAAGAGAAAGAAATTGAAAAACAACTCTTCATAGAATATTGAGATTTTTTTCCTAGAGTTATGAAGATTTGAAAAGCTATTGAGGTGGGAAGATAAAACATTAGATTCCCCTTAAACTTGATGCAATCCCTTTCTAGGAAAAAAAAAGGAATTACAATCCTAAGGTAGTAGATGCTATATTTTGAGAATTCGACAAGATGCTAAAGGAAAAAATCATCTATCCCATTCATCACTCCACCTAGATAGCTAATATAGTACCGACTAGAAAGAAAAATAGAGAAATAAGGATTTGTGTTGATTTCTAGAATTTGAACCAGGCAACACTGAAGGATAATTTTTCTCTCCCCAATATGGATTACTTACTACAAACAATGGCTAGAGCTAAAATTATGTCCATGCTCGATGGATTATCAAGTTACAATCAAGTTGAAGTGGAAGAAAATGATCAACATAAAACAATGTTCACCACCCCATGGGGTACGTTTACATATCATAGAATACGCTTTGGACTCATCAATGTAGGCACTACATTTCAAAGGTGTATGAATAAAACATTTGCTGATCTAAAGGACCAGATTATAGTTATATACTAGGATGATCTCATCGTGTTTTCAAAAAAGAGAAAAGATCACATAAAGGATTTGAGGAAATTATTGCAAAGGTGTCGGGAACATAGAATCTCACTTAATCCCAAAAAATCCATTTTTTGTGCGATAGAGGGAAAGCTCCTTGGTCATATAGTTTCTTAAGAGGGTATTAGAATTGATCCTAAACAAGTTGAAGCTATTCAAAGATTGAGCTTTCCATCAAATAAAATAGGAGTTAAATCATTCTTTCGTTAGGTGAATTTCCTTAGAAGGTTTGTACCAAATTTTGCAGAAACCACTAAGTGTATTATGAACATGATGAAGGGAAATTCAAATTTTAAATGGAATGACGTGGGAAAATAGGCCTTTCAAAATATAAAAATTGCAATTGATAATGCTCCAGTATTATGTCACCCAAATTATAAGTGAGATTTCATCATCTATAGTTACACTTTTGAACAAACTTTATCAGTAATAGTTATGCAAGATAATAATGAAGGGATACATGCCCCAATAGCTTTCATGAGCATACCCCTGAAAAATCATGAATTGGAATACTCACAAATTGAGAAACATGCTTTTGTAGTAGTCAAAGAACTTAAATTTTTTTGATTTTACATCTTGCATTCACATTCTGTTGTTTATGTCCCAGACGTAGCAATAAAAAGTATGTTAACACAATAGGATGTAGGGTGTAATGTCAGAGGAACATGGATAGTAAAGACACAAGAGTATGATATAGAAATTAAACCTACCAAGCTAGTAAGGGGTAATGTATTGTGCAAGGCGATTGTGAAAAATAAAATCGCTGAAGAATCAAAAGAATTGGGAGAAAAGCAACTAGTTTTGGCTGTAGGTCTTCATGATCCGTGGTTTTAAAATATTACTTATCTGCTAACATATGGAGAATGTCCAAAGGGCCTAACTGTAAGACAAAAGAGGGATATTAAATAGGAAGTAGCTAAGTATGTAATTTGGGATGGAAAATTGTTTTAGAAAGCCATAGATGGAACTTTCCTCAGATGTGTAGACAAACAATAGCAAGAAAAGTTGTTGAAAACATTTCATGATGAAGCCTATGGAGGGAATTTTTCATTCTCAGTCATGGCTTTCAAAATATTAAGACAGTGCTATTACTAGCTTAGAATGTTCAAGGATTCCTATTCTTGGGTGGAAAAATGTAAAAAATGTAAGATGTTCACTGAGTGTCCTAAATTAGTCGCTCTACTGTTAAGACCTATCATCATTGAGGGACCTTTTCAACAATGGGGTCTTGATTTCATTGGTCTAATTAACCTAACATCCAATGTTATTTACCAATATGTGATACTATAAATAATTACTCCACTAAGTGGGTGGAAGCCAAAGCAACTAAGAAAACTACTTCTGAAGTAGTATGCAAACTCATTAAAGAGAATATGCTGGTTAGGTTTGGTGTTCCCATTAAATTAGTGATAGAAAATGAAGCCTATTTCTCTTCAATTGAGATTACTAATTTTTTCTTTGAGCATGGAATCATAGTCAGTTATTTGCCTGATTATTTTCCACAAGGAAATGGTCAAGCCAAGTCCAATAATAAGAACTTGATAAATATTGTCAAGAAATTGGTATTAGATACTCAAAAGGCTTGGCACAGGAAAATTCATGAGGCACTATGGGTAGATAGAGTAACATCTAAGAGGGCAATTGGCATATCTCCTTTTGAATTAGTCTATGGAATTGAGGCTAATCTCCCATTACCTTTGGAATTGGCTACGAACAAACTTAGAACAATGATTGAAGATGATATCTATAAAGATGGTTTAGAAAAGAGGATTTTGTAGTTAAGAAAGCTTGAAGAGGAAAGAGAAGAAATTTTAGATCACATCACACAACACTAGATGCAAGTAAAGAATCTATTTGATAAAAAGGCAAGACCACACAAATTCATGGTAGGAGACAGTGTGTTACTTTCGGATATGCAAAGTTCTCCAAAGGGTATGCATAAAATTTTTGATACCTTGTGGAAGGGTCCATTCATAATTCATCAGGCATTGGAGAATAATTCTTTCAAATTGGCTTATCAAAATGGTGAAGTGCTACCTCTAACCTAGAGTGGTCAAGATCTAAAGCTTTATCAAATTTCAAACTGAGAATAGGTAACCCTTGTATTTTATTATAGTCATGTTTATTTCCTTTATATGTTTTCCTAGGTAGTTTTCCTTCCTTGCCTTTTCTTCCCTATTTTTCCCTATTTTTGTTTTGTTTTGTTGCCACCTTTTATTTTTGCAAAACCAGAGATTTTGAGTTCCTTACTTGGGTATAGTCTTCCCAAGTCCCCAGTTAGAGCTAGCTATTGCCCCACTTTTTACACTATAAACATTTTGTAAAACTGGAAAATTTTGTGTCTTAGTTAGGCCTAAGTATGTCTAGGTCTAATTTTAATTCCTCTTAGGTGAAAAGAGTCTCCATCAGATTTTTCATCTTTTCCTTCTCCCACATTTTATGGCCAAGTGGTTTTCCTTGATGTTGTGAGTTTATGCATAGCTTAGTACCTAATTTGATGAAAATCATTAAAACATACAGAAGTTATTCACAAAGCTACACTTGTTCATGGCTTATCATGTTTTTAATGAAAGAAGGAAGCTTGCAGACAATTGAGCATTGCCTTCTCCTTGACAGGTTTTCTACCCATGAAGGTGATTTCCCACAAAGAGCAAAAAATGAGGCTCACAAATCAATGTAAGAAGATAATAAGCTATCTTATGGAACATCCCTATTTTCACTATAATATTCTACCTTAGGAGACATTCAAGATTCATCATAGCACTTAGAATCATCTTAGGTGAAAAACTCAAATCTAACTTCTCCTTGGTAGGCTTTTGACCAATGAAGTCCATTTTCTACCAAAGGCAATTGTAAAGGAAAGGAAAAAGAAAGTGGGCCCCTTTTCAAATTTCATAGTACTTTTAAGCCTTTCTGAATCCAAAGGAAATATTAACTCAAAAGATAAAGTTTAGAGGAAAGCCTAGGTGGAAAACTGAGAATTGTCTTCTCCTCGGCGAGTTTTCTACCCATGAGGACAATTTTCTACATTCAATAAAAAATCAACTTTGTAAGCAGATTGGGCCCACAAATTACATGCAACATATCTTAAGATGATAATGGAAATAATCTAACCATTGCGAGAAAGGTATACTAAGAAGAATTTAATCAGGTGAATATTTTCTTATCGGGTACTCTCTTTAAAATTCTCCGAGACTTAATGGGAAATGGAAAGGTAAGTATGAAAGAAAGGAAAGTTATTGTTGGGCTAACAAAAATATTGAAAAGAAACCAAAATATCTGTTAGAGCTCCTACATTTACTATTTCAATGCATCTATCCTTTGATTCATTCATGTGGCATGAATCTTGAAGATCAATGGATAAATTGAGACTCTTAAATAGATGGAAACATAATAGTTATTCAAACTACAACTTTTTCTTGAACTATTATTCTATTAAATTGCACAATGCTTTCAAATAATCTGTATTTTCAAATTCAAAATCATGTTCTTCATCTAGATTCAAAATTTCAATTTACGTCATTCTTAAATAGAATGGTAACCAAGTTTGCAGGTTTTGATGGGCTAAATGGAATCAAGTCTACATTGTAGAATTTCATGGATACTTCACTTAGTTTTTATGATATGCAAGATTTCCAAAGGAGGTTCAAGTTAGAGCTGATTCATCCCATAACTAAGAAGCTCTAAGGAAGTGGACTAGTAGAGGCAAATGGTTTCCCAGTGATAGTCCAAGCTACAAAATTGGTTTATGAATGCATAAATCACTATAATCTGGATACCAGATAGATTGTATTACCTGATCATATAATATTAATCTCCATTAATAGGCAAACTATGGTGAATTTCCTTCAAGTTCCAAAAGAGCAGGAGTTTTTGGACTTGACAATAGGAGGAGTAGTCTCTAAGTTCTCCACAAAGAAGATGGTGTGGAGGAAGGAAATTATGCAATCTTGGTTTCAAAAGTCATAGATTCCCAAGAGTAAGGTCCCCAAAACTCTATTTGGTACTAATCTCAAACCTGAGATTGTAGATATTTCAGTTTTCCTACACAGACTAAAATGTGAGGTAGAAGCTCTAAATTTCATTAAACAGTATTTCTTTCTAGTACAAGTTATTTGTTTAGATACACAATATATTGATTAGACTCATGAGAAAGTGAAAATATTTCCAATTCTCTCAGCACCGTGAAGTTCTACAACACCTTCCATATGTCTTTCTTTTTATTTTACATGCTAGCATCTCTACAGTTATGGCCAGGCCTTCAAAGAATAGAAAAATTTCTTGATGATGTGAAGTGTTATGAGTTCTATCCATGTTTGAAATTTCAAAATAGTTATGTGGAGTATGTCAAAGTTAATGACACATTCACGATGATAATTTGTAGGGAACTTTAGGGATGCCTAAAGAGGAGATTTTATCTAGAGGCAATTGCAACTATTAGTTAGTTTGGAAGCTATTTTATCTAGTTCTCATTTTTCTCATATTTGCATCTTGTAGCTTTTGATGGATTCCCCTTGAAGCTACTTAGGTATCCGAGTGACATGATCATGCTAATAGAGATCGCGAGGCAGGCAATCCAAGTGAATGTACTAAGAAAAATATTGAAAAAGAAGAGATATGAGTTCTCTATGAAAGTAGGGGCTTTTAGTTGCAAGTCTTGATCCGATGAAAAGAATATGCTCAAAGTGTTTGAGATGAAATATAAATTGGAGATGTATGAGTTCTTGAGACCTATTTTTGATCTAAATGAATATACTAGGGAGGTGTTGTAGATTAGGAGTGTGATCAAACACATTTCCACTATTGAAGATTATTAGGAAAATTATAAAAATGAATCTAAAAGTCAAGATCATGCTTTCACCGAGCCCATAGTGGAGCAAATAAAATCATATAATATCAATCTTAATGTTGAAGGATTGGAGGATGATGGGCAATAAATGCATAGTAATACATATATGACTAGGTTAAGAAATGCTTCTATCAATTCATAGCCTTACGAGGATGCTGAGGAAGATTTAGACACTATGATGGCCTGAATCATCAAAAGAATTGGGAAGTGGGTCAAATGGACAGTTAAAAGAAGCCAGAGTAAGGGCATGACCACTCAAGCTTCTCTCTTAACTACAACTCCCTCTTCCTCCTAGAGTGCTACACTAGGCATAACATTAGCTATCACTCAAAGACCTACTCAACCTTTAGGAGGAGGTGACCAACCTCTAGACAAGAGCATCCCCATAGCTAAGATGTGTCATGATGGCTCCCTCCCAATTATTGGAACAAAAAATGATGCTAAGGAGAAGAAGATGGAGGAGCAAAAGGATAGTGCTATTACCTTAGTTTCCTCTCCTCATGTTACACCAATTTCCTCTCCTCATGTTATACTAGTCCTCTACAACCAAGTGGCTCCCTAGTATAGATAGTAGATTTAGGAGATGGAAAGAGAAATATCAGTGAATCTACTGATGCTGATGAGGCAATAAAGAGAACCTTAGAGGTGGAGAAAGGATAGAGCTCTTCCAAGCTCATTTCTTAGGCCCCAAAGAATCCCTTCTCTTCAACTACAATGACAATCACTCTAGTCATGAAGAAGATGTTTAGCATAGACTCACTTGGGATGGCCTCCAAGGTGATAGTCATCGATTCCTGGTTAGAGGATACTCTGGAGAGAAAGAGAAATAGGAAAGATGAAAGCACCCCTGCCAAGGATACCATATCCCTTGCAGTTCATTATAGTGTTACATTAACCAAGGTAAAGAAGCAAAAAACTTTGTCTATACTTGGGCAAGATCCAAAAACATGGTACCTAACAATGGAGATAGCCAAGCCCAACAAAGAAGGAAGAATTTAAGATATGACTACTGATGATTTTACTTTGCACTTGATGGACCTTGAAGAGGCTAGAAATGACACCAAGGTTGGCTTATGGAAGTCAACCAATGAAGTAATTGAGGGACAATTGGAAAATGCAAAGTTTTCAAAAGTGAAGATGAAGGTTGAGATAGAAGAGTTGAACAAATTCATCAAATAATTGGTCACTCCATTGGCAACTATCTCCAATGTATTAGTAACAAAAAATCCTACTACTACAAAAGTTCAAGTCCTTATCTCCCAACTTCAGGGAGATAGGGACTTTGGCCGAGTTGGTAAAGACTGGATTGGGAAGCTCAAATTGGAGGGAGTTACTATTATAGAAAAAATTAGCAATGTTATCTTAAAATTAGAAATAGAGAAGGATAACATCTTAGCAAATAATAGTACTCTAGGCGGAGAAATAGTGAAGAGTGAAAATTGTATCTCTCTTTTGAAGATGATCATTCAGATGAAGGCAAAGGAAGCCATTGAAGAAAAAATCTTGCCAAAGGGAGATGAACCTTTGTTCGAATGGATTTAAATCATGTAGTTAAAGTTAGAAATGATCTTATTAGTAGAAAAATGAATTAAGGAAATAGAGGATAAAGTGAAGAAGACCCAAGAAAGAGGATTTAAACTCATGAGGGGACTACATAAAGATTCACAGAGTAGTGGCCAAGGGAAAACACTCATTGGGATAAACATCATGAAGGAGATTTTCTCCAAATTCTTACATAGTCTAATTGATGTATCTTCTAGTAATCAAAATAGAGTTGCAAAACTCCAAAAACTCAGCAGATGCATACACGCGGCCATAGAGGAATTGCCAAATCAATTGAATTCTATGAAGGATTTGTCTAGAGAGCATTCTAAGTTTCTCTTGAGATACACCAACATACACGTGCCTAGGCATAAAGAGCTAATGCCAATTATAGTTGCTACTAATGCCTATAGAAAAAAAGTAGAAAAGGTGAAGAAGACAAAGTGATTTGCATTATGCCCTCTTTTCACTTTCTTATGTAATTATTGCAATATGAAAAACTAGTTTCTTACCATTTTTCATTCTTTGAGTAGATGAATCGATTGAACTTCTTTTGTAATGGTCATCCTAGAATCTTATATGTATGAAATTGAAAGATTAATAAAAGTTCAGTGAATTTTTGGTGTGAAGTACTTAATGTTGTAGAGTTAATTGAATGGTATTTTCTATCAACTATTTTCTGTTCCATTTCTATTAGTTGTTAGTTATATGTTTTCTCTTTTGTCTGGATTGAAGCAAGGAAAGAACACAGTTTCGTTCCCCTATTTCATGGTAGTGAACAAATGTAATATGTAGTGTCATTACATGTTCAAAGAGGAATCCCTTAAATGTTTTTCCCTTTTAGTTAACTTCTTCTTCTCTATAGTTCAGATCCTAGTTAATTTAGTTCAATATTAGTTGTTGTGCTATTTTAAGTCATTAAGCTTTGTGAGTTCATAAGATGTGTGGGTTCATGAACTTAATCAATTCTTTAGAAGTCTTTTTTTTCCTAAGTTAGATTGTGTTTAGGTATGGCTTGGTTTTACCTTTTCTATTCTTGGGTCAAGAAAACACCCCCATATTAGTTTTAGAAATAAAAATTAATTCATTGCAAATCCACCATAGGGAGTTGTACCTATTAATTTAGAAATGGCCAATCTATCTAGAAGTGTCTTTTCAACTGCTTGTAATTAGATATTGTTTGTAATTTGGGCATTCAAGAGTCATAATAAAAAAAAGAACAAATCTATTTACAAACAATCATCATAGTCTTTAGGAAAGATGTCCTTACCTAATCTCCTTGCTAAGTTAGAGGAATAACAATACTCACCCTTTGAGGCTCTATTATATCCTTTGTATCCTACTCACCCCCTTGAGTAGTTAACTATGTTTGTGTTGGGAACTTGGTTGTGATCTTAGCTAGTTGCTCTTGATTGTCCTTTTCTTTTCTCTATTCTATAGTAACCATTTGCTTTGCATTTGCAAGTTGCTATCTAAAATATGCAACCTCATGCTCTACTACTTGGACATTGGCCTCAAGCTCTTCAATCCTCTCCTTGTAGACATCACTTTTCCTAAGCTCATCTACATAGAGCTTCCTTATTTAAATGTAGTCATGCACAAACTTGGCTAGCCTTGTTTCTATCTCCTCTACCTTGACCTCTTTCATGAATGAAAAATGTTTCATGGCCTTTGAGACCTCTGTGCCTAAAGTACCTTGCAAGGTTCATACTACTACATTACCCTATTTTATGCTTTGCACATTCATTAACTTTGGCATGATTGATGAAGGAGCCATACTCCAAACTGCCATAGATTTGGTGTCAATGTTAAACCCTATTCCTCTTTGCAATCCATCAAAACCATATGCCTCATATGAGATGGCATTTTCTTGTCTCCTGATCTAATCAAGAATAAATGCTTGCTCCAAATACCATCTAAGTACCAAAAATGTCCCACTCCTCTACACAAGGTCTCTTGCCTCCTCCAGGGTCATGACTGCACTCTCAAGATCGTAGGCTTGCAACTTCTCAACTAGTTCTAACTTTTGTTCATTGTATTCTCCTAGTTTTATTTTTAATAGCAAATCACTCTATTTTATTTTATATAAAAAATGTTTTGAACTCTGTCGATTTGATGAATTCATCATCCTCTATAAACTATTGGGCTTGGATGATCCTATCATCCAACCTTGCTAGAGCTAGTTCTAGGTCTGTGAGTGTGTTCTCAGTTGCAATATCCCTATCTTGTATATAAATTTGCCTCAAGTCAGCAACGTATTGAATCTTGCCTAGTAGAATTTTTAGTGTCCTCTATTTAACCTCTATAGGGATATGGATAACCTTATGTCTATTTTTGGATCTGGTTACCCATGATGCCTCAGCAGGCTCATCTTCTCCTATTTCTTCTTTAGGAATTACATTAGGTTTAGGGCTATCAGGACATACCCTTTCTTCCTCTCCTAAGGGTCCCTCTAGCATTTGATCCATGATTTCAGCATGGTCATTGACCATCTTCCTTATCCTATGAGGCTATGGGATGTCCATATAAAATACCTTGAAGTTGGGATCTATTCTCTTCTTTTCCCTTTCTACCCTTAACACATCATCAAGTTTGTCCAACTTATCTGCTACATCCTCCTCTACAAAATATTAGGAATAACATCCTCATGGGATAGCTCCTTGGTATTGGGAAACACCTAGTTCATTGTTTCCTTAAGGGTGTTATTCGTTTAATTATTAGGATCATACATCTTGTAGGGACTAGTTGATAGGTGAAAGTGGTGGAGGAAAGAATTAATTTGATTGAGAGCCTCTTTTCCAATTGAAAAGTCCCCCACCTTGAAACATCTACATAGACATGTGTCGTTATGAACCTTAGTGCCTAAGTACTCTCTATTAACCATAAAAATTGCCACATAAATTCAATAATAGCTAGTCTAGGAGGAATGAATTTTGGCAATATGTGGGGTGGCTGGGGAAAACCATATACTCTCATTAAAGAAAAGGTTTGAAATAGGAAAATATCTCCCCAATTATGGTCTAATCTCTTACTCTCTTAGAGCAGGGCTGGTCTCAAAAGACTTTTTAGGATTTTAGGTGACCTAAAGTAATCTGGGTCTAACATTTTCATAATAGTAGTACTAAAATTATTGAAGAAAGAAACAAAATCAAAAAAATGATATGAACTATCACATACCCATGTCCATAGCTGAAATGGAAACTCTCCATTTGCATCAGTGGTATGATCAATGAAATTAGGGCTTATGTATGCCATATTCCTATATAAGATTAGGTGCATTGACAATGAGTAGTGATGGAACTTGAAATCTTTCATTTCTCCCCTCTGAGCCAGTGCAATGTTTTCCTTCATCACCTCTAGGATATATTTAACATAATCATATTCCCCTTCCTTATATGAATCTTTCAAATCTCTAGCTATGATAAACTTTTCTCCATACACTACTTTTACAAAGTAATTCTTAAACTTGTCCAAAGACATCATTTTCTCCACCTTTTTAGGGTAGTTGCTTACACTTTTTAAGTCCATGGGAACATGTTTTAGCATAGAGTTCCCTGTATAAACTTTTTTATTTCACTCAAATTTCCTTACATTAGGGCTTTTACCAAATTGAAATCAACAAAAACCTTAGGAAAAATCAATTTTGCTAATTTCTTCTTCTATAAATTACATACCAAGATCCTCTTTTGCCTATTATGGTAAAAATACCTAAAAATATCATAACCTGTGACTCTAGGGCACATAACATCTATGTATAGGGCATATGGGTATATGTAAGCATAGTCATTCACAACATTAGCATTTGAGAATCCTGGGAAAAGCTTAATCTATTCCTCAACAAACCTATTAGGTTTTTTTTATCTTGTTTTTCCTCCCTTACAAATGGAGGTCTTTGTAATTTCCATGTTTTTTGCCTAACTGTCTTCCACTTCTTTATCAGATATTCTGAAATATCTTGAAAACACTCGACAAAAGTATATCTAAGCACTAAGAATAGTAGTTTGTACACACAGAAAATTTTGCAATTTCTTAGATTTCTTCTCTTTGTGAATAGTAAACTGTAATTGATCAACAAAATGTCTTTATGACTTAGCATACACCATCAATGTCACTTTGCATTGATTTTTAGCATGTTTGAGCTTTAAAACTTAGCTTATTCTATCATCTTAGGGGAGTATCATCATTACTATCCAACATTACACTTTTTGTATATTGGTTGAATCTCATTGGTCAAGAGCCCTTTTTTATTTCCATCTAAGAAAATGGAAAATATATTTTCATGTCAACTTAGGGTTTTATGATCTTATGATCAACCCAAGAGTCAAAACCCTTGTTGCACTATCATAAACCCCTAAAAAAGTCACTATGATCTAACAATATAATAGTAACCATTGCATTAGATCTTTCCTTTAAATTCCTTACGATCTTACGATAGAAAACTTATCTTTACTAGCATAGCATCTTATCTCATTTTCCTTTGGCTTTCAATCCTATGATCATAGTTTAGTTGACTATTTTGTGACTTTAGCAGTCATCCTTCTCACCTCTACAATGTTACAAGAAATTTCCACTATTATTTATTGTGGCATCGTTGGCATCTACTTTCATCTTTGCAATCTGTTAATATACTCCCTGCCATATCATCATAGCACCATTTTGCTACCCTTAATATCTTATGGAACACTATCTATTGTAGCATCAGAGAATGGGATCTATTAGATTGCATGCTTTTGCAAAGACATCTTTGGCCCCACTAGCTTGACATGACATCCACCTTGAATGTGATGTAATTATGACCAATCATGATGGAACACATCACTTTTTTGACTTGACCTACCAACTTCCTTTGTCATTTTTTGTTTTATGATTGTACGACCATTATTTCCTATAGCATCATGATCCTTAAAATATTCTTCCCCAATCTTACAACTGGGTCTTTTAGCATAACATCAAAAGACTATACACAGACCATTATGATGCCTCAATCACCTTTCTATTGTAGGATTGATGCCTCCTAGCTTCTTCCATATATTCATACTTCTACAATCCTATGACAAGTAGTGATCACATGGTTGTGGCCTTTCCTTTCTACATCTACAATCTCATGATTGCCATTTTTTGTAACATTTCCCACCATGACTTAAAACCTTCCATTAAAAACTTACGATGTCACTATATAAAGGGAAATCTTAAGATTGGGAACCCTTTCTTTTTTGCTTATGATACCATGACCATGGCACATCTTAAGATCAGGGAACTTAAAACATTACCCTACAATCCTCTACTAAACCTTGTGTCATAACATTAGAAGCAAGAAAATATGAGCTTGCAACTAGACACCGAAGCCATGATCATAAGATCAAGGCACTATGATTTGGAAGATATACAATCTCTCATCTTAAAATACTTAGGATAAGGGAAAAAAGGTTGCAGTTTAGATGAAATAATTTTAATGGCAAGATAAAAAACAACCCTAGGATACCCAAATAAAGCTTGGGGAAAGATTTTCACTATTTTAACTGAGATAAAAAGACTTGGCTAGGGTTATTTTGACAACTAAAAATAAATGAGGCATAAAACCCTAAAAATGTAAAACCAAATTTAGATCATTTTCACAATAAGGATAAAAAGTTAGTACAATGAAAATGAGGGCTATCAAGTATCTTGGGGTTTCTCCTTGAGATACCTTAGATTTACATTAGGTGATATTAGAGAAGAGTTCTTTCTTTAGGCTTGGATCATGGAGAACCTTGTTGAATTTGGTTGTAGGGTAGGATATTTGAGATCTAACCTATAACTTGTAGAAGGTTATAACCTTGTAGGAACTATTGTCAAGATGGTTTATGGTAGAGGTAATGTTGATAATTCTATAATGGTCATGTTGAGGTAGATTGCAATGAGGGTTGGAGCTATTGAGAAAATTTAGAGATGGGGATTACATCTTGAAGATGTTAGAGATAATGAAGAGGCAACACCAAATCCGAATCCTAAATCTGAATTTGAAGAAGATGAAGAAAGGATTTTGAGAGTTTTGTCTAGGACTAATACTAAATTTTTTGTTGAAGTTCTTACTATGATGGATGACTTGAGACTAATGTTATATTTGATTGGATCTCTGAGATGGATAAGTACTTTGAGTATGAAGGTAGTCTTGATAACAAGAAGGTTAAGACAACAATCACAAATTTGAAGAGTCATGCTTCACTTTAGTGGGATCATTTACAAACTAAAAGATAGAAGAGAGGAAAAGAAACGATCAAAACATGTGGAGGAATGATTTGAAAAGTGAAGAAGTTTCTCCATTCATTTTAAGTTAAGTCAATTTGTTGACAAAAATGCAAAAATTGGGACAAAAGGACATGAGTGTGAAGGAATATACTAAATAATTATACAAGTTGGATATTAGATCTAAACATGTGGATGATGAAGTTGAGAAAGTTGCTAGGTACTTGGATGGTTTGCGAATGTCAATTCAGAATGATATTAGTTATGTTAAGATGGTTTTGGCTTGTATTTTCACCATGATAAAAATTCTAAGAACCTATTGTGAAAATCTATTTTTCATTTGTGCAATTAGGGTTTACAATTTTCATGTGCAAAGAAATCCTTACAAAAACCCTAGGTTCTATCTATATGTGTGTTTTGATTAGAAACCCTCCTTGTTTTAAATTTTTTTCATTCTTTTAAAAGATCTTTTAAATTTTTAAGGTGTGAACATGTGACCAAGATGATTGCATGGTTGTTGCATGGTTAAACCCTATTTATTTTAATGGTGTGGTAGTGAGATGCAATCAAGTGCTTAAAGTTTACATGGTCACTATGGTTACACATGGTTATTTTATACAGCAAAGGAGTGAAGTGGTTTTTAAGAAGTTGATTATAGTGTCATACTGGTAAAAGTAAATACATAATTGAAGCCAAAACCCTATTAAGAACACAAGGATCTAACATATGGAGTCTGATGGAGTCTTGTTTTCAGTGGGACCTGATAGTTGTTAGCAACAACTTGAGATATGATTAGACCAGCAGATGCTGTCACATTTTGGTGACATATCCTGAGATTGGACATCAAGTTGACCACCATTCGATCAACAAAGATTGAATGGTCCTAATCTTATTTTGAGCCTAAATGTTAAAGGACAAAAAGTTTTTGAGAAAGTCTTTGAAATAATGACACTTATCCACATCCAAATGAATTTTGGGCCAAAGAATAAAATGGAACCTTTGAACATATGGAAGTTATGAAGGTAAGGAGATTGTAAGATCATAACCAAGGAAATATGTCAGAATGAGTGGTCTGAATGGAAATTTTTAGGTTGGTCAAAGGGGCTAACTATGAAAAAATAAATTTAGTTGTATAGAAATTGTTGATCGGATGTAGATCAATGGTTCTCACTTTCTCGCTTTATAGAGATGCACAAAGATTAGCCAAAGAGATAATATGATGTAATGACATGTGGAAAGGGTAGGACATCCCATGTTATGAGTTGCCAAAGGTTGTTGTTAGTACAAGGCTTGAGGTGGTGAGTTTTAATTTTCTATGGATATGAAACATAAGGAAAGTTATTGCTTGGTCATAGACATTAGATCTTAGAAGATCAATGTATGTCGCATACTCTCTTTTTGAAGTTTGATTAAGGATAACTAAAGCAAGAATGTGACTATTCAACACTTGTCCCAACGAGCTCCAATTCAAAAGGAAATACAACTATAACTAGGATTTCTCAAGATTGTTGATCAAAAGAAAATCTACAACCATCGCTTTCTCACTTCATAAAGATGCTCAAAATTTAGCTAAAGAGAGAAAGAGATGAGATAACATGTGTCCTACTTTCCAAAAAGGTAATGACATCTATTTTAGTTTAAAAAAGAATTGTTCAATCTCACAAAATTGACAACCAAATTCCAAAACTTTTGTGCTACTTAAAAATTGACTATTGGAATGATTAATGCTAGTCAAGGCCAACCTCATGGAGGATTTTGGAAAGATAACTCCTAAAGGAGGAAGACATTTGCTAAAATATTTAGGAATCATGATATTACCTAAATGGAATATTGATAATGCAATGTTCTTTGATGTAGTTAGGAAGGCAAAGGAGACCCCATTTAGAATAGAGGATGAAGCTTTGCAAGCCAATAAAGGGGTCAAGTATAGTGATGAACATAAAGAATTGGTCATCTGGTCTATTTAGAAGAGAGACAAGGCCAAAATTTAGAAAGTCTCAAATTTTGAGCATATAGGAAGTCTCATGGTCTACAAATTTGAAGAGGTGGATAGTGAAAATGTGGCCTTAATAAATAAAAATTGAAATCATTGTCTCTATTTGAAATAGATGACTTTGGTGTGGTGGTAGAAACCAAAGATAAAAACAATTTTTTGGAATTAAATGAGAAACTTGAAAAGGTACTAGAAGAATATGATGAAAGGGGTAGATAGATCTACTGGATAGAGAATAAAATTGCACAATATGAGAAACAATTTGGAAAGAAAAAAGAAGACAGACAGTCAACTCAACAAAAAATTGCTGCTCCTCATCCCTTTGTGTCACCTTTCAACATAGTGCTAATTGTGAAAATAAATTTTACACCTCAAGAGCTATGTGTTTACATAGATAAGGAGCTTGAGGAATAAGAGGCCAAGTTATGGTCATTACATGTTGAATTGGGCATTCAACATGAGGATAGGATCAAAGATACAATTTTGTATCTAGTAGACAGGGTAGATTGGCCCCTATTTTACTTGGAATTATTAAGGTTAGTAGAAGTATGGAATGAATTGAGTAATAATGAAGCAACGGTAATGAAAATTATGAACAAATGGATCAGCAAGGATGATACCATCACAACCCTTTGTTGTCAAATCATTGATTTTTCTGATAAATAAATTGAAAAAGCTTTTGATCAAGCCAATGATCTCTCAAATTTTGATCACAAGAGGGAATTACTCCAAATTTATTTTTGAAGTATCTTGCAAATTTTTTTATCTCTTTCCTCATGCATTCAAAGGCATAGGAAAAATAAAAGACAAGGAAGAATGGGCCAATGAGTTGAAGGAGCTAATGAACATCAGGTTAAATAAGATAGTAAATAAAGAAAAGTACATCTAGTTTTCCAAGACCAGTGAGGAAGTTATATAGGTAAAATTATTTTTTGATTCTTTCAAGCAAGATTTTTCTAAGATAATAAGAATGGAAAAAGATATCCCAAAGAAAGAACAAGAAATATTAAGTTTCAATTGGCTTGATGATGCACTTTTTGACAAAGTGGATAGCTAACTATTCCCCAACAACACATTTGTTACAAATGGTAGTTGAGAAGGAGAATGTGGACAAATAAATTTCCCTAGAAAAAGGTAGAGTTAGTCAATGTGGTATTTCAAACAAAATACATAGAAGAAAAACAACAAATTGGAATCATAGGTACAACTACTCAAACAGACAGTCTGGTAAAAGAGAAACCAATTATCACAAGCATCCTAATAATCAAGCCTAATATAGTACATGCAAGCCAAGTGATCACACAACCTAGAGAGAAACAAATGGAGCAAGGCCAATCATTAGATACAATAGATCTACAAGAAGTTACTACAATAGAGCTGGCCCCACCACAAGAAAATCAATGAGAAGACCATTCTATTACAAAAGGTTTAACAAACACCAATTTTTTCTTTTCTTGTGCAATAGTAACAATTTTATCTTATGTAAATATTTTAATCCAAGGACACCTATCCTTTTCCCTCTATTCTCAAAGCTTGTTGCAACTCACACTATATAAGAGAGTTCCTAAGGCTAGAGGAGTAGTCTGAACTCTGTGTAATATTTAATGTTGCTTGGATATGTTATATGTCAATTTATTGTTTCTTTTAATTCAAGAAATTAACTAAATGCTTGCATAAATTGATAGGGTTTCTAGGCATTTGAGAGGGATACTACAAGAATGAGGTTTAGGGTTAACAATTGATAATTTTAATTGCAATTCAATTAAATAGGTCAAGTTTTACTGGTTTAACTCTGTACAGAAATGGATAAGGCATTGATCATCAATTCAGATGCATATTGATAAGTTCATGTGGTTGCACAAAGCACATTTAAATCAAATCAATATTTACTTTTTGTAATGAAGAATCAAAATTGTTGGTCATTATTTATCTATAATATTTTTCTCTGAGTTATAGCTAGCTACTATAATCAAGGAGTTAATTGCAAATACAAGAAGATTGTTGATCATTATCTACTATGGTATATAGATCTGAAAAGAAGAGTAAGAGTGAGTGAGTTTTGAAGAAGAATATCAAATAACAAGTCATTTCAATCCCTAAGGTGCACCCACATTGGCCCCGTAGAGCCTAAAGTGTAGAGAGTCTTTGTGATTCTGTTGAATTTGGTCAAGATCTAAGATAAAATTGGTTAAAAATAGGATCTAGCTAATCCTTAGACTTTATTTTTTATCTTTTGCATCTTGGTATTAGCTTTCTGCAACCTTGTAGTTTTAAATCACCAATAGATTGATAGTGTAGAAGAAGCATATTAGTATGCTTTGAAGACTAAAGAAATATTGGTGAAAAAACATGATCAAAGACAGAGAGGAAGAAGTGGTATATTTCAAAGAAATAGAGGTAGGACCTATGGAGAAAGTAGCATATTTGAAGTGTAAGAAAAGGGGAAAACTGATTGGAAAGATGATAATGTTAGAGAGAGAGGTAACTACACTAGAGGTAACTTTATTGGAAATACTCTAGGAATAGTAATAATGGTAAGAGGGATGAAAGCTCTTGGTTTAAAAGGTACATTTTATAAATGTGGTGAATATGGAAATAGAGCTTTAATATACTAATTTTGATTAAAAGGTTGGACGAAGTGGCAAAGATGTTTTGTCTTGTGAAGAAGTTATTGAAATACCTAATGAACTTGAAAATGATGAGAATATTATGATAATAAGGGTCTTATGGAATGAAAAATTAGATGAAGGACCCATTTTGAGGAGAGGTCTATTCAAAACCAAATGTAAAATTGATGGAAAATGTTGTAAGGTGATCATTCACAATGGTAGTTTAGACAAACTAGCTTCTAAGGAATTGGTAAACAAGCTGAAGTTGTAGAGGTTCAGACATCTAAACCCTTTGTTAGAATGATTAGAATAATTGGGGGGAGGGTGAATCAATTATCCTCAGGTCAATATGTACTAATTCAACTTTTAACAACTTCAAATGACTAAATCAAACTCATAAATTCACTTGGCCAATATAGAAAATCATCAGTAGTCCAACTGATTCATCTCATTACTTAGCTCTCTATTTAGTATATGTCAAATAATAGAAACATATAATAGCATGAAAAATGAAAAAAAACATTCACATAAGTATGACACCAAAATTTAATGTGGAAATCCAATTCGGGAAAAACCACCAAGTAATATGCTACCACTTATTTTCTCTTTCAAGGTGAGCTCAATTAAGAGCCAATTTTGTTAAAGGTTATAAAACACACCATTAGGTGTGACCTATTAAAGGATTTAGTCACCCTATTAGGAGTGCTTTGTTAGAGGTCTTTAAAACATCCCATCAAAATGTCACCTTAATTAAAAGATTTCCAATATAAATGTTAGGTCAACCTTGATTAAAGAATTTTACTGCCACAATGGTTAGAAAGTGATGTAGTGCAAGGTAGGAGAATCCACAAAGGAGATGTCCTATCCCTCAACAAATAACCATAAAATGGAAACACAATAACAATGCAAGATCTGATATTAAATCACAACTCTTTATTCATAATAAAACTGATTACATGCAATGTGCCAAGCTAGAAGGCCTTCCTGGTTACAACCAAATATAAAGAAATTAATAGTTTTTCAAGATCCCTTAGGATCCAATCCAAACCCTAGCTAGTCTAGATCCACACTTTGGTAGAAACCTCAAAGGAAGATCCAACTGGTACTCACAAGCCTACCAAGAAATCTCTTTATTTCCCAAGCCTCAACTACTAGCCCTTCTCAAAATTCACTCCTCTACCACATTCTCTTCTCCAAGATGGATGAATAATTCCTAAGGACTTCACCACAACCCCTACTTATACCCAACTAATCCACAAGTCATCCTAATAAGCTACAAATTAAATATCCCTTACATTAACTACTTGAAGAACCACAAGTCAAACTTTAATAGAAACTAAATACCAAATGCTTTTAAAGGCTTACAATACTTATTAAA
The DNA here is from genome assembly GCA_028749045.1 of Cupressus sempervirens. Taxonomy (NCBI): domain Eukaryota; kingdom Viridiplantae; phylum Streptophyta; class Pinopsida; order Cupressales; family Cupressaceae; genus Cupressus; species Cupressus sempervirens. Next base: position 89,005,200 of record CM053786.1, on the reverse strand, counting down.
TGCATCAAAATTAATTACCTAAGACCCAAATAGGTCCACTCAACTCCACAAAAAATCCCTTAATCATGTAGGATAGCTAACTACCTTAGGATGCTCCTACATTAGAAAGTAACAACTACGTTGATATGATAAGTACAACTCACATTGAAATGTTCATATCTTCATTTAGCTCATTCCTAGTTCATTGACTAGACTTGAACATATTCTCCATCTCTGATATTCTTGGAAACACTTCAAGAAAACTCACTTTCACAAACTTCTCACTTTCCTTCGCAACTTTTTTCTTCACTTTCTCTTAACAAATTTGTTAGCCAACCACCATAAAACATCTCGTACATCTCCTTAAATAGATGATGTAGGAGCATATTGGGTTTTATTAGTAGATACTTTGGAATTCTTGGGAGGAGGCTCTATAGTTTCTTTAGAGGTTTTTTGGACTAATAACCAGTTGAAGAATAGGTGCTCAGCAAAGGTTATTCAGTCATCTTTTGGCAGTTCTTTGTTGGGAACTCCGTGGATGAATGGTCTTAGTGATTGTTGAGGTACTTGATTATCAAAGGAGATTGGTATAGCTTGGGGCACTTGATCCTTGAAGGTGCTCAATGATTCTTGTGGGAGCTTGACATGCACTAAGAGCTTAGCAAATCTTGGTTATAGTGTTTCTTAGTCTTTAAAGGAGTTCAGTTGCTAGAGGAACTCAATATATGAAGGTGTTGCTTGGCATATAGTAGAGAGTGTGATTTATGACATAGTTTGGTTGCTATGTTCACTGAGTGACTCAATCAATGAAGGGGCTCGATTATGCTTGGTGGAGTTGTTGTTACTTAGAGGTTGTTTGTGACACTCATTTTCTATGTTGCCTAAGTTGTCAGTATTTGGTATCTAGTGTGAGCCAACCTTGGGTTTTAATTTGGATTGTACATATTTAATATGTGTTGTAGCCAACTTATGACTTGCATGGGCATTTGATGTAAGGGTTTATTTTAATTTTTATTGGGTTGGGCTAACTTGTGGCTTAGTTGGGTATAAGTAAGGGGGTCTTGTGGAGTCTTAGGCATTCATTCAGAGGAGTGGGTCACTATTGAGAGTGTGATCCAATATGGAGAAGATAGAGTAGCTAAGTGAGCAAAGTTTTCCTAAGTGTGTGGATAGAGTGCTGAATGTGAGGCAGTTTACACTTGGATATTGGGTAAATTTTGAGAAGGGCTAATAGCTAAGTCTTGGGAAACAAGGAGATTGCTTGGTGGGCTTTTGAGCACAAGTTTTGATCTTCCTTGGAGGTTTCTACTAGAGTGTGGATTTGGAAAAGCTAGTGTTTGGGTTGGATCTTGAGGGATCTTGTAGAACTATTATTGTAATTTCTATTTTATTTGGTTACAACTTGGAAGGCCTTACAACCAAGCACATTGCATGTAAATAGTTATTTTATGAATAAAGAGTTGTATTTGTTATGAGATTGTGTTTATTGTTTTGTGTTTCCACTATGTGGTTATTTGCAAGGAACTAGATTAATTCCAATAGGGGTACCTTTGGATTCTCATTGTGTCTAATGGTATCAGAGCATAGTTTTTCCTAAGTGTTTAGATAGATCATCAAAGTTGAGGCAGTTTGCACTAGGACCTTGGGTTGAGAGAAGTTGATTTGAGAAGATCTTATTTGGTTAATATTGTGGTGGATTTTTCTTTTTGGAGACCTATATATATTGGTTGTGAGGTGGAAAATTGTGGTTCTAACTTATAATTATAGAGGACTTGCAGATGGATTAATGACTACAAAGGGAAGGTTAATCTTGTTGAAACATGATCAAAGAGAGTTTGTGTGATGTGTTTTGTAGATCTATGTTCCTAGACTTTTGATTTGTTCCTAGTTATTTGTGCGAGGTGGAAGGTTTTGATCTAACTTGCAAAAAATTTGAGTTTATCACAAGGTGTGTGGGAAGGATTTGTTATAGAGGGTTTACAAAGATCTTGGAAGATGTCTCCAAGAAGATTGGACCTTGGGATGATTAGAAATCTCCATGATGTGATGGAAAAGAGGATTTCAAAGATGTCATCTTAGTTGGAAGCTAGATTGAATAATTGAGTTAAGGAAGGGATGGTTGAGTTTCATAGATGTTTGTGGATCTAGAGTCTATCGATCCAGAAGAGAGTTTTCTGGTTGGTTAAAAGACTTGTTTGAGAGAAAAGACTTGTAAAACCTACGGAGAAATTGGTGGTTGTTTCTAAAATACTTGAGCTTACCAGGGAGATTCCTAATCTTGTTGATGTTGAGGTTGAGATTGGTTTTCATGATCAGTTGGTTGGATCTGACATGGATATTGTAGAACACTTGGTCGTGGATGATCCAATTGTTGTTGATGATGAGTTATGTGTCACAGACCATCTTGTTGTGATCAATGAGATTGGTGCTATTGATAGTTTGGCATATGTTTATGAGGAGTTATATAGTGCTACTAATGTGGATTTGGTCTTGGATCTACATGTTGTCATTATGGATGAGGGGTTGGACACATTTTTTGTTGATATGTATAGATGTGACAAGTTACATGATGATTAGTTAGCAGTGATTCATATGCTTTTGATGTTTGGATGATTAAAGCAGATGTAGATGATATCCAGGTTGGTTTTCTTGTCCTTGATGGAGTGGAAGCCTTTGGTGAAGATAAGGATTGGATCAGATCTTTCTTTGGGCATCAAAGTGTGGGACAAAATTTTCTATTTACTTGGGGAGTCTAATGTAGGATCATCTTGGGTTTTCTTAATGGCTACTTTGGAGTTCTTGTTAGGAGGCTCAATAGTTGCTTTGGAGGGTGTTTGGACTGATACTGAGTTGAAGAAGAGGTTCTTGGTAGAGGTTACTTAGTCATCTCTTAGCGGTTCTTAGTTGAGAACTTAGTGGATGAATGGACTTGACAATCCTAGAGGTGTTCAGTTGTTGAAGGAGCTTGGAATAGCTTGGGGCACTTAGTCATTGAAGGCACTCGATGATGCTTATGGGAACTCAAAACACACTGGGAGTTCAACGAAGCTTGTTTAAAATGTTTCTCAGTATTTGAAGGAGTTAGGTTACTAGAGGAACTTGATTGTGAAGGTGTTGCTTAGAATATACTAGAGAGATCAGCTTGTGATATGGTTTTGTTATTGTGTTGACCAAGTGACTCGGTCAATGAAGGGGCTCAATTATGCTTGATGGAGTTGTTGTTACTCAGAGGTTGTTTTTGTCACTTAGTTTCTATATTTTCCAAGTTTTTTGTGTTTGGTCTCTAGAAACATTGGGATTTAATTTGGGTTATAGGTATTTAATATGTGTTGCAACCAACTTTTGGATTTCATGGGCATTTATTGTAAGGGTTTATTTTAATTTTTATTGGACTAAGTCAATTTGTGGCTTAGTTGAGTATAATTAAGGGGGTCCTATGGAGTCTTAGGAATTCATTTAGAAGAGTGAGTGAGATTCATTCAAGGGAGTGAGTCATTATTGAGTGTGGGATCTAGTATTGAGAAGATGGAGTAGTTGAGTGAGTGAAATTTTCCTAAGTGTGTGGACAAAGCGTTGAATGTGAGGCAGTTTACACTTGGATCTTGGATAAAGTTTGAGAAGGGCTAGTAGTTGATGCTTGGGAAACAAGGAGATTTCTTGGTGAACTTGTGAGAACAAGTTTAGATCTTCCTTATAGGTTGCTACTAGAGTGTGGATCTAGACTAGCTACTATTTGGGTTCGATCTTGAGGGATCTTGTGGAATTGTTACTGTAATTTCTATTATATTTGGCCATAACCAAGAAGGCCTTGTAGCTAGGCACATTGCATGTCAATAGTTATTTTATGAATAAAGAGTTACATTTGGTATCAAATTGATTATCTTGTGTTGTGTTTCTAATGTGTCTTTATTTGTAGGGATCCAAATTACCTCTAATAGGGATACCTTTAGATTCTCACTGCATCAATAGATGAGTTTAATGTTTTTCCACTTAAACATAACTATAGATCTTATGATTTAATTAGATTCATTGAATTTGTTCCTTATTTTTTTCCTTCTAGTTATTTCTTGAAACATCTAGAAACTTCCAGTAGTAAATTTGGACCTATTTTTTGGTGCGAGTTGGTTGAAAGTTTGATGCTCAAAGGTCAAAAAATATCGTCACTATAATTTTTTCAAAATTTTTATGTAGTCCATGACTGTCAATTTATCAACAAACCACTTCATCAAAAATCATCCCAATCTATGTTAGGTGACAATGTCAAACAACTAGTACAAAACATCATAATTTTGACAATTACACAATGGCTATTGATGACCATTCTAGTTGAAAGATCAACATTTACAAAACATTTTTCAAAAAAATTTCCATGCCCTTAATGGAAGGTTGTGTCAAAATATTGACAAAAATGAGATTTGTTTAGATGAGTTTTTCATACCATCAATGACAGGCCTTGTCAAAATGTCGACAAAAATGAGATTTTTTTAGACACATTTGTCATACCATCAACAACTGTTGTTGTCAAAATTTTGATCACAACTAGAGTTTGAAAAAAAAAAATTCTCACTCTATCAGGCTAATAGCAGTTATATGAAGTCAATAGAAGTCAAGAACCCATACTAGATCAATAATTTTGCAAACTTGTTAGATATTTATGATTTAACATTCAACATAGTACATATTTAATAGTAACATTCAAAAATTAAAATATAACTGCTCCATAGGTAGGACTTATCAAAAACAAGTACTTGAGATAATCTTTATTTATATAAGCCTACCATTTCATGTAGAGAATAGTGAAATGGTTTTGAGTAATGAGTACCCTAAATGTGTATGTATGGGTCTATATATAGAGTTTAATGTAGTTACAAAGTAAGTACATTTGAGGAAAAGATAGGAGTTTTGATGTGGGTAGAGGCCTATATTACCTGGATTACTTTGAGGCTATAGTTGATGTGAGGGAAGTGGGTCATTGATTATTTCTAACTATATAGGATGGTTGTTCAAGTTTTGGGGCAAAGGAAGAATATTGAGCAGCGATATTACATGCCTAAGGGGCGATATAAGCCAGTAAATATTATGACAATTTTTAAGGATTGGATTCTCATGATGTAGGTTAAGAAAAGTGTGGAGTAGAACTATAGAAGAAGATTTAATTGCTTCATAACAATCCATAGTTTTTACTAGTTGTCATTTGTATATAGCCTATAAGGAAAGAGGAGAGACTTGGTTAAATAAAAGATAATGCAAAGTGAAAGACTTAGCTCCCTAGTTGTAAGCATTTTCAATGCATGGAAAGCTAGGAATAGACAATACTTTCTTTGATTGAAATCCGTGCACCATGTGTGTACCTCACCATGAATTCCAACATAAGGCCATGCATAATATGTTGTGCATTTGAAATGGCTTTGGAAAACCTAGTTAAGAATATTATAAATATAAATGCATTTGTGTAATGAGGCTTCCTTGTAGATCAGAGCTCTTTATTTGCCTACCAACATGAAGCAACAAAGCTTTGATGGGCGTAAAGATGGGTGTAATGGCAACTTGAGCTTATGCCCTTCAATTAAGGGCACTAGTGAAGAAGTAGAAGAGAAGGAAAATGTAAGGCAAGAAGAGGTTTCTAAGTCAAGATGGACAACGTACTTGGATCGATCCATACATGAGTTTTCTAGCTATAAGAACAACCCACTTGAGTTTGAAGAAGAGGAGGCTAGAAATGGGATAAATGGGCATTCTTGGTTTCAAACAAGGATGAAGATGACTCTTCCATGGCTTTTGATGCATCTTCTTGACCTGTCCAACTCCTATAAGTTATGAATCATAGATTTTTTTATAGTGAAGTTGGGAAAAATGGGCTGAAGTTGAGTTCAAGTGATTGTAAAGTTATTGATATGACAAGGAAGCCTAAAAGGAAAAGAGTGGAAGGAGATGAACACAAAGATCTAGATTTTCTTGAGGACACTAAAAGCCTCTCATTTGTAGCTTGAAGTTGGGATCCTACAATTTGTCACAAGTTTTACCATGCCAAATAATGAATTCATCACTAATTCCATCTTCATCCATTCAATGGGATCCTTATAAAACTAAAAGTAAGCATACCAAAGCATAATTATGGTGGATACATTCAAATTTCACAATTTATGTGTGAATTTTGGACCTTTTAAATTCCTATCCATCTCATTGGATGTTTCTAAATAGGCACCATTACCTACTATATCGGATAACTATTGAGGTTCTTGAACTATACACTATTCCCCAATAAGAAAATAATTACGCTCACCATCCTACATAATTATTATAAACTAATAACATTATTCAATATCATTTACTCATTAATATACATAGAGATATTAATGCTTCTTGAAAATGAAAAACATACATATAATATGATCCTCATCATAGTAATGACTTGTGTTAATAATATTAATTATGATAGGCATATTGCATGAGTGAACTATGGAAATGTTAAAGTCTATTTGGACACTAACAAGCTTCATTTCCCAAGAATGATTTGTGATTAAGTCCTTACCTCTCACTCATATGGGTAGTTAACCATGATTTCTGTGAGTTCTGACTCTTTACACCAACAATATGGCAATTAGTAGTGGGAAAAATATATTCTAATGGTAGTTCTCTCATTGTTGTCTCTTGTGAGAAAATATAATTTCCAAATAAACATGACAAATATTAAATGGAAAAATTTATATAATATTTATCATTATAACAAAGTAATTAAATGATATTAATATATGCATTTTTATGTTTATTAGGAGTCTTCTATGTTTTGACATGCATTTTGTTCTTTAACTTTTTTCAGCAATGCCTTATAATGTATTGTAGACACCACAAAAATGGAAAAGACTTAAATTACACAATTTCAATCAATCAACACAAATTAAGAAGGAAACCAGAGGAAAACAAAAAACTTTCAAATTAAGGATTATATTAGGTCATTAATTGATTAAATCATCTATCAAATTAATAAGATCAAAATCAACTTCAAAAGAGGAGAAAAATAATTCAAAATCATAAAATGAAATTTAAAAAGGAGAGGGAAAAAGACAAACTTTTGAAAATAAATGGAACTTTTATTAAATTAATAAATCCATTTATCCTCACAAAATGAAAATCCTCCTTTTATATTATTAAAAAAAAACAAAAATCCACATTTAGCCTCAAAACAAGACTTTTGGGCTCCTCCTATTGTCTCTTATGAGACATTTTAGTTGAAAAGAAAAATCCACATTTAGCCTCAAATCAAGATTTTTTGGGCTCCTCCTCTTGCCTCTTATGAGACATTTTAGTTGAAAAGAAAAATCCACATTTAGCATCAAATCAAGACTTTTGAGCTCCTCCTGTTATCTCTTATGAGACATTTTAGTTGAAATAAAAGCCACATTTAGCCTCAAATCAAGACTTTTAGGCTCCTCCTTTTGTCTCTTATGAGACATTTTAGTTGAAATAAAAGTCACATTTAACCTCAAATCAAGACTTTTGGGCTCCTCCTCTTATCTCTTATGAGACATTTTAATTTCACTTCTATCCACCAGTTAAAGGTAAAACCCAAATTCTTACCTCAATCCCTTTTAAAATCCTATAAATAGAAGGAGAATTCAAGAGCAAAGGGACCCAAGTTTTAGGCATTTACATTATAGGCATATTCAGAGTTGTTATATTGAGGATATTAGAATTGTTTGTATAACAAGTTTATGTCATTTTGTTAGCATTTAAGCTTAGTTTTCATGTTATTTAGCATCATCTTAACGCATGTTTAGCTCATTGTATGTTCATTCTAATAGCATTTTAAGAGTTGTTATTCACATGTAATCTACATTTTCATCTTAGATCTTGCATACATATTAATAGATCTACATTTTGAGCATACTTCTCATTCTAGAACTGTCACTAAGATGCTAGTCTGAGAGCATTCTTAGCAGTTGTAGTTAGAGAAACATGGGACGCTCGTAGAGTTTGCATTTTGACAATGATTTCTTGGGTTTAGTCTAGTTTGTTATCATTTTATCTACACTTTGCATCAAGGTTTATGAATACACTAATATTCCACATACAAGATGGTGTCCATCGTGGGGCTTCATATTAAAGGCTCTCTATTCTTCAAGTTTTCTTGCTAATCTGTTATTTTTTTCTTTTAGATCCATTATTATTTTTCTTTTAGATTTGCTTTTTTTCTCTGGTTTTGGTGCAAATATGATCTTTTATAGGTTATATAGCATGTGAGAAGCTTCCTACTGAGATCAAAAAACTTTCAAAGATGTTTCCATGATCTGCCACTCCCTTGACAAGGCAACACTTTTACCACAACCACAATGTAATTTTTTTTTTTCATTTTTAATTTATTATTTTATCATTTTCTTGTTGTAAATTGTTTATTCATTACATTAGTTGTTGTGCAAGTTTTTTTTTTTTTTTTTTTTTAAAAATATATATATGTATATATATATATATATATATATATATATATAAATTAAAATTTAAAAGAAAAATTAAAATATTTCAAAAAAATAGTAAATTTTTTTTTAGAGTTATTTTTTTGCCTAATTATTTCTTAAAAAATAAAATAAAATCAAAATCTTCTTGCTATTGAGTGGTACGAATTTTGCCCCTCTTTTTCCCCCAAATTGTTTTCCATGCCACACCACCACTACCATAGCTTACACCACCACCACGGCCCATAGTACCTTCTCTTTGCAGCCGCTCTGTTGTTCCTCTTCCGTAGCCACCCTCCACCACGTGTCCTTCTGTCACCACTACAACACCTTTGCAACCCACCTCTTTCCTGCTATTTTCTTCCCCACATCCTTTTCTACACTGCCCATTTCCATCACCGCAACCTACTCTGCCGCTCACAACCAGCCTTCAACCACCACCACCCAGGTTTCCCAGCAATCGACACCTTTTTTTTTAGGCAACCAGACTTTTTCCAGTAGGTAATTTCCTTTTGTAGGTGACAAGTATATGGCCATCAAATTCATGCTTGTAGATTTCTAATGTCATCAGTACATTAACAACCTTGTAAATGCCCTCTTAAGCCAGAAGGAGCAATGTTCAATTTTTTGCTCATAACTTGAGCATCTAGACTCCATTTTTAGAAAATGAAATATCATTAGAAAGTTGGTTCTGATCCCATCATGATGGTGTTGATCTATTAGATTTCTATGTTGTTTAGGCCTCATCTAAGCTTTCAAGAACTCTCAGACTACTAGAAATGTGTGACGAGAATGAAGACCCTAAAAATTGCACCTAGTTTTTGCTAGCTTTGAAACAACTAAGTAGATCGAAACCCTTGTGAATTAGATTGTGGCATTTTCTTTTGTCCATAACCTAGTCTAAGTAGTATGTTTGGCTTCATCAATCTAATAAAAAGTAGGCCTATGCTCTCAACTCACGAGAGTTGATTAGAATTCCAAACCTTCTATGAGGGTTAGTAACAGTCAAACAGGGAAAGAACAGACACATAGTTTAATTAAGAGCTCCTTTTGTCTACTATAATTAAGGGCTTGGAATTGAAAAAAACTTGTTTGTTGTGTTTTGGGAGGTCAAAATAGTAGGGATATGCTCTCACTCTCCTAAGATATGCTCTCACTCTCCTAGAGTGATCAAATTCCTAGACCTATTTATGATTTCCATTTTCTTGCTTTCTACTAGGTTGGTTTATTAAGCCATAGAGAGGCTACCTCTCAAGTTGCCTTAGGAAGGCTAGTGAGAAGGAACGCCTCTCAATCTTGCATTCTCAATCAAATGCAAGCCACTCATATACAAAACATTGCCTTCCTCTAGTTTTCTCATAAGGGTTTGTGCCAAACCTCCTTAGTGTTGGTGGGAAGCTCTCTATTACAGGAGAGGTAAATCTGAACATTGATGGTTAAAAAAACTAAAACCCACTAGTCACCAACTTTAGATAACCTTGTTAGGAAGCCCTTTTCTTACATTTTCTAGGTGTGTACAATTTTATATTTTATTGTGGCCTCTACTATTGTGATTGGATGTGTTTTAAAAAATAAATTAAATAACAAACTCTAGTTTGAAGCATAGTCCTTCCAAAAAATGTGACTATAAACTAATAATAAGAAACCAAGCTCAAAACTAGAACATCAGTGAGAGACTTTGAAATAACGCATCTACCTCTCCAAAAAACACATTTGGATAATCTTGTGATGTGTTTGAACTCTTTTATAATGCATACAACTACAAAACAACACATTTGAAGCTTTAAATAACACATTTTCCCTGCAAAACATCGCATATGACAAATAAAATATCACATTTGAACATTTAAATAGCAACTATGATCAACAAAATAGTGCATATGATCAATGAAATAATGTATTTAATCAATCTTGTGATGCATCTAAGAAAGAACCTAAAATAGAGGCTATCTGCATACTCGACATTTGCAAATGAACAACAAAATTAGATACCCTTTTTCCCATTGATATTCTCCAGATTGAGAGATCCTAAAATTGACCAAAACCATTTTTTTGAAACAAGCACAGCTACAAATGATATTATTAATCCAACAACCCTCATTGCTTCATTTTGCATAGAAAGTCAAAAATACCTAGAGAAACAACATCCATTCCCTACTTGACTTCACGAGAGTGAACTTATTCTATCAATATTTCCAAACACCTTGCCTATCCTAGCTTGTCACTCCTAATGAAATATGGTAAATGAAAATCCTCATATTGCAAAAATGCATAAGAGTTAGAGGAATCCTATTCACTTCTCATGCTACTACACAAAACTAGTGTTACCATGAAACCAAAATGATCGCCTATATAGGTGAGTGTCAAAATAGCCAACATAACCATCAAATGTATAGAACCTCTAGATCTCATCAAACCTATTATGCCAATAGATTGTTCACCAAATGTAGTTACTCATGAGTCACCCCTATTCAACCAAAGCTCAGAACCCTTTGCCAAAATGGGTTCATCTAACATATGGGATGAAAAGAGCATTGAAACTAAAATTGAAGACTTTTAGAAAAATTTCAAACTTGTCAATATCATGGACAAAATATTTGAGAAGCACAAAGAATGCTACATACTGGCATTAGCACAACAAGGCATGAAATTGTCATTTGAATTTGATGTGACCAATCTGAAATGAGACAAAGAAGAGTCACCCTTAGATATTTTCACACAAAAATTACAAGACTTACAATTGGAAATGGAAAGGATGAAGTGAGGGAAAATACAACCCACAATGTTTAGTCTCAAAAAGGTGTGTTCTCTACCATTTGATAAAAGCATTACCTTCACACCTTTCCCTCAAAATGTGTAGACACCAAAATATGATAAATATTTTGGCACATCAGATCTACAAGATCACCTTAGACAATTCTATGCACTAAGTATGGAGTTTTTTCATGACATGACTTACCCAATGCATCTTTTTCCCAAAATCCTTGGGGGGAAAGCCATGGAGTGGTTCTCCAAGATACCCTCCAACATTAAAACCTTTGACCAATTAGCTTCCACTTTTATCACCCAATATTCTTATAACATCAAAAGGGAAGTTACAATGATCAATTTTTTTAACACAAAACAACTTCCTGGTGAATCATTCAAGGTCTTTGCACAATGGTGGAGACACACATTTGTCAAGTATCATAGAGACATACTATACAAAGAGAACACAGACATCTTCATCAATAGTCTCTCAAAACCCATGAATTACTAGATCCAACTCTGACTACCTAAAGATTGTAAAAATACCTTAGAAAATGTTTCTAAGGTAGAAGAAACCTTGATAAAAAATTACATTATTAAATTATCTAAATATGATAAGGGTTTCTCCAACAATTCCAAAAAGAATCACAATTCCTTTGATTGGTCCACTAACAAACAAGAATTGTGGTGGAGAAACAATAAAAAAAACATTGCGAATATTGGGGTGGTTGAAGCTAACCATGTCAAACCTCAAACTCAACCCCCTCTAAATCAAGCAGGCCCTATCATCAACTACACCAATCTAAACACACCTTGACAAGATAACACCCATCTGTTTTACCGATGTAATACAACAACTTCCTCTACATCTAATCAACAAGTTGCTTATAATAAAGCTTCTCCCCCACAAATACATTAGTCTTCTAATATACCCAAGGAGTATACACCTATTGGGGTGTCTGATGAAAGTGCTTTACAAAGCCTCTTAGCTAATGAACTCACTATGCTATTTGAAGCCAAACCCTATGAACCCCAAGTAAAATTGAAGTGGTGGAATGACAAGAACATTTGTGCCTATCACTAGAATAGGGGGCACTTAACAAACAATTATCTTGACCTTAAGGGGGTTATACAAAAATTAATCAATGATGGAACTATTGAAGTGAATAATCTTAGCAACAATGAAGACCACATGACCTTCAAGAACCCTTTCATGAGTCATGAAAAGGGAGAATCCTCTAGAGCTAATTAGAAGGCACCTCCTCATGATAAGGTTAACTATGCACATCACTGTGATAACACCATTGGCATGATCTCTGGATTTGATGACACCATAAATGTCAGCATAATTAAGGATAAAAAATAAACAATCATCAAATGTTGTTACTTGAAACCAAGCCTCTAATGTCATTTTACTAGGACCTGTGAAAAATTCTCATCATGAAAATACAAGTTCCTCCTTGCCTAAATACAACCTAGTCAGCCTATTGCTTAAGACTCCTGCTCATATCTCCATTTTTGAGTTCTTGCAAATCTCACTAGAGCATAAAGAATTCCTCACCAAAGCCTTAGTGCCAAATGATCTAGATGTGAGTAGGTTTCAAAACATGGTCAAAAATCTTGTGGCTCCTCATTGTGTCTCCTTTTTAGCCCAAGATGACATGTCCATCATCTAGTTTCAAAATTCCCCTCTACATATTAAAGTCTTTATCCATTAAAATAGGGTTAAGAGTGCATTGGTTAATGGTGGCACAAGTCTCAACATTTGCACATTAAATTTAGTGAAAGCCCTAAGTTATATAGAAGATGTTGTTGATCCAAGGAAGAAAATTGCCATCAAAGCTTATGATGACAAGGAGAGATCCTCCAAAGGCATGGTTATTCTACTAATTAAGGTGGGGCCAATTATGAAAGAAATTGTTTGTCAAGTCTTAGACTTGTAATTAACTTATAACATCCTATTAGGAAGACTATAGATTCATGACATGCAAGTTGTTCCCTGTACTTACCATCATTGTCTTAAATTTCTTTACATGGGTCAAGAGGTGACTATACTTGGGGACCAAAAAATTTCATAATATTGTAACTCCCTTGTTCCTCATAATAGGGAAGAAACTAGTTCCTTGATAGATGACATTAGTTGGTCCACATCGACAAACACTTCATGTTCTAATAGTCAAAATAATGACCACTTATCTACATTGACTAAGGGTAAAGAGAAAGTTGGTAGTTCAAGTCCTTCCCCTCCACTATCATCATCAAGGGCCCTAAATAGATACATTATGAAGAAATGAATAGGTTGATGAAGGATTTTTGATCGGAAGTGTAAACTACAATGTAGAGGGGTAGGTGAGTACTCAGTCTCCTTATTTAATCCCCTACTCTCTCCAACATCTCATGGCAAACCATCATCCACCACTAGACTATATCACACACATTTTATCAAGGCAAGTGGAGTACCCCCAAGCATGGTAGATGAAATCAATAAACAAAATATTGACATTTCCCCCCATCTACACATAAAAGATTTTGATGTAATGAAAAAGATGGGATATACAGGAGAAGGTCCCTTAGGGAAAGGGAAAGGCATTGTTGAACCTCTTGTAGCACAGTTTCGGTCTAACAAATGAAAAATAGGGGTAGGGTATAGTGAACAAGACAAGGTACAGAGCTCCCTCAAGTCCCTTCCCAAGTAAAATGATTCTACCTCTTCTACTCTGGCATGGGTACTGAAAGAAAGAAGTGGCAATTACAAGCAGGAAACTGATATAATAGATATAAATCTATCTCTCCGTGATTCACACCACACAAGAGAACCAGTCATGGACACCCCTAATAATGAAAATGATGATGAATCCAATAAGTGGGAGTTTGAATCATTATCCAAAGAGTTCATCCAAGACAAAGAATGTGATGTTGTTCATGTTCCTATATCCAATGATTTCACCACACAAGGATCAACCTCTTGTCTAGATCTTACTTCACCAAGAGTTAGAGTGCAATAGAACAACTTAGGGGCTACTACAAAATAGACACATCACACTGCATCATATGAGGATGATGAACATATTGAAGAGTTTAGTTTCAAACCTTATTTCCTAACTTCTTTCCAGCAAAAGTCAAAGAGGACTACTATAAGCCACTCACCAGCTCTACTTTTCCTGACACTTTAGAGGAAGCACATGTCATAGACCTAACCAATACAATGTGTATGCCATCTAATGAGATCATTACTTTTAACCCCACTAAACCCTTTCCATATTATGGATCACTCTCCCTAGTCCATCCCAAACTCATTAGTTGGGGTACAACTAAGCCTCACCATATCCCCCATTTTGACACTAACCATGATGTCTTCATCTACCTTAACATGGTTGAACCATCTTGTCCACGAAGAACCAAATAAATGCACGTAGTTGGGTCTAATATCAATCATCTTAGTCATACTTGTATAGGCCAAGTAATTCATAGCCTTGAGGATCACTACCAAGTTGTAGTTAATCTTGAGAAAAAATGGAAATAAATAGAAGTGACATATCCGATGGTGAAAACCCAACTATGGCACTCATGGATGAGATGATTGATACCTTACCTATGCACTCTGAGGAAAGAACATCCATTTTAATTAAATCAACCAAAAATTTAGTGTAGAATAGGAACCAAGGATCATTTATTTGGTGTAGTCTTTAAGCACAAAGGAAAGAACCACATTCATTCACTTCTTTGTAGAGAGGCAAATAAACTTTGCATGGTCTTACATAGACATGCTAGGATTAGACCCAACTTTAATCCTCCATCACCTCAACATTTCTCCAAAGGTCAAGCCAATCAAACAAAAACTCAGGAAAATACATCCCTACATGACTCTACTAGTCAAAGTAGAATTAGAGAAATTGATTAGTACTAACTTCTTCTGACCTCTAGCATATGCATCGTGGATATCAAACATTGTGCCTATATCAAAGAAGGATGGAAACATACAGGTCTGCATTGATTTTCATGATGTCAACAAAGCATGTCCTAAAGATTTTTTCCCCCTTTCCAACATTGACACCATTGTAGATCTGACAGTGGGCTATTCCATGTTTTCACTTATGGATATATTTTTAGGGTATAATTAGATTAGGATAGCTCTAGAGGACCAAGAGAAAATAGCCTTTACTTGTGCATGGGGCACATTTTGTTGGAATGTGATGCCTTTTGGGCTGAAGAATGCAGGGGCCACCTATTAGCAGGCCATGACCGCTATTTTTCATGAGATGATGCACATTTTTATAGAAGACTATGTAGATGATATCCTTACAAAATCCTATACTCAAGAAGAACATCTCCCCATCTTGAACAAGATATTTACCTAATTAGAAGCATTCAAAGTTAGGTTAAATCCAAAGAAATGTGCTTTTGGTGTCAAATCTAGCAAGCTTCTAGGATACATTATCTTGACCAAAGGGATAGAAGTTGATCCTAAGAAGGTATAGGCCATAGTTACCATGCAACCATCGAAGAACCTGAGTCAGCTACATTCTCTCCAAGGAAGGCTTCAATCAGTCCATTTTTTCATTTCCTAGTTAAAAGAGAAGT
This sequence comes from Cupressus sempervirens, assembly GCA_028749045.1. Taxonomy (NCBI): domain Eukaryota; kingdom Viridiplantae; phylum Streptophyta; class Pinopsida; order Cupressales; family Cupressaceae; genus Cupressus; species Cupressus sempervirens. The sequence goes on along the minus strand of CM053786.1, from coordinate 88,989,442 downwards.
GTGTGTCTTTCACCCACTTATTACACAAAGACATAATATTCAAATAGGATGATCAGTGTCAAAAAGATTTTGATTTACTCAAAACCTACTTGATGAGTCCGTCGGTGTTGGTGCCTCCAGTGTCACACAAACCATTACTATTTATATTTCCCTAATTGAGAAATAAATTGGAGCCCTCTTAGCATAAGTAAATGACCAAGGAAAGGAAAGGTCCATTTTAGTCACACCCTGGTCAACTATAAGCTAAATTACTCCTTTATCGAAAAATCATGTCTAGCCATCATTTTTGCTTCCCAAAAGCTACACCATTATCTTTTGACACATAAGCTCAAGCTCATTTCCAAGATTGATCCCCTCAAACATCTTCTCAGAAAAAAAACATTAACTAACAGATTGGTAAAGTGGATGATGATCTTAAGAAATTTGATATCGAGTATGTCAATAGGAAATCAATAAAAGGATAGGCCATTGCTAACCAATTGGTAGATGCACTTATAGAGAGCTCAAATCATATCTTAGCTAATTTTCCAAATATGCACATTCTTCAAATAGAATCAGTAACTTGGAAGTTCTATTTTGATGGTTCTTACACACACCATGGTTAAGGCACTAGTATTTTGTTCATCACACCACTAGGTGTTACCATCCCCAAATCCTACAAACTACTTTTCCCTTGCACCAAGAATATGGTAGAATATGAAGCCTTGGTCATAGGCCTCAAGCTAGCTTTAGAATGGAACCTAATAGTGCTAGAAGTTTACAAAGATTTTGAGTTGATCATCAATCAAGTCACTAACACATATCAAACCAAAGATGAAAACTTATTGCCTTACAAACATATGGTTGACACACTTAACGCATGTTTTGTTCATATTACTTTTGAATAAATTCCCAAAGAAAAGAATAGAGTAGTAGATGCCATGGCCACCTTGGCCTCCTTGCTTTAGCATGAGTAGTATGAGTTTTTAGTAGAAGAGGTGGTTCAACCTATGATTACTCAACCTTATTACCTTATCATTTTTCATTTAGATGCTCTCGATTCCCTCTAGTATAACCCCATCATCACTTACCTCCATTATAACACCATCCCCTCCAACCTTTCATGCAACCAAAGATGTAAATGTCAATCTACTCAAGAGCTTCTTCAAGATTCTTCTTCAACTATTCCATATTCACCAGAATCCTACTTAAGCTAGTAAGCCTCTTCAAAGTAACTAGGCTCTGATACCAATTATTAGAAATAGATAATACTAAGAGGGGGGTGAATCAGTATTCTACAAATTTTTTCCCACAACTATATATGGTTACTTAATTTATAACTTGTGTATGAAAGTAAACTAACAATATTGAATAGTAAATATAACAATGCACATAGATAACTCATAACACCATTATTTGTTAAATAGGGAAACCCTGGCCAAGGGAAAACCCTGGTTGGGATGACACCCACTAGATGATTCACTAAACAATAGAATATTATTAGGAATATTGACTCTATTAGGAGTTTATAAAATACATATAGTGTCTCAAGTCCCTATTAGGAGACTAGGCCTTTTTAGAAGCCTCAACCATATTAGGAGTTGGTAGAACAAATACAATGTATGCAAGAATAGCCCACTTCCCTAACATGTAATAATATAATTCAATTCTTCACAAGATAGGTATACATACAATACTTTCTTTCCTATTGTAACTCGCACTTGCTCTGATCAAACATCAGATCTCACATCACATAAGGCTTGCATAATGGCTTGCATCACAATTATGTCATCTCACAAATTCACACTCACATATTCCACACTAACTATGTAATATAAGATCTTTACTTATATCTTGCACAATCACAAAAACTCTGCTCAGTCAACCTTCATGTGTTCACATGCTTGACATAATATAAAATAATGTATGAATTAATATCCACATAGTCGGCTCATGATAACTTAGTAGTTATTTTTTAACCGAAATAATTCCTCAATCCATACAAAATTGTTTACTAATATGCTTTGTTCTACTCTATTAAATACTCGCCCTGGTATTTTAATCATACCTTGCATTGTACAATCTATACAAATCTACACACTTAACCACATCATCATGATAGTATCATGAATCTTTCCTTAACTATGCATAAGGTAACTCTCAATGAGTTGTCTATACTCTTAAGATCTATTCTTTGTATTGCTACAAACTATCTAACACTTGACAATTTTCTAACACTAAATGCATAAATGAAATACTGAATACATGTTTCCATAAATGACAACCATCAAGGTATCTATCTGGCCATATTGGCAACATACTGGTGTCAAGTGCCCTATGACAAGTAAATCCACACTCTCCTTAGGCCTTAAAGTAGGGGTCATTACAAGTGGTATCAAAGCATGATCTTTCCATCCTATAGGGTAAGAGATTAAATAAGAAGGAATAAAAAATCTAGTAATATATGTATTATGTGTATGTTTCAATGTGTATACATTGATCTACTTTGTATTTTCATGTATCTCAATAAATTGTTCAAGATTCAACCATAGTTTTTCATATTACTAATGAAGAGGGAGCTTTTGAAAGGTAGAGTAATTTGGGCATAGTGAGGAGAAGATTCCCAAAATGAGCTTTGTTTATGAGGGAGTTTCTTGGAGCCTTTTTCTACCTGAGCATAGTAATTCTATCATTCATTATGGATATGGAAACATGACCAAGAAATATCCATCTTGTACTTAAGGATTATTGTTGATAAATGTTTGAAATTTTCTTTTATGTTTTCTTACTTCCTATCTTATCATGAAACATGTATTTCTTAGGATCACCAACATTGGTGTAATTCACATCTTCACATATCCATGCATATATTTTTATGAACTTTTCTATATGATGTTGATGTATACTTAAATAAATAATTAACTATGATGTAGACTTCTTATTTTTTAATCAATACCTTATGCATATGTTTTTCTAAACTTTCCTATACAATGTTTATGTATACCTAATATACCATATAAAAGGATTTCTATTTGTAAAATTTTATGAATATAAATTTTAAAGAAAAAGGGATTAGGGTGCTCTATTCAAATCTCTTATTTCAATTCCTATACAAGCCTAGGAGTTGGTAGATGGTGTTATGTAGGGAGAGGCCAAAGAATATACTAGTGTCAAGTGCCCTACGATAAGTAAATTTGGGAGGTTTAGACCATCATGATCCCATATTATTAATATAAATATAAATATAAATGTATATATATAATGTATAAAAGAATACAATAGAAAAATATCATGACTATAATATATTTTAATTATTGTTATAAATAACTAAATGAAATAAACAATATTAAATTAAAGACATAAATAATAAATAATAAATAATAAATCCAAATAATTATATTTCTTATTGGCAATTTAATTCTATTCATTATAACAATCAATAAATCCATTTAATAATGAATTGTATATTTCCTAAGAAAACTAAACATAACTTACTAATATTAAATAATCACATATTTCTAAAGACACCAAATAAAGTACCAAACACATTAATAATGAAAGGAAACGACCCATGATTATGATAAGTATATATACCAAATATTAATAAAGAGAATCATGGCCTAAAGATAAAATCATGGAAAGAGCACAATCCATTCATGTGAATTTCGGAAAGGTAAATCACACTAGACAAGATTTAAACATCCTTAAAATACCAACGTAACTATACATGGAGGGGATAATATGTAGCCCAAAAAATAAATGTAAAAGAAATATTTTCCTTGAATATTTGGTAAGACCAAGAAAAAGTAAAATAAAGGAAATTAAGAATTAAAAACTTATGTTCTAAAGTTCTAATTATCCGATAGGCTTTCACCTAGACAATAGCCCACTAGAATTTCCTCATGCTCCTGCTTGTAATAGACATCAACAAACATTTCATTGTTGGTTGATAGAAACTCAACTCAACTACACACACAACCAAATATAAGTCATCTCCCACACATCCACAAATTTATTGTAAGGGGAAAGAAGACTTTTAGCCACAATAGAGCTCACAGATGGTCACCCAAATAAGAATCTACTTGCACTATCATATTAAGCATCTTCTCCTACTCCCTAATTCTATGTAACTCACATCATTGTGATTGTGAATTTTGGAAGATTAAAGAGCACAACTATTTAGACTAGGAGATTAAAACTATAGTGAATACCATAAACAATCATTCTTGACACAAAAGAAAAAAAGCAGTTTACAGAGTGGATTACTATAATCAGCGCTCTGCAATAATTTTCATCCTCTATTTTGGGGTTTTTACAATAAGATTTGAAGAAGGTGAAGTCAAAGGAAATGGTGGTGGAGCTGAAGGTAGTGGTAGAGCTAGGGGTATGGAAGGAGACATGGGTTCTTAGTCTATAATTCTCTTACACCTCTCATCATCAAGCACTTAGGGGTGGCCTCAATGTATCTATCCTTGGTTGGATCTAAATCCATCTCTCATTCTCTCCCATGACTATGAAAATACTTTGAGCTCATTCTAAACTTCCCTTCCATCTTCATTATAACCATCACCGTCCTCCATAATATGGTGATAAGAGCATCTCGTAATCCTCCTCATCCTCTTCTTCTTTGACACCATCATTCTCAAAGATGGCATTAGTGAGGACACTCCAACTTTTGCCTTCTAGAAGCTCCTAGGCATTGCCTGTAATGCACCACTTGAAGATACTTGGAACAAGGATAAATATAAGCCAAGATAAAAAAAAAATTGAAAACAAGTATGGATGTACACAAAAATCAACATAGAGGATCACTAAGTTTACAATGAAAGACTAACCAAACATCCAAACACCAAGGATCTCCAAATGCCACTAGTAGACTGACATGACTAAACTAAAGAACGAAAACCAAATATGACATTAGAACAAAAATTCTATAATCTATCAAAGTAAGGAAACACTAGCATTCCTAAAGGGTACTCAAAAGTCCAAATTGTGTTCTCTGAAAAATATTAGAGATGCCCCTTATTTTTCATGCGAGAGAATTTACAATTAATAGTCTCACATGAGGAAGTACCTCTTCACATGAGAAAGTAAACTAAGCCACATGAGGAAATACCATCTTGCACAAGAAAGTGTTGCTAAAGTGTAATAACATCATAAGAACAAGGAAATATAAAATGCTAACCAATAAGCAATAGATACTCCAACTAAGAAAATAACATCATCTAATCATATGCTAAACATTAAAATGAGGGAATCCATCAAATAAACTAACATCATCTACACATGATATACAATCATTCCAATGAAAGAAGAAATCATAAGAAAGCATACTTTAGAATTTGAAGTATCAAGTGAAAACATCAAGCAATGGTCACACTAGAACAATATATTGTCTCTATACACCAGTCCCTTGCAGTGGTAAATAGACTTATGCCTCCCAATCATGTGAAAACCCATAGGTCCACTCCCATTGTGCTAATGGAGATAATTATCCAACCAAAAACACACATAAAGAAAAATCCATGGTTAAAACTCACACTAGCTAGTAATGAGGACTAAAACCAAGATCATGAGATAATGGAAATACTACAGGTCCTAGTCAGACACTCAATAGGTAATTGTGTAGGGGCTGGAAACATAAAGAGTCACTTGGCATTGGATACCCCAAGCTAGTATTGGCAGCTCACACTTCCCAACAGAAGGAACACTTCCAAAATATTTTTATTATCTTAGTTTTATTAGTACCCAATATTTTATTTAGTTATCACTTGATTAAAACTTATGCATGCCAACCCTCGAGAAATAGTCACTATGCTATGGAAAAAGAAGCCCCCTCCATGGTACTATCCTATCCTACCCATGCTCATCCAACAATGAGTTCCCATAGGCATGCATATTCCCAACCCAACCCCAAATGATCATAAATTTTTAAAGTATCATGAAAGATTAGGCCTCATAATTCACTCAAAAAATGCACGTGCTTGTTCTCATGTGTGACACACCACCATCACAATGATCATAATACAAGGACTAGATGAGAGCATAACCAGAACATAACACTCAATCAAATAACAACTTAGGAGGATGAATTCAACATGCATCCCAATGCAACATAAAAGAGAAATAATGGTTTGACTGAAATCCTATGAATGATCCAAGTCCATGACTAATATCATGCCAAGAAAATTCAAGAAAACTAGCAACATGCAAATCAAGATACAAACCCCAAAACTTTAAAAATTTGAAATTAAAACCCATTTGGTATTAGGGCACAAAAGCTATGAAAATCCATTAAAATCTAGGTTTGGAGTTCATATGAAAAAAATGGCCAGCATAATAGTGCAAAACCCCAAAGCCTCATCCGAAAAATAGGAAAACACTAATACTTGACCAACTAGGTAGAACCAACAACCAAATATGGAGTGAAACTTTAGTTCTCATCCTCCTAAAAAATAGATACTAGAAACATAACCAGAAATGGAGTTGAAACATGAAAATGAGAGAGCCCTGCCTGATAGCCAAAAGGGTAGAAACAAGAATCAACACATTAAAATAAATAACTCATCAAAGCTGTCCAAAATCATGACAAAGCAAGGTCTCCTCGAGCTAGATCTAATGAGATTGATCTCACAAAGATCCCATTCCCGTAGCTCTCACAACAGACAAAAACACAATCCTCTAGAAAAGGAATTTGGAAAAAAGCTCTCAATTTTGTAATTTCCAAAAGTGAGAAGTGATGAAATAATTTTCTCTTTCAATACTTATTCACTTTTCAACTGAATAGTCAATTAGGGTAAATAACTAGTTAAACTAGTTAGACCCCAAATTAACCCAAATAAAAATAGGCGATTCCAAGTAATTGAAATTCATCTATGGAAAGGCTACCAAAAATTAAAAATCCATTAAATAAAGCTCGAAAACCCTTAAACCAAAATCACAAAAAGCCTTCACAACTTTGTGACAATGCGAAACTCTAAATGCATAGACACATTCACTGGTCTAACCGCATAATGCAAATGAGTCTAGATTTACTAAATGATTAAAAGTTTTAATTTAACATTTAAATAAGATACGTTAGCCATAAAAGGATGACATTGGTAAAATATGAGTAGTTGAATCACTAACTCCATGTGTCACTGTCAGGGATATAAATCATACACACTAAAACACATGATCAAGTGCAATTGCATATAATAACATAGCCAAAGAAATAAATGCATTAAATACCAAATTTAACCATTTATTCAATGATACCAAAATAATCAATTTACATCACTCATGTTCACATAAAGTATAATGAAGCAAGAATGAAGTAAATAACCATAGCATTAAATCCATCATATAACATAATTAGAGATATGTCCAAATATCGAATAATTAGGTATCATCATAAAACATATTGTCATCTCAAAATGGCATCATCATACAAATATGATCAACTGAACAACATAGTAGTCTAACATATGATATTAAAATCAAGGTATAATATCTGACCCTTAGGTCATCTCAAATGTAAACATAACATGAGTAACAAGTATCTCTCAGATCAAACTAAATAAGGTACAAACTACAAACATGAGAGGCACTATATCATCAAACAACTATTGAATAAAAAATTGTAACATATGTTAGGAAAAATGCACAAGATGAGCAATAAAATACAAAATACAGGGGACAAACCTTTAGAAGACACTTCAAAATAGGGCTCGTGGCATTGTTGTCGAGACCAATTCTCTTCATTTCTCTGAGAGCTCGATTGAATTATTCATTCCCCAACTTCAAAAAGTAGGTGATCAGCGTGAGGGTTATTATTTTACATAGAGAGAATTATGAGTCTCCACTCCACATCTATTAATGTTGTGTCATGTCATGGTTAACTCTGTTTGTGATCACCACCTTTCTTAATGCTACTATGATTGTTCGTATAAAATAAAAAGCTAAAATGATAGCTTATCTCTCATGATTTCATCAAAATGTGTATAACTAATTGTACAACCATCTCTCCATTGCATCAAAATCAATGATGAAAGATCATATCACATAAGAAATGGTATCTAAAGTAATTGGTAATGACCATGAAAGGGTCTAATTTTTTTTTTCTTTCTATTTCAGCAATTACAAATCTAGATATAATCCTCTACATTGCTACTATCATAAAACCTTGGCTCCAATAGAACTAAAATCTAATCATACTCCTAGTTTTTAAATTTTAATAAAGACTTATATATCTAAGTTCATTAATGTCGGTATTGCAATTGAAAATTGGTAATTTCCCAAGAGATCGATAATTTTCACCTTAAGGATAGCATACACATTTATAATTTGATATGCAAGGTTGTTGATAATATGCAACACACCTACTACAATTTACATTTTTAGATGTGCAAAACCTAATGTTTGATATTCTTTCTTATGGAAAAAAAAATTGCAATATGATAGATTAATCATTTTAGACAATTGGACTTTTTAGTCCTAAGGTGAGCATAAAAAATCATACAATGAAACCATTTTTTAGGAATTTCAGCTGATGGAAATATTTTTAAAATGATTATCTTAAATTAAAATATAAGTAAATTTGAAATTAGAAAGCACAAAAGCTTAGAAAATAGTAGATGTAGAGATAGAAAATTATTGTTCAACAAGAATAACAATATGAGTAATCCAAATTAGTTTCTGGATTTGATTGTTTAGATTTTTTATCATAACGTCTCAGATCATACCTTTGTATCATTTTCTCTCACATCCCAATGATGGATCACAAAGTGTGATCTAAATGATTGATGATAAAAAACATACACAATCAAATGCAGAAACCAACTTGTATGCAAATGGATTGTGGAAATCTAATAATGTTAATATGAGTAACAATAATTAATATAAGAGAAAATAATTATATTTTGATAGTAATTTAACAATCTTTTAAAATTATTCTATTAGTTATTAAATCAAATTGTAATTCTTTTTATAAATATTTTAGATTGTATTTAGATTAATTATTCTAATATAGATATTAATTTCTTCCATGTCATTTAAAGTTCACTCAACTTGGTAGTCTATAGTGTATCATATATAAGGGGAACATGGAACAATTAGAACAATTAGTTCCTATGTTAAAATTTTTAAATAGTCAAGGAATTCAAGTAGTGAAATTTCCTCTATTATTTTATTACTAGATGGCTTGTTCTAGTCTTACTAAAAAGATTTTAAAATTTGTGTGATATTTCAAGTAGACAAGAATTCCCAAATTTTATTTATATATAATGTGAATTTCTAAATATTTTCACTCGTATCCAAATGTATAGTATCATTTAGTTAAACTATTTATATTTTTCCACTTATTACAATATGTTTTGCTACATTACTAGAATTAAAATAATTTGAAAATATAACTTTGTAGATTCATTAATTTTGAACTAAATAATTATTTAACATATATATATATATATATATATATATATATATATATATATATATATATATATATATATATATATATATAAAGTTTCCTATCAGCTTCACCTTGCATTGATTTAAAATGCAAGCACTAGTAATAGTCGGTATGACAAATTATAGTAATCTTGTTGAAGTTATATATAAATGGACATGATAGACTAAGTTTTAGTGATTCCAAATCATATTAATATGTAATAAAGGCATGGAAGGAAAAATATAGTAAAAAGTTGTAGGGATTTACAAATTAGAGATAACATATTTTTATTAAAGTAATTATGTTTATTAAAATGTATGTATATCAAGTTAAATATGATATATTAGGTCTTTTAATATATAAAAATGTATTGAATAAAAAAAAAAAATTGATCTAGAAGAGGTGAGAAATATTTTGTGAGACTACATATTTATCTTTGGGATTACATATTAATATTTTTGTAACAATAATTAGATTTATATGTACATGTGAATTGTAAGTAAAAAGGGATCTGCATGTTTATGGTCAAATCCCTTATTCTCTTACTATAATCTCAAGAGTTGATTGTTGGTGTTGTGTGGGGAAAGGTAGAGTAAATCCAGAGAGTATACTAGTTTCAAGCACCATACAACAAGTAAATCCATGTTTTACTTATGCTTTCAAGTAGGGGTCATTACAAAAGTACACTAATGTTTATCTTTTGTGCTTGAGTCAAAATGGCATCATTCTCATCCATGGTAGTTAAGATCGCACCAAAGTGAGTGACCTTTAAGTTTTAAGGTGTACCAAGGAAGTCTTGTATTATCGACCAACATTAAGAGATCTGTGACATAGAGCTAGGTTATATAGATTGGAACTAATTCCTAGTCCTCTCTAATAATAAATGTGAGAGATCAAAGATGATCTCATAACTCATCATGAGTGTCCTGGTGAATGCAGTATTGTACCTGGTGTTAGTATAGCCCTCTAAATTTATTACGAAACTAGTACAATGGTACATACCTAAGGAGAAGGTGGTAAAGAGTATTATTAGAGAGATTTTCCTTTATATTTGACTAGATAACATTAAAAATGTCTTTCACATTCCTAATGCAAATCAACACCAAAAGATCACCTATGACATAATAGATAGGCGGTATAGGAAGCATGAGAAAGAAGATAAAAAACTAGTGTAAGAGAAATATCTTCTGATTGGGACCCATCCTAATAGAAGATATGAAAAAGTAGACATGACACATGGATACATGATAGATGACATAGGCTACAATATAGTCATGTTGAGAAGAGTCATGGGACTTCTAGTGGCAAGTCATTTGGAGACTTGGATGGTCTATATTAAAGAGACCATTAAGAAAAGAGGCCTATAAATTTATTGGGGTACCATCATTAGCAATTCCATAGATGAGTAACTCAACTTGGTGAAAACAAACCCTCAGCCCTACATGACCTCTTATATGATCTACTTACTGGTAGCATGGCAAATGAACTATCTTAGTTTCATAAGAAGAGGAAGTATGTATGATCATAATGTATGGTCATCCATTGTGTATCCCTAGTTGGTCCAAAAGAAGCTCTTAGATAAGAGCCCATAATATAGACTAGTAAATGATGCTTTTATCTTTTGTATTATTTGATTCCTTAAAGGGGATTATGAAAAGAGGATATCAATAGAGCACACAACCAAAATAACATAAGTGGGTGCATAATTTATCGTATTTAATATATTCATATACATATGGGTGGGTGAGACTCTTCCATGCCTTAAGAGGATTACATGTTATATAATAGATAGACTTATGGTGTTAGACATTTCTAGATAATTAGCTTTAGCCTATGATAGAGAGTGGAAGATGTATAGGAAGATATGGATATGGCTCATCATCGTAGGACCCTTTGAACTCATGAAGAAGGACATTGGCACCTAAGAGATAGAATGTGACCAATATCCTTTGGGCGATTATTCAGTTCCATGCCCTTACTTTGAAAACATTAGGATGGTCCAACATCTTGTTGGAAAGGAGTTTATACATGATATAACTATTGAAGATCATTGGATGAGCTGCATAGATGACTATGAGGTTCAAATTAGGAACTATTGTAGGATGACTCTACTACTTCCTAAAAGGGAACCCAATCTGAGTAGTATGGAAAAAAGACAACCTCAATGTACTAGACCCCCTCTATAATAGGGAAAAAATAGTTAAGCACCCCATAATGAATACACTAATAGGAAGGGAGAAAAAAGATGATATACAACATCAAGCCAGGTATGTCATTAAGTTCACAAAAGAGTGGGTTAGGAAATCTTTCTAATTGGAACCAGTACCCAATGTTTTAACTATACAGGCATCTGCAAATCTTGAAAAGAGTTGAAGGTCATTGTCCCTACATATTAGGAGAAGTTCCTAATAAGACATGAGACTATGTGCAGACATAAGAAAGATTTGGCATACTTCTATAGCAATAAAAAAGGTCAAGGGAAAGAAGAAGACAAAATCTACTGAGGTAGAGGAATCTCAACTTGAGGAAACCCTAGTGAAAATAAAGGTCTCTCCATTAGTTTCAAAGAAGAATATAATGGAAATAGTGGTAGTCGTGGTAAAGAGGAGAAAATTTAAAAGGAAAATAACTCCTCCTTAAATTTCATAGACCATACCTAAGGCCGAGGATGAAGAATGGGGAGAATAATTTTATTATCTCCCTTTAAACAAGAGGACCCAGTTGGCCCAAACCACTGAAGAAGAGAGGAGAAGAAGCTTAATAGAAAATCCTCTAGCTTCCCAAGAATAACTAATCTAGATTAAAGAATCTACAGATCAAGAGAAAGAAAGATAGACTAAGTCCATAGAGAGAGATGGGTCAGATGTGTTTTATCTTTTGACTTTCAACTACATGATTACATGAATTCATTTGGATGTCAAAGTGATTAACGATATGCTATGTTAGGAATCATTGGGAAAAGGTTGGCATTAGCTACCTCCACTTCCACAAGAATTTTTAGGGATACCTCCTCCACCTCTAAGAAAGTTTCAATCATCACATCCACCTCCACAAGAAAAAGATACTACTCAATTGTCTCCCTAATCATAGACTATGAGAGACAACTAGTAGAGGGGGATGAGTTTGTGCAACTATATATAGACAAATTTTTAGAGGAAGGGAAGAATTTTGGGGCAAGGGAATAGACACCATCTATGGTAGAATTAGGACCCTATCCTCAAAGAACCCTAATGACCACCTCAATGATGGAATAACCTTGAGTAGAAAAGGCCTTTGAGAGGAAAAATAAGGGAAAAGGGCCAACTTTAGAGATGATCTCAATATATGGTAAATATATTTCTCCCATGGGAACTACTCCATCTTGATTCAAATGAAAAGTCTCAACTCACCAAAGGAGGTATGTAGAATACAATGAATAGGAAGGATTGATTGCATAGAAAAAAGTACTAAGATTGTCAAAATCCAATCGGGAAGATCCTATGCTATTGGCTTTTATGATGAAGAATAAGAATTAAGATTTGATTTCATACATTGTCATCCCTTCTCCTCTTATATATGTAGAAACAAAGACCACCAAGAACTACCATACATAGGAAGTAGTATTGAGGAAGGCCACGAAAGACACAACCAAAGTTTTGACCACAATGGACTTCAATCAAATATTTCAACACTTGGACTAGGATGAGGGAGATATTTTGAAATTGAGGAAACAAAATGATCTATTGTAGGATTATGTAAAGGAGATAATAGGTCCTATTCACTATGATCATCCTAAGATCACCTTAGTAGCTTCCCTATTGAAATGAGATCTAGACCCTGCATAGAGTGATTTATTTCTAGATGTGTCTAAGAGATGGCATCACAATTTTGAGGAGAAGAGTGTATAGATAATAGAGGCAAGCAAGAACCTACTACATAGTACATAGAATAATGATGACAAATTATTTACAATGGTTAACCTAAATTTTGGGTTGATGGATGAAGTTTCTACTTAGACCAATGATTTGGAAGTATTACAATACATCAAGCGTTAGATATATAGGATGTTGTTAGATGTATATATGACATAGGAATTAGATAAGATAGATGATTGGATAGAGAATATAGTGGCTAATAATAGGTTCATGATACACTAGTACATTTCCCTTGGTTTTTTGACCAAAGACCATATTGGCCTATGATTTCTTCTTCTTTTTGTATTATTGCCTAGGTCAAAATTCAATGAAATTAGGATTTTTATGCTCAAGTTGGTCAAAATTTCAACCAAATCAGGTTCATAAAAAAAAAAAAAAATTATTTCATCATTTTTTATTTGGTGAGTTTGTTTGTCAGTGGGAGTTTATTGTTCAGTATATTCTTGGACTATATAGGAACACCTGTTAGCATAACAAGACCTTGAGGTAAATTCTTGTTGCTCAAAGCTTACAAATGTTTATAGGTTAGAATGATATGTAGCATTTTCATTGTGCAAAACTACATAATTTTTTTCTTTTTACAATCTTGCAATATTTTGAAATTAGAGGGACGTGAAAAACTCACATTTGACTCAGAGGACTTTACAAACATCTGAAAGCTAGATATTTTGAACCTTAAGAAATGTAAGCAATTGGAAGAGTTTCCACATCACATTGTTCATCAAGAACTCTTGAGAGGACTATATTTAAAATATACCAATTTAAGGGAGCTCCTAGTTGAATTAGGTCAACTCGAGAAATAATAAAATATGGTGATAAAAAGTGATTCTCTCACAAGCTTTTTGAGTTCCATAGGATATTTTTTGTCCCTGACTAATATTGAAATGTATGATTGCTCCCTAGAATGTTTTTCCTGCTCTATCAATTTTTTTTTTGTCATTAACTCATCCAACAATTGATGAGAGTTTTGAACTAGAATTCTTGCTAGACATAATTAATGGGCACCTTACTCTCTTGAAGGATTTGACCATGAGATACTTGGGAGTGAAGTCTCTGCCAAACTCAATTACCCAACTTTATAATCTTCAAATGCTACACATAGATAACTACCCTATTAGAGAGATTAATTTTTGGGTGGCCTCATTAGCCAATATTGGATTGAATAATCTGAAACAAATAGAGCTATTTAATATACGTGTGGAGGAATTCAATTCTCAAGAATGTTGCCCTTGGTTTGAGATTCTTAGGGTTTTCCATAAGTATCATTTGATAGAAATTGAGGTATTACCAATGATTATGAAGACCATAATTTTGCAAGACCCTAAAAATATTTAGGGTTAAAGCAATTATTTTTCCCCATGGTGAGTATGATATTTAAATTAGAGATTTTTGTGGATTGGGATATTTGGTACAATTGCTACAACCACAGGAGGCTCCATATCGCCTATATTGTGTCCATGTAACCAATCATGTATTTTGACTTCCTAACTTTTTTTATAGGCTTATGCATTGTAACTTGTACTCTTTAGGTGTGTAGGGCTCATTTTTTAGTGTATTGAGTATATGCTTTTGGTAGATTCAAAATACATGTAATGTATGATATTATCATGCTTTTGAGTTTAGTAAGTATCTACTTGTAACTGTGATATCTAACATATATTTTAGAATTACTAAAGAGAATAAGGTAAATGCTTTCCTCTTCATTCTTTGGAACATGGTGAACATAGGCATTGCATGATTAAATCCTTTCATTGAAACTTGCCATAGATCTAGGCTTATGCATCATAACTTGTACTCTTTAGGTGTGCATGGATCTTTGTCACTTTATCATTGTATTGTGTATATGCTTTTGGTAGATTTCAAATGCTTATAATGTATAATATTATCATGTTTTATAGTTTAGAAGGTATCTACTTGTTACTATGATGTTTAACATAAATTTTAGAATTGCTAAAGAGAATAATATAATTGCCAACCTCTTTAGTCTTTGGAGCATGGTGAACCTAGGTATGATGTGATAAAATCCTCTCACTAAAACATAGTGTAGATCCTTTCCCATGTTAATTATTGGCAACCTAAGGATCATGAAGGTCTAGCCTTTGGAGTCTAGACATAATGTTGATTTAAAGCA
Source organism: Cupressus sempervirens (assembly GCA_028749045.1). NCBI lineage: Eukaryota > Viridiplantae > Streptophyta > Pinopsida > Cupressales > Cupressaceae > Cupressus > Cupressus sempervirens. The sequence goes on along the minus strand of CM053786.1, from coordinate 88,973,988 downwards.
TGGTGTTACCATTGAATATACAGATTCCATTGGGAGAATGATGGGGAATGAATTTTTGTACATAAACAAATAGAAATAGAATGAGCTTGGTCATTCATTTTTATGGAAGTTTTGATATGGCTGGTCATGTGATATTTTTCAAATTGTGGTACTTATATTTAATTTTAGATGTTATATATTCATGCTGCAATGTAGCCCAAGTTTTAGGGGACTTCTATTTTGAAGAATATTTGTATATAATTTTGTTTAAAATATGTTGGATATGCCCAATTTTTATGGGCTTCTTTCATATAGTACATAAGAAGTCAAATTGGGTTTGCATTTTTTTTCTAAATGTGTGTACCTTGGCAATTGCTAGCTCCAAAGGGTTTAACCATAAATCATGGCTTCTCTATGATCTCACATGTTTTAATTTTATGGTTCTCACTTATTTTTTGGAGATATTTTATTCATCTTAGGATCTTTTTTGTGATTACATTAGATGGCTTTTGTTAGTGTCATGGTTACAGTTTTAATTCTAGATCAAAATTAATGAGGGTGGCTTTTTATGCCCATTTTTGGCTTGGATCTGTAAAGGAATAGATTAACACTTGTCTTCATATGATCATTTGGGTCTTTTGTAAATCATAATGCAATCAACATGTATATTACATTATGTAGATCAGGTATTAGGTAGTGATTTGGGGATACATTTTGAATAGCTCCCCTCTTTTGGAGCTTTGATGTGGCATGTACTCTCTTTATAGTAGAATTCTCCATTTTTGCAAAGGTCAACATATTAGCTATATTTTGATTTCTTATTAGATATCTTTACTAGGTATTTTTAGGGTAATGTTATTGTAAAATAAATAAATAATTTTTTTTTTCAATTAACTAGTAAACAAATTTATTACATTTTATCTTTTGTGTTTGTATTGCACTTTGATGATGTAGGTTGAGGTCAATGGTAGTATTAATGCAGCCCCTATTTACAAGTTCTTGAAATCAATCAAAGGTAAATATTCTGGTGATGGCATAAAATTGAACTTGACTAAGTTTTTGGTTGACAATAATGAAAATGTAGTTGATAGATATGCACCCCCAACATCTTTGTTGAAGATTGAGATACTTGAAAATAATATATATATATTTTTTCAATTTGTTCTATGAAAATTGCACTTACAATCTTTTCAAACTGGTTTTATTTGTTTGATGACACATCTTATAGGAATAATGGCTAATATATGTAACCTTATATTTACAGGAAGATATCAAGAAATTGTTGGGTGTTGCCTAATGCATTGAGAAACTATGTTATAGTTATTCTTCCTATGTAAATTGAATGTAAGAAGCAATAATTTAACTAGACATGATTCTATTATGCCCATAGAAGACAAAATGGATTAGTAGTTACCATTTATAGTATATAATAATATCATGCAATAATTGGAGAGTGCTCATGGCTCAATTTTAGAGTTTCATTGTTTGATACAAGTGTCTAGTTTAGGTTTGTCATGGTTTAGGTTTAGGATTTACATAATTAAAATTAAGCTATTCATGGATATAGAAAAGCTAGTCATAGCTATAGATTCTCATGGTGTTGTTTAATTAATGAATCTATTCTCATTAAAGAATTGGAAGAAAGAAAACCTAAGTTATTTTTCTTACTTAAATTCCTAATGAATCTTGTTTATAATAATCTTGAATCCACTATAGTCTGTCATTGTATTTTCTTTTGTAGATTCTACATAAAAATTCTTATACATTCAAATGCAATATGGAGAAGCAAAAGAGTTGGACAAGGTTCTTTGATACATTCCCATTATTGTATGTCTTGAATGATTATTCAGGTGCACTAGCTTGGTACAATTTATGGATTACCATGCACACAATAGAAGTCAAGATGAAATTATGTGAATTCCTATGGATGGTTCTACATTTAAATAGATAGAAAAAATATGGCCACGCTTTAAAGAAGAACCTCGTAATCTCAAGTTTTCATTGGCAATGGACGATGTCAATCTATTTGAAGATATAAGATCTGTTTACTCAGTGTGGCCTATTTTTTTTATTAACAATAACCTTACTTCTTGTATGTCTATAAAGAGAGAGCACATAATGTTGTCAATGATTGTACTAGGTATTTTAAAATTTAATAGTTATCTAAATTAGTTTATAAACAATGCATCAAAATGGTCATGATAATATGTAATGTTTTTATTCATTCAATTACTAGGTAAGTACCAAGTTAAAGATATGAACATGTATACTGAGCCCCTTATTGATGAGTTGTTAAATTTATGGAATGGAGTCACTATGTATGACATCTCTAGATCAATAAGACAAAGACAATTTCAATTTAATGCAATGCTTATTTGAACAATACATGATTCCCTTGAGCTAACTCATTTTTGTGGTATGTTATATTATTAAGGTCACATATTTTTCATCTTTTATAGTGCTTACACATTATTGTTGCGTGCTTACGTTGTGCATGATAATTGTACATGATCCAATTATACATGATATTTTAGGTCTTCAAAAAAAGGGAAAATTTGCATGTCCAATTTGTGGTCCAAAGATAAAATCTCATTATTCAAAAAATGTTTAGAAAAGCAAGCGTTTAATGAGTTTAGGCACTTTCTCCAAAATAATCATATGTATTGAATTACTGAAAAAAATATTTTTAATGGGAAAGAAGAGACATCATCAAGGCCACAAAGGATGAAACCTCATCTATGGAAGTTGGATTACGATTGACTAAATAGTTGAGGTAATGTCTAGTTTGAGGTCCAATATTTTGATACTATCTTTTATTTAGTAATGATGTAATTAATACACATGAAGGTCATCAAGGCATCAATGACTGACTTTCTAGAGAAATTAAAACTTATCCTACTCAATTTAGTAGGTTACCGTACTACAAGGATTTCCCAATCATGCATTTGTTTGATGCTATGCATATTGAAAAGAATGTAATAAAGACACTATAGAAAATATTGGATGGAAGGCATGATAGAGAAAATTTTTCCAAAGTTTGTAATGACATTCATGAATCCAATCATACATTGAAATATTTCATTGAATCAAATAACAATGGAGACTGCATAGATACGAGTGCCCTTCCTTGGTTATTAACGGAGTAACAAAGTGATGTATTAAAAGAAGTCATTAAAAAATTAAAATTTTCCACAATATTTGCTACAAATATAAGTAGTCTTGTATAAAAAAAAAGGTGATTTTGGGCCTAGGTTTAAAACACATGATTGGCATACCTTCATCAAGGTAAGTCATGTTCTATTTATAATATATTTTTAAAATTTTATGTACTATGTATTGTATTATTTTATAATATATTGAAAATATTATTTTTTAACGATTACAGTATGTCCTACCTCTATCCCTCCCACACCAATTTGACAATAATATTAAAAAAGTTATATATGATCTTGGAAAATACATGAGGTTAGAAGTGTTATTTCTTAGATTTTTTGTATTGTACATATATTATACTTATGACTTGCTTTACTTTTTATGTAATCTATTGTATATTTTTATCTAAAATCTTGTTTATATGTTCTTGCATAATCTCTTTTAGGTGGTTATCATCTAAATAAATTGATAAAAAATGATAAAAAATATTAGAAGAGAAAAAATCCATAGCTTATGTGTGAAATGCAAAAGTGCCTACCTTCAACTTTTTTCAATGCTTAAGAACATTGTCACATACATCAAGTTGAGGAGATTGAATTGTTGAAGAAGGAGATTGTTGAGAACAGATTGATACAAGTATGATCAATATGTTTCAATCATTGATTTGTCACTAATGTTAAACTTGCTATTTTTTGGTAAGACAACTGCTTATATGATTTAAGTACTATCACTTATTTGATTGATGAAGAGGATTTGATCAAAAGATGTAGCAAAAGCACCTAGAGGAAAGGTTGAGATATGTTATATAAAGAATTATAAGAATCAACTAAGACAATGATAACATGGTGTATTGATAATCTACTTAAGGTTGAAAAGGTTGGTTACACTACAAAAGTTTAGAAGAACAAGTTAATCAAAGTTTATCTATAAAGCTTGACTCAGTGGATAGTAGGTGCTGAGAAAATTTGATGCAAGTTGAATAGAAAATCAGTTGGAGTCGAGTAAAAGTCCATTCTAGTGTATGTTGAGAAAAATAGTTGGTGTTGAGTCAAGTTTAGTTGATGCCGAGCACTCGTAAAGTTTAGTTTGTGCTGAGTAATTTTATAGAGGATGCCAAACAATGCAGTGTGTATCAAGCATCAGAAGCAAGTTAATATTGAGTGGCTACATTATTTGAAAGATTATGAATTCAATGGATCTGAGCTAATGAGTTTATTTTCTTGGATTGTGTGAACTAGGTGGAAGATAAGATTGATGAGCTGGTGGCACAAAATTCATGGTAATCCATTTTGAGGTGAATTCAAAGAGGATAGAAGGAGAAGTTTTTAGAAGAGATATGAAATATGGAGTAGATTCATTGAATCTTACCTAATCTATCCTAATCCTAAATTTCACAATGGATATTGAATGGAAATATATCTTAATTTCCTATTTAAAGGAATGGTTGGTCAGAAGTAAAAGTTGTCATGTGTGAGAACCTAAGGAAGACAATAAGTCAAGGGCATTGCTACATTAAGTGACCTAAGAGAAGAATCCAGATTGGCATGTTAATCTAGAATGCTTAAGAGTATGGATTCTTGAAGGGTGAACAAGCTATCGGGGCTGAAATGTGTGATGATTGCATGATGATTGGGTGAAATTGCATAATCTTATGGATGCATACATGATGATAAATGTTTTACGGGTTCACTAAGCTATGAAAAGTTTTATTTGTACATTTGGACCATGGATAACTGATTCACCCTCCCTTAGTTATTTAAAAGTATTCCAAAAATTGGTATCAGAGCTATCTGCACCAATATACCTTGGAGGCCTTGGAGATCATGCACAATATACCATTACTATTGAGCATGTTGATCCTACTAGAGCCCTAACTGTCAAGGATATGAAAAAGAAGAAAGAACCAAACTAGGAAATGTTGGAGATTTCCTCTTCCCTAAGCTATGCTAAATTTGATGATATCAAAAGTCTTGACAATACAAAGAAAATATAGGATGCCTTAACCACCATCTATGGAGGAGACACTATTGTTCTAAGAGCTAAAGCTAAAAGTCTCAAAGGTAAGTTTGATGATATGAGCATGCAAGAGGGTGAAAATATTGCTCATTATGCCTTAAGGATAAAAGATGTTGTTAATGAAATAAGAGGAGTTGTTGGCATAATAAATGATGATATTTTAATAAGAAAAGTTTTAAGAACATTGTTGCACATATGTGCTATTAGAGTTTCTATAATTCAAGAATTGAGATGTATGCTTGGGAATAAGCTATCACTTGAAGGTTTGGTAGGTAGGCTCACTACTTTTTAGATATCTAACTTTGATAATTACAAACTAAAAAATATTGAATCTTCTTTCAAAGATAAATTTTCATTGAAGGAACCTAATCAGAAGAAGAAGAAAAAAAAAATAGTATGTGTCTAGTAATAGTGATACAAATAAGGAGGATGCAGATCAACTTGAACCACTAATGGTAAGAAGATTCCATAGAGGTAAAGGCAAGTTCAAAGGTAAATTACCTATCATTTGTTTCAATTATAGTGAGGTTGGTCATATTGATGCTAGATGTCCAGAGAAGAAGAACTGCAAAGGTGGTGAAAAGTATAAAAGTGGAAAAGATTTAGACAACAATGATTACAAAGAAAAAAGCATGAAGTCTTGCTACATTGTTGAAGAGGAAACAAAAGATGAATTTGATGAACATGATGATAAAGTGGTTTATGTTTCTATGAAGGATAATTCTAATGAAGATGAGGCAACTGCACTTGTGACTTGTGTGAACAAGAATAATCGATGGATCATTGACAGTGGGTGTTCACATCACATGACTAGAGATAAAAGTAAGTTCATTACGTTGAATTGTTATGATAACAATAGTGTAAGATTTGGTAATGATGAACCATGTTTGATAAAAGGAAAAGGTTCTATCAAACTCACAAAAAATATTTTATGTGACAATGCATACTATGTTGAAGGACTTAACTATAATCTATTGACTGTGTCACAACTGAATAATTCAAGATGTAAGGTTGAGTTTGAAAACAAGATTGCTAAGATATATGACAATGATGGGAAATTAATTGGAAAGGGTGATCAAACTAGAAGTAATCTATTCTATCTTGATCTAGAGAGTTCTCCTTGTCTAATTGTAAAACTTGGTGATGTGTGGCTATGGCACAAAATATTATGTCATGTTAATTTTGCTAACTAGGTTAGTATTAATAACATGAGAAAAGTTAGAGGTTTTCCTAAGTTGAAGAAGCCTAATAATGTAATGTGAAATCAATATCAGTTAGGCAAAATGAAAAAGTCAACTTTTAAGAGTAAAACTCATACCTTTAAAGAAATAATAGAGATTTTTCATACTAACTTGTGTGGACCAATTAAAGTGCAAAGCTACAAAGGAAATAAGTAAATTATTTTGTTTGTTGATGATTATTCTAGAATGATGATAGTTTTGTTCCTAAAACAAAAATCTAATATTTTCCAAATGTTTAAGTGGTACTTATCAAGAGTTGAGAAGGAAACAGGTAAAAGTCTAAAATGTTTGAGATCTAATAGAGGAGGAGAATTTACATCAAATGATTTTGAGATGTTCTATAATGATAGAGGAGTCAAAAGATAGACATCTACTCCTAGAACCCCTCCACAAAATGGAATTGTTGAAAGGAGGAACAAGTCTATAATTGACTATGCTAGGACACTCATGATAGAGAAAAATGTTGCTTTGAAATATTGGAGAGAAGCTATAAGTACAACTATCTATACCTTGAACCATGTACAAGTCAAGAAAGTTTCTCATTCAACATCTTATGAACTATGGTATAGATACTCATCTAGTATAAAATATTTTAAGATATTGTAGGAAAATTCTATATTCTCAAAGACTTTAGGAATGGTAAACTAGATCCAAAAAGTGAAGAAGGTATATTCTGAAGATATTCTACAAGAAGTAAAGCTTGTAAGTGTTTAAATACTAACACTAACAAAGTTTTGGAAAGTGCAAATGTGAAATTTGATGAATATATAGAAGTATATAAGGCTAAACCTATAAAAGAACCAGAAGAATACAAATCATTTGTATATTTTATGAAGGTATGCTACTAAAGAAGTTGATACAAATCAAGCTACTAACCAACAAAAAGTTTTAGTGACTGTCGAATCACATACTATGAATGTCAAGTTGCATTCAAGAACTGAGCTACACTCATATGTCAAGTTACAGAATGAAGTTGAAGAAAATTCTAATTCTAAGATTAGTGTACATGAGGGAAATATTGATCTACTTGACAAAGATGTGCATAGTGACTCTGAAGTTGAAAGACCAAATGAAGCACTAGAGTTGAACCAAGATTGTCCAAATATATCAAGAGACATCATCCTACTACACAAATTATTGGAGATAAAGATGCTAGACCAATGACAAGGAAAAAATTGAGAAATGATACATGTTTTTTGAGCATGAAAGAACCAAAAATAGTGAAAGATGCCTTAGAAGATGTGGATTGGAGTAAAGCCATGGAAGAAGAGATTGAATAAAATTGAGAAATACAAAACATGGACTCTAGTTCTTAGATCCAAAGAACAAAAATGTGATTGGCACCAAGTGGGTATTCATAAATAAGCTAAATGAAAATGTTGAAGTCACAAGGAACAAGGCAAGATTAGTCTACAAAGGTTATGCACAAGAAGAAGGAATTGACTATGGAGAAAATTTTGCTCATGTTGTTAGATTAGGAGTAAGAACTCTGCTTGCTTATTTTTCATACAAAGGTTTCAAAGTTTATCAAATGAATGTTAAATCTACAGTTCTGAATGGCATTTTAGAGGAAGAAGTTTACATAAAACAATTAGAAGGATTTTTTGATGTTAACAATAAGAACATGGTATGTAGAGTACATAAAGCTCTATATTGTTTGAAACAAGCACCAAGAGCATGGTATGAGAGATTCATAATAATCTTATGAAGATTGGATTTGAGAGGACTGATGATAACAAAAATTTTTACATGAAGAAAAATAAAGTAAAAAGTATTTTTTAATCTAAATTTTTTGCTGTGATATCATATTTGGAGGTCAAGATACTTTATGTAAGGCTTTTACAAATGAAATGAAGCAAGAATTTGAGATGTCTATGTTTGGAGAGATCAAGTTCTTTGTCAGTTTACAAGCATATCAGATGAAGTATGGTATATACATCACTTAGTTAAAATATGTCAAGGAAATATTGAAAACGTTTGGATTGGAGGATTCCAAATTAGTAAGTACACCTATGGTATCAGGACATAAATTGTCAAAGAATGATGGTTCATCTGAGGTGAATCAAACATTATAGAGGTCTATGATTGGAAAAATATAATATGTAGTACATAGTAGACCTAATATTGCATTATCTATAGGGATGGTTGCAAGGTTCTCTACTGATCCGAAAGAGAATCATTTGATATTTGTAAAGAGAATAATGAGATATCTAAAAGGAACAGAGGAGTATGGCCTATACTATAAGAAAAAAGAGAAATTTGAATTAAGAACCTATACTAATGTTGAAGATAGGAATAACACTAGTGGAGGAGCAATTTTCTTAGGCAAGAGGCTAGTTACACTGACTAGTAAGAAACAAAACTACAATTCACAATCTACTACTGAAGCTGAATATGTTGCTGCTACTGTAAATTGTACAAACATTGTATGGATCAAACAACTACTCAAAGGTATGAAGGAAGAGATAACTAAACTAGTGGCACTTTATTATGATAATACAAGTGTTATAAATATATCAAAGAATCCTGTGATACACACAAAGACTAAGCACATTGCAATCAAGTAATATTACTTGAAAGAATTAGTTCAAGATAAAGAGGTGAAGATGGAATATGTTAAAATTTTAAAATATATAGTATGGTGACTAAACAAGTATGGTGACCATTGAGAAGGGATACTGGTTTCAATGGCTTCTTGGCACCATGGCTGCATGGAAATGGAAGCAAAACAGGTAGATCATTTCAGCAAACACTGGGGCTAGAACACGTTGGCAACAATGGTGGAGGTTTTAAAAGATGGAACTATGGAGCACAAAGACAGTCATTTAATATCCCTAGGGAAACTCAGACTAATGCATCAATGTTTACATGAGGGGATGGTTTTCATAAAGGGCATGAAGCTTCATTTTCACAGAGGCTTGGGTGAATAGGGAATAAGGCTTCTAAATGGAGTAATGGTAATTTCATGAATCCTTAACCATTCAACTTTAAGTGGATCGAGAGAAAATCTTGGGGGCCAAAACAAATGCTTCAGAGGAGTTTGGCAAATATTGGTATGTGATGTAAGACCCAAATCAGTAATCATTCTATGGTTTCCACTCTCCTAGTTCAAAATCATTCATGGAGTGAATCGGTCAAATGATTACAATGTAGAGATTTATTTTTAAAATGGTTAGAGTTGTGGCCATCAGTTAAGAAAATTCAGGACTAGTTGAAAACCCATTGGGGAGAGAATATAGTACTGAAACCCCTAGCCAATGAATTTTACTTGGTTATTTTCCCTACACTGGAGGAGAAAAGGAGCATGTTAAATTTTGGTCATAATATTTTAGATGGGAAAGGATTTTATGTGTGTGATTGGAGGCTAAATTTTTATCTAATGAATGAGAAGGTGAAAGATGTCTTGATTTGGGTTAATCTGAAGAATTTGCCTTGGGAATATAAGGATGAGGAAACTCTGAAACTGATAGGGGATATTTTAGGAGTTTATGTCAAATCTAAAGAAGCTTTAGATAAGAATCACTTGTTTTAGTACTCTAGAATATTGGTTAGAATGCAGGAATGTTATACAGTCCTAGAGGTTTTTGCAATTCACATCTTGAAAAGGGAATTCTCTGTTAGTGTGGATGCAGATTATGCATATCATATTTCACCCTAGTAGGATATTGGCAAAGGAAAAGGTCAAGTAGATAACCTTTGCATTGATATGGTAAAGTTTATAGAGAAATAGTGAGAGATCATTCCCCCTTGGTCTATTTCCTTTGAGGAAGAAATGATTTATAGAGAGCAAATGGAGGTTGAGCTTAGTATGGATTTAGCAAATAACACAACTAAATGCACTAGCAATTTTTAGGAAGGTGAGTGTGGTGACTATGCTACTCAGTCAACACAAATAGTTACTGAAATTCCTTTCTCATAGATGTTTAAAAATCAAGATTTTGAGTAGGCCCCTATTCCAAATTAGGATCTCTTAGCTCTGGCTAGTTGTGGAAATGTTTTGGGAGAAAGTAATAATGAAGGGGTGGTTGAGAGAACCCTGAAGCCTCAGGAAGAGTTGTGTGCATTCCAAGATGTGGCTGAGATCGAGAATCTGGAAGCTAAGAACATGTTGGATGATGAAAACTTTAAAGATATTCAAATTTCTCCTATTTGAACCTTATATTCTTTTTTGGATAGTGAGAAAGCAAGAAGCAGACATACTTTGGCTTTGAATTTAGATTATTTTGGTGATGAGGCTTCAGAAGGTGATGATTGTGGGATTTTAGATTCTTTAGTGATGGAGGCAAAGAGATCTATTAGTATGACCCCTTCTAATATCAATAAACCAAAGTTTTTTGAAAAGAAAAAAAGGGGTCCCAAGTCGACGAAAGTCAAGCTTGCCATGGCTGGAAATGCAGTTGATCAAGCCAAATTGTTGAGATCAGGAAGAGGATAGACCTCTTCCCAAAAGCATTGAAGCTCCTTTCATGGAATGTCAGGGGCTACAATGCCCCTAAAAAATTATGCTTGATCAAGCAAGTGGTTGATCAAGCTAAGGCAGATGTAATATTCCTACAAGAAACAAAGTTAAGTGGAAATAACAAGATCTTTCTTTCCAAGAAGCTTAATTCATGTAAATGCTTGATGATAGATGCTAATGGAGCTTTTGGTGGTTTGGGAGTTTTTTGGAAAGAATCTTTAGTAAATGTTTCCTTGTTTGATTCTAGTGCATGGTGGCAATTGGTGGTAATTTCTTCATTTTAGCTTCAATTGAGTTTCTTGGCATTTAATATATATGGGCCTTGCCAAAAAAACTTGAAATTACAATTATGGTCTTCTTTAACAGAGAAATTGGTGTAGTGGAATGATAGGTTGGTTGTTCTAGGGGGAGATTTCAATGCAATTTTATCTCTGAAGGAGAAACTTGGGGGCTCGATTAACTTGCATAAGAGTCATCAAGGCTTTGCTAATTTTATTTTAAGTAATAATATACAAGATTTACCCTTCATAAATGGTGATTTTACATGGACAAATCAGAGGAAAGGTTTTACCAATATTACAGAGAAGATTGATCAATTTTTATTAGGTGGTGATTGGTGCAATACAGATTGGTTATGTCAAGCTGACATTTTGCCCCTCACTGGTTCAGATCACTTTCCTATTTGCTTAAATATTAGGAATGAGTCAACTTCAGAGCAAGCTCCTTTTAGATTTTGAAATGATGTGGTTGAGGTTTGATGGTTTTTTGGATATAGTTAAAGGCTGGTGGATAATAGCTCCTAGTCATAAAGGCTCATGTGCTTTTAAGTTTTTCAAGAAATTGCAAAATTTAAAAGAGAAGCTAAAGGTGTGGAATAGGGAAGTCTTTAAGAACATATTTGCAAAAAAATTAAGGCTGGAAGACCAATTAGAGGAAGTGAATAAGGTGGTGATGCAAGGAGGGATGGATGAGGCTTTATTTTTGAAGGAACAAAAGCTTAAGAAGGAATATGAGAAAGTTTTATATAAGGAGGAAATATACTAGAGGCAAAAGTCTTGTGAAGTATGGCTAAAAGAAGGTGATTGAAATACTAAATACTTCCATAACTCAATAAAGGAATGAAGATTAACCAATAAATTTTTTTCTATAAAAAATGATGAGGGGGAGACTCTTACGAATCAAACCTAGATTAATGAGGAAGTAGTCAGATTTTTTCAGAATCTTATAGGATCTTCTCATAATATGGTTGCTGAGGAGGATTGTATGAGACTACTGGATGGGGTGCCAAAGCTAATTTCAGAGGATCAAAATAAGATTCTTTGTCAGCCAGTCTTAATGGAGGAAGTTAAATCTGCTCTATCCTATTTAGGAAAGGATAAATCACCAGGCCCAGATGGGTTTCCAGTCCTATTTTTTCAACATGGGTCTTTGTTGGGCAAGAGCTTTGGGAGGTTGTAGAAGAATCCAAGAGGAAGAAATTTGTTTTCAAAGATCTGAATAATACTTTCTTGGCCCTTATTCCTAAAAAAGGTGAAAGGGATACCTTTAATGATTTTTGGCCTATTGCTTTATGTAACACAGTATATAAAGTGATTATTCAAAGGTTATAGCAAATAGGCTAAAGTTGGTGCTTTCAACTATCATCTCCTTGGAACAGAGTGGATTTTCTCAAGGAAAATCTATTTTTGAAGGTATCATTATTTCCCATGAAGCTATACACACTTTGAGAATGAATAAGGAGTAGGGTATGTTGCTAAAACTAGATATTTGTAAAGCTTATGATAATGTGAATAAGAAGTTTTTGATGAGAGTCTTGGATTTTGATTTTAGTGATTCTTGGTGTAGGTGAATTTTTTCTTGTACTGAATCCCCTCACATTTCTATTTAAGTTGATGGTAGTCCTCAAGGATTTTTTGATATGGAAAGAGGTATATGCCAAGGTGACCCTCTTTCTCCCTTTTTATTTATCACTCTTGCAGAAGTTTTAGGGCGAGCAATTTCTAAGGCAAGAAAGGATGGAAGAGGTGTTGATCCTATTACACACTTGTAGTTTGTTGGTGATAACTTAATAATGGTGGAAGCTTGTATTAAGGAGGCTAAAAGTATCAAATTCGTGCTAGAGGATTACAGTAAGGTGATAGGGAAAAAATTGGTGCAAATCAGAAGTTTTCTTTTTCAATACAGCAAGCAAGGTCTAAAGTAAGATATGTCGAGTGCTAGGAGTAAAACAAGGGGTGTTGCCTAATAAGTATCTAGGCATAGCTCTATTTTAGGGTAAGAATTGTGCAAACTTATGGAAAGAGCTAATTGATAGTTTCCTCAAAAGGTTGGATGGGGGGAAAGGGAGATGGTTGACCTTTATGGGAAGAATTTTGCTCCTTCAAACTATTATTTCAGCCATCCCAACTTACTCTATGAGTTTTTTGAAGATCCCTATGGAGGTTCTCAAATAGAAAAGAATGTTGAAGTTTTTATGGAATGGGTCTCAAAATGAAGAGAAAATCCTACTCATTGTATGAGAACCTTTGTGCAAGCCAAAGAAAATTTGGGGAGTGGGCCTTAGAAGGTGGAGAGATGTTAACAAGGCATTGGGAGAAAAATTGATTTGCGATATGTATGAACACCCAGACCAATTATGGGTTAAAATCTTATAAGCTAAATATTTAGATTCTAGGGATCCCTTGTGCATTCTAACAGTGAGAAACCCCCCTAAAGGTTTGGCTATTTGGAATTTTATGCTGGAATGTACACCAATTATCACTAATCATTTATCTTGGCATGTTGTAAATGGAGAAAGAGCCTCTTGTTGGCATGATTCTTGGAATGGGTTAGACAAATTGGAGGATTTGGAATTTATGGATAATCTAATTCCAGTAATGGAGAATTTTTGGGGTACAACTATAGATTGTTATGTAGAGGAAACACATTCAAAGGTTGGCTCAAGCTAGGTATGCAAGGCTCAAGCTAGGTATGCAAGGATCCTTCGAACTTGGAGATATCAAATGAGTTGAAATTAAAGCTAAAAAGTATTTTTAGGGAGAGGCAGTTTTTTTAAGTAATAAGGAGGATAAACTGATTTGGTGCACTTTTAAAAGTGGTTGTTACTCTACAAAAATGGGTTATCAGTTAAGTGGAGGAGTGCATAATTTTGAAGGGTGGCCTTATAAGCTCTATTAGAATAAATTATATATGCCAAAGGCAGGTGCCTTCACTTGGATTGCTTTGCAAGGAAGGATTTTAACTGATGATAAAAGATATAAATATCGATTTTTTGGTCCATCATGATGTGCACTATGTATGAAAGCATTGGAATTAGCAAATCATTTATTAGGTCAATGTGATTTTACACAACACTGTTCAGTGAAGTTGAAACAACATCTATATTGGTTAAAGGTATTTTCTAGTCTTGTCTAGAACAATTTTAAAAATTCCTTTATTCAAATATATGGAAAGTAAGCCCAGCTTCGGTTATTTGGGAGATTTGGAAAGAGCGGAATAGATGTATTTTTTAGGGGAAGATGGAGAATGTGGATAGTGTTTGGAATAGAATTCACCACTCCATTGAGGAATGTATTAATGCTAATGGTGTTTCTCAACACCCAAGAAAGAGTTTTAATCACTAGGATTGTAGAATTCAAAAGTTTTGGATAGGAATTAAATTAAATGGACTAATGATGGTGATTTCAATAGAGTTAAGAATGTGGATAGAAAGGAGATTAGATGGAAAAGACCCAAAAATAATTGGATCAAAATCAATTTTGATGGTGCGTCAAAAGGTATTAAAGGGATCTTAGTGCTGGAGTGGTACCTAGGAATGACAAAGGTGAAATAATTAGGTTTGCAGTGAAGAGGCTGGTAGATGGATCTAACAATGTGGCTAAAGTTGAAGTAGCAATGCTAGCAGTTGTTGGTTTAAAGAATAATTTTGACAGCTGAGTGTCAATACACTTAACCATTTTTCACTATACATGCCAAGCAAAGAGTAGGTGCCAAGTAATAACAAGTGCCGAGTAACATGAGGTGCCGAGTAATAACAAGTGCCGAGTAACATGAGGTGCCGAGTAATAACAAGTGCCTAGTAACATGAGGTGCCAAGTAATAATAAGTGCTAAGTAATATAAGGTGCCAAGTGTTAATAAGTGCCGAGTAGCATAAAGTGCTGAGTGATATAGTTTAGTTAAGGTGCCGAGCTATCCAGGAAATAGCATGTGCTTAGTATCAATAATGCTTCAGGAGCCGAGTAACTCAGGATATTAGCATAAGAGTTTGTGATTGCACAAAATATGATGTAAACCATTTTTGTAGCCAACATAAGATAAATCTCGAAAGATATAGAGATAAGAATGAATCTTTTACATTTTCTATGCAATCTGCATGCAGCCAATTGGAAAATTGGAAAGGCATGCAACCAATCAGTAAAAGGCAAGTATTGAGAAAGAAATTAAGAATCAATGTGGATCATAGATTCATATCAAACCCTAAGTCTTCGAAGTCTTTTTAAGGAAGATGAAAGTTTCATTGAAAGAGAGATGAGAGAAGTAGAGCAGTGTTAAAGGAAAAAAATAATGGAATTCAGTGAAAGGAGACATAGGAAATAAGAGAAACAATTCAATAATTAGTTGATCAGAACAAAAGCAAAGAAGAAAACCAAAAAATAGATCTCAGAGGATCGAAATCAGAGAAAGAGCCAGAACAAGTACATGCATTCAAAAAACAAGGATTGAAAACAATCAAGTTTATAATATCTAATACTCTCTTACCAGTGTATTAGAAAGGAAATCCTATGTAGATAGGTTGGCTTAATAGCTATCTGTAGATCCTTATCAAAAGGTGAATAAATCCTTTAACAGGGTGACACTTCATGTTGAGTGTTTTGAAATCCTTTAACCAGGTCACTATTGACACAGTGTAAAGCTTTTAATAGGGCAGGCCTTTAACAGGGCAGACCATCAGAAGTGGTTGAACAATATTGTTGGAGTAATTTTTGTGGGTATCATCCCCACCCTAGTTTTACCTTCTTATTCCTGGAGGGTTTCTGGGTTACCAAATCCCAGTATTATGTGTTGTGTATGCATGTTTTAGTTTCATATTTTCTTGATGTATTTACATGCATGCAATTTACTTTCATTTAAAAGGTTTTATTGGTTAAAGTACAATACTTCTGATTCAAGCCCCCCCCCCCCCCCCCCCTCATAAGTATTCTTTCCATATTTGAATATTCCAACAATTGGTATAAGAGCCTAGTTAGGTTCTCACAAGAAAAAGTCTAATAGCTTTGAGGAAAAGATCTAAAGATGGAAGCTTTCAAACTTGGAAAGATCATTGAAAATTAGGTGCTAGATGTGCAACTTGCTCTGCATAGCTTGAAGGAATTTAGAAAGAAGTTGAGAAACTCATTAAAAAAGAGGAAGGATCTAGCCATAGCCGAAAATGAGATAAACTACAAGGAGATTGATACCACAAATATATTTTCCAATGGAGATACTAAAGAGTTTGATGCAACAATTGTAGAACTGATGGAGAAAAACAAAGTTCAAGAAGATGAGATAAGATCTCTTAGAATGGAACATGAATCACAGGCTATAATGTTATGTGAAATCACTGAACAAAAGAAAAGAGCAGTTGAAGATAAAGTCATGATGGAAAATGACAAAAGGAATCTTGCAAATAGGCTTGAAGAAAAATGTACTGAATTGACAAGGATCTCAAACATGCAGATGGATACACTTGCCCAAATGATGAACCTTCATCATGAACTTAATGTGAAAGACATTGAGATCTCTACAGTGAAGATGCAGAATGAACAATTGCAGAATGACCTAAGAAGAGAGAAGAAAATTTCAAAAAATTTCAATAAACCCAATGAAGTCATCAAGTATTTTGAGAAATTACTGAAATCCCCAAGATAAACCCATGATACATCAGGACTTGGATACAACAACACTGAAGTTGGAGAATCATCAAAGAGTGCAGAAAAAAGAAGCAACAAAGGTAAAAATGTCAAACCTACATGTCATTTCTATGGAAAGAAAGGTCATACATCTAATGTATGTAGAAGCAAGAATGCCCATCAACATGATAAACCTAAAAGTATGAACCATTGTCATAAGTGCAAGAAGCAAGGTCATCAAGCATATGAATGCAGAATCAAGACTATTAAGACATCAAGATTTGAGGGTCACTGTAATAATTGCAAGAAATATGGACATAGAGCTTTTGAATGCAGATCAAAGCCTATGTGGACATCAAATCAACCAGCAAGGACATCAAACCATGAATTTTGGGATTACAACACTAGGTACAGTTGTCACTATTGTCAAGAATATGGACATACACCCCAGAATTGCATAAGAACCCATTTCAAGAGAAACTATAAAAGATGGTTGAGTCAAACTACATGTTTCAGTTGCTTAAAAATTGGTCATGTCAGCAAAAATTGCCCAACAAGGTCAAAGGCACCAAGTTATGAGTTTAGCAATAGAAAGGCAAAGACAAATGTTGAACACATTAGAAGTGAAATGAATAAGACATGGAAGAAGAAAGATGAAAGTAGCACATCAAGTGCAGAGATCACTTCACCTAATAGGTCAAGTGATCACACTTCATCAAATTAAGCAAGCATAGGTGTATGAGATTGATAAACTAAGGTACATCAAACATCAGTCCCAAAAGATTGAATAACTGCAAAGAAGAAATCAGCATAAGCAGAGATGCCAAGTGAAAATTGAGAGTCTTGCAAAATTTGTCTTCAGATGCCGAGTTTCTAAGAGCGACCAAGTTGATAGATGATGTCGAGCTGTAAAATACTAATGGGAGCTAAGAAAAGTGAAAATACAATAAGTACCGAGTTATGTCAAAATATTTCAAGTGCCGAGTAGACAATTGTCAGTGTACTAAGCATTAATTACTCTATTTTGAAGGGTACATAATTTGATTTTTGATCATTTCCCACCATTCAAATGTGAAGCAAAGTTGAGAAGAGCGAAGAAGATCAAGGTTAGCTTAGAAGCCATTTGTGAAGACTTCAACAACAATTTAGCACAAGTTTCATCGATTTGAGGTATTTTACTTAAGTGCCGAGCTAGGTAGAGTTTATAAACTTGTTTAAATTGTAAACCCTAGTTTGGAAAACAATGGCATCTGGGTCAGGAATCACTAAGGGTAAAGAGAGTCATGAAATGCAAATGGTCAATAATGAAGTAAAACAACCTGAATTCAAACCCATTCCAGAAGTAGCATACAAGAATGATCCCGTAGGTGCATTATCAATTATTCTTGATAAAGTTGTTATGGTCCAAGATGTTCGCAGATGTTATAACTGCAAAATTGGAGCCATAGGAGATTTAGAGATTTACAATGCATATGACAAGCTATGTGAGAACAAGATACTGAAAGATGAGTTCTCAATAGTAGAAAGAAAAGGATTAACCAAAACCCTAGAATTTTTTATTGTTTTCAAAATTGAATGGGTATGGATAGTTTTGAGTAGAATACATGATGGAGCCTTTTGGTTAGAGTCAGGACCAGTAAAATTCACCAAGAAAACTGTCCATAGGGTTACTGGTATTCCAACCCTAGATTGGCCAAAGACCCTGCGAAGTGACAAAAGGGAAGTAATAGAGAAAAACACAGGTGCTAAATGGAATAATAGAGGGATGACTATTGATACAATCACAGACCCTCTACTAGATTTTTCTATGAGAGTCATTTCACACAAATTCTATCAATCAAGCAGATTGAACAGTGTGCCTTGTATAGTACTTGATGTTGCATATAAGATAATTAAAAAGGAAAATACCTATGATCTAGCAGAGCTCATGTTTCAACAAATTAATGAAAACTTGGGAGCTATAAGAAAAAGCAAGGGAACTCAGTGCAAATTTAGATCAATTTTGGTATGCATATTTTTCTATATGATGAAAGAATTCCCTTCAGTAGGTAAGGTAAGATGGAGTCTAGACAAAACAATTGTTGAACAAATCAATCGACATATTGAACAGATGGGTGAAAATTTTGATGCCCAAATGACTAGTTACTTTGAGGACTTTAAATAGTCCATGAAAAAAAGAATGAGGATTCTAGTCTCATTGACTGAGAAATATGAAAAAGATATTTTTTTTCTTGTAGATATTGATCATACCTATATACAAGCAATCATACCTAGAGTAAGATGGCTTAGGCCACTAGGTTATGAACTTGATATTAATCAAGCTTCTGTAGCAATAACATCCCTTCTTGTAGAAGAAGTTGATAAGAATGAAAAAGCCTTTGGAGCTTATGATCTTGTTAAATCAAGGGTGATAATAGATTTGAAGACTGTCTTAGCAGTAAAGAAGAAAGAAAAGATGGTGAGACAAATCAAGAGAAAATTTGATGTTGAAGGTGAAGGAACAATAGAAGAGGAAGAAGAAGACATTGAAGATAAGGGAGATGAACCACAAGGTCTGAATCAAGGGTTAGGAGAAGACAAAGAGGAAAGTTCTAAGGAAGAAGAAGCCGAGGAAGCACAAGTTGAACCCAAGGTCATAAAAAGAAAGGACACAACTCCTCTTGCTCCTCAACCCAAAGGAAAGAAAATAGTTGCTCCTGCACAAAAGAGACCGACTACAAGGGCTGCAGTACAAAAAGACCAAAAGGAGGCAAAAGAGAAGAAGAAAACTCCAAAGAAGACTACTGCCAAGTCTAAGAAGAAAAAAAAATTTGTTGCTCAGGCTGAAACAGATGAGGAGAAGATAGAGTCAGAGGACAACAACCAATTTCAAGTGGTAAGACACAAACCTCAGACTGCTGTTGATAAATTATGTTCAAAAATTAGGAATGATGATTTGAAAGGTTTAAAGAACCTAAATTTTTCTAAGCTCACCAAAGAAGAGCAAAATAAATTAGAGGAATCTGTGTATGCTATGATGGCTGAATATAAGCACACACCTCTTGAATTAGATGAATCAATGCCTAAAGAATTGTACAAAATTGTAGAGGATAAATGGCATTTTTGTTTACAAATGGAAAGGGAGATAAGGGAGTTAACATTAGCTAGATTGTTGCCTGATTTGTCTAGAGATCAAGTAGCAAATGTAGTAAAAAGGCATAACAATAGATTCACTCCCAAGCATAGAGCATTCAACATTCCACAGAACAAAATTGAAGAGGTAGTTAGAAAATCCACAAGATTGTGGAAAATAGTTTACAAGAAAATAGATGATGTGTATAATGAAGAATATAAGGTAGAGGCAAGTGCCAAGATAAAGGAAAAGAAGGCATCAAACATCAAAGAAAAAGAGAAGGAACAAGTGGAGAAGAAGGTTGAAGAAGAAAAGAAAGAAAAGGCACATACTGAGGAGAAAGAGGAAGAGAAAGATACAACTGAGCCACAAGATCAAAGTGTGCAAGACACACAAGTATCCCCTCCTAGTCCTCCTCATGCCACCATCACACCTATAGAGATTATAAAAATCAAGGATGTTACAGACACTTCAAACCCAAACATCAATCCATTAACTACAGAGGATTTAGAAATCCTTGACCAATCATCACTAGTAGCAAAATTAAGTTCAAATCCTGTATTAGTCAGTGTTGATGAATTATAGAATCTAGAAGTTAAAACAAAGATAGTCAAGGTGAAAACACAAGTGCCACCTTCGATCATACAAACTACTGGTATTCTTTTTCTTCCACCACCACCTTCACCAAGTGTAGTCTCCTATACACTTCAAATGCTGAGTACAGCAGCAGGGGAAATAAAAGAAACATCTGAACAACCAGCAAGTTCAACCCCACCTTGTGATCATCAAAAGGATACACAAGCTGAAGAAAAAGATGAGAAAAAGAAGAAGGAGGAGTCTTCAATACAAACACTGGTTGCATTACAAAAATTTGGTACTCCAACACAGACTCTTCAGCAGCTGAGCACTGGTGGGTTGCAATTACAAATCAGAACACCAGGCTCGAGCTCATGAAAGGCAGTAAGGAAACTTCACTATGGAGTTCCTAAACTTGATGAAGAAATAAAGATTCCATATTATGAATCCAACACTCTCACTGAACAGAAGATCAATGAAATTCAGAGTGCATTGGACAGAAGAAGGAGACAAGAAGCACTAAGAAGAGAACACAAGCATAAGCTCACCTTGAATGAAATCAAAGACATATTCACTAAAGCTTTCTACTTACAGTCTCCAAATGAGTCAAGACCAATTATAGAGAAACTATCTGATATAGTTGACCAGGTGACTAGTGAAGACCAGGAAACAAATGCCAAATTGCTAGAATGGTCAGAAAGAAAGTTCCAAGGAAATGTAAATAATAAAATATCCAGTGATATAGCACTATTACAAGTGGAACTGGCAAAGAAAATTGAAACAGTTAAAACTATACTAGGAAACATCTTTTCCCTGTACAACAAGTTGTGTGGTTTTTCCACATTCACACAGGACACTAGCTAGAAGATACTGAGCTTGGAGAAAAAATTGAAGATTTCTAGCATGCAACTCCCCACAAATCTAGCTCAGAGTGAGAAGCATTTTGCCCAATCGCTTCACACACAAAGAGAGTTAGCTGTCTTAGTAGTAGAGGAGGCAACCACAAAAGCTAAATTGATGCAAATTCAATCTTCAATTACTCCTCATTTGGAATTACTTCACAAGGAGTAGATAAATGCAGAGACAGTCCTCAAGAAAGACCCCAATCTTTCTACATCTGATGGACTTGTACACCTAGCAGCAGAGATTGCCATCCAGCATAAGTCATTGGATGTTGCACTAGCAAATTGGGATGCAGCTCTGAAGGTACTCCTTGAAGTAAATAGTACATTTTTTGCTAAGTATGGAATTTCCCTCTAGAACCTTTGACATAAGTGTCAAAAAGGGGGAGAATAAGTATGGGGGAGTGATAAGAAAAAATTAAGTATGGGTGAGTTAAGTACAGGAATGAAATGATAAGTATGATAAAAGGGGGAGATAGCAAATTTTTGACAAATTTTGATTAGTCAGAATGCAGAAATAGGACAGAAATCACTGAGTGTACATACAGGATCAACTAACAAGGAGTCATAAGGTATATTGTTATTTGCTCCTAAAAATTTTGTAGCAAATAAAAAGATACATGCAATAATGACAAAGATACCAAGATCTTAGTTAAGTGTTTTTGCCACTCATGTCAAAGGGGGAGATTGCTGGTTTAAAGAGTAATTTTGACAGTTGAGTGTCAATACACTTAACCATTTTTCACTATAGATGTCGAGCAAAGAGTAGGTGCCGAGTAATAACAAGTGCC
Source organism: Cupressus sempervirens (assembly GCA_028749045.1). Taxonomy (NCBI): domain Eukaryota; kingdom Viridiplantae; phylum Streptophyta; class Pinopsida; order Cupressales; family Cupressaceae; genus Cupressus; species Cupressus sempervirens. The sequence goes on along the minus strand of CM053786.1, from coordinate 88,951,869 downwards.
GAGTAACATGAGGTGCCGAGTAATAACAAGTGCCGAGTAACATGAGGTGTAGAGTAGTAACAAGTGCCGAGTAATATAAGGTGCCAAGTGTTAATAAGTGCTGAGTAGCATAAAGTGCTGAGTGATACAGTTTTGTTAAGGTGCCAAGCTATCTAGGAAATAACATGTGCCAAGTATCAGTAATGCTTCAGTAGCCGAGTAACTCAGGATATCAGCATAAGAGTTTGTGATTGCACAAACTACAATGTAAACCATTTTTGTAGCTGACATAAGATAAATCTCGAAAGATATAGAGATAAGAACGAATATTTTACATTTTCTATACAATCTGCATGCAACCAATTGGAAAATTGGAAAGGCATGCAACCAATTAGCAAAAGGCAAGTATTGAGTAGGAAATTAAGAATCAATGTGGATCGTAGATTCATATCAAACCCTAAGTCTTCAAAGTCTTTTTAAGGAAGACGAAAGTTTCATTGAAAGAGAGATGAGAGAAGTAGAGCAGTGTTAAAGGAAAAACATAATGGAATTCAGTGAAATGAGACATAGAAAATAAGAGCAGCAATTCAATAATCAGTTGATCAGAACAAAAGCAAAGAAGAAAACTAGAAAATAGATCTCAAAGGATCAAAATCAGAGAAAGAGCTAGAACAAGTACCTGCATTTAGCAAACAAGGATTGCAAATAATCAAGTTTATAATATCTAATACTCTCTTACCAGTGTATTAGAAAGGAAATCCTATGTAGATAGGTTGGCTTAACAACTATCTGTAGATCCTTATCAAAAGGTGAATAAATCCTTTAACAGGGTGACACTTCATGTTGAGTGTTTTGAAATCCTTTAACTAGGTCACTATTGACATAGTGTAAAGCCTTTAACAGGGCAGACCATCAGAAGTGGTTGAACAATATTGCTGCAGTAATTTTTGTGGGTATCATCCCCACCCCAGTTTTACCTTCTTATTTTTGGAGGGTTTCTGGATTACCAAATCCCAATATTATGTGTTTTGTATGCATATTTTAGTTTCATATTTTCTTGATTTATTTTCATGCATGCAATTTACTTTTAGTTAAAAGGTTTTATTGGTTAAAGTACAATACTTCTGATTCACCCCCCCACCCCCCCTCTCATAAGTATTCTTTCCATATTTGAATATTCCAACAGCAATTTCCTTAGGCAAAAAATTAGATGTTATGCACATACACTTGGAAGGAGATTCAAAATTGGTTTTTGATGCAATTGTAAAAGGCTCAACAAAAGCATGGTTTTTTCAAAATCTAATTCAAGAAATTAGAGAGATGTTAGTCACCTTTTCGGATTTCAAGGTAAGCCACATATACAGAGAGGGAAATGAAGAAGTAGATAAAATGGCTAATTGGGCAACCACTTTTAGCTACATTAATGTAGCTAAGGTGGATGATCTATGTATGATGTGAAAGAAGGCTTGGGTTGACAGAAAGTTTTGGATCACAAGATATGTCAGTCATAAAGACTACTATTTGGATTAAAAGAAAAGATGATGGAAGGCACATGGTACATCTTGCTTAGAGGTTTTTTGATATAATTTATTGATCTGGACAGTGATCATATGGAGATAATAGTGGTAGGCATTTAGTAAGCAATTGAGATGTAATATTTCACATGTGCAAAAAATGTATTAATAGAGGATTTCAAAGGTGGATTTAAAACAAAGTGATTTCTTACAGCCGAGCTAGGGTTGTTATAGAGTAGAGAAATACTACAAAATGGAAGCTACCTTCTAGCTAGACTCCAATAGGGAGATGAAGGCCTTCAAAGGGCCTATGAGTAAGGAAAGAATGAAGGGTCTTCTCAAGATCAAAATGGAGGCTATGATGGAAGTGATTTTTTAAGTGGTTGGGTTGTAGTTTCAAGAAAGGGGAATAAAACGATGCTCCAACCTAGATATCATAGCAATGGTGATTTCCTAGAGTCTAGAGCTGAACAAGCTAGTTGAAGAGGTGAGATATGTGGCAAAAAAACTATTTGTAGAGGACATGCTTGGTGGTTTGGACTATATACTAGACTAGCCAGTACCCAGAATAGGCATGGATCTTGCTGAGTGTTTCAAGTAGGAAGACGAAGGCTGAAGGTTTGGATACATTTTGTTTCTTAGGTGAAAAGTGAAGGCTGATAAACCCTCCTTATACAAAGCTACAAAGGATGCTTGGGAGATGATGTGGGAGGAGATCACTAAGTTTGAAAGTGGGACAACTCAACCAAGGGACGAGTGGGCAACTTTCCCCTGCCATAAATGCATCCCACAGGGTCACTAAGCTTCACTGGAAATAGGTAGGTGATATTAAACACTGGGAGAAGGATTTTGATCATGAAGTGGGCAAGGTGTGGAGGTGGTAGTAGACATAGTTGATATGCTTTTTGTAGCTGAATACTCTGTAAACTGATGATAATCGAGATGATGTCGAATTGGGCTATTTTTGTTTATGAAGGGATAGTAGGTAGGAAGGGTAGTATTAGTAAGATCTGGAAAAGGTACTTTTTTTTATGGGATGTGGTTATTAAAATTGATGTATATTGAATATGTAACTACTTTTATTATTAATATAAAATCAAAAATCATTATCGACCAAAAAAAAAGATGGAATATGTTAACACAAAAGAGCAAATTGTTGATATCTTCACAAAAGCATTACCTAAGGATGCTCATGAGTATCTAAGAGGTAAACTAGGGGTGATACCCTTATCAAATGTTAACTAAGTAACAAAAGGAGTGCCTTGCATCAAAAAAGTTGATTTAAATATGTTACAAATTGATGCAGTCAATCTTACTTTAGGAGCTTCCTAAAGTAATCAAAGAGTTGGAACTACAAATCAATCACAAGAAAGGTGACAAAGGGAGAAATTGAAGAAGCTTATATCTACATATTAAGATGTCAAGTCTTTGGCACTGTTGTCAAAGAGGGAGAAACACAAGAGTTAAATTGATTCTAGAGGAAGAGATATACAACTAAGAGGTAGATAGGAAATATAGGAAAAGAAAACAAAGAGGGAGAAATCCTAACACATAGTAGGAGGGAGGAATGTATCTGTTGATTACATCTACCTAGCAAGAGGAAGATAATGTAGAGGGAGATATAAGAAGTGATTAAGAGGGAGTCATAAGGATGAAGCAATAAAGTTTTGCAACCTATTTAGAAGATAGAAGTTGATGATAGAGGAAGAGATTTCAATACAAGGAAACCTAGTTAGTTTGGTTGATCTGTTTGGTTTTCCATCAATGCCAAAGAGGGAGATTGTTGAAGAAGGAGATTGATACAAGTATGATCAATGTGTTTCAATCATTTTTCCCCCTAGATGTCAAACCTAATATTTTCTTCTAAGACATTTGCTTATATGATTTAAGTACTATCACTTATTTGATTGATGAAGAGGATTTGATCAAAAGATGTAATTCAATAGCACCTAGAGGAAAGGTTGAGTTATGTTATGTAAAGGAATATAAGAATTGGCTAAGATAGTTATAACTTGGTTTATTAATAATCTACTTAAGGTTGCAAAATTTGGTTACACTAAGCAAGTTTAGAAGAACAAGTTAAACAAAGTTTGTCTATAAAGCTTGATTGAATGGATAGTAGGTGTCGAGAAAAGTCAGTACAAGCCAAAAAATAATTATTTGGAGCTGAGTAAAAGTCTATTCTAGTGTATGTCAAGAAAAATAGTGGGTGTTGAGTAAAGTTTAGTTGATGTCGAGCACCAATAAACTTTAGTTTATGCTAAATAATTTTAGAGAGGATGTCAAGAAATGCAATGTGTGCTAAGCATCAAAAGTATGTTAATGCCAAGTGGCTACATTATTTAAAAGATCGTGAACTCAATAGATCTAAGCCAACAATTTTATTTTCTTGGATTGTGTGAACTAGGTGGAAGATAAGATTGATGACCTAGTGGCATAAAATTCATGGTAAACCATTTTGAGGTGAATTCAAAGAGGATTAAAGGAGAAGTTTCTAGAAGAGATATGAAATATGGGGTAGATTCATTGAATCTTACCTAATATGTCCTAACCCTAAATTGGACAATGGAGAATGAATAGAAAAAGATCTTAATTTCCTATTTAAAGGAATGACTGGTCAGAAGTAAAAGTTCTCATGTGCGAGAACCTAGGGGAGACAAGAAGTTAAGGGAATTGCTTCATGAAGTGACCTAAGAGAAGAGTCTGCATTAGCATGTTAACCAAGAAAACTTAAGGGTATGGATGCTTGAAGGGTGAGCAAGCTATCAGGGCTGAAATGCATGAAAGCCAATTAGAATGGAGGACTAAAATACAAATCCATAATCTACAAATAGAGTTGTAAGTTGTTATCAGATCAAGCCTTACTATTACTCTCTAATAATTGTATTAGTCTAGGTTAAATCCTTTGAATTAAGGTTGACCTAAGAGTCATTTGTAAATACTTTAATTGGGTGACATTCCAAGTGAATGGTCTAAATTCCTCTAACAAGTCTCACTCCTAACAAGGTGATTGAAATCCTTTAATAGGGTCACATTTAACAGTGTGTATTGTAACCTTTAATAGGGTTGACCTTTCATAGGGCATCACTTTAGAAGAGTAAAAAATAGTAGCATGTTATTGGTGGTTTTCCCAAATTGGGTTTCGATGTAAATCATTGTGTGAAATGTGTTGTTGAATTTGTTATATTTCATGTTTATATTTCTACAAATTGATTTGACAGTAACCTACAAATTTTTAAGTGATTGCACAATCTTATGGATGCATGCATGATGATAAATGTTTTATGGGTTCATTAAGCTATGAAAATTTTAATTTATACATCTAGACCTTGGATAACGGATTCACCCCCCCTCTCAATTATTCTAAAGTATTCCAACATGAATCATGTGGACCTATACAAACTAGGTCAATGTGGATGGTTGAGAGACACTTGAAATTTATGAAGAGATTGGTTCAACAAAGAGCACATCCTAAAGGTTCAATGGTAGATGGATATATGATATACCAAACAATGGTGTACATTAGTGAATATCTTCCCAAGCTTATATTAAAGATCCATGAAGATTTCATTTGGGATCCCAACTCTATTACAGGTTTGAAGGGGAGTACTTGATGGGGAAAAGTAGATTGAGGAAAGTGAGAGGTAATAATAAGATGTTATTGTAGTTAATTAATTCCTATCCATAATCAATATAATTTGTTTCTAACTGGTCTAGTTGTTTTCTTTATATTCGATCATGAGTGGGATGCACTACATTTGTATATTACAAATAATCTTGATTGGATGGCAATATGGATTCAATGGTCTCAAGAAAATGGTCACTCATTAACATGGAATGGTGTTGCAGTGTTGGTTAAAGAAGCTCATCCTAATGGAGATCCCAATGTTATAACAATGGTACTTGATCTAGCATATGGCTTAAGAGATAGAAAGGTACATAGAAGATTACTAATCATGACCCATAATTTTAATATCAACTCATATGTTGATGTAAATAATCTTAACTTATTTGAATAATTGTAGATCAAACACAACAAAGCTATGTACTACCATGGTCATAAATTTTGCATAAAAAATTTAGATGGAACTAAAAAAACTTGCGATTCTGGGATAAGTACAATCATTGAGGTCATAATTATTTTTTCTAGAAGTGACATATATCATCAACAATCTAAAAATTGATACTATGGCATTTTGGATGATATACTTGAGTGTGACTTTAATTCATTCAATTTATTTTTATTTTTCATCAAATGGTACACGCTACGGCTGAATTGAAATGATTTTGATAGGATTATTATAGAATATGATAGTGTATTTACAATGATTAATACAAGGTCATTTGAGCTAGCTGGAGATGAGCCCTATGTTCTTCCAAGCCAATATGAGCAAGTATTTTACTTTGTATAATAATTTTTCTAAGGGAAAAATTCACCCAGGAACTAAGAACTCAAACACAAGCACACAGTAGACCAAAAAGAGAGAGAGTATGATCAGAATAACAATGTATTCAATAACTAGTTCATTTTTAAGAGTACACTAGGAGTGCCTAAATATAAAGGCCTCAGGAGAGCTTCTAAAATGCATAGAAGTTAGCATCATGATGTGTCATACAACCAAGCACATGTCCACCAGATATGGGTTATCTTCCATTAAGCATGGAAGTAAGTGTGGTGATGAGAGGATAAGCCTACAAGGGTGTGACATGCAAAATAGTGTTGTAGACACCATGTGCTTAAATAGAGTTGCATACTCCTATGTTGTCTACATGAAAACTCACAAAGGTGCACAAACTCTTAAGTGTCTCACAAATAAAAATAATAAAATAATGCAAAATAATTGACTAATGCATTAACCTAAGTAAACTTAAGTAAGTGTAATAAGTGAATACTTATTTACATCAACACCCCCCCTTAAGTGCAAGTTAGGGGAATGCCCTTAAGCTTACGAAATTATGATGAAGATGCATAATGGGTCTCAGCTACTAGGCCATATTAGGTACCCATGTACATAATGAAGATGCAAATCTCTCATAAAGCGGGGAAAGAGGGAAAACCTCATGGGAAAAACCCTCCCCCAAAAAGAGAGATAAATAAGGATGCATCGATGGATGGAGTAATCAAGAACCCCCCATTACAACATACATCTAGTATATACATAAGAGAATGAGAGAGGGAAGAGAGATATAATAGGCTCCCCCCCCCCCCCCCCCACCAAAAGAAGAATGTCGAACAGTGAATGCTCTAATGAAGAAGTTGGTCTAGGAATGCAGAATGGTGTTCCTCCCCTTAGGAAGAAACAAAGGAAAAGGTACACTCCTAAAGATGTGTGTTGATGGCCCTAAAACTGCTCAAGTATCACTATATTAATGCTGAAGTTCACCCCTTCGAATTGTGCTGAAAAGAATGAATGTAGATCTAGCAAGGATGTCTATTGAACTTGTTCCACTAAACCATCTTTCTCCTCAATTGACAAAGAGACCTCCACTAATTGCTGTTCATAAGGATCCACAATCACGTCAACCTATGTAGATTGATCATGTAGAGAATGGACATGAGGGTCACAGTGAGCCCTTGCAACAACTATAGAAGAATCATCATCAATGAGAAGATGTAAGTCCTCAAGTTTGTCTCCCAAGTCAACTAAAGCTAGAGCTAGAAAACAAGATGTACCATGCTGTGTTGGACCTTTCACTGTGGACTAATGTGACCTCTCACTAAAATTTTCAATAGAACCCCACATGTTTGAACCTATTGAAGCACTATCGCTGGAGTCACTATTAGTTTCCACTATGTATGATGTGCGGAGAGGAGTAGAGGACAAGCTGGGAGAACTTTCCTCAAAGTGAACATCCTTCTCCACAAAAATCTCGTGAGTCTCTAGATCCATAAGTCTGTAAGCCTTCACATTATCTTCATAATCGATAATGGTACAAGGTGTAGATGTTGGTGCCTTGCAACTCCTGGAAGATATGTCTGCCCATGGTGGACAACTGAAGACTCTAAGGTGACATACAAGTGGTTTTCTGCTTCACCACACCTCAAAAGGAGTCTTGCCATCTAAGGTTGGATGAGGAGACCTGTTAAGTATGTGAGTAGCACTGCTAATGGCTTCAACTTCAAGTATAAGATCAAGAGACTTGGACTTAATCATGTAACTTGCCATGGTCTTGAGAGTCCTAATCCTCATAGCTGCAACATCGATCTTGTGCAATCAAATGTTGGTGAGTTTTGAAGATCAATCCCCTCAATTCTGCAAAAGTTCTTAAGTCTTCTATCAATGTATCTGTTCTCATTGTCCACCCTTAGTACTTTGATGGCTTTCCTTGACTTGTGTTCAACATGAGTCTTTAAGTCTTGAAGCTTATGAACTACTTCATTCTTGTGATGAAGGAAGAAGACCCAAGTGAATCTTGAAAAGACATCAACAAATGTGAATATGTAGCGGCCTTGGCTAACTGAAATCACTGCAAAGGGACTTGCTAATACCATGTGAACTAGCTGAAGAACAACTGGAGCTTGAGAAGAATTCCCTTTATCATACCTCTCCTTGAGATTGATATCCACTGAACAAGATCAACACTTTCCCTTAGAAAAGTTGATATTAGGTAGACCTTTAACCATGTGTTTTGAGCAAAGTTACTGAAGAGAGCAGAAGTCAAGGTGACCAAACCGCTCATGCCATAAGTTGATTTTTAAAGTAAAGTGAGTTAACAAGGCTTGAGAAGGACTCTTAGGCACAAAGTGGGAGAAGGAGTATAACCTCTTATCATCATTGACTTTCCTCATTGCTACCAATGAATCAACTTTGAGACTTCACACCATCACTGAATCTAGAAGGAACTCAACCTTATGACCATCTCCTAGGGGAGTGATTTGGTAAACTAATAGTAGATTGGAGCTAAGATTTGGAACATAGAGAACATCTTTGAATTCCCCATCTTCCATTTCCACATGTCCTTTCCCTTCAACTTCCATCTTAGTATCATCTCCCACGAAGATGTTTGGTACCTTTGACTGCTTCAATGAAGAAAAGTCTTCCCTTGAAGAACCCATGTGGTAAGAGGCACCTGAGTCAAGTATCCATTTCGAAGAAGAATTTGAGTTTTCCATAAGTGCTTGACCTTTACCTTTTGAAGAGGTAGGAGTAGAATCCTTGGAATACCTGGCACTTGAATCTTGTTCTTCTTGAGTAGATTTCTAACTCATCAATTCTTTTTGTCTTGCAATGATGCTCATCATGATTTGGATTTTTGTAGTATGCACAAAAGAGTTTTTCCTTCTTTTCATTACTTCCTTTCTTGTTTGAAGAAGAACCGCCTTGTTGAGAGGAGGATTGTTATGTCTCAGATTGTGTTTTCTGCTTCCACTCCTTCTTCTTATTGTTATTTTTCCCCCCTTGACTTGATTTGTGATCATCACTAGCCATCAAGGCTTTGGTCTTAGATGACTTGAGAAGTCCAAAATCCACCAAGTGAGATTGTTCAACAATCAACATGTCTGCAAATCCATCAAGGGAAGGATTTTGGTAAGCAGATCCCATGGTTAACCTATGAGTATTAAAACTTGAAACAAAGTTGGCATACTCAAAAGGTAGCTTCTTTAGAATGTGATGAATCAACCTATCATCCTTCATGGGATTTCCACAATCTTTAAGAAGTGCTCTATACTTATTGACTTTAATGATATAATCCTGAATTGTGTCATAATTCTTAGGATCTTAGAGAAGTAGATCATCTTCAATCTAAAATCCCTTTTCTTCATCCACTTTACCATACAACTATTCAAGTTTATCCCAAGCTTCCTTAGATTTTGAACAATTTTTAATTTGAAAGAGAAGATCCCCATGTACACAACTCCTAATTAGTCTTAAATCTTGTCGGTCTTGAATTTGTTAATGAATGAGTTCTTTAGCATCAGTAGGTTTGGTAATTGTACCATCTACATAAAGACTATATCCTTTTTCCATTAATCTACTCCATGTAATATCTTTCCAAGTAGAATAGTTGCGTGAAGTTAGAGGAGGACATTTAAAACCCATGATGCAAAAATGAAAAGAGCACCATAGAGAGACATAAAAAACACAGTACACCCCCCCCCTTTTCACTCAATCAAAAGACCCCTCCAAAAAAGATGCTTTGGCACTTTATAAGTAGTGCGATTACAATGGGCCACTTGTCAAAATGAGCAAAGTGGACTTTCTGATTTTGGTTTTACAACTACCTTAAGAGGCTCAAATTTTTCACTTAAGCACTATAGCTTAGTTTTACAACAATTCTAAAAAAGAACCAAAGCTTTACATTGCCAAAGAAGGCCTAATTCTGAAAGTGATAAATTGGTCAACACAACCCTAGAATCTGACTTCAAATCTGGAAAGTAGACAAAAAAATATGCACTTTCAAATAAAACAAAACCTGAAAAGGTGACCAGATGTGCCTGTACGGAGCTTTAGAAGTTGCAAAATGCAAGATTATGCAGGTACAGTTGCCAAAAAATACAATTTTTGCAAAATCTGTGCACCAAAACTAGAAAAAAAACCACCACTAGAAAATTCAAGAAATTCTACCTGATTTTAAAAAAACTTGCACTTGAATCGGAGTCTGGATGTCCAAGTTATGGGCTCACAAAGTTAGGCTACCAAACTGAAAAGCAATTTGAAGAGGGGTCTGGAGGAGAAACTATGAGTCTAAATTTGATGGTCAAATGGCCATCACTGCAGTTCTAAAATTCCTAAAAATGACGTTTAAATTGGTGTCAACTTTAACCTCAAGAAATGATGATGTCAACAAAAAATCTACTTCTAGGCTGACATGGCAGGATGACATGCCTGTCCGTAATATACGAACATGACATGTGTTTGGCCATGTGATGATGTGTCAACTATCTAAGTTCCACATGGTGACATGGCAATCTCAGCTGATCTGTACACGTGTTGATCACTGTTAGCAAGTGGCGTGTTTGCGTGGATGGAGCACCGTGGCTCCATGTGTCGCGAATGGGCAGATTTTAACAATCCACGTGGAGTCAAAATCAGATGTGGGTGGAACTTTGGAAAATAGCAGTGTTGAAAAAATGAGGAAACAATGCTATTTTTTAAAATGCGATTGAAGATGCTGTCATGAATGAGTATAGGCCGTGTGTCTGGCTTTGACCTTTGTTCGGGCGAGAATGATTAGCACTACCGAGAAAATAGGGTGACTTTCATTTTGTAGACCACCGAAACCTTTTTTGCGATCACTACAAGAAGTCCTACCAGAAACCTTCAATGCAGCGGGAAGAAGTTTCAAATCGACAGAATATGTATTGTAGCAGTCGTCGAAGTCTTATAGCGGTGCCGAGAGTGTTGAAGATGTTGGGGTTTGAAGTCCAATCACCGTGAAAGAGAAAACCATCACCAAAAACCTATCTCCAGAGCCAGATAAAATGTTGGTGGATTGTAACAATAGTCCCACATGCAATAGACTTGCGCTAATACTCCTATCAAGAAGAGCCAATTACTAGTTCAACCTAATCCTAATCCAAACAATACTAAACAACAGGCTCAACAACAAAGCTATTCCATCTCATTAAATGATATTCACTTGAGGTCAATAACCACTCTTCGTACACCCCAAAAACCTATAATAACTAAAGTTGAAGATCATCTGATAAAGCATACAGATAAATCAAATCAGCATACCTCTCATGTAGTCAAAGAACATCCATTTCCCCATATGTTGATAGAACAAGGCCAGCCTATGGGGAACCATGTAGTCATTGATTTTCTTAATTAGTTGAAACAAATGATGGTAAAAATACTATTGCTAGATACTATTAAGGAATCTCTTACCTATACTAAAGCTATTAAGGAAGTATGCATTAAGTAGCCAGGAAGGAAGAAGAAAGATAAAAAAAACCATTCATGTCCTAGGAAAGCTATCTAACTTAATGTTGGAGAAATTAATTGTACCCAAATACTTTGACCCTAGAATTTGTGTAGTTATAGTCACTATTCATGGATCCAAGTTCAAAATGCTTTGATCAACCTAGGAGCATCTCCTAGTGTCATGACAAAGGAGGTATTATCTTAGTTGCATATCATTGGCCTCAAAGAGACCCCCACCATACTACAAATTTCTAATAGCTCTACCATTAACCCAGATGGGTTGATAGAAGATGTTATAGTCATCCTAAATTCTTGGGAATATCCAATTGATTTTTTTGTTCTCTCCCTAAAGGATACTATGCGAGGATATCCTTTAACCTCAGGGAGACCATGGTTAGCCACTACAGATGCTTATATAGCTTGTCAATCTGGGAAGATGACCATGTCCAATGGTGTTCATATCAAGAACCTAAATTTATACTCCCATACTCAACCATTATTACTAGATGACCAAGTAATCTTGCCATAATTGGGTGATGATGATCTAGAAGCCAATTCCATCCATCAGTTGATGATGATAGGTAGAGAATCATTTATAGCTACTTGACAAGAAGATTAAAGAATTTAATCCATTATTGTGAATGAATATGGAACAAAATCTCCAATGTGTCCTCAAATTGAATGTATCTTAGAAACCATTGTGCCATCTTTGAATTCACTGCATTATTCATAAGCTTCATAATTTCTTCATTCATTATTACCTCATGAGATGGATTCTTCTCCTCTTTCCCAATTATTCATGACAGATAAGGTTATTAAAATGGAAAGTAGTCTAGGTAAGGAACTGAATGTGAATAGTGCTTTATCACCCTTCCAACAAGAATTTATGTTGTAGTTACTACATGAGAATCAAAGTGGATTTGATTGGGACTACATGGACATGAAAGGATTGGATCCTATGCTCTACACTCATAAGATTTACATCAGCCCTGACTTCAAACCTATTTGATAGCCTTAGAGGAGAGTTAACCCTATCTTAAAAGATATTGTTAAGAATGAATTGCAAAAATTATTAAGTGTTGGTTTTATATACCCCATCTCTAATAGTAAATGGGTCTCACCCCTGGTCATACCCTGGTCATATTACCTAAAAAGGGAGGCAAATGGCAAGTTTGTGTATATTATAGGGAGCTCAATTAAGCCACTACGAAGGACCATTTCCCATTGCCATTTATAGACCAAGTCCTTGATAACCTAGCTTGTAATAAATATTTTTCTTTTTTGGATGGTTTTGATGGTTACAATTAGATTCAAATAGCACTAGAAGATCAAGAAAAAATAAACTTTACCTAACCATGGGGAAGGTTTTCCTATTCAGTATTACATTTTGGCTTGTACAATGCCCCAGCCACATTTTATTATTGCCGACTATATGGAGATCCATATGGATGATTTTACTATGTACACTGCTACTTTTGAAGAAGAAAAAGAAAATTTAGAAATGGAACTTAAAAGATGTTAGGTTTAACCTTTCCTTAAATAGTGAGAAAGATTTTATGATGATGGACAAAAGGGTAGTCCTAGGACATTTCATTTCATCAAAGGGCATCCAAATAGATCCAACAAAGATTGAAGTTATTAGTACCTTGCTAACACTACAGAAGCAAAAGGATATATGTAGTTTTCTAGGAAATGTTGGATATTATAGAAGATTTATTAAAAACTTCAGTCAACTTGCAACACCTCTCTACAATTTGCTCAAAAAGGATTATGAATTTGTTTAAGACTTTGACTATGCAACATCCTTCCTATAGCTTAAGGAAGTTCTTACCACAAAACCTATTTTTAGAGGACCTAATTGGGGCCTATCTTTTCACATTCATATGGATGTCTTAGACTATGTTATTGATGTTGTGTTGGGATAGAAGGTAGACTCTATTGAACATGTCATTTATTTCATCAGTAAGAATTTGCAAGGTGCAGAAAGTATTTGCATAGTTACTGAAAAGGAATTACTTGTAGACATCTATACCCTCAATAAGTTTAGGCATTACATTACTAGATATGAGATATTTGTTCACACTAACCATTCTGCTATAAAATATTTGGTGAAAAACCTACAATTTCAGGAAGATTGGCTTAATGGTTATTGCTCATGCAAGAATTTGACATCACCATAGTTGATAAACCTGGTAAGGCCAATGTGGTAGCTAAATTTCTCTCTCAGTTACATGTCCCTGATGATCCTACATTCATTAATGATAGTTTTCTAGATGAGCACCTCTTTTTGTTGGCCACACAAAACTTGTGGTATGCAGATATTGCTACCTCACCACAAGAAAAATGGCAATATCCTTTTATGCCCAAGCAAGGAAGTTACAAGAAATGGAGACCTTTAACTATTCATGGATTATTGGATTCATGTTCTATACTAGCCCTAATCAAGTCATGTGTAGATGTCCAAGAGAAGATGAAACACATGATGTCTTGAAGGCCTTTCATGATGAGCCCTATGGAGGTCACTTTATAGCCAAAAGAATAACGTTCAAAATTTTGACAATTGGATATTATTGGCCAAGCTTACGCAAGGATGTAGTCAGCTATACAAAAAAATATGACAAGTGCCAACAAATGGGAAGACCCACTAAATCAGATGAAATGCCCCTACAGGCTCAAGTAGTTGTCACATCCTTTGACAAATGGGGGATTGACTTTGTAGGACCCATCAAACCTACCTCCCAAGGAAAATCCTACATTCTAGTGTGCACTATACATAACCAACTCGGTAGAGGCTAAAACCATGAAACACCCAAGGGATGTCAACATGGAAATTTTTTTTAATGAATCAATCTTTACACAATTTGGTGTTCCTAGGAAATTGGCATTGGATCAGGGTACTCAATTTACATCAAATTTGATATTCACTCTCATGAAAGAGTATACTATCAAACATGGTAAATCATCACCATTTCATCCTTAGGCCAATGGTCAAGTAGAAGTTACTAATAGGGATCTCTAATCTATTCTCACCAAGACTGTGGTACTTCATATGAAGGATTGGGCCACATGCCTTCCTAAAGCTCTATGGGCTTATAGAACCACCTAGAAGTCCACAACTAGTTTTAATCCCTTTGAACTTTTTTATGGTAAGTCAGCAATCATGCCTATAAAATTTGAATATAAAACATTGAAGATTACCTTGGAGCTTGGGATAGAACTCAATATTTCCCAAGAAGATTGAATTTTAAGTTTAAATAGTCTTGATGAATGGAGGAAATTTATATTGAACAATACTAAGCTTATTCAATACTAGAGAAAATAGTGGCATGACAAGTTTATTAAATAGAAAGTTTTTGCTATAGGAGATTGGGCACTCCTTTACAACTCAAAGTACTAGCATAATCTAGGAAAGTTCCAAACATGCTAGTTAGGATCCCATGAGACTATTGTCATATTTCCAAATGGTGTAGTTCGGTTATCTACCATTGATCCTATTTTTTTCAAACTACTCATCAATGGGCATTGCCTTAAGCTTATCATAAACTAGTTAGCTATGAAGAGTTCCTACAACAATTTCAACACAATAAGGATATTGTCATTCATGTAGCCACTGAGTCCAAGTCTCCTACCCATAATCCTGATGCTTTTTGACTTCGATTAAGGTAGTCATAATAAACATTTTCTTTTTGAAAGTAGATTCTTTGCATCCATTCCATTCCACCTGCTCTCTCTTCCACCTTACCACTCCATTCTATCACTCTGTCAATTTTGGTGATCTTTATAGAACATCTTTCCTACAACAATTTCCAAGTACCTCCCACATAACTTTGCATGCATTTTATTCTATTTTATTCATGCTTTTTTGTGATTTGGTATTGTTTATAATTGTTCAATATAATTTATGCTGGCCTAGTGGGACCATATCTTCATTTAGTTGGGGGGAGGGAAATATTTAAATGTTTTTTAAAATTTCAAATCACATGTACCTTCAAGGTGCATTGAGAAGACTAGAAATAAGTGCATATTTAATATCACATATTAATGACATGTCCTTCTGTGATTGCATCATTATGTAATTAAAGACATTAAAAGTATTCACTTAAATTTTAATGATGGTTTACAATGTGTTCGGGTGATGAACTTGTACATGAGTGGAAATTATGAAACTAAGCACAAGAAGGATATTATGAAATATGATGCATTAAACTCTCTAACTACACAATTTTTTTTGAAGAACCAGGGTCAGTGTTGTAAACCTTGATCTGCTAAGCTTTGAAACATCAAGGTTTTTTCCACAATTCAGCTATAATTAACCATGGGTGGAGGTATAGAGATGAATGAGCCCGTTAATCATCAAGTCCTTTTGGGAGATGTAGTCAGCTATGAAATGTCTACCAGAACCCACCATTGAACATTGCTAAGAAGAAAGGTACTTTGAGGTTATCCTTGTTAGTGGAGTTTATTCAACCTGCTATGTTCATCATCCAATTTTTTACATGTTAGGGATGCTACAAATACCTGCATGCCCTACACTTCAAAATTTTGGCTCACCTATGGCATGAGTATAGACAGGTAAACATTCCAAATTTCCTATTTAACATTATTAAGAAGCAAGCTTCTCTAGTGTAGTCAAGAATGGATTAGTCTATTTCTCACCATAGTTTAATAAAATTAATTGTTGAAAGAGAATTAAATAAGCAAGAAATTGGGTCATGGGAGGAGTTATTGTAGTTAAAAGAAGTAGAGCCTAGGTTGGTTAGCCCTAGAGGCCAAGGTGTGGGACAAAGAGAAAGAACACCCACAGGTTTCTCTACAATTGTTCACAAAGCTAAAAATGCTCCTGAAGCCTCTCCCTCTGGTATTAAACCAACTAAGAAGAGAATTTACAAGGCTAAACCCTCCATTATTAACAAAGAGAAATGAAAAAATGTAGAAGTTGCTAGTGCTCCTAAAGCCCCATCATCTATTAAGAAAATGTCTTTCACCAAGAAAGAAAAAGGTAAAAATTTGAAACCTAAAGCCGAAATGCTAGAACGAACAGATGAGGAGAGTAACCTTATTGAACTCCTAAACTCTCAAGAGGAAGAAAATCAAGAAAAACCTCCTGAAGTGCCTATAGTGGAAACACTTGTAAGCAGGAGGAAATTTAAGATTCCTCCATGCTTTTTAATACCACCCATGAGGTGAAGTGCGAGACTCTCTAAGAGTGGGGTTTCAAAAGCCTCTATTCACATAGTTACCCTTGAAATGTCTGAAAGTGAAAAGAAGTCCCCTCTAGAGGAAAAATTACAACAAACTAAAGCCAATGAAACTCAGAGAAAAACCCAGAATATACAACCAGAAATTGAGTGTAGTTTTCATTATGAACTTATTGATAGCAATAAGGAATCTAGTTAGATTTAAATGTTTGGAGAATTTGAAAAAAACCCTTCTATGAAAGATGTTGGTGAAAAATCTATAGAACTCCTTTCGGAAGATTATCTAAAATTTAGACCTATAATTGTTAAAGAAGTATTAGAAAAACTAGATTAAGAAGGGTTAGATACATTAGTTGTAGCAACCACAGAATCTAGCAAGGAATGAAAGGAGGAAACAACTATTGTCATAAGAAAAAGAGACTACTCCATCTTCCAGAGTGTCAACAAGGCCCACTGTTTGGAACCTTAATAAATAGACCTCCTTAGTCATGAGCCATTGCCACCACTAGACCTGTCTACACCTTTTTCTGTAGGAATTAATTTTTTTCAACAACTGTTATGGGAAAGAGCTCAATGGAAACTAGAAAAGGAAGAATCAAACCATGTTATCAATGATTAAAATTGTTAGTTGAAACAAAGTATAGATTAGAGTGAAGCTCTGAAGAGAAGAATTGAGCAAATTACAAGATTGATTCGTGAATTAATGGAATATAGGTCACCATCGCCCATATATACTTTGTTTCTTAAGAATAATTTACAAATTATAAACTAACTAGGATTGTGGAAGGACTTAACCCCTCTATCTCTACCCCACATGAGTTTTACGATGCATTTTCATCTATTCCTATGGCTTTGAAAATTTTTCTATGTGAATTATATCTTCACAATCTAGTAGTGCGTAATGACACTTAATGGAATCTAGTCCTGTATATAGAGGATTTGTAGTTAATGGCAAAAATATCATGGATATGCTATGTTTTCTTGAATCTATGGATTTATGTGGTTTAATGAAGGAATATTACATGTTGATAAATATTTTCTCATCCATGCTATGTTTGGGTAGGTTTCTTCCTGTAGTCGTAGGATTTGCAAGAGTGATAATTTGAACATTATACCTTTTCTAAGATTGATGATGAAATGTGTTGGTCTAATTTTTTGCATGATAAAATTTCCTTTGTCCAGGTATAAAAATTTAGATTGTATCCATTAATGGTGAATAGGGTTTCTAGTCTTTGGTCATCCAAATTTGATAGCTTTTGAAAGTACTTGTCAAAACCTTATGTCGCATTCCTTTTAAAAATTTAGGGCATGAAATCCTTTTTAAAAAATGGGAACTTTGGCGAATATTCTATTTTTTGCACCCTTGAGATAGTTTTTTCTCTCATGTTCATCACCATCCAATTTGAAAAAATCTACAGTTATTGCTATCTTGCTATAAAAACATGTGCACTTTTTATGCATAGCAAAGTAGTGAGCATCAAAAATTTTAAAAAAGAATAGGACCGTAAAATGAAGGCATAGCGGTTAGGATTTGTGTTGCGGTAGAATTTTTAGTTATGTACACCTTGTTAGTACCATTAGGCAAGAAAAGGGCCCTAGTAAAAAGTAGCCAAAAACTGGCACCAAAATAAATTTTTTTCGATGCCTCGCTACCTCGCTATCGAAAAATTTAATCATCTCATCGTTAGCAAAGTAGCAAGTAGTCGATAAATCAAAGACACAATGGCCTCCAAGTTTCTCAGTGACTGTAATTTGTCCAAGTGGCATGATGAGTAATAAATGCTATGTTCAAAAGTAGTTAATAAGGGTGATGGTGATTTGATTAGTTTTTATTCTTTCGGCATGGAGTTTTGTTAAAGTCATCGGAGCTTGCTACCTCGCTATCAAAAAATTTCAGCATCTCACCGTTAGCAAGGTAGAAAGGCACCATGAAGTGAACACATGGTGGGACCTCAAGCAATGTGAAAAGGTGATTAGGATTAAAGAAAGGTTTTGGTTGTTTCCACTAATGCAAAATTTCCTATGTCATGAGTGCTCTAGACCCATGCCCCATTCATAAAGCATATAAGGGATTCTGATCGTCAGATCAAGCTTGAATCAATGATCCTCACTATCTCACTATGGGTAGTTGCGAGTTGTTTACTCTATGCGGCATGGCTTGTATGGGACCCACTATTCTTAAGAGAACTTTGTGCAATTTCTTTACCTTTGATTTGATTTCAGATCGACGGTCGTCACTATTTTGTCATGAAGAGTTGCTCAAAGGATATGTATAGCGAGCTAGCAGCTTGTTGACATATGTCCTTAGTCACCAATGGGTCCAGATAGAAATTCCATCAAGGAAGGAGCTGTGTACATGGTCGGTTCTCATTAGATTAACTGGCCAACTTGTCAAGTGGACCGCCAAGTTGTCTTTTTCTGCATCCCTTGATCGTAGGATTTTAAAGATTGACAACGCAAATTTGAACGTAGAAGGTGGTGCCACTCTATATATTAATTAGACATGAAAGCTTCACGTGTGAGAAAAAATAGAGTATAATATAGAAGATTTTCTCATTTCCACCTTACGTGAACAAAGATTTTGAACCTTTTTTGAGCAAAAGCAATTACTGAGAAGATCCTGTTGAAGTTGGTAAGATTGTGAAATAGTTTGTTCAGGAAAAATTTGCAGAAATACAGAGAGAAATAGAGAAAAATTCAAGTAAGTATTTTTACTACAATCCCTATAAGTTTTTTTAGTTCTACAAAGCATAATCGAAGATGCCTCCAAAGAAGGGATTTTTAGGTTAGGAAAATTATTTAGATAGAAATGTACATGATGATTTGCTTGAGCTACTTCCTAAGTCTACTGTTGAGATAGTATAAGTTAAGAAGTTGACCTCATTAAACCCTAGGTTGAGGATAGTAGATGGATTATTTGATAAGGGTAATTGGGTCCAGGATGCTCATACCTCTCAAACTGGTTTAAACTTATTCAAGAAATTTTTGCAAAAAGGAAACTATTTGCCCCATATGCCAATATATGGAATTTTGACCTAAGAAAGCTAGTGCTCCCTAGTGTCTTTATGGATTAAAATTTGAATCATGTAGATAGAAAAAAAATTCCTTATCATGGGACTGGTAAGTATAACATTTAAACCAATTGACTCCAATTAATATTGACTCAAATATACAATCTACCATTTTATTAATTATTTTTTTGGTAAGTCTATTACTTTCTTTTTACTATTGATTGCTAAGAATTACTAATATTTTTACAGGCCAACATGGATAGAAAACAACACACAAATGGGGATCTTTGAGCTCACACACCTTCTTTAGTGAAGGTAAATCTTAATTATTATAACTATACAAATTATATAGAAACAAATGTCATATTATTATGTTCTTTTCTTTACAGCTTTGGAGTTATTTTGATGGAATTTTACTGATATTGATGTCACACCTTGATACTTATTGATAGGAAAAAGTGAAAATAATAGAAAATCAAATGCAATCTAAAACACGAGCATCATTTCTAGATGACATCACTCATAGTGTTGACCCTGTATTTATGGCCCATAAACTATTATGATCCTCATGGGTAGCCTTCACTAGCACTTTGAGGTTTTGGTGCAATGGTTCATACCATGTGGTATTAGAGCCTCCACCCACATTTGAGTCTTAGAGTGGGTGGCAATGTTGACATTGTAGTGTTCATCTGGAGCTCATATGGCCAAGGGAGGTCCCACCATATGGACGCACATCTAGCCTAGAGTCTAGACTATAGAGCGTGGTGGGATGTTATGATCCTAGTCGACGACCTTCACTAGCACCTTAGGGTTTTTGTGCAATGGTTCATGCCACAAACTCATACAAAAATGCAATGATGAAATTCTTAACATTATCCTTCAGAGAAACATAACCAAGGAGATAGAGGCCATGGAAGAATAATTGATACTTAGAGTTAATTCTTTGAAGGTAAGTAGTAATTAATCTTAAGTAATAATAAAAGTTCAATAGATGTTTATATTGTATAGTATCTTATGGATCACAATCTAAAATATTATGTGTTCTTCTATAGGATTTTGTGACATTGTTGAGTTTATTTAAGGCATATTTAGTTTTTACCGAGTGTCATTCCATACTTGGGTCCCTAATTTAAGTTATATTAGGTTGTGCTTGATGATGAAAGGTGAGAGTTTTATGACCACTGAGTTCAACTAAGAGCTTATTTACTATTAACAAATCTATTTGTAAGTTTTAGACTGTATCAGGTATAAGATTTATAGTTTGAAATGTATCTTGACATTCTATGATCAAAATTTACAATTGAATGTGGCTTTTATGTGATATATGATTCCATATTAGAATTACCCCATAACCCATAAGTCCCAGAATTGAAACTTGGCTCCGATACTTAACTGTTATTAGCAGAGGATTCCATAATTCTATTATGCTTTTTAAGGCTTTCTTTATCCTATTTTTCCAACATAACCCATATTGATTCCCGAGTTGTATTTCTACATGTGGTCCTAGTTAGTTGCTTACAATTACTTGATGTAGTTAAAGCAACTCCATTCTTAGCAATATTTTAGGCAATAGCTAACATAATTAAGTTAAAGGATATTTAATTACTTAGCAAATATATGTACCCTTTTATATCGCTAAGAGATATTTAAATGCTTATCACTTCCTTACTGCCCCTTGCAGCATTTGAAGGGGCATCTATTGTGTTCCATATGGTTACACCTAATTCTTCCATCAATAGTTTTGATCTTCATTATGGTGTGTAATGTCCCATATTAGAATAATTATTACTTGGTGATAATTATCTTGAAAAAGTCCACTTCAAGAGATTTCCTTCTATTGATTATTATATAATGATGAATGGTAACTTTTAAACATTCAAGTTTTATAAGTTAAATAATAATATTATACAAGGAGAAATGTATATGGGTCTAATTTTGTAGTCAGATATATGCCAACTTGGTATATATATTTAGTCCATATATTCAATATTACTAAAAGTTATAGTATTATTACACTTTATCTTTAATTAATAATTTCACATATTCATATGAGAAGAAGTAATGCAACAGTTGTACATATTATGAAACAATATGAGCAATACAGAAGATTGTGGCCCTGCTAGTGCAACATTGTTTGTTTTCATCAACATTATAGCACTTAACTTTTATTTTCAGATATTTCTAGCTAGTATCACATTTAATCTTTATTTAATCTTTATCCATTGTAAATATCTTTCTAACAATGTATTCTTCATCCCAGTATGAAGTGTGAACACCTCCTCCGGTCGTTGATCTAATATTGTTGAGTGCATTGTCAGCAACAAGGAGCTTGCAAACATCTTCGACTATGCCAAGTACAACTTGTAAAACCTTGTTTTTCTATATTTTGTAATGTGTTAATCATACATTGTTTTTTTTGTTGGATGGATTTTATACTCATGGACCTATTTTGTGCATAAATAGATATACCTTCAATTGATAGAACAATAGAGACCAGTACTATTGAAGTTGAACCATTTCCTAGAGTAATCTGTGTGACTAGTACTGGTTCATTTGTGGGGACATTGTTGTTGAATAAGAAAAATATATTTCTATTAAAATTATGAAAGATTTCAAGTGCTTTAAAACATTTATTATTTATTTTTTAGTTGTAGTTTACTTATACATAACTTGTTTTGGACTAACAATCTTATGATGTTTTCTTTTATCATCTTTTTGATATGACATTGAAGCTATTTGGACTCACCATACAAGAAAGGTACATAGTTTCATATAATTGCTAAATATTTTTCTTTTGTCCATTTATTGTACTATATTAAATTTATTGATCTAATAATTTTATTTTTATTTTAAAGGTGAAATGAACAGAGTCTTGAATTAAAAATTTAGCTCATTACATGTTTTGAGAACCTTTTTGGAAAAAATATTTTTGACACTATCTTACTTCTCAAAAGAGCATCCAAACATATAAAGACTATGAGGGACCAATATAGAAGGGGTCTAAAAGATAACCCAAAGTAAAACCATCATCTTATGATTCCACTGGTGGAGTGGAATGAAATAATAGAAGATGCAAAAGAGATAAGGTTACATGATAAAGGAAATGAACCAAAAAAGGGAAGAAAAAGACATATGTCATGATAGAATTAAGTAGAATGTAATCATGCACTAATTAGTGATTTTTGTAAATATATAAACTAACATGTTTAAAAATTTTCATAGACTACAAGACACATCAAAGGCTACAAAAGTGAGACTACAAAAGGTTGCCCAACACAAAATTGGCTCTAGTGGCTATATGAATCTTCGGTCTTGACTTGTAAGTAGCAGCAATGGAATTTCATATTTAAAAAATTATATAATATTGCATACATTTTTTTTTAATCAAATCATATATGCAAAACTGACAATATTAAGCGAAAAATAAATGGCACAGAATTCAATGTAGAGCCCATAGATGAAGATAAAAAAAATTGACCTAAAGGAAGGCTATAAAGTCATGGTTGCATGCCTATGCCAAGAATTTGAATGCCATACCCAAGAATCAGGTGCACCAAATGAGACATAGGTAAATTGGTCAAACAAAAAGTAAATCAAATTGAATAGTTGAGAAATTTCTTTTTTTGTGTTAGTTTCCAACATAAATTGACTGCATAACAATTCACATAACATTTCATTGCACCCTTCATATCATATCACAGAACCTATGCGTGATGAAGGCCCTGATATGCATCATAGTGGTGGAGGTATTAATTTTCTATTAGAAATTAATTATGCAATTATAAATACAAATTAACATCTTCAATTCTAATTTGACATGCAACCTTTTTTTGAATATTTTTGAGTATGTTGAACATCATGGTGAAGGACTGGAGCTTGTTCCAAGTGTTCATGATGTTGAGGTGGCGGTGGATTAAAATGCTATTGTACATGATGTGGCATTTTTAGGTAAGAAAAATGCATGTTATGTTCTACTGGTTTATTAAATACTTGTAACGGTTAAAAAATAAAAAGAGTATGCTAATTTAACCCATTTACTTGTTATTGCAATAGAGACCCCTTTAGTGCAGCAACCTCCTACTCCTCAAAACAAAAGGAGGCATCATAATTTGATATTTCATGTGCCACAAAATGAGGAGAATGAGGAAGATATTGATGCTCCTGGATAAAAGCACAAAACTGTGTCACCTTTTATAAAGAAACGTGATATCAGAATGTGACAGTTCAACATTAATGACAAAAAAAATGGTGTTTGTGTTTAAAATATGAAGATGATGTAGACTGATGAAATGTGTAGAATTGTATGAATTTTATGCCTATAATTTTTATAAATTTTTTGACTAAGAATTTATTCATTTTATTTTATTTTGGAGTCCCTTTTTTAACTATAAAAAATATAGGATGTAGTTTCTGTCAAACAAGTATGTGCAAATCATCTTTTTTTTTGTTTCGATTTGAAAATATTTTATAGATGAAATGTATAGCTAGTGAACAAAAAAAGAAATAATTATTTTTGATGTATATTTTCTTTATTATAAATACTGAAGTTCGATCTTGTCAGAATCCAACAGTTTTTTCCTCTCGTCAAAACTTTCCTATCAAATCTATACCTTCTTGAAAAAAATTTACATACTCGTGAAGAGAATTCTCTCCTCTAGTGATAAATATAATTTTTTTTTTTTGATATGATTTACTTTTTTTTTCCTTTTTTGAGGGAGCATCTTTTGATATGTTGAAATATCAACTTATAATATTTTGAGATTATAATATATTATAACTAATCAAAACACTAAAAAATTTATATAATGATGATATTGAATTTGAGATCTGTAAAAGGGTATTTTTAGTTTTTGAAAAAAATTGAGTTTTGATATAGAAATGAGATTTGACCAAAACAAGTTTTTGTATCACAAATGGTGACACAGATATGTGCTTTTACCCTCCTATCAACCTTTACCTTAAGAAAGCTAAGAAAAACAAAAAGAAGAATTTTTTTTTTTAAAGAATGCTCTTTGATAAACCTTTTTTGATAAACTTTGTTGGATAATGAAAGCATGTTGTTTTAAGTAATTATCTATGAATGTTGTGTATTAATATTTTTTTTTTTATCATGTTAATGAATATTGTTATGTGTTAATGAAATCTTGAATAGTATTGTATATTAATGAATTTTATATCATATTAATGAATGCTATGTGATTGTAGTGATTGCATGTTGTAATTCATAAATGGATGAATGAAGTATGTAATTAGATGATAATGGGTAATTTAGATTGATGTTAGGGGGAGGGGGGGTGAGGTTAGATGAGCTTCCACCTTCATGTGGTTGGCCTTGTTAAGTAGAGAATTTTAAAGTATTCTCAAAACCAAGTGAAGCTCAAACTAACATACCTTCATTAATTAATCAATTTCATTCAACAATGTTACCACTTGCCTCATTTTGGGTCTTGCATCTGAATATAGGGCTGATATTGAAACAAAAATTTTACATGCAAGATGTGGTTGTTGGCAGTAATCAAATGACAATAATGATTAGTACATCGGTATGAATTTTACTTTGTTCAATTGTCTCGATTAGGGTTTTATTTTATTTATAGTTGGTGCAAATACAAGATCCACATGAAAAAAGTACAAATATAGTACTTTTCAACCATGACATTAAATCTTGATGAGAAAATTAGTATGAATTTTACTCTTTTTTTTCTTCTTAATTTTATTTATAGTTGGTGCAAATACAAGATCCACATTGAATAAGTACAAATATAGTAGTTTTATTCTTTCTTTGTAATAGTTTTGATTGTTTTAGCTAAAGAATATTACTCAATCCTTTTTATATCCCTCAAGTAAGCATCCATATCTCCCTATCAAAAAAAAACTATTAGAAGAAAATAACCATTGAGAAAAGTAGGATTGTATTGAAAAATATGTTCCATGATTTCCAATACTTAGAATGTAGGACTATAAATAGTAATAGAATAAATGAAGTTCATCTAGACTCAAATTCAACTTGGGAGTTCCCCCAATAGGTGCTAGATTCTTCTAATATCTCTAGGAACATAAATGATGTTGAGCATCTTTACAAAATCCAACACAATACTTGTCCTAATTAGGTAAGGACTTAACAATTTGGACTCTCCTATCCATTTAACCCTCAAGATCTTCTAATGGTCACAAATTCTCAACAAAAAAATTATTTTTTCACTATGATGTAGGATTGAATTTATTTGTATTCACTATGTAACATAGTCCTTCCATTGTGTGACTTTGACACAACCTTATGAAGTCCACCATGCTAGAAATATGTACCATATGAGGATACACCTACAACACAATTATACTTAGCATCAAAAACCAAAATAATACCTTCATACTAGTATAGGTTGTTCCCATAGGCATGCTTGGGATAGTTTTCACATGACTCTTCATTCTTATGTTGTCCTCATCTTTAGATTCCTCAAGCCTAGATATCCCTACCCTTGTGAGTGACTTTTCATAATTGTAACATATTTTTTGACATTTCACCATTCCCTTGGTGTCCACCTTGTTATTCTTAGCCTTGATTTTCCTTATAAATTTTTTTTCCCAATCTTCAAGGGACATAAAATGATACCAACTACTATCATTCTTTCTTTTTTGAGCTTTGCTTCCTCTTTGTCTTCATCAACAACTTTATTATTTACCATTTACCTCTATCATGAGATTCACTCTTCCCCTTGCAACCTATCAGTTGCCTCCTTCTCTCTTTTCCTTTAGATTGGTGCAAGAGCACCAAGGTCATAGGGAAAAATCATGGAGACAACTAGGATCATTGATGGATCCTTGGGAGGAGTGAAATCCAAATGGCCTTTAAAGGTCATTACAACATGTAATGTGGTTTTGATCATATGTGGATCACATTGTATCCCAATATTAATTGTAAGCCTTAAAAGCATCAATAAGCCTGAAAGGTCTAGGGGTCACTAGGAATAGATTATGGGTTGATCCTAGGATAGGGGTTTTCTATGATGACCTATAAGGGTCTATAATGATGAAATGTGGCTAGTCAAGTCTTTAAATGATGTTAAAAACACTAAGGATGCAATACTTTGTAAATTGCCTATATATTGGCAATATATGCCAAGTAGGGCTTAATTGAAGTTGGTAGGGGTTAGTAGTAAATTTTTATAAGTTGGTTTTGGTTTTAAAGGTTTTCCTTAAACATTTTAGAAATATTTAAAGGGTCTTGGATGTTGATTTGTTGAGTTGACAATTTTTTTTGTCAACTTGACAACAATTACTTGTTTTATGTTAGCAACAGTCAGTTAAGACTGTTTAGCGGATAGTTGAAAGTTTGTTAGAGTTAGTTGAATGGTTACTCTTGGTTATTTGGATAGTTAATGGGTCTTGGAATTGTTGGAATATGAAGCAAGAAAGGTTACTGAGAGGGGGGTGAATAAGAAACCAATAAAACTTCAACTTATTTCATGAATTAACCCTTCATAAAATATTATAATCTAATTGCATGCATGAAATAATGAAAGCAGTAAAACATTCATAAAACTTTGACACAAGATATGGTGACCTAGAAACCTTCCAAATAGAAAGTGAAACTGGGGTGGGCATGATACCCACAAGCTTTAGTATTGCAATATAAAGTTGGTCAATTAAGGTTTACAGTTGATCACTCCTGATGATTTTCCATCTTAGGAGCAATAAGGACTGCTAGGTCCACCTTGTTAAAGGATTTACAAAACATAAAATGAAGTATGCACTCAATAAAGAGATTTGTCAAAGACTGTTAAGTCTACCTTGTTAAAGGATTTAGCTGATACGCTTGTTAGGATGAACCAATGGTTGATCTCTGATCTATAACTTTGATTTGTTGGTTGAGATTCCTTTGAAATGTGAAGATCACCTTGTTGTGATAGATAAATCTTTTTTTATCCCTTATACTACTTGTAACTTCTTAATTCACACTTCTTCTCTTTATATTTGCTTCATAATTACTTCTTTGGATATGATACAATTCATTACTTATATATCAATCCAAATCATAAATCATCAAAGTTGGCTACAACATAGATTTCCATCATGATCACAAACTCATCCCAATTGGTGGCACTCAAGTTCTAAAGATAAAATTGATGATGTTCTAATACTCGGCAACCATTGTCAACACTTGGAATTGTCATGCACTCAATAGGCATAGAAGCTCAGTTCATACTAATCATTTCTTAGTATCTTGAACTCAATCAACACTTGTGACTCAGTGAACATTATGAAACTTGACATATAAACTGAATCACTTGATTGAATTTGCATGGCTTGGTCAACACTAACATTGTGAGCTCAATATAAGTTGAATCACTTGGTTAACATTCCTTGTCTTGTTCAACACTAGATTCACATCACTAGTACTGTGAGCTTGGTAAATACTAGAGAACATGGTTGACACTGTGCAACTCGGTTAATACTATAAAGCTTGGTTAGCACTATCACTAATCAACTCAATAGATACTACTCGATGTGAATTGAATGTAGATTCTAAAACTTGGTAGAAATTTTAGAACTTGGTAGAAACTATATAACTCAATAGAAAGTATGTATAGACTACTTGGCTCAATAGTAGCTTAACCAATTGACTAAGTGTGAGTCACTAATAAAAAAACTTGACCTTAATATCAACAAGAAGGGGATCCATGAAAGAGATTAAATTAGAGATGAAAGGATATGATGTTGTAACATCTTTCAATCAATAAAAAAAACTCTAAAAATCTAGAACTCACTATGCTATGGGTATAGTTGGAATAATGGAGAAGTCTTTTTGTGATATAGTATGCGATCTTGGCTTGGTATTTATAATATAACATTTTCCTAGCATTGGTTTCACTTGGTTATGCAAAAATTTCATAGCTTTTTTGTTTGAAGACAGGGCAATGCATCTTTACCAGTGACTATGACTAGTTGATGGTATAGTCAACATTTTTTATTGTTGAGGGCACAATCACTATGACTGTGATTGGTTGAGGGTACCAGTATTGGTTGGAAGATACCTAATGAAGGGATGGGTATGTGGTAGTTTAAATGAACTATATGGTTCATTTTAAGGTGTTTGAACTATTTTTGTGGTTGAGAGTTCAAGGAAAGGTTGATTTCTACAAGAACCCTTGGTTTGTAGCCCAAATAGTGAGGATTTACTAAATGACATTGTAGATGGCTGAGTATGGGAAAACTAAGTTGAAAAATTATTGTCTTTCATCCTTTTTCAAGGCTATTTTGGGTTGTGGATTCCTGGAGATTAGAGGATTATAGAGTTAATTCTTTGGGCAAGGGCTAATTAGGCATAGTTGAAGGGTTAGGGAGTGAAGGAAATGTTCACTAGTTAGGTCATGAAAGTTTAAGAATTATATCAACTTAGTAACTTTAAAAAGATTATTCAAAAGTGTAAAAACCTTGATAGGTTGTTTGGCAATTTGGGAGAGAATTGATGATTTTAGTGTTAGAAGGGCTACTAGCCAAGCCTAGAAAGGCTATAGAAGAGAAAGGGTTGAAGATTAGTGGATAGGAGTGAATGAGAAGTTGTAACATGGAAAATTTATAATGTTGAGATGATCTAAGGTGTTAGGATCAAGGTGTGAAGCCCGGTTGGAGTTTTGGTATGGTGGAGGCACTAGGTTTACTAGGTGGCCTAGGAGGGTATTGGTGCTTGGAGAGATGGGAACAAAGAAAAGTGTCAATAAAGTCATGAGCATGGTTGTGGGAGTGACTTACAAAGTCAAAGAACTCCATTTGATCTCTGAGTAGGATTGATTCCTTGAATTGTTTCCAAGTTTCTTATTGAATCCTTGAATTGAATTAGTTTACTTAAGGTGACAATGGAGGGCTCTACATCACAGATGGACCACATACCTTTAAATCAGCATTCTTGATGGCTTCTTACTCCAAAGCACCATCACTCCTCAAACAATTTTTTACTTTCATAGTGTCTTCATGTTCCTTACACTTGAGGAACTCTCTTCTTCTCATCAACCATATTATTGACATTCCCCATGTCATCTTATCATTTGGTAGTGAACTCATAATAATTTATTTCCCATTCTTGTTAATGACATAAGTATTTTGGCTGCCATCATACAAGGCCTTAATATCAACTTTCCATACTCTACCCAAGATTACATGACATTCACTCAGGGGCATAACATCACATAGAAAAATATCGCAATATGAACCAATACTGAAAGAAATGTATGCTTATTCTTTGACATCAATCCACTGATCATTATTCATTCTATACACTCTATAAGGTGTACTATGAGTTATCTTTTTTATATTCAACTTGCCAATCATTTCATCTGAAACAATATTAGTACCACTAGAAATAACAAGCTTGTATACCTTACTACTACATTTTCATTATGTCATGAATATGAATGACCTTTGAATGCACCTTGCATCCATATTTTCTTACGTGATGACCATTGTACCTACTATCAAATCTCCTTTCTATCAGCAACCTCTGAAGTCAACTTTAATTCAATCTATACATATACATATGTAGAAAATAATTTTATATAACTAGCTAAATTTTGTATTTGAATAATGCAAGGAGCCATGACAAGATTTGTTGGATTCACAAACAATAATCTTGCAAGCCTTATAAAGAAAGTTGCAATGCTTAGTCCCATTACTTATCTAGATCATGTTACTTCTCCCCTATCAAGGAAAACAACAAAAATCAACCTTGATTAGGTACTTTTTTGTAATTTTTTGTTAACTACATCTTTGTACTTTAATTCATATGTATACCAACTTTCTTTAATGCTCACCATTTTCGTTGACAAGTATACTTGGCTCTAGGCATCTACAAATACAATACATCAATGTAAGTTGTAGAATCATCTATTGAATATCAATACAAATTTATGAATACAATACAATACAAATTTATGAATATCAATATTGCATTTTAAATTCTCTCTTTTATGCTGATTTAATCATTCTTTAAATCAAATTAGGGATTTTCTATTTATTTTAGGGGAAGTAGTAGCTATGGATTAAAAGCTATGGATCTGTAGTTTTTTCTAGGAGTTCAAAATATGTTGATCTTCAATTATTGGTGAGCATATAATAATTTTTGATATATATTTCTAAATATTGAATATATGAATTAACAATATCCATTTGAAGTACACATTCACTAGGAAGGTGTTGTAGAGATAGTATTGAATTTGTACATCACATGGATGGATGACTATGGTGTACGTCAAGAAATATTCTTCCAAGATTTTGTGTTTCTAATTATATTTGTAGTTCTCATAGACATAATTCTTTTGAATATATATTGTCTTCCTTGACCTTATAGCTTCATCTATTCCTTATTAAAGTCTTAGGAATTCAAGAAAATTATTGACACTATCATGCAGGATATGGCCTCCTATATTAGTCTTTCCTATACTCATTATTACTATTTGTGGTTCTCATAGAGTAGTTATGATTATAGTTGTTGCATACTTGATCAAACTTGGTACTTTATGCTACTTTTCCACCTTAGTAATAATGATAAGAATTCTATAAAATGTGCTTCTAGCTTGCCAAACAACTAGAATATCATGGGTAGGGTTTGGTTTTTTCACAATTCAAATTATTGAAGATTCAACTCATTTATTATGATAAATTATTCTTAAGAAAGCTTCACCTTCCTCAATAGAAAAAATACCAAAATTCCCTAATTCTATTTTAATATGATTCAACTCTACAAATAATGGCACAATCCATGACTATATGTAATTGAAGTCACCAGCATTATTGTCTTTAGCAATGAAAGGAAAATTTGATAGAATTCTTTTGCTTTTCCTTCTTGACCTTTCTAATTCTAACTCAAGCATTTTTTTCCCTTTCCCTCACCTCAAATAGTCCATGCATTTTTCAACAATAGAGATTTTTGTTAGTTGATCTAGCACACAGGACTCTAAAACTATAAACCAGGCACTAGTTCTACACCAGTCTAATCCTCTATGTTGTCAACAATAAAAAAAAGTAATAGAAACATGAACAAGTACAATCTTAAACTAATAAACATTTCTACATCCACCAAAATCAAAGATCACACTCAAACTATTCAGTGTTGTTTGGACTGTACCCATGGGTAGTGGCTTCTAAATTTGCAGAGAATTAAACATTTATTGTTCAAAATTGTTTCAAATTCATGCCATTACATATCAATATTTATCTCCCTTGTCCACTCACATGGATTTCTGTGAAATAGACCCTAACTCTTGTAAAGATTGACTAACTACTTCTAATATGTCTCTGTGCTAGCCTAAATTGATTGTTACCAACTAAAATATGTAATTTATTGTCAAGTTGACAACAAAAGTTGTCAACTCGACAACACACCATTCCAAGCCATCTAAAAAAACTTCTAAAAGGTTTAAGGACAACATTTAAAACCAAACTAACTAATAAACTGTTACTACTAACCTCTACTAACTCTAATTAAGCATTTTTAGGCTCATATGGCCAATATAGGCATTCTACAACTTATTCCACTCTTAGTGCTTTTAACACAACTTAGACGCTTTAATAGACTTATTACATCATTTAAAATCATTACTGATCATTTTCCAATCCCCTAACCTAGGAGCATACCATAATCCCTTCCTAATGACCCCTAGGTACCTTAGCATTGACATTAGGCTTACGTTTAGGATTGTGATTACAATAAAATCAATTTATGATCAAAATATTAATAATGACCATAGTTTTAATGACCTTAGAAGGCCACTTGTCTTCAATTCCACCTAAGGATCCATTAGTGATCCCAGTGCTCTTCATAACTCCTTCTTATGACCTTGGTGCTCGTACACCAATTCTCCATTTTTTAGGATTTAATACTTTGTTATACCCTTATAAACAACTAAAACTTTATAAGATTTCTAGTAGAAAGTTTTCTTACAATTCAATATTTTTATGCTATATCTAATACTCAGTTGATTTAAGCATTATACACTAATGACTAACTAACTTCTAGAAAAAAGTGTTAAATGTTTATAGTTATTTTCTTTGCTTATAATTTTTGAAATACTTCTAGTAATATAATAGTATCATGATGCAGGTAGAAATCCAACCAAAATTATTTTGGGTAGGTAAAATAAATTAATGCCTTGTGTTCATGTATCCATTAATTTCATCATTATATAGGCAATTGATTATTTTTAATTATTTCTTCTAATTTTCCTTTTTCCCTCTCACTTCTAATTTTGGATTTTCTCCTGTGTTATATATTTCATAATATTTTTTTCAGAAAGAGAAAGGAAACATGATGCAACCCATTAATCCAAATAATAATATTCTTGGTAAGTATTTTTTTCTTTGCAAAAGGTGTGTAGAGTTCAATTTTTTTAGTTGTATGATTTTGTACTTATTACATTGTTGTGGTGATTATCTTTATAGATTTTTCTGAAGAAAATGCACTAATACATTTGGCATCGATTTGTGATGGCTATGTGTCACAATTATGACAAAAATGTGTCGCCACTATGATAGTAATAGATGTCGTTGTTTTTTAGTCACAAATTACGACATCTATCCTCTATCGTCGCAATTACGATGCATATCTGTCGCTATGCCGCCACTTTATTGTGACATCAATGTCGTCACAATTCTGGTGGCTGACATCGCAATTGGGACAAAAACCTTGGAAATTGTGATAGTTTTAAACCACTTTATTGTGGCATCAACACCGTTACAAATCTTGTGGCAGACGTCGCAATTCCAACATCCACCACAAGAATTGTGATGACAGTTGTCGTCTCAGCTACAACAATGCCGTCACAATTCTTGTGGTGGATGTCAAAATTGTGACATCTGCCACAAGATTTTTGATGGTGGTTGCCATCATAGCTACAAAAATGCCATCGCAATTCGAGTTCTGGGCGTCGCAATTGCAACAAAAATAAAGCAAAACATCAAAAAAGTCCTCTTTTATATTCAGTTGTCAATACCTACCCATACTGACCACCCCTGTCAATCAGTTTTCAATATAGTTATTCTTCCGCATAGGCAAGGATTGCTAGGTTAGATTGAATTGAGAAAGAAGGCACTAAAAGCACATTACAAGAAGAGTTGGAGTTCAAGATTGATAACATAAGACAAAAAGTGGAGTTATTTGTACGAGGAGAAATTGACCCGAGATAAGTGTACGAGGATACAATCTCAATTTTTTGATCGAGGAAGTTGAAGTGAAGATGCAAGGTCTTCAAACAAATGAAGATCATAACCTAAGTCTTGCTTAGGTTCACCACCAACTGGAATTGGTCGCAAAATGAGGCCAGTTCATCAATAGGCCTCTGGAATCCCTCCCAAGAAGAGGCCAGAAGGACCACATCATCTACAAATAGGAGAATGGAGATCAAAACCCAATGCAAGTAGAAGCCATCCTTGGGGAGCAAAGCCTCATGGAGGGAGACCTCGAGCTCATCAATATAGATGCCCAATAATGTAGGGGAGAGAGAGCAGTCCTACTTCACCCTGATGGTGTTGTGAATCAGATCTAAAAATCCCTCCAGAGTCCTAAATCTACCAAACATTGTCTCGTAGAGTCTCATAATCGCTATCACTAGTATATCTGGAGTACCAATGTCTTTGAGTCTCTGAAAGAGAGCCCCCTGAGGCTTTGAGTCAAAGCCCTTGCAAAAGTCTACAAAATAATAGTAGACTTTTGCAGTATAGTGTCGAACCTCCTCAATAGCTCCCAAGGTTGAAATGTGATCCATAGTCTAATAATCTACATGGAATCTTGTATGTCCTCTAGTATGGCACTATCACTCGTCAAGTTGTCAAGTAAGAATAATGTTCAAAACTATGGCATAAAGCTTGGCAAAGGTATGCTCGATCATGATGGTCCTATAGCTGTCAGGGTCCGATGTTAGCCCAGATTTTTGAATCGAGTAAATCATGTGCCTCGACCAAGAAGCATGGAAACTAGCACACACCACCCAATTGAAGAGCACCAGGAGGATGGGGCACATAATCAGAATACCAATCTTTAAAAACTTTTACTGAAAACTATCCTTGTCAGTAGCTCTGCTACATCTCATAAATCTAATGGCCTCACAAACTATAGATGGAGTGAAAAGATGGCAATGGGTGGGGGAGGTAAGATGAGTGGGTTGTTGACTAGGGATATCATAGAGAGTAGAGGCATGGGAAACTAGGGAGTGCCAATAAAGGGTGGAAGGTAGGGGAGGATGGTGAAAGAACAAAGTGTGCCAGAAGGATTTTGGGTTGTGGGCAAGCATGTCACAGATGGATCTGCACTGTTAAGCCACAAATAATCACTTCCTGTGATGAATAAGGCGATGATATCAAGAGCCCATCTAAGTGCACAAGGGGGAATGGATAGAAAAAGATGCATGCAAGGAGCGATGGAAAGACTTACACCTAGCTTCGAACCAAAGATTAATAGGACATAATTTTTGACTAGCATAGCTAAGGGGGGAGGAGGTGCGGTGGGGTATGGAGATGAGGGCAGACTCCCAGATACCATCAGCAACTAGATCAAATAAGAATGAGGTCTAGGAGGGATTAGTAAAGCAATTTGGGGGGATTAGTAGAAACAAAATTATACCACTTGTAAAGTTTAAACAAACCAACATATTAAGAAAATTAATTCTAAGTAGGACATGCTCTATTAAGATGCATCTAGTTTAGAAGCTTATTGATAGTGTAGGAATATGTACTATGTTTACCTTCTCCCTATAGGTTGAGAACTCCTTATAGAGGTCTAAGTAGTCTTTCTAGTTCTTGGGACATGTTGGATTGTAGCTATGACACTCATATTAACATCCTTAAATGGAGATAATTTTTCCTCAAAACAATCACTTGTTTCGAACACATCCATACACGAATCATCTATTGTTCTTGGTAAGGTTCTTCTTACTTGAGTTTCTTGCTTCACTTTCACCTCAGGTTAATCCTCTTTATTCCTAGATGTGCTTCATTTTCTCCATCAACAATTGGATGTCACTAAAGCTTTTGATTTTCTCCATATTACTTGAGTTTCTTGCTTGAGCCTTTGATATCACTAATATATCCTAACTCAATCTCCACAAAGAAAACAATAACTTGCAAAGAAAAATTGAACAAAATATAAATGGGAAAATTGATTCTCTTTTGGACAAAGGTATGCTGCTATAATAGGAGTACAAGGCTACAAAGGACATAGAGTATAGTTCATCAAAATAGTGGACTTTGAAACTCTAAAGCAATAAAGAATAGCTCATCACTTTTACAACTCTAAAAAAATGAAGAATAACTGATCATTATGGTAATAAGGCATCAACATTACAACTCATAATAGAGAGAGTACAATTATGACAGTTAGTGACAATATGCAAAAGATGTAGTGACCATGGAACCATCAACAAATAGTGGCATTGAACATCAAACTAAAATACATAAATAGTCATGTGCTATAAAAAAAAAAAAAATCTAACCATCAAAACTAACAACATAGCAGAGATAATGTCTGAAAATAATGGTCATGGCAAGCAAGTAAGCATGTTGTTTTACAAAGGCAAAGGGGTATGAGTATGTTGTGATAAACCCAAACTAATGTTACTTGAGTCACAATGATCAATCTAAATATAAGTTTGAGAAATATGTTAAGGAAATACTATAGCAATAAGCTTATGAAATACAATGAAGTCATTGATGCATTAGTGATGATAGCACTAGGGCAGCATGCTATTGTAGTGGTAACATGCAGCTATAGGAGTTAATGCACTCATTGAGCAGTGCCAAATCAAAAGAAGTCATCAAAAATAAAAGAAACATTAATTTAATGAATATTATTGATATCTCATGAAAGGAAATTGTGTTGTACAAAGAGAGATGACAATACAATGGAGGTGTTAGCACCGATTAATAATACCATTGGCAATTGCAAGAGATTATTGTTTGATGAACTATGTAAGTGCACTGCCTTGAATGACGATCAACCATGTTTATAGTTAATATTGATGGTGATCAACAAAGTCATATATTATGAAAATGTCACCAAATATGCCATTAAAATAGAGATGGCATAAAACCCCAGGATTTACTCACTAAAGTATTGTCTAAGAATAAATGAGCATTTACAAAAATGATTAACTCATTAATGTATCATGCTAAAAAACAATGAGCCTTTATAGTACAAAAATACACAAATAGAAATCCCAAAGAATTTGTTGTAGATTTCTTCAAAATGGAGATGCATGATAGTTTACTAAGTAATAGCATACAAATCAATTATGTCTTGGGGTAGGTAACGTCTTCTAGAAGACAATCAATGATAAGAATCAAGTAAGGTGTTGTTATTAAAAAGTGTAGGGATAGAAGGTGTTGATCAAACATTCTGAGATTAAAATGAACTTGCCTTGTGTTCATGACTAATGGCTAACATCTCCCCTCAATCTAGCTTGTGTTGTCTAAGGCCTTGGGAAACTTGAAACAAAACAATTTTTATGTCCTTCACTGAAGCTTCATTTTGAAATTGGTGAACCTACATAGACAAATCTTAAAAAATTTTATAAGGTATCATGATGCCATCTCCTTATTACCAATAAGTTGTTTGAGTATATTTTCCACCTATGAACTACTATTGTATGTGAGAATCTTTCCTCATCTTTCGTAAATTTTCTGATCTTATAATATAAAGGGAGTGGTCCCCAAGAATAAGAAACTAGTGATTAAAGAAAACACATTGTTATAAGTCTCAAATAAGTGAGTTAAAATCCAATTCACAATTATAAAAGTTTATACTTGAGATGAAAGAACATGTCTATAAAACTATCATTTAGTCATAAATTTATTAGAGATTCATAATATAGAATACCCAAAATGGATTCACTCAAGATGCATTCTTCATAAAGTTAATAAGATCAAAAGAGAAAATATTATCGCTTAATAATATGATATTTCCATTGACATTCAGCGTCTTCAAATTTCAAACTCAACATTTATCATTTGTAGTGTCAGTTTATTTTCAACATGAATAAGACATTGAGACTAATATAAACTGAACTCAAGCAAGAATCAAGTCCAAAGGGATTGTGATGACTTGGAACAAAATACTCTTCATTGTATTCCAGAAAATAGTGTTCTAAAACAATTTAGGGTGCACCTCTGAGAGCAGGACCTAGATTCATATCTCTATTACTGAATTGAGGAGACCAATTAACAGTATTTTAAAACTTGATTAGCTATAAAAAGTTCTTGTTTGCTGGAGACACTTGAAAGATTTTCACCATTCTCCTCGTAACCTCCAATTGTGTAAACAAGACCATCCAACACTACATAAGAAAATTCATAATGTGCCACATTCATTTATGTTAGTTTGCTCCATCCAGCACATAGTCCAATACCAAGGGCTTATCAATCTGGCATTTCCTTATGCCAGAATGGAGTTAAAGCCTAAAGATATCTGAAATCCAATCATCTCACAACCTTAAAAATATCTCATCTAATCAAATTAAATGCCATAAAACATAACTATTTATCTAATTTTAGTTCCATTCAATTCACCATAATCAAACCTTTAATTAGATTTTGGTACTCCCGTGTAACCTCTCTAATCACTTACAAATGGGCTATTCTAGATGTTGGTATTAGAAATAGCATAGATAGACTAATCGAATGCCCAAATATTACCAATTAACACTGCTCAAATAAGAATGAGATTCAATTAAGTCTTACCTCGATCATGTCCATGATATTAATGACCAAAGCAAATGGGTTTAACAAGAATCCATTCACCATCATTACACATCTGTAGCCCTACTATTTCATCATCCTACAACAAAACAATCAAAGCATATCCATCTAAATGAGGGCTTATGCCTAAACCCAGATCAGGTCTTGGGCAGGGTGGGTAGTAATTCAATCTCATTCTCTGTCTCATTTTTCCTCACACGTTAAGAAAATAGTTTGGTGGTAGCCCAAGATATTTAGATAAGAGGCAAATAATTTCATTGCGAAGTCTTTGAATTCGAAGAGCATATTGATCCACAGTTAATCTGCAAAAAATAGGCAGCATGATATGAAAAAAAAATGAAAATGATGAAAATCAAATGGACAAGAATAGAGTTAATACACCAAGAAATTATTTTGAAATGGACTGCAAAAATAAATTTTACATAATATTTTTATCAATATGAATTAACAAAGATTTGGGTACCTAAAATTTGCTAGCTTTGTTGGCCAGAAGTCCATTTTTCTATCCTGTGGGGGCAGACTAGTCAAGGACATCATAACTGCCTAGTCTAGTACTTGTTCATCAGAGATTACAAAAGCTTGGCCATAGCCTTCAAGCTCGTGTATTTTGTATATGAGTTTTTCTTGCAGGGGCAGTTGAATGAAATCCCTTACAATTCTCTTCATTCTATCTATCGAGAAAAGAGGAATTCCATGATTCATAGCCTGTAATAGAGATATACATATCATATTAGTGAAGCAAGCAAGTTAGAAGATTAAAAACAATATGGAACCTAACCCCTATTCTACAACATAATTTATAGTCAATGTTGAAGGTACCCACTTGAAAAAATCCCCATCCTAACATGCAATGCCAAGCTTTTCTAATTCCTTTTGCTTGTAGAGATTTGATTCTCCCAAAAACATGCCCATATCAATAATGGGAATGTCCAATTGATGAGTAGGAACGGCATTTGGGTGCTCTTTCTCTGATCTAATATACCTTTAGGGGAGACTGTGAAGGTTCTGAGATGCCTAATTCCTGAACAATAGGAATTGTACCATCAGAGAGATCAAATAGTATAGCTGAATTAAACATGATAGTTTTTCAATCTAAACAAACCACCTTACGAGTTTTAACCCCTCACTCTTAGAATTTTGAAGTTCCATCAGATGGATTAAATACCAAGGTAAAATATTTTGTTTATTATTATATGTATTATATTATATATTTATTATATTTTTTTATGAATATTTATTTAGATTGGTTAATTTTTAGTAAAAATGAAAATAGGTGGAATTTGAATCTTGATGGCTAGTACAATAATGATACAACTTAATCATCACATTATACTCAAAATTTAATAGTTAAATTTATCTTTTATTTTTTAAATTAAGCTAAGACAGTCAATCATTTTTACTTGTGTGTGTATATCTATATGCATATTTATGTATATTTATATATGTAGATGCACATATTAATTGGAAATGCATAATTGAATGTCATGAATAATTTAATTATCTAGATGCACCAAACTAGATGTCCTAGATGTGATAATTTCCTTGACCTCTATAAAATTTTAAAGTTTTTTGAGGATTGGTGTCATGACAATTGATTTGGCATAGTACAGCTATAGCTTATAACACTATAATATCAAATTTCTTGCCAAGAATAAATGTTAAGAGCATTTAACAGTAGAAGCTTCATTATGAACCATAGCTAATGCTCCCATGATATGATTGATGTGAACTTCAAAAATCCTCATGGGCTATAATTTATAGCCTCATGACTAGAGATCATAGTTTTAACTAAAGAAAGTTGCACATGAGAAAACATTTCATGCAACAACTTCTACATAGTGAAGGTGTTTCAATATTGCACCACAATCTGAAACCCATCATACAGTGTGAAAAAGTAGTAGCTCATCAAGTCACTCAATTATGATGAAACATCTACTATCTGTAAAAAGTTAAAAACAAACCAACATCCCAGGTATCACTACCCAGTTGCAAGCCAGTTACAACATTTTGCCAACCCTTCTCCATTAAGAACAATGACCATACATGATCCCACATTAATATCCATAATATTGGACATCAAATGAAGGTGAAATTCTTTTGCTACCAATGGATTGTTTGAATGTATAATATCCATAATATTGGACATCAAATGAAGGTGCAATTCTTTTGCTGCCAATGGATTGTTAGAATGTATACCTCCATATTATCCCAATGCTAAGCATGACACATCATTATGTACTAAAGATGTCATATCATGAGAATAAGAAGATAATTTACTGTTGTCATATTTGGAATGGTTTTATTTATCCCCATGTCTCTCAAGGGAATTTTCATCATAAAGTGAGCTTGCATACACTTAGTTGCCACAACTTTTGGGTTGTCATTTTTGGTAGCCTTCAACACAATTTGTTTACCTTCATTAGAAAACTCAAGCTCCTTGTTGAAATCCTGAATGTTTCCTCCAAAGGACTTGAACCATGGTACTTCCAATACTACTTTGATTCCACCAATGCCAATCACATAGTCCCAAGATAGTGCTAAGATCCAAGGATGCAATAAAAAAGCTACAAGTTTAGAACTTCATGACATTTCAAAGCATGAAGCCTTAGATGCATAGCACAACAGTCTAAACATAGGACAAAATAGAGAAATATTTAGTATCTTATTGAGCTTCACTTTGTTTCGAGAATAGTTTAATATTCTTTACTAAACAAGGCCAATCGCATGAAGGTGGAAGCTCATTTGGCCCCACCCCCCTCCCCCTAACATCACTCTACATTCCCCGTTAACATATAACATTCATTCATTCTTTCAACCATAATAAAATGTAACATTCAATCAATATCACATGATAACATTCATTAACACATAAATTCATTAACATGCAACAGTCATCAATATTCTACATTAACACATAATTCATGAACATTCATTAGCACATAATTAGATTCATTGAGACATAAAATTCAGTCATTAACAATTAAGGTATGTAGATGACAATCATTTCTTTTTTTTCTTTCTATTTATTTTTTCTATGTAAGCTCTAAGAGGAGCATCAATGTAATCATCAATTCCCCCCTCATTAGTTGTTTTGTTTTCTATTCTTGATGATCTCAAATTCCTATGTTCTTGCAAAGGGGGGGTCCTCTGCAATAACAAATAAAAGAGTTAGATTAAAAATAATTTATTATAATTGTTACAAGTATTTATTTATTTTGAATAACATAACGGTGGCACTCTTTACCTGATCTGACCACATCATTTTGTCTGGACTCAATGTCAACACGCTCATGAACATCGACCCCTCGATCCTCTACAATTTCTATACAAAATGCTACGTTAATCCAAAAACCAATTGAAATTACATATAAAAAATTTAATAGAAAATGTATACCTCCACCATTGGGATGCACATCATGCGAACCTTTAGCATCCATAGATTATTTAGAAGGATTGTCAGATTGCATTCCAACATCCTACGCATTGTTATCATTGCTTGCTTAAAACAGATATACTGACTTTATATTGGAACTTAACATCAAATAGACTAATTGGTAAAGTATTCAATTTGAAATAAATTTCATTTAGCTTATTTACATGTGGATCAAATGCATCATTATTAGAACCTTCCACACTAATTTCAGCTCGTAGCCATTTAGCCACGACTCTATAGCCTTGTTGGAAGCCAATTCTCTTATCCTCTTTTGTGAGGCATCTCTTGAACTCTGAGCCCTGCATTTTTGTGTGGTATGGTGAATTTTACTTGCATTGTTTCATGAACCAATGGAGGGTAGTTAAAATATCAAAAGGAAATAGTAAATAGTTAGCAGGGTTTCCAACCCTTGTTACACCTTATTTTGGTCATGTTGGAGTTGTTCTAAACTGTCTTTGGTGTTTGGGAGTCCTAGAGCATCCAATTGTACTCTTGGTTGGGTGTGTAGAATAAAGGTCAAGTGCTGCAATCTACCTTGTGACTGTTAACAACAAGTTTTCCTTAGACCTGATTTTTTTTGGGTTGTTTTGATATTTGTTTTGGTTTCCATTTATGTTAGAGGGTTGGAGTTGTCCAAAACACTTGGTATCAAGGTTGGGTGTATGAGGCCTTGAATGGTAAAAGGGAGAAGTAACTAGTATGCAGCCTTATGTGATGAGTTGGGTCCATGAATTAAAGGAGCAGTTGTAATAGCAGATTAGTTCCTTGTTTGAAGGTGAATCAAGCCTTGAATGTTCTTGTGGAGAAGAGAGGATTGGGGTGATAACTTGAATTGCTTTGTTTTTCCAAGGTGCTAGGAGCTTGTTGGTACTTCCAAAGCATGTTACTCTACATCATATATTGGTGTGGAGGAACACTGAGGTCCAAGTTGAGGATCAGGAGCATAGACAAGCTAGTCTATCCTAGAATTTCCCATCACATTATATAAAAAATTTGATACAATTTTTTATTTACTAATACTTACAACTCATGCTTGAAGTTTT
Source organism: Cupressus sempervirens (assembly GCA_028749045.1). Classification (NCBI taxonomy): domain Eukaryota; kingdom Viridiplantae; phylum Streptophyta; class Pinopsida; order Cupressales; family Cupressaceae; genus Cupressus; species Cupressus sempervirens. The sequence goes on along the minus strand of CM053786.1, from coordinate 88,909,090 downwards.
GAAAAACCACCAGAGCCAAGCTTGTGTTTCCCGTGCTTTTCTAGTCTTACCTTTGTTGCCTTTGATATGTCAGGCAATCTATGAAAAGTTTGAAATATGTTAGATAGTATAAATATAGAGGTTAATTAGTACATAATTACATTCTCAATAGTATCACATACCTTGTTGTACTCTCTACTGATGTAATATTATTTTCTTGTTAGCTTTATACTTTCCATCCAAAATCAAAGCCTGCCACTTAGCCTCAGGAACATAGGGCAGATGCTTGTACCTAGGGTTATCCCATAATTTTTTTCTGTACTGGTCCCTAATATAGTTCAAAAATAAACCAGCTTTTTCAAGGAGCTTGTTTCTCTCGAATCCACAAGGTCCAAAGAGTTGGGTCATGCTCTCTGTAAGATCATCCTTCAATGGTTTGTCTTGGTTATTCCACCTTTTAAGTTAAAAAAATTATGTTAGACTCATAAATGAAGTGAAGCTACCTTTAATATAGTTCAAGAAATGGATGAAAAGAAAAAATATTCTAGCAATGATATGAAATCAAAATAGTGGTTTGGGGTTTTAGTTAGGATATGATGTTCCACCAGGTATGCAGGGTGGGGCCGAATATTCGCAAACACTCATCACCAAGTTTTCTCCAAAAAACATCATTCCCTACAAAAAAATCATGGGATCATTAGTCAATGAAGAGTGATCAAAAACTACATTACTATTATATCACTACAAAATAATAACTTTAAAGTACTTGGAACTTTGTCTACTTTTAATGGAATGCCTTCATCGTCGTTGACGATCAATATGACATCCTTCACCGTTCCCGTACTAGGAACATAGAAACATCCAGTAAATGATGTTGCAGCTCCTATTGGAAAAATTTTCATAAGTCTTTGTCATGAAGTATAAAAGAACAAATGATAATTGGTGTTAAAAAGTTGTAAAAAAAAAAACTGTTGAACTTTGATAGCGCATAGAATTGTAGGAATTATCTTTAACCTCTAGATGTTATGATGTTCCAATTATGGTCTGCTCCAAGAATGTCATAAAGTAGCCTTGCAGAAAATCATCTGTTAGTTTTGATGAGGATTCTCATAAATTTTACATAGAGAACGTTGATTTTCAGTGGATTTGAATATCAAAAGTTGAATTGCAGCATCAACTCAGGCATGAGTTTTTTGACATAATGCCAAAAGAAGCTGAAGTTGGGGAGAATGCATACAAACTATTTGCTAAAATGTTAAAAGAGATTTTTTTAAAAAACATCAAGTGCATGTTGTCTGAGTGAGTTTTATCTAGGAAGAGAAAGCCTTCAGTTTCAAAGTCCAACAATCACATTCTTTGCTTGAACAAGAACAACAGGAGCCTCATATACAACAAATTGAGAGCCATCTTGTGGAATCTAATTGTCATGCTGAAGTATCAGTTCAGCCTTCAACTAAGCCGTATGGAAAAAAATGTTTTTAATGTGAAGATGGATTAAAGGCTAGTCATGATACATTTTTGATATTTGGGCAATAAGATACTACTCAAGGATGTATGCAATCTCGTGACTCGTCTGTCAGGTCACTTGCCATCAAGTAGAAGGGGTAAGTTGAAGTTGTTGTTATGGAAGCATATCAAGCTTTTGCTGCAAGATAATTGGCAAAGCTTCATCTGAGAAGGGAATTTCTTGGAAATAAAATTTCACTAGATATGGTTGAACATCTAATCAATGATCCTGAATCTTAACATTTATTTCCTCTCTAACTAGCTGTAATTTTGTGTAGTCCCAGTTGCATTAGTGCAATGTTCCCTACAAACAAAATAAGGAATAGAACCAACTCTAAAATGTCACTGTGGAATCTTGAAAAGGAATTCTCTGACAATGTGGAAAAACTAGCTCAGGAAAGTGTTTTTTAATGCTAGTTGTAGAATTGTTATACCATATATGTTTTACACCTTGCAATGGCATACTTTCGATAATCATTTCTCCAAATCGAAGGCTTGCCATGTAGATATATATGGAAGATGGTCTTATGAAATATCACAAACAAAAACATGGCTTGGTCATCTAGGTGCTAAATAGAGTTCAACTGGAGAGTGTAAAGGACAACTAATCATATTAAGATCATGGGGAATTTGAGGCCAAATTTTTTGAAAAGTTTGTAAACATAAACATGGTAAGAACATGGATAGAGATATTTATAGCTATACAACTCAAATAATGGCTTCGGCCTCCAAGCTGGTCAATCTGTTGCATCTATAAAATGTTGCCCCTCGAGATTATACTCCACTTTCAACATGACAGGACTAGGCAATACTCTATCAAATAGGAGCCATAATGCATGTATTTATTGATTAATTATAGCGAAGATGTTGCAGCTCAGTATGCACACCACTTTAATTATGAAAGAATTGACCACTCTATAGTCACAAAAGGTATGCCAGGTCATGACATGAGGGATATAGGCTTAAGTAGAAAGGAATTGAACCTCAAAATATAACAAAATACAAGAGATTAGCAAAAGATAGTCAAATGAATAGACATGAAGAAGCAAAGTATAACAATTCATCATGTGGCTTCCAATGGAGATAGTGATCAATGTCAAGATAGCTAAAGGAAGGAACAGATAGGAAAATTTATAGTTGCTACAATCTGATGAAACACATGAGCTTCCTGAGGCATCACAAGGATATGAGGCTATACATCTATTTGTCAATGTTGAGAATATTGTGCAAGAATGTGTACCCGTACCCTTTTATGCAAGCTGATAGCTCCATTCCTCATCGATATGGCAGAACAAGCATAGGTTAAGTAGAAGCAAACATTTTTTGGAACTCATGGGTGGAAGAATTGGCATATAGGAAGCACATTCACATTCACTACTATCTATAGGAAAGGCCAGCATGTCCACCAGATATGTATTAAGCCATAACAAAGTTTTTAAAAGCCATGATAGCATTAGTGGTTAGTGTAAATCTGTTCAGGTTGCAGTGAACAAATATAATTTGAGCAGGCTTGGTGTACTCATTGAAATGACAACTCAATAGTCAGAAAGAGATTTGTGGTTGTCCTGGATGGAGGTGGCATCGTCATAGGATCTGAAGCTAAAGAATAAAATTGTTAGAGCATGCATAAATATAGAGCGCATGGACTAGCATGGACAAGATTGTTAGAGCATTAAAAAAAAGGATTGTTCGAGCATGTATTGTCAATGATTATGATAATTCCTATATATATTAAGTGGAAAACACAAGTGGGGAATGGAACATGTGATCTGCCTAAACCACTTGCAGCACCCTCATCATGGGGATGGGGCTCTAAATCATGCAAAAAACTCTATAAAGACAACGCATCCATATTTTAATTAATGCCATAAAAGAGCATAACATAAAAACCATTATTGAACTCTTGTTATAATTAAAAATTTCATTAATACTTACTTTTAAGGTTTCAGAGGTGTGCAACAATTCAGATGCCCTATCTTTAATTTATTGAGTAGTAGGCTTAATGGTTGCCAAACGTATAATTTCTTTACCAATTTTCTTTAGCAACTTTTTAATCTAATTGATTAGGTCATCAGTCTCTACTAAATTAATATAAAAAGGGTCCTCCTTAGGGGTAGGCTGTTGAGGGACTACAGGTTCCTTTCCCTCCCTCTGACCACTGGCCCTCTTTGACAACAATAGTATTAGTATTATCAAAATTACTCCAAAAAATGAAGAAAACAACATTAAAAAAATAACATTTTGCTTCTATCTAGTTTGCACGATTACAATGAGTTTTACCTGCTCATGTGTAGATGAGTTGGGAACATCGCCAGCATCCCCTCTAGGCGGTTGCTCCATATTGTGCCCCTGTGTCAAAAATCAAGTATAAAAATGTTAGCCAAAAATTTATTGACTAAATGGTATGTTGGAGTCGTTGATTAGAAGTTGGTTTAATAGTATGTACCACCCCCATGATAGTAGCCTTTTTTGTATCTATGCGGTTCAAATTGTAATCAATAAGAAGCTCTTCCCCTGCACGTATTGATTTTATCGCACAAATGAATACACAATTTCCCTCGCGTGCCTCAAATATGCAATTGGGTTGCTTTATAGTTGACCCAGGTCATGTACTATTTATAAAACCCACAATATTCCCTGTTGCTTTTGGCCTTCCATCAATGTATATAGTCACACTTTTACTTTGATTATTGTCTAGCTATTGTATATAATTTGCTGAGAGGGCATACCTACGCATACTTTTTTTATATTGAAAAATATGCATCCAAATTTTGTAATTGTAACATGGTCCAACATACTCCATCAATTCAGAAACTTTTTTGTAAGACACCTTATGACATCTATAGAAAATAGGCCCAAACCATGTAATGATGATGGTGCTATGTGATATATCCTCTCATTAACACAAAAATCAGTGTTTATTGGAGGAAGTTCCTTGGGTACCCAATGTTTCTGTAGATGTTGGTACCTCAAGGGCACCTCAATGTCACCTTCCATCTCATCATCATAAGAACATGACCCCCCTTGAGAAAGGAAAAATTTCATGCATTTATTGAATTTCCTTCGAGTCCTCTGACCTCTAGTTAATCTCCCTATTCTAGATAAACTACATGTCTCACTTTCCTCTTCTATTCCTATAGTTCCCTCACTCGAGGAAGACACTTCTGACAAATACCTATTCATTGGTACCTAAAAATGGGAGAGATCTTAGAAGAAATCAATCTTATTATTGATAAGTGTATTAAATAGACTGTCTATAAGGAGTATTGACTTATACCTGTCGATCCATGAGACTATGCGGGATGCTCTTGAAAGGGGTTCAGTTTCCTTCAAATGTAATTCAATTATCGTGAGCATAATCCATCATAATCATAATCAAATCCATCATAAGCATCACATAAAAATTAAAAATCATTAAAAGGTACACAATATAACACTTAAATCAAGCTCACATTATAAGCCTACTAGGGAAGTAGGCATAGTGAAGGGCTAAGCACTTATATTATGTTTTCCCTATGAATTTTATTCTAGGTACAATTCCCTTTTATAGATATTTAATGAATTCCCTTTTCTAAACTAAACACTTACAAATTCTTTTGACTTGAAAGAAAATAAGGTTCAATATATTCACGCATCAATATGTATTTTAAATAGTTTTATTTAATTAATTTAGATTAATAGTTAATTTAGATTAGCAGTATTCTATTTCTAGTTGAAACTTATAGCTTTTAAATAGATAATGAATAAACTATGTAACCATATAAGACAAATATATTTCTATCAAAAAATGAATATTAAATAGATTAAGGATTGAGGGCATAACTCTAAATTTCATCATCATCCTCGTCGTCGTCATCATCATCATCATCATCATCCTTGTCATCATCATCATCGTCATCATCATCATCGTCATCATCATCATCGTCATCATCATCATCATCCTCGCCATCATCATCATCATTGTCATCATCATCAACATCAACATCATCTTCATCATCATCATCAATAGTAGCATCTACATCATCTTCTACTTCTTCAGTATCTTCTTCTTCCATCGCATTATACTTTATTGGCCTTCCTCTCGGTTCATGTCTAACAACAAATGACCAACCTGATTTATGTGGAACCTCTGAGTAAAATACATGCTCACATTAGCTTGGAAGAACATAGGGCTCATCCCCAACTGGCTCAAACGACCTTGTATTAACCATTGTAAATCCATTATCATGTTCAATAACAGTTCTATCAGGATCATTTGGATTAAGTCGTAGCCTGTACCATTTGACAATGAAGAGTACTAATTTGAAGGAACTAAAGTCATAGTCAAGTATATCATCCAAAATGCCATAGTATCAATTTTCAAACTCTTGAGGATGTAAGTCATTTCTAGATGAAATATTACTCACTTGAAAGATTGCAGTTATTCCTAAATCACAAGTTTTTTTCGTGTCATCCAACACTTTGACGTGAAATTTTTGACCATTACAGAACATAGCCTTGTGATGTTTAACCTGCAATAATATGTGAAACATGTCAAAATTATTTTATCATGAGTTGATAAACATACAGGTGATTAATAAATTTGTATGTACTTGGAAATCTCTTAAACCACTTGCTAAATCTATTTCCCTTTGCCTAACATTGGAATCTCCATTACGATGAGCTTCTTTAACCAATGAAGATACACCTTCCCATGTTAATGTCCAACCAGAATGTTGACATTGTTCAATCCATACTATCATCCAATCAAGATTGTTTGCAATATACAAATGTAGTGCATCCCACTCTCGAGCACCTATACAAAAAAAAAATAGACAACTTACAACCGATTTATTTTGAAGATTAAGAAATAATTTATTACAATAACATCTTATAATTTATTACCTCTGACTTTCCTCAATGTACCTTTCCCCATCAAGTACTCCCCTTCTAATTTTTTAAAAGGCTCGAGATCCCAAATGCGATCTACATGGATATTTGATGCAAACTTAGGAAGATATTCAGTAATGTACACCATAGTCTGGTATACCATATATCCCTCTACCATAGAACCCTCAGGATGTGCTCTTTGTCAAACCAAAGCCTTCAAAGATTTCAAGTGCGTCTCAACCATCCATATTGACCTAGTGTGTATAGGTCCACACAATTCAATATCCTCAACTAGGTGTATGAGGTAGTGTTCCTGTGCATTGAAAAAAGTTGGAGGTAGAAACTTTTGCATTTCACACAGTAAATGAGGAATTCTTCTCTTCCAATAGTTTATATCTTCTTTATGGATTTCTTTAGATGACAACCACCTACATTAAGAGATTCAAGTCACAAAAAAAATATAGATACGAGACTTTACAAAATAATATACAATAGATTACATAGAAAGAAAAAAAAATCATGAATATAACAAATATATACAACAAATTAAACAGATATTACTGCTTACCTCATGTATTTTCCAAGATCATATATCACTTGTTTGATGTTATTGTTGAAGGGCTCTAGGAGAGATAGAGGAATTACGTACTACAGTAATTATAAACCAATCATTTCATTGTTTTCTAACATAACATAACAAACAGTACAAGTAGTTTATGAATATATTGTAAATATATAAGAACATAGCTTACCTTGATGAAAGTATGCCAATCATGCATTTTGAGCCTTGGCCCAAATTCATTTTTTTTTGATATGAGATTGTTTATGTTCGCACCAAATCCTGTGAGAAATCAAATTTTTTGTATGACTTCTTTTATGGCATCACTTTGCTGCTCCATTAAAAACCAAGGAAGGGCACTTATATTAATCTTATCTCTGTTGCTATTTGAGTGAATGAAATTCTTCAATGCATGATTGGATTCATGAATGTCATCACAAATTTTGACAAATTTTTCTTTGTCATGCCTTCCATCCAATATTTTCCACAATGTCTCTGTTATATTCTTTCCAATATGCATAGTATCAAACAAATGCACAATTTGTAAGTGCTCATAGTAGGGAAACCAACTAAATTGTTTGGGATAGCTTTTTAGTCCCTTTGGAAGGTTGTCAGTACTGCCTTGACGACCTTCACGATCATCAATTACACAATTAGTAAACAAAAATCATAATAGAAATATATAAATTACAAACATAAACCATTAGGTGGAATGACATTACCTCGATGATTAATTATATTATATTCCAACTTCCATAGGTGAGATGTCATTCTTCATGGCTTTGATGTAGTCTCTTCTTTCCCATTGAAAAGATGTTTTTCTTTACTTTGATACTTATATTCATGTGGAGGAAGTGTCTACACTCATCAAACACCTACTTTCCTAAACTTTTTAAATGATGAGATTTCATCTTTGGACCACAAACTGGACATGCAAATTTTCCCTTTGTTTGAAGACCTACAAGATAATGATATAATTGGATTATTAAATATGTTGATTTTTATAATTAGTATTATCGTGCGCAACTTGAATTCACTATAACATACCACAAAAATGTGTTAGCCCGAGGCATCATGTATTGTCCATACAAGGATTGCATGGAATTGAAATAGTCTTTTTCCTATTGGTCTAGACATGTCATACATAGTGACACCGTTCCATAAACTCCACCAACTTTTTGATAAGAGGCTCAATATATACATTCATATCTTTAACTTGAGATTTACCTACTTGAATGAACAGTAACATTACATAATTATTGTGACCGTTTTACTGCAAGATTTGTAAGTACATGTAAATTAATAACTATCAAATGATAAGATACCTGGAACAATCATTGCCAACATAATGTGCTCCCTCTTTATTGACATCCACGGAGGAATGTTATTGTTGATAACAAAAACAGGCCACATCAAGTAAACAGATCTCATCTCTCCAAATGGATTGACACCGTCTGCTGCCAATGAAAGCTTGAGATTATGAGGTTCTTCTTTGAAGTGTTGCCACTTTTCCTCTATGTGCATAAATGTCGAACCATTTGTAGGGATTTGAATAATGTCATCTCGACTTCTATTGCGTGCGTGATAATCCATAAATTGAGCCAAGCTACTACACATGAATAATTGTCGCATCCATGGAATAATGGGGATGTAATGAAGAACCTTTTGAGGCACCTTTTTTGTTAGTCGATCTGTTCAATATCTACTCATATGACATACAGGGCATTGTGTTGCAAATTCATGTTCTTTATAATATATAATATGATCATTGGGACAAGCATGTATTGCTTGATACTCCATTGCAATATCTTTCATAATAGTAGATAATTCTCGATATGAGAGAGGTAGAATATTTGATGGTGGTAACAGAAACTCGCCTATCAATCTACAGTAAAAAATATAAGTTGTTAATATAAAAAAAATTAGTGGTACATTATTCACCCTTTGTTAACTATAAAGACATATATGACATACCTTAACATACGTGACATTGTTATGTTGGATAAACCATTCATAACCTTCAAGTTCAACAACAACAATATAGTAGAGAGAAGATTTGTTTGGGAGTCTTTGTATAGGGGCTCGTATGCCTTCTCAAGTAGAGGTACATTGAGGCTATCATCATCATCATGATCAAATACGCTTGGACTAAATGTGTCATGGATCAATGTATTTATACCATCATCTTCAATTCTGTTTTCTGGCGCATGAACGTCATCTTCTATGGGATCATTATCTTCAACTTGGATATTCACACCTCCATGTTCCTCCACTTTGAAAACCATATTCTTCGTATTGTTGTGGTTCATATCATGTACTTCCCTAAGGAGATCAACCTATATAAAATTGGTTAGCATAAATAAACCATGATCATCAACTAATCATCAAGTGATTTCATATGTATATAAATTGTTAAAATGATATAATGAACAACTTACCAGTGGATGATAGTCATTCCCCCCTTCAATGTGACCATTCTCCCTACAATGTCTCTTAACTATTTTGATTAGCAGTCTTCTATAGTTTAAGCCCTTACAAATTTTGCAAGGACAATAACATTTTCCATCACCTTTTCTTTTCAAGTTAGACCACAATCTATCGATTGTCTCCCTATTTGTTCTTCACTTATATTATCTCACATGATCGTTCTTCATAGGAAGCAAAAATTGGGCTATGAAAACTTCAGTCTAAAACTTTCACAAACTAAGAGAAACTATCAAAAGTACACAAATATTCTTAGACCTAGCTAAATACTTTAATATTTTAAAAATACTTTCTTTGACTTTATTCCTAAGACATTTAACCCAATCACCTTTTATAACATTCAGTCAATTGCTCTAGGCAAATTTGTGGATAAGATTATTTGTAAAACTTTGACCAACTACCTAAAGGTCTTATTTCAAGAGACCTTACAACATTAAGCCACTAAAAGCAATTTCAAAACATATAAGCTAAAAATCTAGTTAAAATATACATTAGATTAAAAAATATACAATTTTCATACTCAAGCGCACGGCTATAACTCATGCAACGGCCTTCTTGGTTAGCTGTAGAAGCTTTCTAGCAATCAAATTATACAAGCTATAAGGCCTAACAACAATTTCAAAACATATAAGCTACAAGGCAAGACATATTACATGACATGGAAAAAGGAACAAAATTTACAAGCTTTAGCAAGACATATTAAATGACATCATGCTAGAGAGATCACAATTATATGAGTCAAACATAGTCATGAAAAAGCACATAAATTAGTTATTATATGCAATTAAAAGATATATAGTTAGATAGGGACATCCATAGGGCATATTGAAGAAATGAAATGTTCATATAGATTTCATATAGGATTTTGAAGATGATAGTGTTCTAAGGCAAAGAATCAAGAATCTACCTCCAGTCAAACAAATTAGAGGTTCGATAGTTTCTTTAAATCCTGTAAATGATATGGCCTTCAATATAGCACTTCTCTCTAGCTTTCTTGTTACAATAGAAGAAAAGATGAAATTAAAATGAAAGCCAAAAATGTTACAAAGAGAATAAGCTTTTTTATATTGATTATTTTTCATGATATTATAGAACTCCGTATCTATAAATGCTAGCAGGGTATTGAAGTGGGTGACCTTCAAACCAGCCTTGGCCAACACATGAAACACCATTACATAACAATATTTTTATAACAATCACATTAAGCTTATCTATGTAGTTACTAAACCAGCTATTACAAATGAGACACCAGATACAGATTACAGTGTGACCAAATCGAGCACCATATCCATAAATAAAAGGTTAGAATGTTCTAATACAGAAGAGAGAATAATATATACCAACATCAGTGTAATATGTACAAGAGATATTAATTACTATGCAACATATGACATTAGACACAAGAACATGCATATATATGATTTTTTCTTAAATCCAAGAAACTATGAAGCTATTCATCAGGTGGCTCAAAATCTGCATTGTCATCTGGCTTCAAAAACTGTGAAGCTGTTCATCAGGTTTATTATTGGGCACTCTTTTCGAGGTATTGGGTGTGACTGAGACATTATGTATTGGTCTTGACAAAATATGATACCGGAACTCAAAAAATTATACTAAATTTTTGGTAGATAGATGTAAATTTATGGTGTTTTTTGTTCTTGACATTGCATGCTCTAGAGCAAAATAAGTGCCATGTACTTTCATTATGTCATTACTTGGCTTCACATGAGAAAGCATACTCTCCTAAAAACATGATAGAGGCATCTATACCAACCCTGGGTGAGAGTCCGTCATCCCTTTTGTAATTGAGGTGGTGTTCCTATTCTTAGTTTTTGCAACTGCTAGTTTCCTTTCTTCCACTACCCAACTCATCAAACTCACAATAGTCTCAGGGCCAATTTAGTACATACTGATACTTAAGAGGAGTTGCAGTAGAAGTAGAACACAATGGAAAAACCTGTAAACCCATGTTTTGGCATACGCACTCGGATAAAAATCATTCAAATAGAGTGAATTCAAATCTATCATTTCATTTTCCAGCGCACAACTGAGGAATAAGTCCAAGGGCTTCTTGTCCCACATTAGCAATGTTTGGGAATGTTTCCTAGGTCATGAAAACCTTGCAAGATTGTGCAGTCACTCTAGAAAATATCAAAAGGAAAATGTTTAAGTATTTAGCTGTACAGCTTGTTTTGCTAAATTCATTTTTTTTTATGGTATACCTTTGAGAGGGTGATGGGTCCTATAGATTGATTGATCAGATGGGTCTTGACAAACCCAATCTTGTCGCACTACTTTGTTCCACATATGGATCAAAAAAAAGGCTTTTGAGTCTCAGGATGTCTTCCTCGTATTTTTTTTGCACAAAGTAAGGGAGCCCAGTCTCTCTAGGCAATCCACTATCTATGCCAACTTTTTCTTTTGAATTCACTGGATTTTGCAGTTTTTAATTTGATAGATTGGAATTAGGCCTCTCATGAAAGCTCTTAATTGAAATCCCTTCTCTCTAGGGTTTGGGCAGGGATTGGAGTAAAAGGTTTTAAAAAATAGGGTTGTTCATACTTAATAAATTTGTTAGATTAGAATTAGCTCTTTCATAAAAGCCTGTCATTGAAAATCTCTCTCCAGGGTTTGTGTGGGTATTGGAATTAAAGGTTTTAAAAAATAGGTTTGTTGATACTTCACATATAGTACCTTCATGTTACTATTTTTAGTCAAAAAATTATGAATGTTTTTCTGATTAAATTATTCCTTTATCAATTTTAATATTTAAGAACAAAAAAATGATGAAATGGCATGCAATTGATGATATATATGCTTGTTAAGCACATTTCTACTATTCCTACAAAAATTGAATCTGGTTTGAACAACTATATAGATGCATGTATTAACACTAAAGCCACGCATTACACACATTTGGGGTTTGTCCAATTATCAAAGGACAATATATCTACAGTGCATTATAGTGAATTAGAATGCTTGTAGAATCAACATTTCAACTGCAGTCCTCATTAATGATGGAACACCAAGTATATTCTAATAAATTGATGCAAAAGTTTTTGTACAAAAGCTCTTATACAATTGATAATTGGAACACAAGTATCTCCTACTTATCAATTGATACAAAAGCTCTGATACAATTTTATTCCAGAAGCATTGTAGTCCAATTACATAAATATAACCTGGACATGGTAGTTCTTACACCATCTAAGATTGACTTAACTTGGAAACTAATTCTAAGACATTCATTTGATTTTGTGCTACAGCAAGAGGTGGTGACATTTTTGAAAGCCAATTACAAGTTCTAAGAACTGTGGATATATTAAAAATGACACCTACAGTATGAAATCCTAAACTTTTTCCTTTTCTATATATTTGGGACTATTTTACTACCAATATTCCCAAGGTAGTCCTTGTGGACAGTGTTAGTCCCTATGCAAGGTAAAAGAAAATGAAAAGTAATTTTTTTTTGTTTGTAATATCTATCTTTTGCGGAGATTCCCTAGATTTATCTTATTTTATTTTTAGTTGGTCAATCCCAGGGGTCAAACTTTTACTTATCAAGACTCCAATTCAAACCTTAGGGGTGGAGAAGATTTCCATGAAAGGATTTGATTCACAAGCAGTTGGAAGCTAGGGAATCTTGGTAGAAAGAACTACACACTACTAATTCCAGACGCCTTATAGTTTCATCCTTGGGCACACAACAAGATAGTTTTCCATGCATGATTAATATGGTCTGGTCTGCATGTACTACTCGATTCAAGTAAGCTAATAAAGGTTTTTCAGGGAATTTTTTATAGAGACTGCTTTTAAAGATTAGATAGGTTTTATGAATCTCTATGCCAAACTACAAGTTGGCATAGCTTCCAACTGCAAAAATATATATTTTAGATTAGAAATATGAAAGATCAAAACCAAAGCATAAAGGATCAGAGAACCGAGAATATCTAATTCCTCATGTGAAACTTGTAATTTTTAAATTCATATTCATATGAAAATGGTTCACTATAAATCGATCAAAGTATCATCTTTGACAACCAAGCTAAAAAATAACTTGAAGCATCTCATAAGTCTAGCTACAAAAAAGCTAGTTGCTCTCAAATTTTTGTTTACAAATCTTTAACAACCTTTAAAAACTTAAGCATCCAATACGGTTATAAATATCTATTTTAATATGAATAATATATTTTATAAATATTTTCAAGATGTTCAATTAAGAATAAATGTTGTGTAGCATCACTGATGCCATCGATTAAAGAGTGAATTCTAAAAAATTAAAGTATACTTCCAAAGTAAGAAATAATATTTTCTTTAATCCTCTCAAATGAAATTTCTCACACATTGATCCTGTGATCCTGTAATCAATATTAAGATTCTAGAGTTTGGGCTCTAAATGAACGTCCGTCATTTATGAAGGAATACTATTGTTTCTTAAAATCTCTTGTGAAACAACAGTTAGTATCAGAGTATCAGCAACAAATCCCTGAATACCCTTTATGTGGATGAATCAACAAGGAACATCAAGTCATAAATGAAGACATTTCAATACAATGAACATGAATCTTATGTGCCAAACCAACTTCTTTAGAATCATTGATCTTTATGATTACCTTATATTTTTTATTCCCATTCCTATTTTTCTATTTGAAATTGTTAATAAGGCATGTTTCTCAAGTACAAACTTCTTTTCATAGCTTGTATAAATTATATGATGTTTTATAAACTTAAATTGTCCATAAAGCACTCATCATAATGTTTTTAGGGATTAAGTATTAGGACATTCCAAGAACATTCCAAGAGGTCATCATAATGTTTTCAGGGATGAAGTATTCAGACATTCAAAGAGGTCACTTATATGAGTTGTATTTAATCATAGAGCTTCTACCAAGATCAAGACCACTTAGTTTGATGTTCATTTGCAAAATCATTTGCTTGATACTATTATAACTAAATTGTTAGTAAAATGTTCAACACTTCTCTCAGGGTTTATTACAAGGGCTTGACTGCCTCTTGTGTACTATAAGTTGAGTGGTTCTATAGAGCATTGATAGATTGGTTTTTTTGGTGCAATGAAAACCCTCTAACAAGTGGTATCAAAACTTAATTATAGCTTCAATTCCTTAGACCTTCGGGTAATGGCTTTAGCACAATATGCCTCAGCATAATGTAGTTTCTTGGAATTCTATGATTACCGGTGTAAAATTTGTCAAATCATTCATTTCAATTTTTTAAGATATTTTTCCAACAATTAGTATCCCAGGAATCAAAAAGATGATTATCTTTCTTAGCAAGAACACAGAATGCACGCCATGTGCTTGGCAGCATGCCTAGATGAAATATTGTTTATTGAAAATTCAATGGTTGCAAGCATGGAAAACTTTACTAGAATTTTTGAGACACTAAAAAGTAAAAACTAGATCCAAATCGATAAGTTTTCAAGAATCATTGAGGAATCTAAAGATTTGGACAGTTTTCTAGTGAGACTCTGGATGCATGAAATATGTTTGAAAAAATGCCTCAATGGAATGAGTTTTTTCATAGAACTAGATGCAGGCAATTTTTTATGGGTTAATTTTTAACATCTAAAAAAAATGACATATAATTGGTTGGTGATTTATTGAAAAAGTCATGCAAGCTCTTTTTCTAAAACCTTTCTTACCAAGAAGAATAGCTCTACTGATGTTCAGGATCAAAGCAATATCTATCTATACCACTTCCTTTGAGCAATGTCATATCTATTGATAACAAAGTGCAAATAAACAAATACTAGAATTAGATCTAAAAGCACAAACAAGATCTAGACACAAAACACAAGATTTATGGTGGTTCACTGAGATGGCTACATCCAATTTTACAAAAGGGGAAATCTCTTATTAATATCTCTGCTTTAATTATAGCAACAAGATTTAGCATTACAATGATCAATGAATCAAACATTATCCACATACACACACATATATTAAGATTCCAAATGAAGAATGTGAAGTCTCTAACAATTGGAGGAAATTGGTGACTCTTGGGTTTCATTATCCAACAATCTACCACTTCAAACATAACCATTGCTGCAAACCTTTGGAGATATTCCCTCACTGAAGGCCTATTGTTAGAGTTTGACATTGCCAAGATAAGTCCTAAAAAATTTTAACTTCTCCCTTGGTAATATCTTTGTCAATGCATCAGCCAGATTCACCTTCGTATCAGTTATTAACTTGCAACTTTCCCTCCTCAAGAACACTCTTTATCAAATGATATTGCAGCTCAATGGTGATTTGGAGGAAGAAGTATTCATGACCCAGCCTCAAGATTTCAAAGTTGTATGCAAAGAGCATTGGTTATGCAAAGAGCACCGGTTATGCATACTAGTGGAGACTCTTTATGGCCTTAAGTAGGCTGTCAAAGCATGGTACACCAAGACTAACAGTTACTTGGATGCACATGGCTTTCAGAGGAGTCTTTCAGATCCTAACTTGTATGTCAAGAGTGCTGGTAGTTCTATCATTCTTGTTGTCATCATATGATATTTTCATTACTAATAGAGGGGCACATTTGCTTGAGTAGATCAAACTAAAATTGTGTCATTCATTTTATATAATTGATTTTGGTTTTTTGCATTATTATTATTTTGGTGTGGGGGTTTTGAAGACAGCCAAAGGTCTTACCCTTTACATATGAAGCATAGGAGCCAAAAGCAGGTCCATACACATTTATTCAATGGCTCAAGATATCCTTAGTCCATTCTGCTTCATTTTTACCATTTTAATCTAACCCACCACCCATCCTTCACCCATGCATTCAATAAAAAAGTACACTATATAAAAATCACTTCTATACAATAGTAGTTGTATATTCAGAATCCCTGTCTTAAAAAGGAAATGACATTATGAATATACACCAGAAAATAGACCAAGTTCATACCCTCTTCTAACATTTCCTTTTCTATATTGAGAGAAGGGTCTGTGTTAGTAGTGACAACACCTTATATAAGGGCATTTCCTATACTTGCAGTGGCATACAATGAATATTGCTTGTAATGGGCTGACATAATTATAACTAATTACTATGTACTGTTGAACCACATGTTTTCTACCATGGCCTTTTTGTGGTAGCATGGTTACAGAGAACATATAGGGAATGAACATATAGAGAACATGCAGGGAACGAACAACTAGGAATTGGGTTACAAATACTAAGCATGGAAAGAGCGGAGAGGAAAGTCAAAAAAAATGATGGACCCTCAAAAAGTTTCATTACAAATGGTATCAGAGCATGATCCTGCCATCCTGTGGGTATATTGATTGGGACAGAAGAAATAACTTCTATAGATTATATCTTCTTCAATGAGACAATCACATTTCTGATAAAAATCATGAAAGGACTTCACAAACCAAATAATATTGAAATGGTAATTGCGTAATTGATTCAATCAAGAACTGTGACAAGAATGGTATGACCTCCAATGGGACAATTAGCTATTGCAGATCTCACCAAGAGACTCAACATTCTTAAATATTAATGATAATAGTACAAAACTATCACATATCACCAGGATATTAAAAATTATAATTGATCATTAGCAATACAAGCTTCGGTAGCAGCACTCTCTGAGTCTACTAATGTAATCAAAAAATGTCCAACATGTTTTGCCACATATATCATAGCAAGAACAAAACTTGGATCAAGTCCTACACCCCCTCGTTTGGTTAGCCTACATACATGGTCCAGTTTGTTAATGGATACTGAAATTGCTGAGCTCATTTGAGATTCCTCTTCTAAAGTTGCATCCACTATAAAGGCCTATATTTTCATCAACTTATACTATACCCACACAATTATTAATAAATCTTGCACTTTACAAACCTCAAGAGGGTTCACTTCTAAAGAAAAAAATAATTTAGAGCCTAGCTTGACAATATTTGATGAATTTGATATCTACTTTGAGTACTAGTTATCTAGACTACACATATAATGACAAATAGATTGGTTAGTTATCTAGTGCAAAAAGACATTGTAGAGACTCAGACAATCTTGACAATTAGTGTGTAACCTAAGAATTGAATTTGAGAGAAGATGGAAACATGGGCTCTTGTAAGAAAAGCCAAAGATCTTGCTTAATAGTGAGGCCAATAAGCAATAAGAAAAATAAGAAATGACAAGAAATATAAGCCATCATATGACCTGCCTCAATGTTACTGCAGTGATTCCAATATTGATAATGGTTAAAACTCACATCATGATAATGTGTATTGAAGCATTAGAACACCATAAGAGGACATACATTTTATTCGACAAGTGCAAACCTTCTAGAAAGCTAACTTGGGAGGATACAAGTTTGTTATTGTCATAGATATTGCAACATATTATTGTCACGCGTTATAAATTGTAGCGAACATGGTAGAGAAAAAGGCAAAAAGATATGGAAAAGAATGGAGGAAGCATCACAAAAACTTCATTCTAATGCATCATCATATTTTATATTATTTCACCTAATGTGAATATACGCCAATAGGATACGAGTTGATCCCTTGTATATTGACATAACTTCCAGCACAAGTTGCCAATACTATGGGAGAGGAGACAGTTGCGTGAACAGAGTTATAAGGAAGGACCAAAATTAATAAATGAGCCATATAAAATGAATAGCATTCTCTCCTAAAATGATAAACTGACCATCTTGGAGGTCAAAGTTTGCAAATTGATGGCAGAAGATTTCATGTTTCTAGCAAGACATTAGGTGCAAGCACAAGCCAACATACAAGTAGTAGATGATTGGATGAAGGTTGGAAATAGAGGGTAATACCAAGTGCAGCAAAAGTGGAAATTAAAGGTGATGATATGTGAAGCCAGGGAAGTATAGCCATCACAACCTTAAGAAAATTATCATTTGAACAGTCAATCACACCCTCCATACCCATGCAGTGAAAGAAGGGGGAGGATTAACACCAACCCTAAATAGTAAGTGGCAAAGAACATAATAATGTATGGTAAGGATGTAAGTTATTTCTATTACATTTGCTTGAGCATATCAAACTTAAAAACAAAAATAAAAACTACAATGGCAAGAGTCCTCTGAATGTTACCTTGGCCCTTTCGTCGCACGCAGAGCTGTGTCAGTTCTGAACATGACAAATTTCAAATGAGCAACATTTTTTGCTTCTTCTTTTTTCTTATATCTCGTTAGTGTCACAATTGCGACGTTTTCTCTTGTTAGCATTGCAATTGTGACATCATCAGGTTGTAATTGAAAAAAATGCCAAAAACACATAACATTTGCCTGTCGTCGCAAATTTTTGTCGCAATTTGACTCCAAATGTATTAGTGACGTGGCATACATTTAAATTGATAATAGTATGGAGTTGATGTGAAATAGTTTGAGTAGAATAGTAAATTAGTAATTGTTGGACTAACTGCTAGCCTTCCCCTTCAAGATTCATGACATGGCTTAACCACCTCATGTGTTCTATAAGTCTAGTGGTTGTATCGGGCATTGACAAGTTGATCTTTTGGTGTAATGACAATTCTAGCTTATAACAAGTGGTATCAAAGCTTGGTCACAGGTTCAAATCTCCTCAAGTAATGCTGAGGGGGGAATTATTGGACTAACTGTCAGCATTCCCCTTTGGGTTTTGTGACATGGCTTAACTGCCTCACATGTTCTATAAGTTTAGTGGTTGTATCAAGCATTGGTAGGTCAATCTTTTGGTGCAATGGCAACTCTAGCTTGTAATAACAATGATATGGAATGGATAATTATGAAATGGTTTGATTAGAATAGAAACTCTTCTACTTTCAAAGTGTAGTTGTTTCTGTTGGTGTTTGAAAACGTGACCCATTTCCAATTATCCCCATGAGAACCTGACATATCTAGGGGTAGCTAACTCCCATTTTAAACATATCATTTCAGACACAAGGCCAACTATAAGGCATGGCCCTTCTTCTTCTTCAGGCTCTGCAAAACCTAGGTGGGTGGACCTACAAATTCTTTATATGGTACCAGTTGTCAAAGCACACACTGAATCTATTAAGAAGCAGATAAAACCCTTATTTCTCCTAATAGTTTATGAAACAACATAGATTCTACAATAGCCAGGTGCAAACCGATATTATTCATAAACTAAGTGAGGGTTTAAAACTTTTATGTCCACTTCAACATGAAGGTAAAAAGATTGATTTATATTGAGAAAAGAAAAAATGTTCAATATGCAGCAAAAACTTTAATGATCCTACGAACAACCAGTGCCTTATCCATTAGGGAAATCCTACATTCCAAAATTATGCATCCTTGAACATCAATCAACATATGGCATATGTTAATACATTCATGTTCAATTTGTTCACCTTATGAATTAGACAACAATATCCAATATAACCCCATACTTTCGCACATCCTTCTTAGTTGAATTTGCAACCTTATCTGAAACCACAAGCAATTATATGACTCCTTGAGTTAAAGGCAAGAAAACTTCAAACATACAACCGGGCAATTGCAAATAGGTTCAAGATCTTTGTTCTTGAACATATAACATTACAAACTCAACAAGAAAGGAGACATAATTATATTGAAATTCAAAACCTTCTACACATTGTATTTATCTCCTTGAAATAAGTACATTAGGAATGCATAAAACAAGATACAAGATCACACTATTGTATCAGAACTATCTATGAAATCCATATGCTGTTCATACAAAACATGCTGGGTATGTGGCTTTCACAGCCTGAGCAGAGCTCCAGGAACTGGAAAAATAGAAAACTGACCAAC
Source organism: Cupressus sempervirens (assembly GCA_028749045.1). Taxonomy (NCBI): domain Eukaryota; kingdom Viridiplantae; phylum Streptophyta; class Pinopsida; order Cupressales; family Cupressaceae; genus Cupressus; species Cupressus sempervirens. The sequence continues at coordinate 88,888,931 of CM053786.1, read as the reverse complement.
TCCCGCCCTTTCTAGCCTTGGGATCTCACTTAAATACTGTGAGATACAACAAGCTTCAGGCATAGAGAACTGACAAGTGTCCCTTACAAAAGATATCACAAGTTTGTAATGGAAGAAAAAAGAAAAATGATTAACAGAACATCATGTAGATCAAATATTCTCCTGTAAGCTCCTTTTCTGTTACCATTGTTTGTTGATTCGGCTCCACCACTGATTTGTTGTGTGCGCAATTGCTAAGACTGCCCTATCAATGACAAAATCAACTCTGAAAAATACACACCAACCTAGGCCCGTGGGTTTTGTCAAGATGACTACTGAATGAGAATCATCTTTACTTCCCACTCTTTACTAAACATGCCAGGCTTTAGAAATAATAGAATCATTACTTAGCATGCAGTACAGAAGCCGAAAAATAATGTGGTTATTAAAAAAAAAAATAGGGATGCTCTAATCTCGAGCCACGTCTGCTTCCTTAACCAACTTCTTGCCAAAATTTGCCATCTACTGACACAAAAAGGGGGAACATGCACAAAAAGTGAAGAAGACTATACCCAACGGTATAAAATCTTCCTCACCCTCTTCCAAAACTATGCACAGGGTCTCAAATATTTCTGCTACCTTGGCATCAAACTAAGATGCTTTGAAAATTTGTTTAAAAGATGATGTTTCTGCTGAAAAGGTTGTTAGCTTACAAAGTATATTCCTTGTTCTTCTTACCACCTTGGTGACTTGACTACGACACCTGATTACTAGCTTTCCTCTCTCAAAAAACCATACACAGGCATACAAAGCTAACCATTTTCCTTTTCTGAACCATCCTCTAAAGCCTTTTCTTTTATCTCTATAACTTCTGCATTTTATCCTTGAGCCAACTACTTGACACTTGTGCAAAATTTATCTCAATCCCAGTAGTAATTTTTTTGTTTAGAGATGACTCACGAATTTCTACTCACACAAGTTGATATTGGGAAAATCCCACTTGTTACATCCTATTCTTTACTTTCACACATGAAGGTTTTCATGTCTCATTAATATGCATAATGATACCACCTTCAATAGTAAAATATGCACCGTCGATCTTGAAGATCTTATAAGTTGAAAATGTGAGCATGAAGGCTGCGAAATCCACTAGGCAAGCTGGTCCGAAATAACCCAATCATAACTAGCCATGTGTGCAATTTATCTTTTAGTGGGCGCTTCTTGCTTCTAAGAAATGCACATGCGCAAGAACCGTAGATCTGAATTGAATTAATGACCCGAGTCTGCCCCACATGTCAGGCTTGTGCATTCCCACACTTCTTATCTTACGAGCATGTTGATATAGCAGGCCAGCACCCTCCGTCGATCTAAAGAAGATCAACGGTTGATGAAGAAAATCATGAATAACCATTGCACTGTTCCTTTATCAAAAAACACGTGACACTTCAAAATGGCATGATTTGGTTAATTACGATACGGGTCGAAAATCCTTTTACCTGCATTATAAAATCATATGGAGATAAAACAATGCGGGCAAATGCTAGCCCTTGATGCTGGCTTAGATTGACGGTGATTCAGAATTTCAATAATAGGCAACCCATCACAATGATCCTGACCAATGAGAAAATACCTTTTATTGCACGTGTTTTGACAAACCTGACCGCAACATTCAAAACTTTGGCACCCATGACATCGTTACTTCCTCACATTTTGGTCCCACTATGCCACGTGTCGCAAAGTGGCACGCCTGCAATATTTATCTACCTCTCATCTTAAAAAAGTGAGTATGCCTCATTCGTCGATCTCTCATAGATCGACGATGTTCATAAATTATGCTCTTCGCTCGTACGAACATCTCCTTATGTCTTCATAAGGGACAGATGTCACTCATGCGCTTGCCCGCATTTTGTAACTTCCTCGCATTTTGAAAATGCGGGCCAGTGCCCTCCATCGATCTGAACAAGATCTTCAATCGCCGAGACTTGCATTGTAAGTTTGAAAAGAAACTTTTTGGATTTAAAAATGTGTAAACCCTGATTACCTTAAACTTAAAACAGATTTAATGAAAACATTATTTCAAGTTTGCCTAAGGTCTAAAGAGGCATGCCTTGAGCAAGAAAATGAGAAGGGGCTAAAGGATTTCAAAGGACGTGGTGGATTTGTATAAAGTAATAGGTTCTTGACTGAATTTTGCATATTAAATGGGGTAGAAAGAAGATTTAGGATTTGTTCAAAATAAGACTTTGTCATATAACTCAGAATGACAAATTACCATCATGGAAGGCTTAGGCAAATTGAATGAAAAGTGTCAGAGACATTTTCCACCTTAATGATCTCAAATGGACAGCCGAGTGCACATTCAATTATGGGCATTCATAGGGCTTCACTTTCTCAAAATTTCAAATGGATGCTCAAAATGGGAATGCAATTTTGAGCCCCAACAGTGGCTCTGTCTGGGGAAGCATGTCTCTTGTGGGCATGGCAAGATTCCAAATCTCTGGGAGAAGTAGACCACATACCTGAAACAATAAAACTTCTCTCAAACAGCTTATTGCAAGCATGGAAACAACTACTTCTACTATTTACAAACGATGACCCTAGGCCACCGAACTTTAACAGAATTGTTTACCTCTATCATAAACATGATTCTCATTTGAACTTTCATGAGGTAAACTGAAATTTCTTCTCCTATCAGTTTCACCAATCATATTATCATTATTTAATAGATCACTTGGCAAAACAAAATCATCACTCTTACTTTCATAATGCATATAAAAACTTACTTCATCCTCAACCATTTGCTCATTATGAAAGTTCTTATCAGCATGGTTAAACATATCAGACTGAAACTAAAAACTCTCTTTGTTTAATGACTCATGCATGCTATCATTTTCGAATATGAAGGCTTCATATTCAACTTGGGGAAAAAGATCACACATACCTTCAAACTGTGTATCCCTTTGCATAACTGGATAGGAATCAAATGAACAATATGACTGATACTCACATATGTCATCAATATCAACATCTAAAACTAATCCGGGATCTTCAAATGATTTTTTGAGATCAGCAAGTGGATTAGTCATCACAGTAAAATATTCATCATAAAAATCATTGCAAGGTATAGGCAAATTTTTAATAACCGTCTCATCAAACACCTTGTTATCATAATCAGATGCAACATCATGATCATATTCACTGTCAAACTTGGAAGAACATTCTGATCTCTTACAGCAGTAGGACAAAATATCATCATTAAACTCATTCTCAAGTAAATCTGAATTGTCCATGTGTTCTTCAAAAAGAGGATTGATAACTCCATGCAAAGCGCATTTGTAGACATTAGGACAAATGATGTGTTGATCAACATCAAACTCCTCACCATATAATGGATTAGTGAAAACCTTAAAACCATTTCTAACGTCACTAACATGGACACTTTCAGCATATGAAGAAGAAAGATCAGAATCATATGAAGACTCAACATCCACTTTGTCAACGAAGCATGTAGAATACAAATCAAAGTTACTTCCATTGTCTCCATATAGGTGATTCAAATGTCTTGCAAGCAAATCATCATTTATCTTACCAATAGGTGCTGATGCATTAATCTCAGGATCAATCACATACTGATCATCACTATATGCATCTTCAAGACATTTTTCTACACAATTAGGTAATATGTCCTTATATATAACCTCTTTGTCTTCATATTTTGTAGACACATTTTCTACATAACTATCTCAAACTGATTTACACAATTTTGAAATGGAAACTCATTTTCAGATTTAGAAATAGTACTCATACCTTTACTAGCAAGAGAACACTTATTTCTTCCATTGCTCTCTTCTTCCCAATCAGCATCTGATTCACATGAAGATGCATATGTACTATCACAATCCTCTTCTTGACCTAAGCAAAAAGTGTCACCATTGTCTTCACATGATGCTTCTCCACAATATGTTGGATCAGCAATTTCATCTTTATCACTTGATGCATCACTTCCAGGTTCTTCATCCTCATACTGAGATAAATACCTTTCCTCTTCCTGATTCGTTATGTTTTCAACACAATGCGAATCATCAATAGGAAAATGAATGACTGGATTTATATCTTGCCTGGATAACTCATCAAATGAATCAATTCTATCATTCGCTATTGTAATACCATAAACATGTGTATTCAATTCAGCACGAATGGAATCATTTCTTCTTTGCAACAAAGAGATTTCATGCTCACATGTTTTTATTTTTGAATCTTCAACAAAACTATTTACAACAACAGGAGTGCTTATTTGCTGATCTGAAATTAAACATTCTATATGACATTAATTTGTTCTTTGCACCTCATCTTGTCGAAAAACATTTCTAGAGAAGTGACTTCGATTTAAGCCATATTTTATGTTATTCTCAATCTCTATTGCTATCATGAATGCCTGATACAAAGTTCTAGGTTCCTTATCTCTCAAAAAATAGTTCATCTTTTTATCAAATGCACCAAGATAAACCACTAAACACATTTGATCATTTGGCTTGTAAATTTCAAGAATTTCATTTAAAATCTTTGCAAATCTGATATTAAATTTAGGAACTAACTCACCATTGATGATTTGAATTTTCAAAAACTTATCAAAATAGTCAGAGATGCTTACTCTTTCCCTGAACTGCATCATGAAGGCTGACATTAATTCATCACAAGATGAAACTGAACATGTTGGTAAGAACAAAAACCAGTCCCTAGCATCATCTTCTAAAGTCTGAAAAAACAATTTCATCTGAATGTCTTCATGAGCAATTTCAAAATCACCAACCAAGTCACTAAACAATTGAACATGATGACTGGCTGAAATTTCATGGTTTCCACTAAACTTAGGTAAATACTTTCTGAGGTCATAAGGCATAATATTTGGAAAACCATGAATACCATTAAAATTCAACGGCATATGCCTCCTGGTAGAGATGGATCTAGGAATTTCACTAACAAGTTGCATACTAGATGAGATGAAACTCGACATTCTTCAACTCAAGACTCATTCATCATTAAATACTTTCAAAATTCATCATTTGCAGTAGATCTTCAGAACCCTCTATCAAATGAATGCTTCAAATACACTTCACAACTTTAAAACAACAATTGAAACCAAATCTAGCGAAATGTATAAAACATAAAACTATTCTCCTCTTCTTAGTGCTCAAACTTCACTTGATGGAGAATACATATGTAGAGCTAACTTTCATGGGAAAGAAAATTGCATGAAAGTATAAAATACCTCAAGTGTTGTTGTATGAAACCACTGATCTGCTAATTAGCCTGGTGCTAACATGAATTCCTCACACCACTAATCATAACCTTACAAAGTCGCCATCTCATTGAAGAGAGAAATGAAATCACAACTATGATTCATCTTTATCATTACAAATTCTTGCGATAACAGATCAAACAACACTTCCAAACTTGTTTGTCAGAAACTTATAATAGATCTCTCTTCTTGCTTGCAAATTCATCTAACTTTCAAATTTGCTTGATTCCCACTGAAAACTCTCAAAAACAATTTATACATCACTGATCTACAATGATTTAGAGATCCTTTAGATAGAGTCGCCACTCACTATTGTGAGAAAGATTTTAAACATGATTCATAACACTACAGATCTAAATTGAAAATTCAACTTGAAAACTTTGCAAAACTTTTAAAAACATTAAAAGAGAGAAAACATCTTTCACCAATTCTAACTCTGAATTACAACAGTATTCTAAAAATAACAACCAGTTGACATGACTAAAGATGAACACTCTTAGCAACACAATCTATATTCAACCTTGAAAAATACTATTGTAAATGGATAAAACTTACTGGGGTGCATGATTTGGAGTAAGAAAACTGAAAAGAACATCAGAGAACTTACTACTGAAACTTTTTAATGCACTTCTCCTGTTGTATTGAATCTCTTCTTTTCAAATTCTCAAGGTTTGTCTTAAATCTAATTCAATACATTCCCTAGTAGAGTTGCCATTTTGTTGGTGACTCGGATGGGCCAAACCAAATTGAGAATAGGACTGAAATTTTCAAATTATACACCAGAGATTCTTGTCCTTTTAATAGTGAATTACTTCATAGCTTCCCTAGAAGAGTCGCCATTTTTTTGGTGTTTGAAAACGTGAACCATTTCCAATTATCCCCATGAGAACCTGACATATTTAGGGGCAGCTAACTCCCATTTTAAACATATCATTTCAGACACAGGGCCAACTATAAGGCATGGCCCTTCTTCTTCTTCAGGCTTTGCAAAACCTAGGTGGGTGGACCTACAGATTCTTTATATGGTACTAGTTGTCAAAGCACACACTAAATCTATTAAGAAGCAGATAAAACCCTTATTTCTCCTAATGGTTTATGAAACAACATAGATTCTACAATAGCTAGGTGCAAACCGATATTATTCATAAACTAAGTGAGGGTTTAAAACTTTTATGTCCACTTCAACATGCAGGGAAAAAGATTGATTTATATTGAGAAAAGACAGCATGTTCAATATGCAGCAAAAAATTTAATGATCCTATGAAGGACCAGTGCCTTATCCATTTGGGCAATCCTACATTCCAAAATTATGCATCCTTGAACATCAATCAACATATGGCATATGTTAATACATTCATGTTCAATCTGTTCACCTTATGAATTAGACAACAATATCCAATATAACCCCATACTTTCTCACATCCTTCTTAGTTGAATCTACAACCTTGTCTGAAACCACAAGAAATTATATGACTCCTTGAGTTAAAGGCAAGCAAACTTCAAACATACAACCGGGCAATTGCAAATAGGTTCAAGATCTTTGTTCTTGAACATATAACATTACAAACTCAACAAGAAAGGAGATAGAATTATATTGAAATTCAAAACCTTCTGCACACTGTATTTATCTCCTTAAAATAAGTACATTAGGAATGCATAAAACAAGATACAAGATCACACTATTGTATCAGAACTATCTATGAAATCCATATGCTGTTCATACAAAACATGTTGGGTATGTGGCTTTCACAGCCTGAGCAGAGCTCCAGGAACTGGAAAAATAGAAAACTGACCAACCCCCGCCCTTTCTAGCCTTGGGATCTCACTTAAATACTGTGAGATACAACAAGCTTCAGGCATAGAGAACTGAAAAGTGTCCCTTACAAAAGATATCACAAGTTTGTAATGGAAGAAAAAAGAAAAATGATTAATAGAACATCATGTAGATCAAATATTCTCCTGTAAGCTCCTTTTCTGTTACCATTGTTTGCTGATTCGGCTTGACCACTGATTTTTTGTGTGCACAATTGCTAAGACCGCCCTATCAATGACAAAATCAACTCTAAAAAATATGCACCAACCTAGGCCCGTGGGTTTTGTCAAGATGACTACTGAATGAGAATCATCTTTACTTCCCACTCTTTACTGATCATGCTAGGCTTCAGAAATAACAGGATCATTACTTAGCATGCAGTACAAAAGCTGAAAAATAATGTGGTTATTAAAAAAAACAAAATAAGGATGCTCTAATCCCCAGCCATGTCTGCTTCCTTAACCAACTTCTTGCCAAAATTTGCCATCTACTAACACAAAAAGGGGGAACACGCACAAAAAGTGAAGAAGACTATACCCAAGGGTATAAAATCTTCCTCACCCTCTTCCAAAACTATGCATAGGGTCTCAAATATTTCTGCTACCCTGGCATCAAACTAAGATGCTTTGAAAATTTGTTTAAAAGATGATGTTTCTGCTGAAAAGGTTGTTATCTTACAAAGTATATTCCTTGTTCTTCTTACCACCTTGGTGACTTGACTACGACACCTGATTACTAGCTTTCCTCTCTCAAAAAACCATACACAGGCATACAAAGCTAACCATTTTCCTTTTCTGAACCATTCTCTGAAGCCTTTTCTTTTATCTCTGTAACTTCTACATTTTATCCTTGAGCCAACTACTTGACACTCGTGCCAAATCTATCTCAATCCCAGCAGTAATTTTTTTCGTTCAGAGATGACTCATGAATTTCTACTTGCACAAGTTGATATTGGGAAAATCCCACTTGTTACACCCTGTTCTTTACTTTCACACGCGAAGGTTTTCATGTCTCATTAATATGCATAATGATACCACCTTCAATAGTAAAATATGCACCGTCAATTTTGAAGATCTTATAAGTTGAAAATGTGAGCATGACGGCTTCAAAATCCACTAGGCAAGCTGGTCTCGAATAACCCAATCATAATTAGCCATGTGTGCAATTTATCTTTTAGTGGGCGCTTCTTGCTTTTAAGAAATGCACACGTGCAAGAACCGCAGATCTGAATTGAATCAATGACCTGAGTCCACCCCACATGTCAGGCTTGTGCATTCTCGCACTTCTTATCTTGCAAGCATGTTGATATAGCGGGCCAGCGCCCTTCGTCGATCTAAAGAAGATCAACGGTTGATGAAGAAAATCATGAATAACCATTGCACTGTTCCTTTATCACAAAACACGTGACACTTCAAAATGGCATGATTTGGTTAATTATGATACGGGTCCACAATCCTTTTGGCCACATTATAAAATCATACAGAGATAAAACAATGCGAGCAAACTCTAGCCCTTGATGCTGGCTTAGATTGACAGTGATTCAAAATTTCAATAATAGAGGGCCCATCACAATGATCCTGACCAATGAGAAAATACCTTTTATTGCACATGTTCTGACAAACCTGACTGCAACATTCAAAACTTTGGCGCCCATGACATTGTTACTTCCTCGCATTTTGGTCCCACTGTGCCACGCATCGCAAAGTGGCATGCTCGCAATATTTATCTGCCTCTCATCTTAGAAAAGCAGGTATGCCTCATTCGTCGATCTCTCATAGATTGATGATGTTCATAAATTGTCCTCTTCACTCATATGAACATCTCCTTGTGTCTTCATAAGGGACAGATGTCACTCATGCGCTTGCCCACATTTTGTAACTTCCTCGCATTTTGAAAATGTGAGCTAGCGCCCTCTGTCGATCTGAACAAGATCTTCAATCACCGAGACTTGCATTGTAAGTTTGAAAAGCAACTTTTTGGATTTAAAAATGTGTAAACCCTGATTACCTTAAACTTAAAACAGATTTAATCAAAACATTATTTCAAGTTTTCCTAAGGTCTAAAGAGGCATGCCTTGAGCAAGAAAATGAGAAGGGGCTAAAGGATTTCAAAGGATGTGGTGGATTTGTATAAAGTAATAGGTTCTTGACTGAATTTTGCATATTAAATGGGGTAGAAAGCAGATTTAGGATTTGTTCAAAATACGACTTTGTCATATAACTCAGAATGACAAATTACCATCATGGAAGGCTTAGGAAAATTGAATGAAAAGTGTTAGATACATTGAACACCTTAAGGATCTCAAATGGATAGCTGAGTGCACATTCAATTATGGGCATTCATAGGGCTTGACTTTCTCAAAATTTCAAATGGATGCTCAAAATGGGAATGCAATTTTGAGCGCCAATAGTTTCCAAAGAAATTTACAATGCCCTTTTAATTTCACTTCTTTTTTGTGATCATTTTAAGCATTATTTTATTGCTACAAGCTAGTGATTTCTAACTGTATCCTCACATCACTTACTCAATATCCAACTTAGTAGAGGTCTCAAGGTTAAAGATCCCATTAATAGAAAATAATATCATACTTAGCTGCTAATAGATAAGGGGAATCCATAAACCCATTATGTTGCAAGGGCCTTTGCTGATTCTAAACTTAGACAAAGATTTAGAATTTCTACTTATTATATGATAATATTATATTTAATTTCTAATAGTCCTAGGGACACCACTGACACTAGAAAAAAAAATTGTAGAAAAGGCTTTACACGATGTGTTATATGTTATTTAGTACTATTCCTATTTATAATGATTTTTCTTAAGTCATTTTCTTTAGTTTAATTCTTGCAATATAAATTCCTCATGTTCCTTAGTAGCTTTTATGTGAATGATGCTAATTATAGTGTTTTGGGATGCTTTAGTTTCCATTGAAAATTATTCAAGGAGGCCGCCTATTTTTATTTAATGGTTACTTGGGGTTTAGATTTAACTATCATATGATATCATTATGTTTATTTTTTGATACCCCAAGCCTAGATGACTTCATGAATCCATGGTTTCTAAATCTTTTTGTGTGGTTAGAGTTTGTTACAAATTTGGTTGATTTTAAATTAATGGTAGTTTTGAGCATTGTTGTGTCATATATACCATCCAATACCATTTTGAGGGAAATGTGTTAATGATGATAATATGAAGTATCCTTGTTTGTTGGCTATTTTATAAATTATTCATATTTCAGTTTCCATTGAATGATTATTTTATGATTCCTCTTTTATGTATGTTGATTACCTTGTGATATAAACAAATGATACTACTATATTAAGTTTCTGATACTCATGGAAATTTGTAGTCTTGAAGTCTCCATTGTGATATTTATTTATTGAAGTCTCTTTCCATATGAGTTTGACTAGTAATGTAGAGATAAAGAATGCCCTGACATGCTAAGAGGTGTCCTTCAATGATTGAATGCTGGGCACAAAGAGGAAATCTCACTTATTGGAGGCTTAGCTTAGAGGTAATTTTTTTAATTAAATTTATTGACAATGGTCCTTGTTCCTAGGATATTGTATGCCATGTCCTGCATCATGTATTTTTATCTCTGCATTTCAAATTTTTGATACACACATTCTCCAATAACATTTAGCCCTTTCTCTATGAATGTCAAATTGGGTTGACACTTCCCACTCAAAATTTCAAGGAGAACTCCAAAGCTGTAAAAATATACCTTTTCATTTTCTCTACCACTGTGTTTGTACTTTGTCAAGAACATTAGACATAGATAAAGAGAGAATCAAAATTCAATTAAACTATGTTCATTTATATAATGTTGAGTCTCATGCATAGCACATACCACTGTTATAGTAATGAGTGAACCAACATATACAAATTCAGTATGTTATGCCTTCTACTTTTAATTTCTTTTGCATGACCTATTATTTCAAAATTTATACCTTCAACATTTATTCAATTAAGTATAACTTGAAATCCAAAATTTATGATAGTATGACACAAATAGTAGTAGCCATGTACAACATATATGAGGATCAACTCAGAGAATTTGTGTTGGTGAGTGTTATTGTTATGCTTCCATAAATCCTTTACAAAGATCTGTTTGTCTATGAGAGTCAAGAGTGACCAGATTATGTGGGGAGTGGTGGAAAGATAAAATAAATAGTTATGAAGAGAGTTAATACTATTCAAAGTTAGTCCAATCCTCATTTAATTCCTTGGACTTTTCAAAAAAGTGATCCTCTTGAGGGGAAGCTCACGCACATTCAAAGAAGAGAGATTTGAATGCAAGTTAATGAATGTTGTCGTTTATAGATTATATATGTTTATAATTTATAGATATATGTATTTAGTATGTCTATACCAGTAGTATTATTTTTGATTAATTTTATTTATAGATGCACATCTGGGGGAGCATGTCAATGGTTTATTCTACTCATTTTTGTATGTTATTTGATGTGATTTATAGTAAATTGGATTCTCACAATTGGTTCCCTAAGAAAAAAATACTATGAACAAATTGAGATCTTTTAATTTGATTTAGATAACTAGTGTAGATCTTAAATGATATTGGGATGATGAAGATTGATAAAATCTTACAATATTTATACAGAGCTAGCTTACCTTGACATGAGCTCATTTTTTGGTTTGATTGTAGAATTTTTTTAATCTCATTTGTAGGTGTTGAGATATGATTGAAAAGATCATTATTGAGAGAGATTATTGAAAGAGGGAGATTGTTGAAGAAGACCATGTGTTTCAATCATTTTTTTGTCATTGATGTCAAAATTGCTATTTGCTGGTAAGATAACTATTTATAAGTTTCAAGTACTATCATTTAATTGATTAATGAAGAGAATTTGATCAATAACAGGTAACAATAGCACCTAGAGGAAAGGTTGAGTTATGATTATGTAATGAAGTACAAGGATCGGTTAAGACAGTGATGACATGATGTATTGATAATCTACTTAAGGTTATAAATGCTAGCTATACTTAGAAAGTTTAGAAGAATAAGTTACATAAAATTTGTCTACCAAGCTTGACCAAGTGGATAGTAGGTGCCAAGAAAAGTTAGTGCAAGCTGAGCAAAAAGTTAATTAGAGTCAAGTGAAAGAAAACTCTAGTGGATGTTGAGTAAAGTTTAGTTGATGCCGAGCATCAATAAAATTTAGTTGATGCCCAATGATTTTATAGTTGATGTTGAGAAATGTAGTATGTGTCAAGCATCAAAAGGTTGATAATATTGAGCTGTTGTATTATGTTAAAGATTGAGGATTCATCGAATCTAAGATAACATTTTTGTTTTCTTGAAACTTGTGAACTAGGAGGAAGATAAGGTTGATAAGCTAGTGGCACAAAAATTAATGTAAACTATTTTTGAGGAAAATTCAAATGGATTCTAGGAGAATTTTTTGGAAGAAACAAGACATGGGGTAGATACATTGTACCCTACATAATCCATTTGAATCCTAAATTGGACGATGGAAAATGAGCAAGAAAATGTCCTAATTTCTTATTTATAGGAATTTTTGGTCATGAAGCAAAAGAGTCATGTGTGAGAACCTAAGGAAGAGAAGGAATTAAGGTTTTTGCTTCATCAAATGACCCAAGAGGAGAATCTGCAATGGCATGTTAAGCAAGAAGGCTTAAGGAGATGAATGCTTGAAGGGTGAACAAGCTATCAGAGCTATAAAGTATGAAGGCTAGGTAGAATTGAGGACTAAATAGAGATCTGTAATATGCAAGAGAAGTTGTAAGTTGTATCAGATCAAAGCTTTATTGTTACTCTCTAACAATTGTATCTATCTAGGGTAAATCCTTTGGATTAAGGTTGACCTAATAGTCATTTGAAAATCCTTTAACTGGGTGGCATTCTAAATGAATGGCCTAAAGTCCTCTAACAAAGCTCACTTCTAACAAGGTGATTGAAATCCCTTAATTGGGTCACGTTTAATAGTGTGCATTATAACCTTTAATAGGGTTGGCCTTTCACAGGGCATTACTTTAGAAGAGTGAAAAGGAGTAGCATGTTACTAGTGATTTTTCTCAAATTGGGTCTCCAAATAAATCATTGTGTCAAGTGTGTTGATGAATTTATTATGTTTCATGCTTTACATTTCTACAAGTTGATTTGATAGTAACCTACAAGTTTTAAGTGATCGCATAATCTTAATGGATGCATGCAAGGGTATAAAAGTTTTATGGGTTCACTAAGCTATAAAAAGTTTTATTTATACATTTGCACCTTAGATAACTGATTCAATCTCCCCCCGCCCCCCTTTTAGTTATTCTAAAGTATTCCAATAATTGGTATCAGGGCTATCTACTTAAGAGGGCTAGTTTCAAGGTACTAGAAGCACAAAGATCGAGATGTCAAAAAGAGAAGTACCCAAGCTCAATAGAGATAAATTTCTTGCATGACAAAGTTTGATGAAGCTACACCTTGGAGGACTTGGAGATCATGCACAATCCACCATTATAGTGGAACATGTTGATCTAGTTGGAGCCTTAACTACTAAAGATATGAAGAAGAAGAAGAAAGAACACAATCAGGCAATGTTAGAGATTGCCTTTGCTCTAAACTATGCCAAATTTGATGATATCAAAGGTTGTAACACTGAAAAGAAAATGTGGGATCCCCTACAAACCATCTATGGAGGAGGCATAAATGTCTAAAAAGCCAAATCTAAGAGTCTCAAAGGTAAGTTTGATGATATGAGAATGGAAGAAGGTGAGAATATTGATCAATATATTGCTAGAATAAAGGAAGTTGTTAGTGCAACAAGAGGAGCTACTGGTCATATAGATGATGATGTTGTGTTAAGAAAAGTGTTGAGAAAACTACTGTCTATTTATGCTATTAGAGTTTTTGCAATTCAAGAATGTAGATGTATTCTAAGAAATGATCAAACTCTTGAAGGTCTGGTAGGTAGACTCACTACTTTTAAGATATCTAACTTTGATAATTACAAACTTGAGAGTCTTAAATCTACTTTCAAAGTGAAGTTGTTATTGAAAGATTCTGATGAAGTAAAGAAGAAGAAGAAGAAGAGAAAGATAAAATGTGTATCTAATGATAGTGACATAGATGAGGAAGATGTTGAACAATTAGAAGCATTACTAGTAAGAAGGTTATATAGAGGAAAAGGAAAGTTCAAAGGTAAGTTACCCATCATTTGTTTCAATTGCAATGAGGTTGTTCATATTGCTGCAAAATTTACATGGAAGAAAAAACATAGAGATGGCATCAAGTACAAAAATAGAAGAGAAGATGATGGCAAAGATTACAAAGATAAAGGCAAGAAGTCATGGTACATTGATGAAGAGGAAACCAAGGATGATTCTGATGAACATGATGATGAAGCGGTGTATGTTGCAATGAAGGACAAATCTGATGAAGTTGAGGAAACTGCACTTGTGACTCATATTAACAAAAGTGATAGATGGATCATTGATAATGGATGCTCACATCACATGACTGGAGACAAAAGTAAGATTACCTTAAATTGTTATGATGGAAATAATGTAAGATTTGGTAATGATGCACCATATTTGATAAAGGAAAAAGGTCCCATCAAACTCATAGACAAGATTTCATGTGACAATGCTTACTATGTTGAAGGACTAAACTATAACTTGTTGAGTGTATCACAATTGAATAGTTGAATTTGGAAACAAGATTGCTAAGATATTTGACACAAATGGGAAATTGATTGGAAAAGGTGATTAAACAAGAAGTAATCTATTCTATCTTGATATTGAGGATGCTACTTGTTTTGTTGCAAAATTAGATGATGTATGGATTTGGCACAAAAGCTTATGTCATGTTAATTTTGATAACTTGGTTAGTATCGGTAACATGAAGAAAGTTAGAGGTTTGCCTAAGTTGAAGAAGCCTGACAATGTAGTGTGCAAACAATGTCAGCTAGGCAAAATGACAAAGTCAAGCTTTAAGAGTAAAGCTTATACCTCTAAAGAAATACTAGAGATTGTTCATACTAACTTGTGTGGACAAATTAAAATGAAAAGCTACAAAGGAGATAAGTACGTAATGTTGTTTGTTGATGATTATTCTAGGATGATGACAGTCATGTTTCTGAAATAGAAATGTTATGCTTTTCAAATGTTTAAGTGGTACTTAGCAAGAGTTGAGAAAGAAATAGGTAAAAGTTTGGAATGTTTGAAATGTGACAAAGGAGGAGAATTTACATCAAATTAATTTGAGATTTTTTGTAATGAAAAAGGAATCAAAACACAGACATCTACCCCTAGGACCCCTCCACAAAATGGAATAGTTGAAAGGAGAAATAGGTCTATAATGGACTGTGATAGAACACTCATGATAGAGAAGAACGTTGATTTGAAATATTGGAGAGAAGTTGTAAGAACAACTATTTATACTTTGAACCATGTGCAAATCAAGAAAGGTACTCATTCAACACCTTTTGAACTATGGTATGGATATCCTCCCAATGTAAAATACTTTAAGGTATTTGGAAGTAAATGTTACATTCTTAAAGATGTTAGGAATGGAAATCTTGATGCAAATTATCAAGAAGGTATATTCCTTGGCTACTTCATGAAAAGTAAAGCTTATAACTGTTTGAATACTTACACTAACAAAATTGTGGAAAGTGCAAATGTGAATTTTGATGAATATATAGAAGTACATGAGGCAAAATCTATGAAAGAACCAGAAAGATACAAATCATTTGTATACTTTTATGAAGGAATACCTGCTAAAGAAGATGTTGCAAATAAAGTTGCAAACCAATAGCAAGTTTTAGTGACTATCGAGTCACATCTTGTGAATTCTAAGTTGCATTCAGGAACTAAGCTACATTCAGATGCTGAGTTACAAAATGAAGAAAATGCACATTCTAATTCTAAGAATAGCACACATGAAAGAGATACTAAGATACCTAATAGAGGTGTACACAGTGACTCTGAAGCTAAAAGACAAAATAAAGAAACAAGAGTTGAGCCAAGATTATCCAAATATGTCAAAAGACATCATCCTATTGATCAAATCATTGGAAACAAAGATGATAGGCTAATAACAAGAAATGGATTAAGATATGAATCATGTTTGTTGAGCATAAAGGAACCCAAAATACTGAAAGATGCATTATAAGATGAGGACTAGTAAAAATCCATAGAAGAAGAAATTGAACAAATAGAGAAGAACAAAACCTGGAGTCTAGTTCCTAGACTAGATGACAAAAATGTGATTGGCACCAAGTGGGTATTTAGAAGCAAGCTAGATGTAAATGGTGAAGTCACAAGAAACAAAGAAAGATTAGTTTGCAAGGGATATGCACAAGAAGAAGGAATAGACTATGGGGAGATATTTTCTCCTATTACTAGAATGGAAGGAGTAAGAACTCTACTTGATTATGCTGCATACAAAGGTCTCAAAGTCTATCAGATGGATGTTAAATCTATATTTCTAAATGACATACTAGAAGAAGAAGTTTACATATAACATCCAGACAGTTTTTTTGATGATAAGAATAAAAACATTGTATATAGACTACATAAAGCTCTATATGGTTTGAAATAAGCACCAAGAGCATGGTATGAGAGACTTCATCCTTATCTTGTGAAAATTGGATTTGAAAAGACTAATGATAACAATAGTCTATACATAAAGATAGAAAAATGTAGAGGTATTTTGATATCTAAAATATTTTTTGATGATATCATATTTGGAGGAAAAGATTCTTTATGTAAGGATTTTGTAAATTAGACGAAGCAAGAATTTGAAATATCTATGTTTGGAGAGAGAAAAATTTTTGTGGGTTTTCAAGTATATTAGATGAAGTATGGTATATATATCACTCAGTAAAAGTATGTCAAAGAAATATTGAAGACTATTGGATTAGAAGATTCCAAACTAGTAAGTACACCTATGGTGACAAGACACAAGTTGTCAAAGAATGATGATTTTGCTGAGGTGAATCAAACATTATATAGGTCTATGATTGGAAAATTATGATATTTAGTACATAGTAGACCTAATATTGCATTATCTATAGGGATAGTTGCAAGATTCTCTGCTAATCCTAGGGATAATCACTTAATGGTTGTGAAGAGAATAATGAGATATCTAAAAGGAACAGGAGAGTTTGGTCCATACTACAACAAGAATGAAAAATTTGAATTGAGAACCTACACTAATGTTGATTAGGCTAGAAACATTGATAACATAAAGAGTACCGATGGAGGAACATTTTTCTTAGGCAAGAGACTAGTTACATGGACTAGCAAGAAATAAAGTTGCACCTCACAATCAACTACTAAAGTTGAATATGTTGCTACTATTGTAAACTACACAAACATTGTATGGATCAAACATCTACTCAAAGAAATGAAGGAAGAGATCATAGAAATAGTGATACTTTATTTTGATAACACAAGTGTTATCAATATATCAAAGAATCTAGTGATGCACACAAAGACAAAACACATTGCAATTAAGTATCATTATTTAAGAGAATTAGTTCAAGATAAAGAGGCAAAGATGAAATATGTTAACACAAAAGAGAAAATTGTTGATACCTTCACAAAACCATTACCTACAGGTGCTTATGAACATCTAAGAGGTAAAGTAGGGGTGATACCCCTATCAAAGGCTATCTAAGTATCAAGAGAAGTGCCCTGCATCAAACAAGTTGATATTCATATAATACAAATTGATGCAAAGGATCTTACTTTAGGAGTTGCCTAAAGTAATCACAAAGTTGAAACTACAAATTAGTCATAATCAAGGTGATGAAGGGAGAGGCTCAATAAACTACAAAAGCTTATATTTGCATATTTCAAAGATGACAAGGTTTTGGTATATTTCTTTGGTATTATTGTCAAAGAGGGAGAAAGTACACTAAACTGATCAAGAAGGATAGATGATCAAGAGCTGCCAAAACAAAGAGGGAGAAAGTACATTAAACTAATCACCATCAGAAAGGGAGATCAAGTGATCAGAAAGAGAGAAATTACATCAAAGAAAGCAAATATAATTAGTGAAGGAGATAAGGGAGGTATTTCTTATAAATGCTAAGAGAGAGATCAAGAGCTAGAAGGGAGAGATTCATTGATAAAGAGGGAGATACTCTACTAATCAAGAGTTAGAATAGATAGAGAGAATTACTTATTAGAAAAGGAGAAAGTATATTAGAGAAATATATCAAGAGTCAAGTCAAAACAAAGAGGGAGACATTGATCAGAGAGCTAGAATGTATAATCATAAAGGGAGAAA
Source organism: Cupressus sempervirens (assembly GCA_028749045.1). Lineage (NCBI taxonomy): Eukaryota > Viridiplantae > Streptophyta > Pinopsida > Cupressales > Cupressaceae > Cupressus > Cupressus sempervirens. Next base: position 88,870,571 of record CM053786.1, on the reverse strand, counting down.
TTTTGTTGATCAATTTAGTACAAAAGAAAAAGGAAAAATCCTAATCTACCTAGTAAGAGGGAGATATAGGAAGGAACTCAAAGGGAGTTATAAGAAAGAGTTTTGTAACCTAATTAGAAGATGGAAGTTTCTGATAAAAGGAGAAATTTTCTTTTTGGTATAGTCTTACTATTTTAACTTAGTCAGTTTGGTTGAACAAGATGTTTATCACTTGATTAACTTGGTTGATCAGTTTGGTTTGCCATCAATGCCAAAGAGGGAGATTTTTGAGATATGATTGAAAATATTATTGAAAGAGGGAGATTGTTGAAGAAGATCATGTGTTTTAATCATTTTTTCGTCAGTAATGTCCAACCTACTATTTTTTGGTAAGACAATTGCTTATAAGATTCAAGTACTACCACTTAGTTGATTAATGAAGATGATTTGATCAATAAGAGGTAACAATAGCACCTAGAGGAAAGGTTGATTTATGATTATGTAATGAAGTACAAGGATTAGTTAAGACAGTGACAACATGATGTATTGATAATCTACTTAAGGTTACAAATGTTGGCTACACTTAGAAAGTCTAGAAGAACAAGTTACACAAAGTTTGTTTGCCAAGCTTGACTGAGTTGATAGTAGGTGCCAAGAAAACTTAGTGCAAGCTGAGTAGAAAGTCAGTTGGAGCTAAGTGAAAGAAAATTCTAGTGGATGTTGAGCAAGATAGTTGATGTTGGGTAAAGTTTAGTTGATGTCGAGCATTTGTAAACTTTAGTTGATGCTGAATGATTTTATAGTTGATGTTGAGCAATGCAGTATGTGCTATAATCACCCAAAAATGGTCATCTAGACTATTAGCCCCCTTCTCAACATTTTGGCTAATTTAATTAATTATTTACCTAGACCAAATTGCTAATAATTAATTAATTTGATTATAACCTATAGTTTGACTATGCTATCCTAAATTCATTATTTGATTAAAAGAATGTGTCCCATTTTAATCAAATAAAAGATCCCATTCTCCTAACCCACTTAAAGTGCACACATAAAGTTCTTTTCTAATTTTGAAATTAAAAGAAAAGCTTATGAGACTTTTTTCTTATATGACAAGTCAACTCATTTTCTATTGGTTGACTTGTGTGTGCAAACGGATCCCTCCCATTTTCAAATTCAACTTTTGATCATCCACCCTCTCAATCTTGACCTCTACCATCTATACGGCTTTAAAAGCAAGAGAGCTTATGCCCTCAAAGGATCCACACTCTTGAGTACTGTTATGTTATAGGATTTTCATTGGAGTGCTTGAGAGCTTCTTGTGTAGAGCATCATCTTCTTATCTTCATCCTTTGCATTCATGGCATTGCATCTTACCTTTTTGACAAATAGCTTAGAACACATAGTTTAACTAGGATGGCTGTAATACTTTCATTTGTGTAGCTTAGTTGCATTATGCATTCCATTTTAGCATAGTTGCATTGCATGCATCAAAGGTTCTTTGATATTTTCATTCTTGCTCTTGCTCAAAGAATCTCTCGTTTCATGGTTTACTAGCAAGGGTTGCATCTCTAGGGCTTAGCTGAGAGCCATTTTGTGCTTATTGTATGCTTTTTGCACTCCATTAGGGAGCTCTAAGCTAGCATTCAAGATTTCCAACCCATTGAAAACCTTGGATAGAAGGGTTTAGGGAAGTGCACTCTTTTTGGTGTACATGTGCCAAGCATCAGAAGGTTGATAATGTCGAGTTGTTGCATTATATTAAAGATCAAAGATTCACCAAATCTAAGCCAACAAGTTTGTTTTATTGAAACTTGCGAACTAGGAGGAAGATAAGGTTGATGACCTAGTGGCACAAAAATTAATGTAAACTATTTTTGAGGAAAATTCAAATGGATTCTAGGAGAAGTTTCTAGAAGAGATAAGATATGGAGTAGATACATTGTATCCTACCTAATCCATCCAAATCCTAAGTTGGATGATGGAAAATGAGCGAGAAAATGTCCTAATTTCCTATTTATAGAAATGTCTAGTCATGAAGAAAAGGACTCATGTGTGAGAACCCAAGCAGAGAAGGAATTAAGGGTTTTGCTTCATCAAGTGACCCAAGAGGAGAATCTGCAATGGCATGTTAAGCAAGAAGGCTTAAGGAGATGAATGCTTGAAGGGTGAATAAGCTGTCAAAGGTACAAAATATGAAGGTCAAGTAGAATTGAGGACTGAACAAAGATCTATAATCTTCAAGAGAAGTTGTAAGTTGTATCAGATCAAAGCTCTACTATTACTCTCTAATAATTGTATTAGTCTAGGGTAAATCATTTGGATTAAGGTTGACCTAACAATCATTTGAAAATCCTTTAACTAGGTGGCATTCCAAGTGAATGGCCTAAAGTCCTCTAACAAGGCTCACTTCTAATAGGGTGATTGAAATCCCTTAACTGGGTCACATTTAACAGTGTGTATTGTAACCTTTAATAGAGTTGGTCTTTCACAAGGCATTACTTCAGAAGAGTGAAAAGGAGTAGCATGTTACTGGTGGTTTTTCCAAAATTGGGTTTCCACGTAAATCATTGTGTCAAGTGTGTTGATGAATCTGTTATGTCTCATGCTTTACATTTCTACAAGTTGATTTGACAGTAACCTACAAGTTTTAAGTGATTTCATAATCTTAATGGATGCATGCATGGGTATAAAAGTTTTATGGGTTCACTAAGTTGTAAAAAGTTTTATTTATAAATCTAGACCTTGGGTAATTGATTCACCCCCGCTCTCAATTATTATAAAGTATTCCAATAGTAGGATAACATGAACTATGTAGAAGATTATGTGAAATTATTTTTTTAGTGGTTGCTTGATAATTTCTTTGATGATATAAAATTCATAAACCAAAGAATTGACTAGATTGCCATAGATGTCTTCGCAAATTAGTTTCAACTCCATTTGAACATATTACCTACATAGAAATTGTTCAAATATTAGAGAAGGTTATACTTATTTTGCAAGTAGTTATAGGCATATATTATCATTTACATTTCTCAACTTATCAAACTTTAAAGACAATAAGGACTTGAGAATTTTGTATATATTGTTTGCAAATAAGCAGGTTACAGATAAGAAATTTGAGAACAAGGTAGAATGGGGCATTGATTTAGCATCATAGCATGAAAGGTATGAAAAGTATAATGTTCCAATATGTTTTCCTACAATATGTTAGAATCACTGACAAAAAATATGACCATACATGCACTATCCACTTTCATGAGTGTTGGATCCAGCTTTTTGAAAAATGTATGATATTTTTAGTACCCAATTGATGCAAATATTTAACTAAGGTAATATTTAAAAAGTCATTTATTGTCTACAACTATCCAAAAATGATCAAGGAATTTTACATGTGCCTCAATGAGGATGACAGGACTATTGTTGCCATGGATGTACTTGTACCAAAGGTAGTTTCCTCATCTCCTGATATGTTTAGGCAGTGAGCCTAGATGTAAGAGATAAAATGCACATTAACCATAATGTAATTATTGACAATTGGCTAATAGTGATATGTAATTTTTGTCATTTATGGAAACACATCATGATGTACATGTTCACAGGAAACCTTGGAAATAAAGATACATAGTATTTGGTAATCAAAAAATTATCTAAGTATAGAATTTGGTTTACAGTAGTGTATTGTTTTCTTTATAACATGTTGCTGATGTCATATTATGACTAGAAAAGTTACGTGGAGATTGTATACATGTTGGTGATGATGTGTATAACCTCATAAGTTTGTATAGATTGTATGGAACATAGATATTCATATTTTGATGAAGCAGGACAATGAAATTGAAGGAAAAAATTATTTTATTTACAAAACAATTACTTGTCCAATTAGGGCTAACATCTTAGATGTTTACTTTAACTTGGAAAAGTGAATTGTGGTCTTATCTGACCCAACAGTAATTTTTGTAAAGGCATGGTATTCATGCAAAGGACATTTTGCAATAAGATGTAGTACTAGAGTGTTATCTTGAAAGATTGTGTAATTGTGAAATGTGAATTGTGATGAGCAAACTTTTGTGAAAGTGATAGATGTAAAGTTTTATCTGAGCTATTTGGTGATCTGAGATGAAGTTGAAGATTAGATATCAATCAAGGAAGGAAAATAATTGTAAATTACTTGTTTGGGTAGTGAGCTCTTCTTGTAGTTGAAATTGTATGTTTGGGTAGTGGGCTCTTCTTGCATACATTATACCACAACTCCTAACAGGGTCGAAATCTCCTAACAGGGATTCAAAGTCTCCTAACAAGGATTTTTTATACTAAATTTTTTCATTGACTCCTAATGGGGTCTATCCTCTAATAATGAACATATATATTAGTATATCATCTAGTGGGTATCATCCCCATTGGGGTTTTCCCTTGGCCAAGGTTTTCCTAGTTAACAAAATATGGTGTTATGAGTTATCTTTCTGCATTATTACTATTACTATTCAGCATTACTTTAGTGCTTTGTTATGCATGGTTTAAAGTAAGTAATAATATCTAGTTGGTGATTAAAGTTTGTAGATTACTGATTCACACCCCCCCCCCCAACTCTTAGTAATCCCTATTTCTAACAATTGGTATCAAAGCACAGTTACTTTGAAGAGGCTTAACAACTTAAGTAAGATCCCTATGGATATGGAACACTTGATGAAAACCTTGAAGAATCTCTTGAACAAATTGTTCTCCTTACTAAAGAAAGAGATAAGTTGAAGGATAGATATGAAGACTCTGAAGTATACATTGGTCAATTGAAGGAAAAGATTGAACATATCAAATCAAAGCCTGAATCTACTAAATCTGGAACTAGTGATGATGACTATTCAAAGTTGAAGATAGAGTACAAGATATTGAAGCATGAGTTGAAGATTAAAAATCTAAAGTTGACTTTGAGAAATGATCCTAACTAAGTTGAATTTGATTTGAAGACTGAAAATGTAGATCTAAGAGAAAGTTTGGCAAAGAAAACATCTAAGTTTGAAACATTGAAAGAATATCATGAAGAACTCCATAAGTACAATACTATTATGAAAGGTAAATTGACACAGTACAAACAGTAGCTTGAGAAACTTTTTTCAAGCAGAGAAAAGCTTGTTGATTCTATGTCTATACAGAGACCTACTAATGATAAGATTGGTCTTGGTTACCTAATTAATATGTCTACAAAGAAACATGAGATTAGATTAGAATTGAAAGTAAAAGACAAATCTGATTATAAGATTGAATCAAGTCAATCTTTTGAGAAACCTAAAGAAGTTGAGCAAAACAAGGAAGTTGAAATCTTGGATGAACCAAAGCAAGTGGAAACTCCTAAGGCAGTTCTAGGTATGAATTTAGAGGTAAGTTCTTTTTGTGTAATGAAATAGGTCATATGAAAAGTGATTGTACAAATAAGTCATTTAATCATGTTAAGGACTTTTATTGTAATAATTGTCATGGCATGGGTCATAATGCAATTTTTTGTAGGAGACCTAAGTATGATAATGATAGAAGGAATAGTAGAATGTCTAGAAATACTAACCCTATAGATAGAAGAAGATCTAATGAAAGGACATCGAGAGAAGGAAGATATTATCAAGATAGACGATAGATCATGTGATATATGTGTAACAACTTAGGACACATTGCTTGGAATTGTCATGCACCTGATGATCGATAGAATCCTAGAAGTAGAGCACCTATATGTCAATTATGCAATAACTTTAGACACATAGTGAAGTACTAAAAAATGGATAGAAACTTCATAGATGGAAGGAACAATGGAAGAAACTTTAGGAACAAAAGGAATGGCAAAAGGAACCATGAAAGGAACTTTGGAACTAGCAGAGACAATGAAGAACAAAGAAACATTGTTAGTGAACTTTGAGAAGAACTTAATGAAGCATTCATGAAAGGAATAGATATCTCAAAAGAAAAGTTAGATGATGAGACAAGAAGATCAAAGTCAATTGTTGAGTTTTGTTAGAAATGGAAAAAGAAATCTGTAAATAAGCAATACCAGGAAAGAATCTAAGTGAGTAAATGCATGAAAAGATATTACCATAAAATAGGAGAGAGAAAGCTTCAAGCTCCAACACCATGAGACAAGATATTTGGAAAGGGGAAAGCAAAGAAAACCCCTTGTGACATTCTGAATGAGGCATGAAAAGCCTAAGAAGGAAGAGAGAGAGCAAGAGAGAAATTTCTCATACAATAATTGAGAAGAGGAAGAAACCTCATTGTTGTTGAATGAGAGAGGAGGGTCATCTCTTAAATAGAGATGAGAGAGAGGAGTTAGAATGTAACTCCCATGTCTATGAATGCCACCATTCATATGTGTGTGAGGCCAAGTGTGAGATTCCTCTTAAGGAGGAATAATCTAAAATTAGAAATTACAATATATATTTGTCCTCACATATTCCACTAGATGACAAAATAAGATGTAGTGGAAAAAGGACAAAAAATAAATATATTAGGATACCTTGGCTTATATCCTAATATATTACAACAATAAAGAAATGAGTTCTAACCTTGGTTTATAAATACACCAAGGAAAGATTACAACTTCTAACAAGTTTGATTCAATTAAGTTGAATTAATCTTGTTCATAGCATCAAAATTTAAGAACTTTAGTAAGAGACCGAATTAGAGGAAGCAAAGTTGGGAAAAGGTATATCCAATTATTTTTAGATGCTACCTAAGCTCACTTGTGATTTGGAGCTCATCTAAACAAGTTATAAAGAAATTCAGAGTTGATGATATTACAGTAAACGTTGATTATGTAACAAAATATGAAAATTATGTTTTTGCAAAAAAATTTGTGATGTAAAGTCTTGACGATGTTTTTCATGATGGAAGGAGGCTATAGTGAACCTCAGGTGACATCTGAAGATTGAAAATATTATCTTAAGAAATTATTTAAATATAGAACATAATTGACAACTTTTTCATATTTGCAAAGTACGCAATTAATGTAAGTTCAAGTTGATGGAATAAATGGAGTATAGAATTGATTTTCACTTTATTGTGAACACATCCAAAGCAAAGAGCATTTAGAAGCAACTTGTCAGAGTGATTTCAAAGAAAATCCTATTTTCAAAAAGAGGTATTTTGTCATTTTATCCACAAATTTCTTTGGTAAAAGATATTTTTTGATAAGAATCGTGGATATGTCAGTAGTGCACAATGTTCAGAACAAAGATAGACCTAAGTTTAAGATTGTTTTGATAAAACCTAATGAAGGAAACCCTAACTCAACATTGTCTATCACTCTAAACAATGTAGTTTATCTTGAAGATGTTGGAAGTTATTTAAATAGCAAGTTTGAGTTGATTGGTAGTGAATTCATGAACAAAGACATAGAACTAGCTTTCAACCACGACATGATAGTGAAGCCCGGATATGAACATCTAAGGGAATTAGACTTGTTTAAGTTTCATTTCTACCATCAGTCAGACACAGATGAATGGACTGAAATCATACTAAGCAAGATACATGATGGTAAGTTATGGATGCAAGATAATACAGTTGACATTTTTGCAGACCTTATTCATGAGGTAATTGGTCTTAGCAAACAAGGAAATGTACCTATAGGTGAGAAGATGGTGAAGAAGAAAGTGGAAAGTTATACTAAGGTAGTGTATAATGGAAAGGCTGTGGTGATCAACACCATTAAGCAAGATGATGTGAGATTTATAAGTAGAATTATTTCTTATTTAGTTTGTGCAAGTTCTAAGATTGATGAACTTTTAGCAAGATTTATTTATGCAGCATATAAGATATGTGTAGAGAAAGAACAAGTGAATTTGAGTGAAATACTAAGAATGCAACTCCTAGAAAACCTTGAAAAGATCAAGAGGACAAAGAATGGTGTGTTTAGATTCCAATAATTGATTAATCACATATTCTTTCATGTATTGAAAATACTTCCCTACTTATCAGTCATAGACATAAATGAGTAGTGATAGATGCACAATGGAGAAGATTTCAGAGGTATGTAGAAGGCATCCTACAAACAAGATATTGGACAGTGGCAATTTGATAATGAGGACATTTTAGATTGAGATGAAACAAAGATTTAGAATTGCTCCTATAATTATGGATAGATTCAAGGAAGATATTTGTATATTAGTTGATAAAGATCATGTTAGAATCTAAAAATATTGATAACCCAGAAAATTAGTACAAATAATAGATATCTAAACTATGAATGCAAATGATACAAAATCAAAATAGCAACATAGAGTTAATCTCCAAGATAGTAATGCAAATTCTAGAAGCAAAATAGCATTAAGAGGATGCAAAAGAAATTGAGTTCAAATACAAGTCAGGTAGCATGCTTATATAGACTAGGAAGAGGGAGGAGGTGACATCACTAACCAATGAGGGGCAACCATCTATCAAACTAAAGATAGCAAAGTATCTTCCCAAGATAGCTAATGGATGCTCACATGTAAGAAGGTGACACCTCACAACCACTCACCTAATAAGACATGCTTTATTAACCTAAGAAAGACTATTACAAAGTGTAGAAAAAACCTATCAATATAGGGAAAAATAAATAACCCACTAGGAAATAAAAAAGTACACTAACACCTCCCATAAGCAAAGCTTAGGTGGATGTAGAAATGAGTCCCAACAAGTTAGGAATAATGAGGTACCCATGTACATAAAAGTCCCCCAAAAGAGAGAGAAAAGAGACTCACCAAAAATTCAAGACTTCGACTGAGAGGAAGAACCCCCCCCCGCCCCAAAAAAAGATGAAGCATCCCTCGCATCAATAGACCAAGCGAGCCTTGTGCTTGTCAACTGACCCATCTGCTACAATTTTTTTTTGATAGATCCACTTATATTGAACAAGTTTTCTTCCCTTAGGAAGAGGGACAAGATCCCAAGTGTAGTTCCTCATCAAGGAACTATACTCTTCCTTCATAGTTGTATCCCACTTAGGAATACCAGAAGCCTCTTGAAAGGATTGTGGATCTAAGGTAGTAGCAATGAAGACATGTGGAGTATCCTTGAATTGTGAACAAGTTTGCCTGGTGTCTAATGGATCCCCAACCCAGTCACCTACAGACTACAATGTCTATCTAGCCTAAAATGGACCAGAAGATGGAGAATCTGGAGGGGAATCATTAACCTTTAAATAATGAATAGAAGAGGAAGGAGGTAAGTTGTTTGAATCACTCTCTACATTGGAAGTGGAGGTAGAAGACTGCTCAAGTGAATCAGACTCGTCAAAAGATCTATCATGTATTCAAAGTGACTCCAATGTCAAAGTAGAAGGAGTTGGAGAAGTGATAGAAAGTGAGCTTGAAGATCCCTCCTCAAACTAAACACTCCTCTCAATGAAAAACTCATGTGTAGTAGGGTGGAGCAACCAATAACCCTTCACACCATCAGGATAACCTAAAAATATGCAAGGTTTTCTCTATGGATCCAAGGCCTTGCATTTCTTTGTAGGAATGTGGACCCACACAAGAGAGCCAAAAACTCAGAAGTTCTTAACTAATGGTTTTTGACTGCTTCAAACTTCAAAAGAAGTAACTCCCTTCAAGGCTTGATGAGGAACATGGTTTTGGATATAACAAGCATATTTAATGGCCTCTACCCAATACTATTGTGCAAGAGATCTAGAGTGAATCATATAGTTTTTCATTTCCTTCAAGGATCTGTTCTTTCATTCTGCAACACCATTCTATTGAGGATTGTATGGAATTGAATGCTACAAATCAATCCCCTCTAAAGTGCAAAATCTCTCAAACCGATGGTTGACATACTCACCACCATTGTTTGTGTGCAAAAATTTGATGGATTTCATGAATTGCTTCTGTATAAAAGTTGTAAAGTCCTAAAAATGATCAAATATCTCTGACTTTTGTTTGAGAAAGTACACCCAAGTATATCAAGAAAAGTCATCAATGAATGTGAGAACATATCGGGCCCTGCTGAAAGAAGGATGTTGAAATGGACCAGCTAAATCACTGTGAACTAACTCTAGTATCTGTGAATCTCTCCATGCCTTACCTTTGTCAAATATTTCCTTAGGATACTAGAGTGGCATTAGTGGTTTGGCTAGGCAAACCACTCATGCCATAATTTACTCACATCATTAGAAAGAGTGAGCAAAACAGTCGAAGGAGGATCAAGAAAAAAGTGAGAAAATAGATAGAGTCATGATTGGTGATCTACTCTCCCAACTGCAACTGTAGAATCACTATGCAACTCTTGTATCTCCACTAAATCAAGAGTGAACTCAACCCACTTGTTTGAACCTATGTGAGTGATCTGGTATATCGATAGGAGATTAGTTGATAATGAGGGTACACAAAGAAAATCATGGAATGTGCCATCCCTCACATCAACAAACCTTCTCCCACACACTTCAACAGGAGTGTCATCACCCATCAAAATAGAAAGCATAGTACATAGCTCCAATGATGTAAGTTCTTCCTTAGATGAAGCCATGTGGTGCGAAGCACCCGAATCAAGAACCCAAGTGGATGGTGAGGAAGCAACTGCAACAAGGGCCTTGCCCTTTCCTTTCCCCTTGTTATTTTCTTTTGCCTTGTTAGACCCTTCATTAGAAGTATGTTTGATAGACTCAGGAACATTGATGTTATTCTTCTCAAGAATGTGTGTCAAGTGATCAATTTGTTTCTTCAAACATTTATGTTCATCATGACCAGATCTTTTACAATAGGCACATTATAACCTTTCTTTCTTAGGCTTATCACCCTTGGAAGATCGTGTATCAATAGTTTCTTTTGAAGCAACTGGTATCTAATCCTTCTTCTTCTTGTTATTCTTTTGTTTATTATCCTTACTATTGTTGTTACTACTTTTTCCTTTTTGTTCTTTTGTGCCTTGGTTGGTAGCCAAGGCATGTGACTTAGAGGGCTTAAGAGTGCCCATCTAGATTAGCTTGTCCTTTTCTTGAGTCAGATTGATAGCAAAATCATCTAAAAATGGCATGGTGAATTGAGTACCAAGTGCACCCTTAGTAGCATAGAAGGTAGAGACAAACACAAAATATTCTAAACTTAGCTTAGAGAGAATACTAAGAATTAGTTATTCATCTTTCTTTTCAATTCCACATTGTTTTAACTACAGCCTTAGTGATTTCAATTTAGTCAAGAAATCCTGGATTGTGTTGAAATTTCTTGGACTTCAACTAATTAGTTCATTTTTCAACATATGACCCCTCATTGAATCTTGTGTGCCAAATAGTGTTTCTAGCTCTATCCATATTTCATTTGGTGTATCCAAAGACTCAATGTAAAATAGCAAGTTAGGAGAAATAAACAAACACAATGTTTTATATGCCTCATCGCATTTGTTAAACCACTTAGGCTTATCTTCATCTTTATCAAGTTTAGTTTTAAGTCTGATAGTTATCCTATTTAATCCAATTTTCCTTAAGTGAATTTTCATGCATGATTTCCACTCAAACTAATTGTATGAAGTTAGGATGGGCATATTTGTTTGCTCCATGATGAAGAAATTCAGAGAAGAAATGCTAAAAAGAAGAGAACCTAGCCACAACAATGCCTTCCCCCCCACAAAGAAATATGATTTGGCACTTTATTTTAGTGCATTTACAAACACCACTAGCAAGAAATAATAAGTGGTCATGATTTTAATGCATTACAAAACCCTCACAAAGAGCATATGATAAAAGTGAAACTTGGGCACAATACTCAAGGAAACAAATAGCACCACTGTGATCTACTCGAAAAACCATGCACTTTAGAAAAAAGAATTGCCTTGATACGAGGTCATATGAGAAAGTTATGATCCTCTGAAGTTTCCAAAATGAGAATTGTGCAAAGTCATGGTCGAGAATCTACAATTTCTAAAAAATGTATGCATGAAAATCAAAAAATGACTACACTCGTGGATAGAGCACAAAAAAATAGTCAAGATCATAACAAGAATCATCAAAATCAAAGTCCATATGAGAAAGAACGAGCCATTTGAAAACTATGTTCAAATCTATGACTACCAATAGAGAGGAGTACAACTGTATCTTTTCGTGCTCAATTCTACAAAATATATAGATTGCATGAAAATACTAAAAGATACCCAAATAGTTTTTTGGTGTTGTGAACAAAACCCAGAAAGCATTTTTCTTGATGGTGTACAAAAGATGTAGTTGTAGTGTAAATCAAATATCTTTAATAATAATAAATGGCCCTAACAACCAAGAAACAACCCCAACAACCAAACGACAACATGCAAAGGTTGAATCAGCTACCTAAGTCAATCAATGGCATGTTGGAACCTGCAATATTGATTGAAAATACCAAATATGCAAGTTGGTTGTCAGATTTGAGATTGACACCCTAGAGATTAAAACGTTTTTGTCAACCTTTTTTGATTCTCAAGATCATCTAAAGATGCAAGAGAAGAGAATACTAGGTTTTTCAAAAACCTAGAATAAGATTTATTAGCCCCCTCCCCCCTAAATCTCTCAAATAAGGAAACTAAAATCTACTTTTGCACATAGAAAAGCTCTAATACCATGTTAGAATCTTGAAAGATTGATAACCCAAAAAACTAGTTCAAAGAATAGATATCTAAACTATGAATGAAAATGATACATAATCAAAATAGTAACATAGAGTTAATCTCCAAGACAGTAATGCAAATGCTAGAAGCAAAATAACATTAAGAGGATGCAAAAGAAATTAAGTACAAATACAAGCCAAGTAGTATGCTTATATACACTAGGAAGAGGGAGGAGGTGGCAACACCAACCAATGAGGGGCAACCATCTATCTAACTAAAGATAGCAAAGTATCTTCCCAAGATAGCTAATCGATGCTCACATGTAGGAAGGTGATACCTCACAACCACTCACCTAATAAGACATGCTTTATTAACCTAAGTGAGATTATTATAGAGTGTAGGAAAAACCTAGCAATATAGGAAAAAATAAATAACCCACTAGGAAATTAAAAAACTACACGAATAGATCATACATATATTTAAGCAATGGAACCTCAGGAGAAATTTCTTGATCCCTTGAGCTATGAATTTAATGATGATGTGTAGTTGGTTATATTGATTTGTTGCTAAATTTAGACAAAGACAAAGCAGAGTATAGATTTGGCACATATGATGAGATCACATAGCAAGCTCATCAAGCAACTTTGGAGAAGGCAACAAACAAGAAGGTTGAATATATAATGAAGAAGGCACTATCAGAGGTTGGAATGATAGAGAGTGAATCTGACACTATAAGATAGACAATGAAGAAAGGTGTATTGAACATACAACCTTTGTCAATATCAATTGTTGAGACATCTTTAGAATAGAGCATTTTGTATTCAATAGTGTCTAATGTTCAGCCTAATGAACAGAAAATGAAGTCTGGGAGATTGGTGGAAGTAATGTCTATTAAGACAAGAAGAGTTAAACAATAGGCCACCAAACCTAGTAAAAGATAGAAAAAATTGTTGACAATTGAGTTAAGTGATGATGAAGATGAGGAACAAGCAACCAAGCAAGTAGAAAAGGTGATTCCACCTAAGCAAGAAGCAAGAAAATCTCAGCAACCTTGGAAGCTGAATATAAAAAAGATCTATACAATTATTACAAATGAAGGTAATTTTGTTCAAATGAACAAGTTCTATGATTTTTACAACAATTTTGAGAAAGATCAAATAGATATATCTACTGTGAGAAATATTGTATCAAATAATTTGAAATTGAAGGACCTTGAGAGAATTATTAACCAGAAATTCTATGAGAGACTCATTGAGAAGAAGGCTCCTAGAAGGGAAGAAGACCTTGAACTTCAGAAGTCTATGCTAAGAACTATTTGCAAGACTAATGATGAACATGAAATAAAAGGATTGTTGAATAACCTCACACTATACTTGAGGAATAAATTAAGACCATTTTTGTTATGATTGGTGAAAAGGATAAGTTAAAAAGAGATATTTTCACAACAATCAGCCAAATATTGATAGAGGCAGCATCTCCTCTAGCCCCTAGAACCTCGGAAGTGTCAGTAAGTGGTGACACCATGTAGATTGATCAAACCAATGTTATCATTAACATTGATGATACTAATCTATTTGGTGGTTCCAAACCAAATGAACCAGACACTAAAGATATTGAGGATAAGTCTAAATAAATTGAAGAAGAGAAGAGGCTACTGGAAGTAGAAAAGAATAAAATAGAAGAAGCCAAGTAGAAATTGCTTGAGGAAGATAGGAAAAGAAAGGAAGATGAAGATAAGAAAAGGATTGCAGAAGAAGAGAGGAAAGAGAAAACTAAGGAAGAAGAGAAGAGAAGAAAGAAAGAGAGGAAAGAGAAAAGAAAGAAGATGAAGAGAGAAGAACTGAAGAAGCAACAAAGAAACACAAGGAAGATGATACTAAACCATATAGTTCATCTACTCTACTCTCTCTTGCCAATTTATCTACTGATGATGATGATCAGACAAATTTGATCTCATTCTTGACCAAGCTAATTGAGAAAAATAGGAAAGTAAAGAGTTTACAAAGGACATTAATGGAAGTGATAGATAGACTACATAGTACATTGGTAGTTTAGCACATAGCAATAGATCCTAAATAGAGAGCACAAGTAGTACTAAAATCATTTGATGGAGAATTTACGAATTTGTTAAATGTTGTTGAGGCAAAGGCTCAAATTTCTCATGATGCTAACTTGTTTAGCACCATCTATCAGCATATCAAGAATGACTTAGTTAATCTTGGTTACTTGTATAAAAGAACTTTGAAAATGCCAGCAGGAAGGGAAAACTTTGTATGTTAAGTGTACCTTATCATACAAGCTGACTAAAGACATTGATACTCAGATAGAGTTAAAGATGAATGAGCTAGAGGCTTTATCTAGCCTGATCCAACATCCATCTTATAAAGTAGATGATTTTGAGAGTCAATTTGCCAGTATTCACAATGACATTAGGAAACTAGAACTTTGGCAAGAACAAATTTTGAAGAGAACATCTAATTTCAGAGAATCTATTGCTCTGAAATTATCTTTTGTTGAGAAATAGCTGGAGGAATGTGTCAAGGCCAAGGACACATATTCAAACTTTTTGTATTCAGATATTAATGTAGTTGAGATTGTATCATATGCTTTATGTGCAATTCTCACATCAGCTGAGTCTACTAAGGAAATATGGACCAAAGGTATGATAATATGAAGGCTAATTTTGATGATTGTATGAAGATAATATCAGCATAAGGAAGGACATCACTTTTGACAGTTTTTGGATAGTATCTTGACATTTTGACCTTTTTCATTGATGTCAAATGGGGAGAGATACATGTGAAAATTGTATACTTGTCAAAAGGGGAGATTTTTGGGAGAGATCCAATATGAAGAGAATATTGTAAAGTATATTGTAAGGGGGAGCATATGTAAAGTTGAACAAGTTGTAATAGATGTAATGTTTATTTTTTTCAATTAGCCAATTTTCCCTATTTTGTTTCCATCAATGCCAAAGGGGGAGATTGTTGACAATTGGCTAATAGTGATATGTAATTGTTGTCATTTATGGCAACACGTGATGTACATGTTCACAAGAAACCTTGAAAATAGAGATACTTAGTGTTTGGTAATTAAAAAATTATCTAAGTATAGAATTTGGTTTATAGCAATGTATTGTTTTATTTATAACATGTTGTTGATATCATATTATGACTAGCAAAGTTACATGGAGATTGTATACATGTTGGTGATGATGTGTATAACCTCAGAAGTTTGTATAGGTTGTACAAAACATAGATATTCATGTTTTTATGAAGCAAGGTAGTAGAATTGAAGGAAAGAATTATTTTGTTTACAAAATAATTACTTGTCCAATTAGGGCCAACATCCTAGATGTTTACTCTAACTTAGAAAAGTGAATTGTGGTATTGGCCAACCCAAAAATAATTTTTGTAAAGGCATGGTATTTATGCAAAGGAAATTTTGTGATAAGATGTAGTAGTAGAGTGCTATCTTGAAAGATTGTGTGATTGTGAAATGCAAATTATGATGAATGAACTTTTGTGAAAGTGATATCTGCAAGGTTTTATCTAAGCTATTTGGTGATCTAAGATCAAGCTAAAGATTAGAGATTAGTCAAGGAAGGAAAATAATAGTAAATTAATTGTTTGAGTAGTGAGCTCTTCTTGTAGTTGAAATTGCATGTTTGGGCAGTGGGCTCTTCTTGCATACATTATACCACAACTCCTAACAAGGTTGACACAACTCCTAACAGGGTTGGAATCTCCTAATAGGGATTCAAAGTCTCCTAATAAGGGTTGTTTATACTAAATTTCCTCATTGAATCCTAACAGGGCCCATCCTCTAACAAGGAACATATATATTAGTATATCATCTGGTGGGTATCATCCCCATTGGGGTTTTCCCTTGGCCAAGGTTTCCTTAGTTAACAAAATATGGTGTTATGAGTTATCTTTGTGCATTGTTACTATTACTATTTAGCATTACTTTAGTGCTTTGTTATGCATGGTTTAAAGTAAATAATAATATCTAGTTGGTGACTAAAGTTTCACAAGGGAGGCATTTGTGGTACAATTATTCAATGGTTGCTTAGGCTACATATGACGCCTTCTAGAGAATTGCTCAAAGGATTTGTGTTCTTGAGCTTCTCTCTCCCAAGAGAATCTAGTCTTTTTCTCCCAAGATAATGGCTTGATTTTGATAGAAGTCATTATCTACAAAGGTGTGAAGGTGCACTAGGTGCGCATGTGTGTTGATTATAGAACACCTTCAGTTACGCCAACAGTTAACTACCTATTCTATTTTTATTTAGCATTTCATGCGTCAAAATGAATTTTGGTGTTAGTTTAATTGATAGAGACACACAATGAAGCCCAATTTTACATCTAAATAAGTGCTAGAGACTACTAGATCATCTAAAGTTCTATCTCTTCTTATCTTCTTCTTTATGAGTTTTTGAGTCATGAAAATGTCAATACACTATGTAATTAATAAAATAAAGAGTGCAGACCTACTTAGCACCTAGTTAGGAGTCTGTTTGTACATAATTTTCTTTAAATTGGTGATTTTAGCATGCTTTTGCAAGGAAAAATCCCTAGATTCAAAATTTTTATTAGGGATGGGGTTTCCTATAAATACAAATATGTATTATGTATTTAGGATAGATAGTTTAATGTAATAAAGTATGGTATTGGTGCTTTCAATCTATGTGTAGTGACTCTTATTAGAATGTGTGTTTCCTTCAAAAAAATTATGTTCATGAAAATTAATGGAGCCAATGGTTTTATTGTATGTTAATACTCATGTAATCATTTAGTTTTGATGTTTGTCATATTTGCTAACAAACTCCTCTATTGTGAAAAATTGGGGAAAGGACCACCTTCAAGTAATTGCATAGCAATTTGCCTTGTGTGTGAGCACTTATCATAGCTGCACAATTTGATGAATCATGAAATGTCATGGGTGAAAGTACAAATCGTGTCACCTTTTAGGCTGACTCATCAGAATGACTAAATTTGACTATTTCTATCTAAAAATTAATTTTGTTCAAACATATGACCTAGATAAATTTATTCTAGCTAAGTTATATATGGTTTCACACTTTTCCAATTGGAAATGTCTAATAAATACATATTTTATACTTATTTGCATCCAATTACTAAACAAATAAAATAATTTTAGAAAATTGATGTTTCAATAACTCTTACTACTTTTACGATATACATTTAATAACATATTAACAAAATTTTATAGAGCTCAAAGTCTATAATATTATCATATAGAGTTTATAGTGTTTTAGTTAGATATAGTATATTGTAATTAAAAAATTATACAAGCATGCATTTTGACACTTGAAAAGATGTCGATTTTGAGAAAGAAAAAAATACTAAATCATCTCAAAAAAATTTAAAAATTATATGACATTCTAGAGGAGAGAGTCATCTTCTAGGAAGTATAATTTTTCTTCCTGCCTAGAATAGATTTGTTTCCAAATTTGTGGTGGGAGATTAAAACCATCAATTTCAGGTGAGTTAACATTTGAATCATTATAAAAGAGAAAATATAGATCTAAAGCCTATTTTTATTTTTTATTGTTCTAGTTATATATGTTATCTATAATATAGTCTAAAATCAAAGGGAAAACTATTTATTTTCAAATAGTTTTGTGGTGGGAACTAGACCCCTAATTTTTAGCATTTTTTAGCAACTAAAATATTATGTATTAAAATTAAGAAAATATATCAATTCTTATTCCAAATAGTTATTAAAAATTATAATCATAAACTTCATACATTTCTACACATTTCATTAGTTTACTTCATTTTCAAATTCTAAATAATATTACCAGTTTTACGTCATTGAAGGTTAACGGTTATACTTGTGTTAGCCTTTTCTTTTACAAAAGGGTGACACAGGTTTGTGTTTTTACCCTGATTTAGTTTCGAATAGATCCTTTGATGATTGCATCAATGATTTTAAGGACACGGTGATCTTGATTTCATTATTTTTCAACTTGATCCTTTTGAAGATTTAATTCATTGACATGTTGTTACAATGAATTATGTCCATTAGGAATTTCATTTTCAGCAATTTACTTTAATTTCTTGTTACCCTATCTTAGTAATTTTATTTTGAACACATGATTAGAATAGGAATTGATATAGTTACATTTTTAGTACTTGAATTTATCAGAAATCTAAAAAATACAAAAATATATCAATTTGTGTCATGATTCTTCAAAGTTTTGCAAGATTTACAGTTACTAGCAAATGCCTCTTTTTGAACATTCACATTTATCTTCAATTGAGCTACCCAGTAGGTTGAATAAAAACCATACAAAACTTTGGAGTTGGTTAATTTGATTAGCTTTTCAAGTGATAAATTTGTAAGGATTTCCGCCATTGTCTCCATATAAAATAACTGCTCAACAAAAGTGGAACTAGAAAGAGGTTTAGTTTACAAATTTTTACAAATCTAAAGTTTTGTAGCTATAAAGACATGTAGGTGCATCAAGTGTGTAAGTGTAAAGTTGCACTATGCACACAGGTGCACTACTCCAAATGTGTGCAAACTGAAAAATCTTGATCTATTGTTTCCCTTTTAGACAGCATTAAGGTCTTCATCCAACAAATGTGAGTTCTTGGAACTCAACCATTTCCTTAAGCCTCACAACAAAAAAGGGATACAAAATCTCTACCCATTCACACCATAGATTCCATCATCATTATCCCCCTCACGTTCTATTACTTCCATTCATACCATTTCACAAAACCACTAGAAATAGTAAATTCAACTGTCATCACTTTATTCACTCGTGGATTTCTTTGTAAACACATAGGATTCACCAATTAGCTATTAGGGTTCACTCATGTTCTCCCTAAGAGTCCTAAAAAAATTTGTCCAAAATTCATCTACGATGAGACACAAATAGTAGAGGAACACCTCAAAGGTTTCAAAGAAATATGCAACAAGAAGTAGATTTAAATATTAAGATGTAGTTATTTTCTTGTTCCCCTATGCTTTGTGAGAAGTCACATTCAACTTGTACATCAATTCACCATCGAAATCTATAAAAACATGAGAATATTTTGAAAATTTTCCCTTGGATTACTTCAAGACATTCATAAATTGAGCTATCTTGCACCACCAATTTTTATCCTTCATGAGGGACCAATATTATGGTTTAATCATTGCTTCCACATGACCTACCAAGGGTTGGAGTCTCCCTACATTGTACCACTAAGATCTACAGTAAAAAATATATATATTGAATTCCATGGATCAACTCACCTCTATTTTTCTATGAAGACTTCCTAGTGTAGATATCGACACATTGGAGAAAATCTTTGAAGAGGCAATTACCTTCACTAAACAAGAAAATCCTAATGAAAAAGGGAGCATGGTCACTCATTAGGATAATGTAGGCATGATGATACCACCTTATCATATAGGGGCACAAATGGTGTCTAATAAATTTCCCTCACTAAATCTTATACCAGTGCAACAAGCTCTAGGAAATGTATTCTATTTAAAAAGGTAGATTGTATTCACATTTAGGAAACTAAGATGACTGACCAAAATTTTACTAAGATGGCTAATAAGTTATACCCTGGTGTTTTTTCTTCTATTTGAAAGTGGAAGGGGCCTCGGGGGGCCTTGCAACAATGTGGAACCCTAGTGTCTTGATGAGCAGGGAGGTTCATAAAGAAAAGAACTTCATGATTACAGAGTTCAATAATGACAAAATGGTGTGAATCTGGTGAATATCTATGCCTTGAACACTAGGGTGGAAAGAAGTGAAAGCTAGGGAAGGGTTGGAAGAATGGTGAGAAATATAAAGGATAAAAGTATTATGTGTATGGGGGACTTTAATACCCCCCATACCCATCAAAATATATTGGGGGGAACAATGACTTCTTAGAAAACATGCAAGATCTCCTAGATTTCATTAACATCTATGATCTCCTAGATGTTGACCTACAAGGTAACCCCTTTACTTGGACCAATAATAGGAAGGGCTGGGATTTTATCCAAGAAAATTTGGATCAGCTCCTGGTTTCAGGGGACTGGCCTCACATCATCCCCTCCTCCCTGGTTAATCTTTCAAGAACTATTTCTGACACTTCCTCGATTATGTTCAATTGGGAGAATGAGATTGTAAGTGGGCCTAAACCCTTTAGGTATGAAATTGTGTGGAAATCCCATCTAGATTTTAGAAATAAAGTGGAAGAATGGTGGAATATCAAAGTGGATGGGACTGTTATGTTTAGGCTGACCCAGAAACTAGATAATGTTAGGAGGAATGTTAAGGAATGGGTGAAGAGATCCTTTGGGGATGTCTTTAAAATCAAAAGGAATATAGAGGAGGAGATCAAAAGGCTACAAGATGTGATGGCAGTGGGGGATGACACTAAGGCTACCACCCAAGAGGAGGAACACTACAAGAAAAAGTGGAAAGAATTTATTACCAAGGAGGAGGTCTTTTGGAAGAAAAGGTCTTGTATTTCTTGGTTTTCTAAAGGAGATAGGAATACCTCTTTTTTCCATAGATCTACCTCGAAACATAAAAATTGAAACACCATTACCTTCCTGGAAGAGGAAGGAGGAAGGGCCTGGAAGGAGCAGGAGGAAATGGGAAGATATGTAGTTGATTTCTTCATGAATGCCTATAAAGAGGAGGACAAGAGGAGTAACAATATAATCAGGTGAAGTATGCTCAATAAAATCCCAATAGCATTAGGGAATGAGGAAAATGATAATATAAAGGAGAAAGTCTTGGAAGAGTAGGTGAAGAATGTTGTGTTCTCTATGAAAGCCTTGAAGGCTTCAGACCCTAATGGTTTCCTATCATACTTCTTCTAGCATTTCTGGGAAGTGATTTAAAAAAAACTAATTTGGGCCACTAGGGACATGATCAGAACTTGGAGAATGCTAAGACGGTTCAATAAAAACTTTCTTTGTTCTTGTGCATAAGATATAGACACCTAGAACAACAAGGCATTTTACATCAACTAGCCTTTGTAATACTATATATAAATTTTTTTCCAAGGTGTTGGTCAACATGATTAAACCCTTTCTGGATATGTTTATCGGGAGCCCTCAGAAGGGGTTTGTCCTAGGCCATCAAATTCTAAACATTGCGATTACTACCTATGAAATTATTCACTCCATGGAGAAAAATCAAAGACCAAGTATGGCCCTTAAACTTGATATCTCAAAGGCCTATGATAGAGTCAAATGGATCTTCCTTTATGAAGTATTGGAACACATGGAGTTCATAAAGGACATTTTGAATGTCACAAAAAATATGGTGAAAAACACACAGTATGAGGTCTTGCTCAATGGGACCCCTAGGGAAACTTTGATGTTGGTAGAGGCCTAAGACAGGGTGACCCTTTATCCCCTTACCCTTTTATTATGGTGGTTGAAGTGTTAGGAAGGTCACTTTGCAGATTGGCTAAGTTAGGTGGCTTAAAAGGTATCTAACCAGCTACTACTTTGATGCCTGAGGTTATCCAGCAATTTGTGGATGACACTTTCCTATTTGGTGAATCATATATCTAGGAGGCTAGAGCTTGGAGGACCCTACTCACCAATTATGAGAATTGTTTAGGTCAAAAATTAATCTTGTTAAAAGTAATGTCCATTTTAAAAACACCCTTGAGGTTTTTTAGGTTAAGGTCAAAAATATTCTAAGATGTCATTCTAAGAACCTCCCGGAAACCTACCTTGGTCTTCCCCTGAAAATCAAGAATGTCTCTACCACTTATTGGAACATTAATCTAGAAAGAATGCAAAAAAAAGCTTCATGAGTGGAAGTGAAAATAACTTAGCAATGTGGGAAAACTATTGCTCCTCATGGTGGCTCTATAGGGAATATCTATATACTTTATTTCCATATTCGAGATAAATCAGAGTATGACGTAAAAAATTGAAAGACTACAAATGAATTTCCTTTAGTCTGGCACAGAGGAGAGAAACAAATGGAACCTTGTCAATTGGGATATTGTTTGCAAACCCAAGGATAAATGGGGATTGGAAATAAGAATAATTGCTTATATGAATAAAGCACTACTCACTAAAATGGGGTGGCTATTAGTGGAAAACAAGATTGGCTGGGGAAGAATCATGAGGGCAAGATACCTAGCCAATGCCCATTTTAGATACAATCTCCTCAGTAATGATCTCCCTACTGGTTCAAAGGTATGGAACAACATCCTAAAGAACATGTCTCTTTTGAGGAAAGGAGTGAGATGGCTAGTGCGCAATGGTCAAAAAGAAGATTCTAGGAGAAAAACTAGTTAGGAGGGAACCGATGATCTACAAAAAATTTAGTGGCCTTCAAGAACCTTTAAAAAGAATGATGGGGGTGAAAGTGGAGGACTATATTGATGACCAAATAAAATGGAAATGTTTATCTATTATGGATATTCCTAATAGAGAGGACCCTCTAGTTAAAGAATTGGAGGAAATGATCAACCACCATTTACTTCCATTGCATGCTCAACCTGATGAAGCAGTTTGGGATAGGAAGACTAATGGTCAGTTCTCAATTAATTCTACCTACCAACTTATTTTTTTTAAATATTAGACTTCAATTAGCTAGAGAAAGATCTAGAATAGTTATTTGCTACTAAAATTTAATTTCTTCTAGTGGACAGTCATGCACAAAAAGATCCTAACTATTGATGACCTAAGAAGGAGAGACATATCAATTACTAATAGATGTTACCTTTGCAAGGCATAAGTGGAAATCATTATGCATCTCTTTCTCAAATGTCCTTATACTTTAAAGGTCTAGTCCTACATCTAGAATAAATTTCCATTGGCTTGGGTCATGAACATAGGCATGGAACAATTTGAGGAGAACTAGAACTGCCCCTTCTACCACCTCCATCTCAGTATCCTTTGGAATCTCCTCCCCCCACATGTTTGTTGGGGCAACTAGAAGGAGAGGAATAATTGAGTCTTTCGGGAGGAGGAAAGTGGAGAGGAGGTTATGGGAGAGATATTGAGAAATCTCATTATGGAGAATTTTATGGTGGCTAAGTTCAGAGTGCCATAGGAACCCTTGAGCAAGAAGAAGGAGGATATTGCTAGGAATTGTAATATTCTCCCCAACTTCCATAAATTTGACAACTCAAAAATGTTAGCAAGAAAAAGTAGCTATTGGATCCCTCCTACATTGTCTACTGTCAAACTCAACTTTGATGGTGTGGTAAGTGAGGGTTTGGTGGTAGCCCAAGGTATGCTAGGAAATGAAAAGGATGATGTATTGTTAGTCTCCTCGAGGAATTTGGGACAGGGAACTAATAACATGGTGGAGGCCACTGCCTTACTTTGGGATCTAAGGATTTTTGTGGAGATGAAGGTTAGAAGATTAACCATAGAGGGTGACTCTAAACTCATCATAGACTATGTCAAAGGGTATGCTCAACTTGGTTGGGCTCTGTATTACATAATGGGGGACATTTGGCATTTCTTGATGGCCCTAGATCATTATGACTTATAACACACTTACATGAAAGGAAATGCAGTGGCTAATGCTCTGGTAGCATTGGGTTTTGATTTCGAGAGCACAAAAAGATAGAAGAGTACTAAAATGTTACCAAACTATATCAATTTCCTGATTAATAAGGAAAATACTCCTTTAAACTATGGTTGATGACTATCCAAATTTGGAGAATGGGAAAATTTGGTGGCCTCGCTATTATTATGATGGTTAAGATCGCTTTGAATTTGACCAGACATTTTGTGAGGATCAACCATGTGGATTACACAATGCAAGGGCATGGAAAAGGGGAAGAAATTAATAACCTTGACTTTAAAAATAATGCCATCATTTTTTGATGGTATAGGATGATTATGGAAAAAGTTCCTATTATTATTAATTCTAGATCATTAAGGTATTATGTGTGGATTATTTGCACTCCATGTAATAAAGTTTTAAACTAGCTAGTATTTTCTAGATTTTGCATCCTCGTGAAGTATAAGAAATAAGGCTTAACCACTAGATACACCATTTTTAGCCCTACCTCTATAATTTTTTGGGTGATGTTCTTCTTGCCAATAAAAATTATCAAGATTGTGGAAGAAGATATCATTGAGAAGAAAGTTTCTATGCGTGGGGACCTCAACAGAATGGAGCCCATGAAGATGGAGATTTTTCCAAAAGGTAGGAAACTTGGATAATGTTGAAGGAAGGAGGGTTTTTCCCTTACATGCAAGCCATGGTTGGCTACGACGAGAATTGTTCTCAACAATTCATTAGTAGCTGGAAGGACAAGTGGGTTCCTATCAATGGCATCACCTTTCAGATGAATGAGGAGACCATAACTATGGTGACAAGTATGGACATAACTAGCAAGAAATGGCAAAATATTATGAAGGTTGTAGATGAAGCTATCCTTTCTAGTTTTTCCAGAGGCAATGAGGCATCAGAGCAATATCATGGTGGTTTTAGGAGAGATGAGTTTCTAAAGCCCTAGGATGATGTGAGCCTAGTCGTAATGAAGTATCTCACTCTGGAAGGAAGACACGGTGTGTATTATTTTTACCATTTCGCTTTTCTTAACCACTCTTTTAATATGGAGTTAGCCTGCACTCCATTTTTTCTTATGCATGCCCTTGAAGAGACTATGATGGATGTTAGGGAGAAAAAAAGAAAGGGGCTAATTTCACTATTTTATACCAAGGGCTCATGTTTGATCTTTTTCAATTCCACCTAGCCCTTTTCCCTCCCCATGTGATAGCATTGATAATCTCCTTCACTCTGGGGCCCCCATTCATCTAGAGTTTGTGGGTGGTAGCTATGCCCCTACCCCTCAACCCTTGCCAAGCCAAACCCTAGTTAAGAGTAGGAAAAACAAGACCCTGGTCTTGGAGCTGACTACCAATAAAAAAAATAAAAATGATAAGAGGGTGGAGGTGGAAATTGGAGATTTGGATGATGAAATATGTGGGATAGAAGAATGTTAGGATGAATAGCTAAGACCCAAGGTAGATACAAACAAAAGGTCAGTCACTCTTAGGAGGAGGAGGAAGATACCAATTCAGAGGAGAGTGATAAGATCTCGAGGGATGGTCAGGAGAAGGGGAAGGAAGAGACTAATAAAGAGGTGAAGAATTGGGATGACACTATAGATGGCACTAGGATTTTGAGGTAGAGAACCCTACCAAGAACCCTTGCCAAGACCCCATGCATATTTTTGCCACCATCACTTTGCCTTATGTTTTTAACCTAGATAATCCCAAACCTGATAATGCCTCCTTGACCACTATCTCCTCCCCTATAAGGAAAGATGGTCTATAAATTTTAAGGGCCCCCACTAACAATATGTATGTGCAAGAAAAAAGGAATTCTCCAGTGAATTATAGCATGGCTCTAAACCTAGGCAATACAAAGGATGGGGTTGTTACTCGTAAAGACCTCCAGGACCTGAAGGATAGGTGCAATATGCTAGAAGAGGGCTTCACCCTCTTCTCAAAGTTCACTATAAAGGTGACCCATGTGACCACGACTAGTCTCCATCTTCTCGCTTACAAGTTGGAGGAGGAGGACTTGAAGCTTCTCTATAATTTCCTCGCTGAAGACTAGGCCAAAGTTCTCCTAGCTAGGAAAGGAAAGAAAAAAGATGCTAGTTAGTAGCCTCCTAGTGCTTGGTGTTTTTTGATGCTCTACTGGTTTTTACTATCCATCCTCTAGTAATGGTTTTGTATTTTCTGTTGAACTTGGATTTTGGTTGTAGGTGGTATGATGCGATGGCTACCTGCATGTCTTTTGTTAACTTGTTAAACTTTTTTGGCATTAAGAGTAGGAACTCTAGTACTTTTAATTAATGTTATGTTGTTACTTATATTTTTGATGTAAATCATTAGGGGTTCTGTGTGGCTATTTATTAGTTTTCTATTAGTTGCTTCACCACTTTTGTAAAGGGCCAACCCCTTAGTTTTGGCTTCTTTTATATAAAAAACTTATTTTTACTTATCTAAATATTTATGAGTTATAATTTTGGAATCAAACAAACCAAAAACATTTTGTGCAAACGTGTTTTTTGGCATTTTATGTTAGCCACTGGAAATAAATGACCTATAGAAATAAACAATCTCGATTTGTTTCAACTTGCATTCTTATATTACCATGAAAGTATTGATTGACATAATAGTGAAGAAAAAATATGGAATATGCAATCTTCTCGAAATGTCTACATTTGTATAATTTTTTTAATTACTTTAAAAAATAAACATTGTTTGGATTGTATGGAAGAAGAGGCAAGTATTAAATTTTTTGTGAAACCTAGGTAGTTTTAGTCCTCCTAAGCTGTACTTAGTAAATTTTATTTCTTGACAAAATTGTATAGTGGTCATGGAATCACCAACATAACACTATATGCCCATGTCATTGTCTACATGTATTATTTGAACAAGTTGTACGACCAATTTTTCCCATTAGCATTTTTAAAACTTAACAACAAAGACTTTTTTTTTCCTAAAATTCCTAGCATGAGAACTTGGAATCTGTCAAAAGGTCTTATCAATAAAGATAGCCTATCAGCTAATATAATATTGTCAAATGAAAGGTAGACATTTCTATGGTATGATTGTTTGGATAGTATAATTGTTGATGTGATTTTTGTTCCACTTCAACATGCAGAACAAAACACTTAATGTTTCAAGATGAAATAACAAATATAATAAAGACACTTCTTATGCTAAGACTGCAATGAAAGATCATAAGGCGACTTCAAGGTTTCCTTCATAATGTAGATACTTGTTGAGTTGAAATGATATGATTTAATGGATCACTAAGGGGACTTACACTATTTTCTAAGTATTGTCAACTTGATTCAATTGATTTTTCTTCAAAATATACAATGAACATATATTTTGATATCCAACTTATGAAATCTAACTTAAACTTAAATTTTCTTAATCTTACTACCTATATTTCTACCTAAGGATGCTGGTGAGTACTCTTCAACTCTATTCTATGTAGTTTTGCTATCAACTCCACTCACCTAATGTGTGTTCAAATGATATTCAAAGGTAGCAAATCAAAGGTCAAGTACAAATTGAAGTTTAATGCATTCGAATGCCATTGACTACGAAATGAAAAACTCACAATCAGTAAGTAGCTAGTGGTTTGGTTTATGAGTGAGTCAAGCAAACTTCTGCATCCACAATTACTCTTATCCAATTATATAGTCAAATAAATTTCTATTTTAAACAACTTGAAATCAAATCTATCCTAAGTGAGGTGGTGAAGGAAAAATGCAATACTCCAAATAGATCAAAACAATTCACCATTTCAAACACAATGATGTATAATAAAGCAAATTTTATAGTATATTGACAAGAACTTTCAAACAATTCTTTCTTAAAAATTATGCAAAAAAATCTTTATATAAGGGATCAATAGCAATGAATGACCAGATTAAATTAGAATCAATGGCTCATATTAATCCACATTAATCCCTAATCAAGGTTTCCATGACCATAGCTACAAATATTAAATGCCCACCCAATACAATTAGGCACTACCATGTGGACCAATAGAAAAATTGCATTGCCTTCCAAGGACCAATGAGAAAATAGACTGGACATAACAACTAGATAAGGTACCCCTATAAACAAACCAATGAGAAGAGATAGCTTATAGAAGAAACCAACAACTAGTAGACCAATGAGAAAATTCAAATGCTTTCAAGAGCCAATCAGAAAGAAGGCCATGTGGCCATATGCCACTACACACCAAATGGGCCAATCAAAATCAAAAATTTATTCATTAACCAATAAGAAAATTTTGAGCCATGTGGGCCTATATTAAGTCATTTTCTTGGGAAAGTGTCCCTCGTCATCATTTCCTTTTCACAATTAGTGAACCTGGGCACAATCTCATTGATCTCTTCCATGGGGATAATTGGTATTAATCCAAGCCTATATTTATGGTAGCTCACCTCACTAGCATAAGTTTTGTCACAATGTTTGCCAAAATTTATGCATGAAGTTAAATTTTTTCTAAATTTCATCATAATCTAAAAAAATTGTTTAAATTCACCCTCCAATTTGTATGGAACCATTGATGGGATTTTCATTTTAATAGTTGCATAGTTCAAACAAACAAAAAGAAGCTAGAGTAGTCCACTGATAGACAAGGTTATTGTACTTTCATCATGACTAGCAAATGTCATCTATTTATCATAGGCTCTTCATCATGAATGGCCACATCTTTTTCCATGTTGCTCCATCTCAGTCAAAAGGCTTAAGGGTTCACAAAAACCATTAGCAAAATCGATGCAGAATATGAATTTGTCTGGTGACACAAGTAAGGTGTGCTTGTTTGAGTGTAGAGGAGGGTAAGGTAGAAGTCATAGATCAAAATGGAAACGTTTCTATTGCTAAATGTACCAAGATTTAATAAATAAAATTTAATATATTCATTCTATATTTTAATTTTAATAAATTAAAGTTAAAATTTGAATATATTTAAATTAAAATGTTTCAAAATTTTATTATCATGTGTTCAAAATTAATATCATATTATTCTATCATAATAAATAATTAATTAAGTTTAACTATTTTATTTCAAATTTATTTAATTTTTATAATAATTTATATTGATAATAATTATTTGCTTATATTTTTATAAGTATACTAATATATTATTTGTATATATTACTTATATCTATAAAATAATAATAAAATTATAATAGGTGAGTATATGTTGAGTTTTTTCTTGAATGTATTACCTTGTCAAACTCTATTTGAATTTTATTGCTGCCAAACTTGAATTTGAACCTTGTGATGTAAAGCATAAGCAGCACATGCTTTCTTCCTATTAGTTTCATTAAAAGAAGTCCACAAATTTGCAGTTACATCCAATGATTCCCTTCTACGAAGTAGACTTATTTCACATTTCTTTGTAGTTCCTCCACACCTATCTTCTAATTATCATATGCCTCCTAGTGAAATATGGCTCTAACATATCATAGTATATCATTCTTTACCACCAAAATTGTGTCCCTTGTGGCTGAGCAGTCAAATTCTACCTGTTAAACTAGATCACCCTCATGAGAGAGTGCTTGATGCCATGCTAGGAAATTAATCTTTTGTCCTCTTTCCAATGCTTCATCCTTCATTAATGTATGCAATAATACCTCCGTAAGAGTTGATAAATGGGAAATAATTCCCTCTTGACTGGATCAAAAGTCCTTACATTGTTTTAATATCTCTTAGTTTTGATTTTGAAGGGAGAGCTATTGGAAACAATTGATTAATTGTGTATTGTCATTGATGTTACACAAAATGTCATATCATTGCCAGTTAATGTTTGTCAAGCTCACTGAGGCATTAAAGATAGTTTCTTATGTCTGTCGAGCATTCCAAAGTTTTCCTAGTTCATAAGATAGTGTCTATCGAGTTCACTCAGGCAACAAAGGAAAGTTTGCAAAAGTTGAGTGTTAATCGAGCTCACTTGGTTAATGAAGGAAATGTTGGATGGAACCAGTGTTAACCAAGCTCACTTGTTTACCAAAGGAACTTTGTGAATATGTCATGTTAACTGAGTTCACTTGGTTAACACAGGGAAATCACTTTGAGCTAGTATCTACTAAGCAGGGTCGGCTAGCAAACGATTTTCTTGTTTTAGCATAGTAACTTCAATTGAATTGTTTTTTGGTTCTAGTTAACTGAGAAGATGAATATTAATTATTCTGAGAAGATGAATATTAATTATTATAAGGTCAAGTTGAGGATTGAAAGTGTGGAACATAATTGAAAATTTGATGATGCTTAGAGGAAGCAAAAAAGAAGGATAAGCAGAATATTATTATTGAGATGCAAAGATACATTCAATTAGGAAGGATCAAGTATTCAAGCCAAAATTGAGATTTGTAATCAGAAATTCAATTGCATCAAAAATTAGGTCATCTCATTGTTACTCTCTAAGCATTATAGTAGTGATCTAAATCTCTTAACAAAGTTGGCCTAACATCTATTTGTAAATCCTCTAACAAGGTGGCATTTCTATTAAATTGTCTAAAGACCTCTAACAAGGCCACTTCTAATAGGGTGATTAAATCCTCTAATAGGGTCACACCTAACAGTTTGTTTTAGAACCTTTAACTGGGTGGGCTCCTAACAGGGCTCACTTCAGAAGAGTGAAAGTTAGTAACTAGTTGTAATTGGTGGTTTTTCCCAAATTTGGTTTCCATGTTAAAATCTTGGTGTCAATTGTGTTCATGTTATTTCTTTTATGTGTTTGTAACTAAGTTAAAGTAAATATCAATCACAAATAATATCTTAAGATTTTCATGTTAAGCATATGCCAAGCTATTTCAGTGTTTACCGAGTTACAACATTTTTCTTGTGTGTTTACTGAGTTACAAGAGAGTTTAGTTTTGATTTATATTGGCATCTAAGGGATCTAGGATTTATTTTTGTGGTAATTTATTCACACCTCCCCTCTTAGTTACTCCTCTTATATTTCCAACAATTGGTATCAGAGCTTTTGGTGCTTGTAGGGAAGGTTTCAAGGACCAAAGTTAAATATTAGGATGTTTTACAAGAAAGAGATTCCCAAGTTGAACTAAGAAAACTTTGTAGCATGGCAAGGACTTATGAGGTTACATTTCACAAATATCAATGATTTAGGTTGTAAATATCTTGATAGTGAATACAAGACTCCTATTGGAACATTATTAGTTGAAGATACTGTTGAAAAGAAAAATCATATCATGATGATTAACATTACTTCCACTCTTAATTATGTTGAATTTGATGAAGTCAAAAGTTACACTATAGCTTATGATATGTGGATCAAACTAAAATCCATCTATGGAGAAGATGATAATGTAAGAAGAGCTAAAGTAGAAAGTCTCAAAGGATAGTTTGATCAGATGAAGATGAGAGAAGATGAAAACATTGCAAAATATGTTGAGCAAATTAAAGCAAGTGTGAGTGCAATCAAAGCATTTGGAAGAGACATTGATGAAAAAATACTTGTAAGCAAGGTACTTAGAACCCTTCTTCCTATCTATGCAATTAGAGTGTCTTCTATTCAGGAAATGAGATGTGATCCAAATAGAAATATAACTTTGGATTATCTAGTTGGAAGATTGACATCTTTTGAGTTAGATAACTATGATAACTATGTCATTAGTTCCAAAGATATTGAGTTTGCATTTAAAGCCAAGATTTCACTCAATAAAAAGAGTAAGAAACCAAAAGAAAATCAATAAGAAAGTGAAGAAGAAGAAGAAATTTTAGATAGTGATCTTGAAGTTATTGAAGCCTTATTGTAAGGAAATATTTCAAAGACAGAGAGAAGTACAAAGGTAAAATTTTTCTAATATGTTTTTCTTGTGAAGAAATTGATCACATTGCTGCAAGGTGCCCAAACAAAGAAGATATAGATGAAAAGAAAAGAAATAAGTTCAAAAGCAAGAAGGGATTCAAAAACTACAAGGACTACAAGGAAAAAGTTAAGAAATCTTGTTTTATGGCTAAAGATTCTAATAATAGTGAAGATGAAATGGTATATATTATTGTAAAAAAAGAATCTGATACTGAAGAAGATAAAATGGCACTTATCTCTCATATTAGCAAAAATGATACGTGGATTATTAATAGTGGCTACTCACATCGTGACTAGTGATAAATCAAAATTTGAACACATGGAACATTATGATGGTGGCAGTGTGAGATTTGGAAACAATGAACCTTGTTCCATAAATGGAAAAGGTTGTATCTCATTAACCAATGAACTTAGATGTGACAATGCTTATTGGGTTGAAAGACTAAAGCATAATCTACTAAATGTGGCACAGTTGAATAACATTGGATTTAAGGTAGAATTAATGAATGGGAAGGCCAAACTGCTAGATGGAAAATGAAATCTGGTTCGATGTGGCAAACAAACAAAAGGTAATCTATTTTATTTAGATCTCAGTAAAATTCCATGTTTTATTGCTCAAGTAGAAGAAAGTTGGTTATTTCACAAAAGATTGTCATGTAAACTTTGATAATCTGGTCAAGATATAAAAAAAAATAGAAGGGTAAGAGGTATTCCTATCTTGATGAAACCTAATATTGGTCTATGCAAAAATTGTCAAATTGGTAAGATAGGAAAAACTAGCTTGAAAAGCAAGAATTATCATTCTAAAGAAGTCTTAGAACTTGTACATACAGACTTATGTGGACCTATTGGAATAGAGAGTTATAGTGGAGATAATTTTTTCATTCTTTTTGTTGATGATTATTCTAGAATGATAATTGTAATGTATCTAAAAGAAAAATCTGAAGCTTTTCAAAAATTTAAGTGGTATTTGGCAAGAGTAGAAAAAGAAATTGGAAAGAAGTTGAAATATTCATCAGAGAGAGGTGGTGAATTCATTTCCAATAAGTTCAATGAATTTTCCATTGAAAAAGGAATTAAGAGATAGGTATTAGCCCCTAGTACACCTTAGTACAATAGTATAGCTGAAAGAAGGAACAAATTCATCATGGACTGTGCAAGAATATTGATGATAGAAAAGAATGTTGCAATCAAATACTAGAAGGAAGCAATCAGTATTGTAGTACATACCTTAAACAGAGCATAGTTGAAGAAAGAATCAAATTCAAACTTCTTATGAACTATAGTGTGGCTACAAACCTAATGTAAGTTACTTGAAAGTATTTGGTAGCAAATGTTATATTTTAAAAGAACCCAGGAAAGGTAAATTTGATGTCAAAGATGATGAAGGAATATTCCTAAGATACACCTACAAAATTAAAGCATACAAATGTTTGAATTTTTGTACTTATAAAATCATAGAAAGTGCATATTTGAGAATTGATGAGTTTGTAGAAAAGAGTGAAGAAGAAAGCAACAAAGAACCTAAGGATTACAAAAGATTTTTTTACTATGAACCTGATACTTTGCCAAATCTATCTAGAAGTTAGAAGGCCTCACTTCCTGAGTCCCCAAAATATCCAAAAGCTACCAAGTTGTAATCAGTGCAACCAGAGTCATAGTCTAAAGGACCCGAGACACAGTCAAAAGCTACCGAGTTGTTGCTAGAGCAAATCGAGTCTGATGGACCTAAGTTACAGATAGTTGAACCCAAGCTTAATACAAAAGATCATGAAGAAGTTAGTGAAACAAACTCCAAATCCAAAATACCTATGTTAGCAAAATATGTCAGAAGACATCATGCACCTAATCAGATCATTGGAGACAAGTTAGATGGAACAATGACAAGAAACAAATTGAAAGGTACATGTTTTCTTGTTGAATTTGAACTTAGAAATGTTAAAGATGCTTTGGATAATGAAAGTTGGATTGAGGCAATGAATGAGGAAATAGAACAAATAGAGAAGAACAAAACTTTTACTCTTTTTTCTAACCCTAAGGATAAAAATGTAATTAGCACAAAGTGGGTATTTAGAAATAAGCTAAATGAAGATGGAGAAGTTTCAAGAAATAAAGCAAGGTTAGTATGTAAAGGTTATTCTCAAGAAGAAGGCATTGATTATGGTAAAAATTTTGCTCTTGTTTCAAGATTAGAATGTGTTAGAACTTTACTAACATATGCAGCTCATATAGGATTTAAAGTTTATCAAATGGATGTAAAATCTACATTCTTGAATGGAATTCTTGATGAGGAAGTCTATATTGAACAACCTAAAGGTTTTTTGGATCCTAGCAAACGAGATATGGTCTACAAATTACACAAAGTATTGTATGGTATCAAGCAAGCTCCTAGAGATTGGTATGAAGGACTTCACAACTACTTGATATAGATTGGTTTCCAAAGAAAAATGATAACAACAGTCTGTATATCAAAGAAGGACTAGACAAGAAGATTGTGTTGGCAAAAATATGTGGATGACACTTAATTTACAAGAAATGATGAATTATGCAAGGTGTTTTCAGAAGAAATGAGTAAATAATTTGAGATGTCTATGTTTGGAGAGATAAAATTCTTTGTTTGATTGCAAATCTAGCAAAAAAAAGATGGTATCTACATTATTCAATCTAAATATATCAAAGAGATACTAAAGAAATTTGGAATGGAAGATTCAAGGCTAGTTATAACTCTTATGTCTACTGGACATAAGCTTTCCAAAAATGATGATTCCAAGGAGGTGGATCAGAAAACATACAGATCAATGATTAGAAAATTGTAGTATGTAGTGCATACAAGGCCTAAAATTGCATTAGCAGTTGGTATGGTGGCAAGATTCTCAACAAATCCAAAAGAAAATCACATGATGGCAATCAAAAGAATCATGAGATATTTGAAAGGTACTGAAGACTATGGATTATGGTATAGAAGAGGAGGCAATGTGGGTTTGAAAGCATTCACAAATGTTGATTGGAAAGGAAGTGTTGATGATAGAAAGAGCACCAGTGGTGGAGCATTCTTTCTTGGTAAAAGACTAGTGTCTTGGACAAGAAAGAAACAAAATTGTATTTCTCAGTCCACAGTAGAAGAAGAATATGTGGCAGCTATAGTTAATTGTTCTAATATTGTTTGGTTCAAGCAATTATTGGTAGGTATGAAGATAGAGATCAAGGATCCAATAGTTATTTACTGTGATAACACTAATACAATTAATATATCAAAGAATTCAAGGATGCATACCAAAGCAAAACACATTTCTATAAAATATCATTTTTTGAGAGAATTGGTACAAGATAAAGAGGTAAGATTGGAATATGTGAATACAAAAGAACAAATTGCAGACATATTCACTAATCCATTATCTAAGGATGCATTTTTATATCTAAGAGGTAAGTTAGGGGTCATTCCCCTATCTGAAGCTCACTAAATAAAGTTTAGTGATGCATCAACCAGAGCATGTTGAAGATTAGTTAGTTGATGTAGTATTAAAAATGCTATATTGCAAATGAATCATTACATGAAGTACATTGATATTCATTAAATATTTCCTTTGACATGATATGTCAAAGAGAGAGAAGTTTACTATCATATCTCATAGAAATTTTATAAAGAGAAAGAAATGTCAAAGAAGGAAAATGAACTTGGTCTGATATCAAAGGTAGAGGCTTGATATCAAAAGAAGATACTAAAGGTAGAGTTTTGCCGAAAGAGAGAGAAATTGAAGGTAGAGGGAGTTCACACTGATAGAGGGAGTTTAGTTCTCATAGATGAGAATCAAAATGAAACTAAGGATATGTTCATTACTTTATTCTTGCTCTAAAATTTTATTGCATTATGACATGTTGTGTTGCCATCAATGCCAAAGAGGAAGATTGTTGGATACAACTGACTAATTGTGTATTGTCTTTGATGTTACACAAAATGTCACATCATTGCTAGTCAGCATATGTTGAACTCACTTAGGCATTGAAGACAGTTTCCTGTGTCTGCTGAGCATTCTAGAGTATGCCTAGTTCAGAAGATAGTGTCTATCGAGTTCACTCGGGTGATAAAGGAAAGTTTGCAGAAGCTGAGTGTTAACCAAGAGCTCACTTGGTTAATGAAAGAAATGTTGGATGGAACTAGTGTTAACTGAGCTCACTCAGTTACCAAAGGAACTTTGTGAATATGTAGTGTTAACTGAGTTCACTTGGTTAACACAGAAAAATTTCTTTGAGATAGTATCTACCGAGTAGGGTTAGCTAACAAAGGATTTTCTTGTTTTAGCATATTAAGTTCAATTGAATTGTTTGTTGGTTCTAGCTAACTAAGAAGATGAATATTAACTAATCTAAGTTGTATTCAAGGCGACTTGACAATGTGTAAGATATAAATATAAGGTCAAGTTGAGGATTGAATGTGTGGAATAGAATTGAAGATTTAATGATGCTTAGAGGAAGTGAAAAAGAAGGATAAGCATAATATCCTTGTTGAGATGCAAAGATAAATTTGATCAGGAAGGATCAAGTATTCAAGCCAGAATTGAGATCTGTAATCGAAAATTCGCTTGCATCAGAAATCATGTCATCTCATTGTTCTAACCATTGTAGCAGTGATCTAAAACTCTTAATAGAGTTGGCTTAACAGTTATTTGTATATCCTCTAACAAGGTGGCATTTCTATTGAATTGTCTAAAGACCTCTAACAAGGCCACTCCTAATAGGGTGATTAAATCATCTAACAGGATCACACCTAATAGTGTATTTTGTAACCTTTAATAGGGTTGGCTCCTAACATGGCTCACTTCAAAAGAGCAAAAATTAGTAACTAGTTGCAATTGGTAATATTTCTCAAATTGGGTTTCCATGTTAAGATCTTGGTGTTAATTATGTTCATGCTATTTCTTTTATGTGTTTGAAACTAAGTTAAAGTAGCCATCAATCACAGATAATATCAAGTAATATTTTCATGTTAAGCATTTGTCGAGCTATTTCAGTGTTTACCGAGTTACAGCAATTTTCTTGTGTGTTTACCAAGTTACAACATAGTTCAATTTTGATTTATATTGACATCTAAGGGATCTAAGATTTATTTTTGTAGTAACCGATTCACCCCTCCCCTTTTAGTTACTCCTCTTATGTTTCCACAAAGCTTGTTATCATAGATTCATAAGTCTTAGATGAACTTTTTAATGATGTTTGCCTCTTCTAATACCAATGCCACCCATCTTTTTGCCTCTTTCCCTATAAGTCCCACTCCTAGTCTTGCCATAGATGCACTAGAACTAGGCATAGGAGGAACGAAAGTTAGATCGGCTTGCTAAAGTGGATTCACTATCTAACCCTATTTGTTTTTTCTTTTCTTCCCAACCTCCTTGTTTATTCTATCCTCTAGTGCCTAAATATATTTCTGAGCTTTTTCAACTTATTTCTTGGTAGTTTGTTGTGATTCATATTCTTCTATGTCATAATCTCTTAAGAAAACCTATCCCATCACCTTGTCTACCTTTAGGATTGCAAACTGAGCAATGTAAGTACTTGGACCTAAAGAATCCATCATGAGTTGATAGAACCTCTTGGAAAACACTTATTTTTTTCATCATCATCTTTCCTCACCATCTCTTCTACAATATCAATTGGTTGCTCAACTATAAGCTGTTTCTTCATCATTCGATTTATTAGGCAAGCCAGTGTTGTGATCTCCCTTAGTTCATCTCCCATTTTCTCTTTTTCTTGGTTTTGTTCGTGAATTTCCTTATTGATTTCTTGATTTGATTCTGCTTCATGTGGTTGAGTATCACCATCTCCTAATAGTGCCTCCAAATCTATAATTTAGTTTCATTCTATTCATTTTTATGTTCTTTGTTTTGTTGGAGGGGGGTATCTACCTTTTTCTCATCATGATTCAATAGGATGTAGCTAGAGCTCTTACTAGATGTTGATGCAAAACTGGCACATTTTTCTCAATTGTTTTCCTCAGTGTCATGTCTTCTACTAGATGCCTTTGTTTCTTTTGTTGTGGCTCTTGTTTCCTTCTATTTCTTATCCTTTTCTTAGGGAGGCTTATTACCACCTTTCTTGCTATTCTGAATCTCAAAACTGACACTCATCATTGTGGTTGTCCAAATGATTCCTCCTTGGGTTCAATTATATGATATATTCTTTATTAGTTCATAAGTTTATGGAAACCTCCTTGCTTATAGGTGATCTATATGTGTCTGCAATCAAACTTCAATGAATTTCTAACTGTTACCATTAATGCATCCCAAACTTTTGTAATGTCCCCTAATATGGTCCTATGGATTTTGGGACTAATTTCTTATTACAAGACTATTCTCTAAGAAACTTAAATAATATATGGATTTGGAAAGTAACTGTATATTGATTGCAAGCATTTAATTTCTTGTTATTAACTCAAATGTGATAGATTAAGGGGATCATCTTGGCTCTGCCTTATTCTTAGACAATATTATTAACCTAAATGTCTAATAAGAAACCTCTTTCACTAAATATGTAAATGAACTACTTAATATGTATTATTAATATGATATATCAGTCAAGTACAAACATTGTTGTCTCCAATTTTATTTAATGTTTCTACACCAATGATGTTCCAATGGTTCTAGAAATATATCCTAGCACTTATATTCTGTGGGTTTATTGTGCGATATCCAAATTTGGTATAATCTGGCAATTACTTGTAAAAGTATAAATTGCCACTTACTGTTGATACAACTCAGATCCCATAATCTCTTATCTAATCAATTACACTTATATACATGAGTTAAATATAAATATTACACTCATATACTCATTTCGTAATTCTATATACTTGGCCTCATAATGTTAAATCATATTCTTTTTTTATTTTCCCTATGTTATGATTCAACTCAAATGTCTAATCCCCTAGCTCTAGTTTTTGAGGTATTTACCGCTAAATATTTTGATGTTCATTTCTAGTGTATGTGTACGATATATATATACATATATATGTATATATATGTATATATATATACATATATGTATATATATATACATATATGTATATATATATACATATATGTATATCTATATACATATATGTATATATATATGTATATATGTATATATATATGTATATATGTATATATATATATATATATATGTATATATATATATATATGTGTATATATATATATATATATATGTATATATATATATATAAAGGACTTAAATGCAAAAATGAAAAACAGAAGATGTAAACAATTATACAAGAGAAAACACAATAAAATGCAACATTAGATTTATTGTGGTTCACCACAACTTGTGGCTACGTCCACACTAAGAAGAATATTGAATTGATTATACAAAAGTTGAATTACAAATGATGTAGGAGCAGCATATATAAAGACTCCAATTACATAATATATCGGAGAATCTCGAAAACAAAGGGATGTATAATGGGAGGGAAAATTAAATAGGACTGTTGGCCTTCACACTATAATAATCTCCTACCTGAAGGTCAACCAATGTTGCAACTGATCACCCAATACCTAATAGTTGATTCACCTTTACTTCACAAGCCCTAGAGAAGTCCTGACACATTTGAACTTCTCCTTGGCGACAACCTTTGTTAAGATATTTGTCGGATTGATCTTTGTGTCAATCTTTACAACTTTCAATTTGCCTTCTTCAATTGCATGACAAACAAAATGAGCATGCATGTCAACATGCTTAGAATGGCATTGTGATGAATGAGTGTGAGCCATAAAAATGGCACTACGACTATCACAAAACAAAGTATAATCGCTTTGTTGAAACTTCAAATCGTCAAGCAATCGTTGAAGCCAAATCATTTCCCTATCACCTTTGGAAAGAGCCAAATATTTAGCCTTAGTTGAGAAAAAGAGAAATAGAATATTGCAAGCTTGAAGCCCAACTAATAGCAACTCCAACAAACATCAAGGTATAGCTTGTAGTACACCTTCATTTATCTAAATCTCTAGCAAGATTAGAATCAGTGAAGCCTTACAACTAAATATTATTACCTCTAAAACATAACACATAATCTGAAGTGCCTTTTAGATATCTTATTATCTGTTCAATTGCTTCCCAATGAGCCTTTGCAAGATTGCTCATGAACCTGCTCACAACTCCCACCATATGAGCAATGTCAGGGCAAGTAGAAACCATGGCATACATAGTGCTACCAACTATAGATTTATAAGAAATTCTATCCAAAAATTCCTTTTATTCTTTTTTTTTTTTACACAATTCAAAGCTCAAATGGAAATGATCAGCAAGTGGAGTAGGAGCAATTTTTGCATGGCGCTGGCTAATCTCCAGACGAAATGCACCAAAGAAAAAAAAAAGTCAAACATTATTCTTTTTCAAATTCACAAAAACACAGTGGAATTTTCTCAAAAATTTTGTTGTTTTCGATCACAAAATGTACGTACAATGAAGATCAAATGTTGAAAATTTCATTGTGTTTTCATTTTTTTTCGAAATTAAGTCAATGGTGCAATTTGTAGGGAGGATAGCTGCATCCTTTTTGCATTAGTCAAGCCAAACCTTTCAACAATTTTAACAATGTATTGGATTCAAGACAGTGTGATTTCCTTCTTTCTTCCAACTCTTGTGATTGTCATGCCAAGAATCTTCTTAGTTGGCCTTAAGTCTTTCATTGCAAACTATCTTGCCAATTTCTCCTTTAATTCATGAACAATTATTTTACGTGTGGACCAGGATAAAGCTATGTAGTTCTCTTTGTTTCTTGTGTTGTTCAACTCTCTTTGATATTCAATCAAATTTTTACCCCTCTTTTAGTAAAACATGCCGTCAACATAAAGGAGAAGAATTACGAGCTCACTATTAGGAAGTTTCTTGAAGTAGACACATGGCTTTGATTTGCACCTAGTGAATTTTTGTTCAGCCATGAAGTGACCAAATTTTAAATACCATTGCCTTGTGGCTTGCTTGAGCCCATACAAGCTCTGATTTAGTTTGCAATAAAGATGCTCTTGTCCCTTCTTGACAAATCCTTAACGCTGCTCCATATACAACTCCTCTTATACATCACCATGTAGGAATGCAGGCTTGACATCAAGTTGATCCAATTCAAGATTTCATACAGCTACTAATCCCAAAACTGTTCAAATAGTTGTCATCTTAACAACTGGTGAGAAAATTCCATTGAATTCAACCCCCTTTTCTTGATCAAACCCCTTTGGCACTAAACTGGCCTCATAGTGTTTTTTGTCTTCCTCTTCTTCTTTCAACCGATATACCCAGTTGTTTTTGAGTGGTCTTTCATTTCGTAGAAGAGTAACCAAATCCCAAGTTTGATTCTTGATTAAAGAATCCATTTCTTCATGCATCATAGCCTACCATTGACCACTGTTTGAATCCTTGAATGCAACTCTGTAATTTGAGGGTTTTGAAAATTCCGAAACTAGTAATGAAGGTTCTGCTACTTTGGCAAAAAGAAGCTCGTAATCAAAAAAAATTGCAATTGCCCTATTTCTTGACTATGCGATGCATATTTTGATGTGTATAATTAATGTTATTGGCTGACCAATACAATCCATATGGACTGCCTTTTGAACATGGTGCTTGGCTGAGATTATAAGAATTCTTCTTTCCTTGACGTGTTGTGTCAATTTTATATACCATTTGACCATCGCAATACGGGCGGCTATGCTCTTCTAACACAAACAAAATGTTTTGAGAACCGCATGTCATCAGACCCGTGTGAATTTGGTATATCATGGTCTGTAAAAGGAACGTAGTCCTGCGTTTCATTTGGATGATTGTGGACTGGCCGCTGAGTATTGGGAGGTTCGTGGTTTGGCAACGATTGGCAACGACTGGCAACATAGACTTTATCGTGGGCCCAAACTCTATATCTTCCTGCGGCTGTAGAAGGGGAAAGTGACTGCTATCGAGGACATCATGGCAGGGGATTCCACTATGGTTATCTACACCTTATCTATCACTGTCCATGTTATTTGGAGTATTTTGTGTGGGAAGAGAGGCATCCATATTTTCAATCCCCAATTCTACACAAAAAGCTTCTCGTATGCTTCCTTAGATTGTTCGTTTTGTTCTTTGTATCCTGTGTCAGTTGTAGAATTAGATGGAGGAAACAAAACAGAGGTGGGACTATATGAATTTGGAAACAACGTCTCTACTTCAAATAACCTTCTTTGTCATTGGATCCCAATTTCTAAATCTAAATTGGTCCTCTATCTCATTTCATGATGAGTAAAGGGAACAACTTTCACCCTTCGAATACCATTATCTGCACAACAGTTATCAAACTCAAGCGAACAAAACTCACCTCCATTATCTGTTTTCAGACATTTAATTTTGTGACCATGTTAGTTTTCAATAAGTGCTTTGAAACTTTGAATTTAGAAAATACTTAAGATTTCCTAGCCATCATATATATCCAAACTTTTTCAGTACAATCATCAAGGAATGTAACAAAATAACTTACACCTCTTAAAGAAGTTACCTCAGTAGGACCAAAGACATTCAAGTGCACAAGTTCCAATGGTCTAGTTTTCATGCCATGCCCATCCTTCAATAAGTTGACCCAAATTTGGTTTCCATAGAGATAATATTCATGAAACTCCAAGTTTGTTGATTGAAGAGCTGGTCGTTGATCTCTTTTGAGCATTACCTCAAATCCTTTCTTATTCATGTGGCCTAGCCTTTGATGCCAAAGTGTCGCATCACTGCCCACAACTGTCATAGTAGCACCTATTTCAGTAGGTCTTCCAAAGTGATATAAACTACCAATTTTATTGCCCTTGGCAATAATCATGGAACCTTTAGTGGCTCTCCAAGAATCCTAATTAAAAAAATTGATGATATCCTTGTGCAAAAATTTAACTAAAATAAGTCAAATTTTGCCTCAATTTGGGAACATGACGAACATCTTTTGGCAACCATTGGCTTCCTCCTTCCAGCTGCAACATAATGTCACCTTTACCATCTCATAAGACTTATTATCTCCAAGAAATGCTTCTCCAAATTGACCTTCATGATAACAATCCATACAAGAGGTGGCATGCAAAGAGGCTTCGGAATCTATTACTCAAGAATTTGATTTGGTGTCACTTGTTGAAAGAATCAAAATACTTTCATCATTTTCATAGGCTATATTTGCTTCACTAT
The DNA here is from genome assembly GCA_028749045.1 of Cupressus sempervirens. NCBI lineage: Eukaryota > Viridiplantae > Streptophyta > Pinopsida > Cupressales > Cupressaceae > Cupressus > Cupressus sempervirens. The sequence continues at coordinate 88,827,556 of CM053786.1, read as the reverse complement.
TCTGCACCTTATCTTGTGCCTTCTTATAAAACTGATAATTTCAGATAATTTCACTTTGAGTTGCCATGCTTATCACAAAATAACACTCTCCATTTCTAGCTCTTGACCTTGATCTATTGGTTGATTTAGCTCTCCTTCAATTGTGATTGTTACCTCTATGATGACTTTTTTTCCTTGTCTCAGTGCTGACCATGGTAAGAGCATCACCGAAAGAAGTCTCTTGATTTCTTCTTCTTATATCTTCACTCAAAAGAGTGGAAGCTACATCATCAAAACCCAGTTTTCTTTTGGTTGAAACTAAAGTGCTAATGGTTGTTACAACTCCATCCTAGATGCTAGGAAGTGAGCATAATAAGAAAGCAACTTTGTTCTCATTGTCTTGTGTCATGTCCACCAAATTTTCTTGCTTGATAAGAGTGTTGAACTCATTCAGGTGATTGGAAATAATCCCTCCTTCCTCCATCTTGAGTTCATATAAATTCTTCATGATGAAGACTTTGTTTGCAGTAGATGCATGCACATGTATGACATAAAAAAGAACATTGTTTGTTAGCACAAAAAAAAATTGATGCATTTTCCTTCTTATCTAAGGTTTCCCAAATTTACTCTGTCATAGATGCTAGTTTATTTGTCTTTCCTTCCCGTGCAAGAAAAAGATCTTGCTTGATTAGAAATGATTCCATCTGCACCTTCCAAAGGCTGAAATTTTCCCTATGGATTTCTTTACTTTCACATTCTCCAACTTTCCAGAAATTCAACACAATTTCCAATTATCACACTTTGTTCTCTGATACCAATTGAAAGTATTTAAATACGAAAATGAAAGACAACAGTTGTAAACAATTAGAAAAGAGAAAACAAAATCACATGCAACGCCAGATTTATCGTAGTTCACCACAACTTGTGGCTACATCCACATTGAGCAGAGTATCAAATTGATTATATAAAAGTTGAGTTACAAATTATGTAGGAGCAGCATATATAGACTCCAATTACATAATATATTGAAGAGTCTCGAAAGCCAAGAGACACATAATTGGAGGGAAAATTAAATAGGATTGTTGGCCTTCCCTCTATAACAATCTCCTATCTGATGGTCAACCAATGCTACAACTGATCACCCAATACCCTGCTCAATCCAGGAAAAAATAAAAATAAAAAAAATCACTTATGCAAGCAAAGAAAGCAGTTCAAAAGTTAGTAGTGGTATCTCAAACAAATATCAATTCATTGCCCTAATTTATGATTCACTTTATAATGATGAATATGCTCCAATTAAACAAAAGTTGAGCCAAGATATAGTGAAATGCATATATAAGTGAAGTATATCTCCCTCAAAATTATGCATATGAGCATAAAAGATAAGATAAGATAAAGATAAGATAATATTAATGTCGAACAAGAGACTAGAACATGGGTGTATGGGATTGGGAACTTACAACCAAGAAGATATATACATTTCTAAAAATCATTATGCATACGAGTGTAAGCTTGTTGTTCTCAATCAAACATTATTCAACAATGCAGATCAATTTGAGTCGTGGATTCATCTTCAGCAAATTGCAGATGCTAATGATTTCATGATACATTCTCAAGCCTTAGATGATAATGAGACGAGAATATTATTAGATAATGTTGACAATACACTCATAGGAATCCAAGAGTAACTTGATGATGAAAATTATTACCTAAAGATATGGATGCTGATAAGATAGTAAATTTATTGGAAAACAAACAAGAAATCATTATTGATGATTATGTGCATGATGATGACTCCAATATTTGTGGTTTCATTAGATTGACTTCATCTCTTGATGTGAATCAAGATGTTTGTTATCTTGGTGATCACATTAGCTCTTATGAATCTGATTTAGAATATGATGGAGATTTGATTGATATGAATGTTTCTTTTGATCAGAACAATGAAAATGTTGAGTCCATGCATCTTCTCTATGTTTATGAAAATAATTGCAACACTATTGCTCAAGGTGATGACATAGTGCATGAAGAAGAAATGCTTATAGATGAGGTAGCATTTAAAAATAATGAAGACATATATTGTGACCAACAAGGAGAAGAATGTAGATCTGAAAATAATTTTCAGATTTTTTCAAATCCATTGTATGGTGAGATGGTTAAAGAAAGTCACACAATATCCTACCAAGGTATACATGCTGGTAATGAGGATGTTCATAAGTTGGAGGAAGATAATGAACACCTGGACACCATTTAAGGTCTTCATAATAACCATGATAGGGCTGAGATTAAAGAAAATAATTTTAGCAAAATAAAGGGGTTTTCTTCTTCAAATGCATTATACTTGGAGGGCCCATAATCAAAAGATAAAGAAGTTACTTCCAAAGATTTGAGTATATGTTCTTGGAAAGGAACATGAGATTCAATGGAATAAATTTATTTTAATCCAAACTTATGATGAAGCAAAATCAAAAATTACTAATCTTTCTTTTATTGATAAAACTCTTGTCTTGGTCTTGCTTCGTTTCTTTTGATGAGATTTCATGAAAAATCTTATGTGAAATTTTTGTATGAGTCCCCTCAAAACCTATTTTTACCTTATTAAAAAAAATGAATATTTAAAAAGTTAAGGACCAACAAAGAAAATTTCCAAACTCCTAAAAAAATGCCTAAAAATTGTGAAGGCATTTGATTTTTTAAAAAACCTAAAAATAGATTTCTAGCATGGAAAAAAATAGTCTATAAGATTTAAATAAATGCACTATATAACATGTTGGAGAAGGGAGTGTCACATTATCTTAATACTTTTGCACTATTATGAAACACAAATTATGTTATTTGATAAGTTAGAGAAGGGGGTTCCATGGAATTCTAATACATGTATGAATCTTAAGAATTATAAATTATGTTAATTTTTTTGTTTGATTATAGAAACCAAAATACGTTAATATTGAGACAAATACATGCTCTTACTTATATTGTCAAGTAATGGACCACAAAAGCTTTTAGTATCACCAATTATTAAAGCTATTAGATCTTAATACTTGTTGCAATATTATGAATCACAGATTTGATAAATAAGAGAATTGAGTTCCATAGAATCCTAATACATATATAAATATTAAGAATAATAAATAATGTTAAATTTTTTGTATAATGAGTTGTTGGATAGAATAGAAACCAAAATATGCTAGTATAAATGCTCTTATTTATATTTTCAAGTAATGTCACAAAAGTGTTTAGTAGCATCAAATATTAAAGCTATTAGATTTCCACAATTGATGAATTGTGAAATGGTGCTTTTAAATTTGATTAAAATAAATTTTCTTACCACTTTAGAAGTTGTAGATCATACTTTGTGATCCATCCTCGAGAAACAAATAATAAGAAAATATTAACAGAAATAAAAGTTGCAAATCAACTTGACTAAATAGAGGGAGAAAAATGAGTAACTTGAAAACCAAAAAAGAAGGTAAGAAACCAAGGACGGATGATGAAAACCTTTAATTGAGATATAAGATCAAGAGAAAATAATGAATTTTTGATTAAACAATTGATTACTAGCTATTTGATAAGTAAGAGAATCAAGTTCCATAGAATCCTAATACATATATAAATATTAAGAATTATAAATGATGTTGATTTTTTTGTATGATGAGGAGCTAGATAGAATAGAAACCAAAATATGCTAGTATTGAGACAAATAAATGCTCTTATTTATATTTTCAAGTAATGTCAGAAAAGTGTTTATTAGCATCAAATATTAAAGCTATTAGATTTCCACAATTGATGAATTGTGAAAATTTGATTAAAATAAATTTTCTAACCACTTTAGAAGTTGTAGATCATACTTTGTGATCCATCCTCGAGAAACAAGTAATAAGAAAATATTAACAAAAATAAAAGTTGCAAATCAACTTGACTAAATAGAGGGAGAAAAATGAGTAACATGAAAACCAAAATAGAAGGTAGGAAACCAAGAACAGATGATGAAAACCTTTAATTGAGATATAAGATCAAGAGAAAATAATTATTTTTTGATTAAACAATTGATGACTAGCTCTCGTCATCTAAGATGTATAATTGTTAGATGTAAGGTGCCCACAAAGAAATAACCTACATTCTTTTACAACAAGGGGATGATGGAAATGAAATGAAATTTCATCACTAAGTGTGCAACATATTAAGATATTTGCAACCAATATGAAATTACTTAAATATGCTAGTATTGGGACAAATAAATGCTCTTATTTACATTTTCAAGTAATGTCACAAAAGCATTTAGTAGCATCAAATATTGAAGCTATTAGATTTCCACAATTGATGAATTGTAAAATGGTGGTTTTAAATTTGATTGTAAGAAATTTTCTAACCACTTTAGAAGTTCTAGGTCATACTTTGTGATCTTTCCTCAAGAAACAAATAATAAGAAAATATTAATAGAAATAAAAGTTACAAATCAACTTGAATAAATACAGGGAGAAAAATGGGTAACATGAAAACCAAAAAAGAAGGTAAGAAACAAAGGATGAATGAAGAAAATGTTTAATTGAGATATAAGATTAAGAGAAAAGAAATGAATTTTTGATTAAACAATTGATGACTAGCTCCCATCATCTAGGATGTAAAATTGGTAGATGTAAGGTGCCCACAAAGAAAGAACCTACATTCTTTTACAACAAGGTGATGATGGAAATGAAATGAAATTTCATCACTGAGTGTGCAACATATGAAGATATTTACGTAACTAGTATAAAAAGACTTAAACATGGATGACTTGAATGAACTTTCAAGGCTTCACAAAGTGAGTTTCTTACTCATAATTCATAATTGAAGGATCAATATGAGAGAACTTTAAAAATGAGTTAATTTGGTATGTGTTGCAGTGGCAGAGAAGAGAAACGCTATAGGAGGCAACATTGTTGAAAATGTAATAGGGAATTTAATGTTATGTTTTAAATGCTTTTAGTTTTTGAAGTTTGTAATAACGTCCTACATGTGGTGGCATACCTAGAGTAGTAGTTCGATAAGCTCTCCAGATATAGCCACCTAGGACCAAGTGTGTGGATCTTAAATTAGAATAGTTTTTTTTTAGTTCGTAGGTGGAGTGTTTAATGATTTTTAGAATCCAATAATAGGTAGTAGGCAGTTTTTGGAATATTCCTGATTTAGAAAACGACTGTCTAATATTGGTAGAAAAAATGTTTTAGATTCTTATCCTTTTTTTGGATAGAAGACATTCTTCTTTTCTAAAATAAGAAGAAAACGTTTCACATCCTTTAATAGGAAAAAGAAAGTCAGTTTTAAGAGTGAGCCAGTCGGCTATGTAAGAGAGGAATCGAATTTGGAGAGATATGGAATGTTTTTTTCATTTTGTCTTTGTGCAAGTTTTCGATGGTCTGAGTTTTGAATGGATTTTTCTTATCTTCTCACTGGAAACAAGTTGATAGTTTAAAAAGTTTTAGTTTTGGGTCGAATTTGGTATGTTTGCAGAAAATTAGTCTCAGTGCGTGGGTAATATCTCCAAAATGCACCGTTGGATTTTCATGAGCTTTGGATATGTTATTATAGGCCTAATTACGCCCATCTTCACCAGAGCAATTGAAGAGTTTTGATCTGGTTCAAAAGTTATACATGTCTGTTCACAGGTCTATCTAGAGACAACAAAAAGCAATGTTTTGCAAAAAAATGTACTCTAATGCGGGGTCAATATCTCAAGTTTGAACCGTTGGATTTCTCTCAAATTTTTATATGTTGTTTGAAACCTAGTTACGCAAAATATTAACGGTTGGATTGAGTAAATCTTTTCTGGTTCAAAAGTTATTCATGTCTAAGTGCGGGTCTATCCGAAGGCAGCAAGAAGATATTTTGGGGGATTTTATTTTCAAAGTTTTGTTTATTGAATCTGATTTTAGTGTGTGTTCCTGAAGGTTGTAGATGCCCCTTGAAGCAACTCAGTTGAGTGACTGATTCCTCCTGAGTTTTCCAAGGTGTGGCTCTGCATCAGTATGTCTTGATCTTTTGAACCATTGAGTCTTATAAATGTCATTAAAATTTCTTTATTCAATCATTCATACAATACACAAAAATAAAGAAAAAGAACTTCTTAACAAATAAAGAAACAAAGGCTTGTGCCTTTGGTGAAATGGTGGGGATTCTTGCCTGTAGGGCCTACAACCAAGGTACCAGGGTTCAAGTCTCCACAGGGTCGCTCTCTACTATGGTTCTTAATTGAGAGTTGTTTACTTTGACCTTTGGTGAAATAGTGGAGCTTCTTGCCTATAGTGCTTACAACCAAGAGTCAATATTTTTAAGAAGAATAACATAAAAGGGAACATAAGAACCGCGATGACGAAGCCCGCATTGCCTGTAGATGCGACTAAGTCTGCTCCTATGTAGGCGGCCGCTTCTGTCTCTATCCAGGCCTCTGTGTGGGCCTCCTCCAAGGGTGTGGTTGCTGCTGCGATACCTTTTGCGATTGCTTCTTCCACCCCTGATTCCTTTTGTTGCAACGATGCCCTAGATGGGCTTCTTTCTTCTACTTTTGGTACTAGTTTTGGCGGCCCATCTGTGTTTGTTCCTAGTGGGGCAACTCATGTTCTGACTCATGTTGCGGACAGCTCCGCCATCTCTTACGCTAATGTTGCTGCTTATGAGGCCAACCTTGGAGGTCAAACTGTGTGTTCGAGTTTTCGTGATACTGTGTTGGTCATGGTATGTAACCTTATAATGATTGATTTAGAACCTGATATAGTTGATGAGATCTCTACCTATTTGGATGATTTCTCGTCCACTGCTACTATCTTTTGTTTTAAGGGTTTTTGGCCCTCTTTGTTAGATCTGCATGCCTACATTACCCGTGTTTGGGAGCCCATCATTTCGGAGACAACCCAAATATTCCCTATGGCTAGGGGTTTTTTCATTGTGAAATTTGAAACTGTTGAAGATATAAATGCAATCTTGCGCCATGGTTTCTCATGGGGAGAGAAGTTTCCCTTGATGGCTAAACCTTGGTATAAGGATTTTGACCCATTGACAGAATCTTTTAATAAGATCCCTTTGTGGGTTAGGCTGTCGAATCTCTCCCTTCACCTTTGGGTAGATTCTATCCTGAAAGCAATGGGGGGAAGCCCTTGGAGACTTCTTAGTGGTTGATACGGCTTCATCCAATGTGTTTTGGATGACATATGCTCACATTCTAGTTGAGATCAACATTTCCAAGGTACTCTTAGAAATGATTGAGTTGGCCTCTCTTGGATCTTGGGTTCAACTTCTTGATAATGAGGGTATCCCCTTCCGCTGCAGGAAATGCCACAAGACATGCCACCTTGCTGCCAGCTGCTCCTTTGATAAATCTAGACTGAAAAAGTCCCCTTCTTGGTGGAAGGTGGTTTTAGATGATCATTAGATAGTCTAGAAGGTCCCCTCTACGAGGGATGGTGACTCTTCTCAGGATACGTTGGTGGTGGATTCGACTGTTGTCTCTGATAGCCCGTTTGTTGCCCCAACGTTAGTGACCTCATTTGTTCACCCTCTTCCGGATTCTATTACTAGTGATTTGACAGCAACTCTTGTGGCTCCTTCTCAGGCTATTGTTGGTCTGTCTCTAGATATTGTTATCCCTGTTACTGGTGATCCAACAACGGCTCCTCCTGTGGCTCCTTCTTAGGCTGCTACGGTCTTTTCCTTGGCTTCGAGGGTTTTGGGGGCTGGTTGTGGTATTGTTGACTTTGCATAGCAGAAGGTTGTTGGCTTGGTGGAGGATGGATGGACCACAGTAAAAGGAAAAAAGATCAAGCCCTCCACCCTCTCTTTTGATATGGCATTATGTTCTCAAAAGATGGGACCAAAAGGGAAACCCTGATGCAACTATCTTATTTTTGGATCTCCTAACTCTTTTGGCTTGTAGTTCTTTGTAGTCTTACATGGTTAGGGACTTATTGTCTTTTCCCCTTTTCATCATGGGGTTCCAGGTGCCCAATCAAAACTTGTTTTTGTGGCTATAGTGTATTGTGTTATCTATGATGCCTCCCGAGTCATCTTGTCTTGGTTGGTGACCTATTTCACCTTGGGCTGTAGTTTTATCAGGTATGGGCTTCATCGAATATCTTTTGATTTGTAAAGGGTTTCAGGCACACTTCAAAACTTGTTTTTCTTAATCAAAAACAAATAAAGAAACAAAAATAAATATGAAAGTTTAAATGAACAAGTTTAATCTATATTAATAAGTGAACTTATTTATGTGGGCGACTAACAAACAAAATGTACTTATATCAAGATGGTGCAATAATCAGGAGAAGAAATAAGATGAAAAACACAAAGGTAGGAAATCAAGAAGGAATTACACATATCTATGTAAATAAGTATGTTTGCATGCATAAAAAATAAGAAAAAAGTCATAAAAACTATGTGTACAGAAAAATTACATATATCTATGTATATAAATATGTCTAAAAGAGAGGGGGAAAGATCTAGGAGTTGAACACCCAAACTTACATATATATATATATAAATATGTCTAAAAGACAAGGGAAAAGATCTAGGAGTTCAACACCGGAACTTACATGTATAGAAATATGTCTAAAAGACGGGGGAAATATCTAGGAGTTGAACACCCAAACTTCATGCTTCTTAAAATATTATGTGGAAATATCTAATGAGTCAATTTTTATCTGAGTAGTTATGATCAACACTAAAAAAATCTAAAGACAAAGCTATTGTTAAAAAACTATTGAACATTAAACTGACAAATGATATAATAATTATTAGATGGCAATCAGTCCCTATAAAAATGTATTTTAGTGAAAAAATAATAAAAAACTTTTTGGAATTCAGATTTCTACGTGATTTATGGCAACATGGGCACTCTGCGTCATTTGTTTAAATAGCATAGAGGTAAAATTCAGATTCTGTATGAAATGGCCACTTCCCGAAAAGGATACCTATAATTGCAATACAAATAGGTACCAGGGCACTACTTCAGAATATGAAATCAATGAATCAAATCGATCTGTAATCATAGGGCAGGAATCCTGTTTATTCATTGTGTGTATCAAATGAATAAGAAACTTGTTAGCCAAATGTATTCATTTAAACAAATGAATTAGAAACTTGAAGCCCAAATGCTGCACACTTAAAATCGATAAATCAACCACGTTGCACCCTTGGCCAATATACCCATTGACCTCAATGGTGTAAAATTGTGTTCTTTGATCTTTCACTTGTAAAATCGAGTGCTTGGCCAAGCTCTCATGTCAAGATCAACACGAAAATGTTTACAGTCTATGATTCGCCATTTTGACCTGAAGCGAGTTCGACAATAATAATTAACGTTGGTGTCCCCTCTTCTGGAAGATACTGCACAGCGCCATTCATAAGTTTCAAAAGCTTTCCACAAATCTCCAATCCAAAACCTTCTTGAGTGATTTCCTGAGTAGGGTTGAGGATCTGTTCCACCATTTTCTCTGGCAATCCCTGGCCTGGATGAGTAAACCTGCACATAAACAAAATCTTCAGTATGACCTATTAAAATGATTTATGCAAAAGCCCTTTGCTTGTCACTGTAACAAATTAACAATGCATATTGTGCTACAGAGTTTTATTTGCTTTGTATTCATCATATGCCTTGGAATATTGAAACATCATTATATATTATTCATCACCTTTTTAAGAAATTGCTTCTGAAATTCAAACCAATATAACTTTGTTTTTTATTCGTATCCAATGAGCAAAAGATAAGAACACATCTCGTTTTGAATCAGATTGTCGATGTTCTAGTGAAACCCATAAATGTTTGACTTAAAAATAATCAAACTTACAGAACGCTCCATAGAACAGGTTCTTATATATAAAAATTGTAGAAATTGAATAGTTCAGGGGGACTACTTATTAAACTTGCTTGATATCATTGTGACAATGTGGTACTTAATATCGACAACATCTACAGTAAATCTGTCAAAATTGCATACCTGAATTCTAGCTTCATTACATGTACACCATCACCCACATGTGTTTTGCTTGAACTCACTTTAATTGCAACCCATCCATTTGATGGAGTGAACTGTATCACAAGGCCTAGGAAGTTGGCCAAAATTTGCTGAAGTCTCATCTGATCTCCACAGAGGCGGATAGTACATATTTCTTTCGGTAAATAATGAACAATCTCCAGTCCCTTTTCTTGGGACTCTATCATCACCTGACTTACAATAGCATCAAGCAATGCTCCCAATGTAAATTCGACAGAGTCTAGTTCCATATACCTGTTGATCATCCAAATTCACAAAATCATAATCCTTTCAGATTCACTGCTTCGTCTTTATATTTTTAGAGAAGATGTCAGCAAAAAAGTAGCTATGGAAGCAACTGAGGTTAGGCATTGCGGGAATTTATAATCAGACATAATGGGCCAAACATGAGACCTGATGCAAGGTATAAACAATATGCCTCAGAATTGATACTAAATAATCAATACTAGGACTGGCTTGTACCATTTAATAATGATAAAATTGTAGTTTTTATCTCGCAGACAATCATTTCATGGACATCACTGTAACTTTTTTAACAATATCTAGGGAAGAGATGCTGTTTGATAGAGGATATTCTTGATACAAAACATTGTTTACTGTTTCTCAACGTAGACATCATGATGATGTCTTTCTTATTCCTTACCTTTTGTCTTGCATAGAAAGGCCACTTAAACCTATGTAATATAAGGCAGCGTCTATGCTGCCCACTAAATTCGGTGAGTTAAATTATTTTTCAATATTATTATACAACTGTTTCTGATTTTTTATTTAATAAAAAATAATAATAAACACCATTCGGTCGGCTAGTTGGCCACTGGCTGTAATTATGTGGTACAAGACCTATACAACACATCATCATAGATCACTCACCGGCCATTACCTGTTATTGACTTGTTAAAATTCTTTTGCTTTAAGCGAATGGGAATATGGAAGTAACAAAGAGACAAGACTATTCCTAAGATTAGTGTAAGAATATAATACAAGAAAATGCAGCAAAATTTATATAATAACAAAACATTTTACAAGGAAAAGCTTAGAGAGATGTCAGAGTTTCTGAGAAGGAAAGAGACAAAAAGCAGCAGAAAACTAATGAAGGTATCTAGTGATAGGAATATCAGCATTTAAGGATGCTCTTAAGAGAAGTTTACACTCCAGAAAATTAATGATCCGAAACACAGAAGTATATATGTGAGAAAAATCTAAGAATTCAATGTAAAGTGAATTGTCAAAAAAGAAGAAGAACAAAAGACAAAAACAGTAGCCCAGCTTTTGATTTGAAATAGATCCATAAATATGTTGTAGATATGAAAATATTAAATATTGTGAATATGCCAACACTATAATGAAACGTTCTATTTGTAATTTCATCATTCGCCATAAATTTTCATCAGTGTATCTATCAAAAGCTACTTAAAGTGGACTATTTGCTATTCTTAAAAGGCTATTTCATGATGGATGTAGCAACATCAAATCTGCAAGGATCCATAATTTGTCACTATAATAATGTATAGTCTTAGTTCTAAACATAACCATGCTAGTCACAGAATCATCAAAATAGCATTGAAAACAACTGACAAACAGGCATCAACAAGATGGGAATACCAAAGATTGAGCAGGATATGTATGACAGATGTTACAGGATGCTTCTCTGGTACAAAGAGTGTAAGACCAAGTAGACCATGTTCCAGATCAATACCATTTCAGAATCTTCCTACATTGTTTGATCTGGTTGATAGCATGGGGAACATTTACTCCTAACATATCTGGTCAAGAGCTCTTGACTGGTGAAACATTACTAGCTTTTTACTTTTGCCAAGGAAGCTTCAATGTTTGAAAGCATTGTCCTCTAGTGATATTGCTATCAGGATTTAACTGTGTGATTTTTGAGTCAAACTCATTGACCCCATGTTTCATGAGTAGTGATTCAACATGAATCCATCTCTCATGAGAATAAATTCAACAGCATTGTCCTCTTTTCACAATAACGTCTCCAAGCTAACACCTAGTTTCACAAGAACGTTTCTCAAATGATTGCTCTGCTAATATCTCTGTCCAAGTGGCCTTCCAGTGACACCTTTAAATGCTGTTTTAATACAAAGCTTGATGGGACTATTCCAAATGTCATCCTCAAACTCCATCTGTAATCACATTAAGGTTGATAGGACCATCATTTCCCTGAAGCAGAATAACATAGTAGGTTTTTATCGTGCTTCTTTTGTGTCTGTAATATGTCTACTTAGACAAGACATATATTCTATGTAATGTGATAAGCTATTCTGTTATTAACTTGTAATGTTTTAATGTTAGCTCATAGTCCCAGGCAGCATTGCAGAAAAGGCAACTTGTATCTCACAAAGCCTTAATATACAAAATACTTAATTTTAATTTTTACCTATCAATTAAAGATCAAATTTAACTGAATGATCACAGGGACTTCATGTATGCTTTTCTCCTTAATACGAGTTTTGCCCCTAAGAACATGATTTTGAGTCAAATGTGTTCTTCAATAGAAATGACATATATTCAGCTACGTTTTTCGTATTTTAGAGAAGCCTTTACTGAATTACATCTCTGAAGCATAGATGCACCCCAGTGCTCAAATGCAAGATGCCTAACTTTCTTATGCTTTTGCATAATTTCACTTATAAATATATTTTGGAAGCAAGTCAACTAAACTGCCAATAGAGTTTATCCCCATATCAAACCTTAAGAAGTCAAAGAGAATTACTATAATCAAGCAGGAATTTTGAAACAAGTGAGACTATCAAAAGAAGATACAACTCAAGCCTATAAGGATATTAGAACGAGTTACAATTTTTGTGAGTTAATTCCAAACTTGCCTAAACGGCCAAATAAGTGCAATACTGGAAATAATTGCTCATTGGTGCAGATAAAACAAAACATTGGACAAAAAAAGCCGCAGATCCTAGAGACTGAGTTGCAAACCGTGATAAAGAGCCTTAAGCACAAGGAAAATGTCAATAAAACGTTTGAAGAAGAGCCTCCAGAAGTTGTGGACTGTTTAATTTTAGAAAAGAAATGAGAACTGGACCCACCTTTGACTCTGAAGCAGATAAAAGCTATAAGAGTCCTAGAGATCAGAGTAACAAAGCTTAATAAAAAGCCTTAAAGAGGAAAATGTTGCTATAATGTTTGAAGAGAAACAAAAAACCACATAACATATAGTTGTAGAAGAGTAATGGGAGCTGTTTCCATTTTTCAACTCAGAAAGAAACAAAGAAGAAGCAGAAGCTGAAGGAAAGTGGATTAAGATGTTCAAACCCTAGAAATCTCACGTACTCTTCAAATATTTGAACATCACATTCTCTAACACCATTCTAGAAGAGAGACTCTAAAGTCTAATCAGTTAAATTATCACTATTTACTCCAATATAACATTAACCCTGATAACTGTAAGAGCTTTGGCCAAGGGAACAAATACTCCGTAACAAACTACCAATATCAATTAGTGTCTGTTTACACACCGATTCCAGAATGAACCATATGAGAAGAAGAAAATTTAAATACAAAATGAGAAAGGAAGTGCCTTCAGGAAATCAAGGATGCAGTTTGAATTAGGTAGCAGTTGAACATGAAGGTCTTTTCAGGGCATATCGGTCCCAGAAAACACTATTGTTCTGTTGCTCCCCTATTGGGGTTAAGCGAGTTTTTCACAGTAGGCAGCCAGATAAAAAGAGCTTGAAAGAGGAAAATGAGAAAGCATGATTTGGTATGTCACAACTTATGGAAATCATGTGGATGAACCAAATTCAAAGGTCTAAAATCAAGAGAGTCCAACATTCAATTCTTGATGAGTGATAATTATTCTTGAGCTAGCAAAGAGATTGTAACTAATTGAAGTCACAAGTTGACACATCCCATTAGCACCAGAAGAATAGTGATGACACCAGGTTTTAGGACCTTACTAAATTGTTTGTCTGAAGTTTCTTTATCAAAAAACTTAAGAGAATATGATTGGGGTGCACTCCAAAACATACTATATGAATTTTGTAATTTTATAAATAAGGAATCACAATGTAGCTAACCCAAAGTGAACACAAATCCCGGTATCTCTCATAAAGTGCTAGCTAAACACAACTAGATATCATAGAACCAGATCTACTAACACTGTTAGAGACATAGGATTTCATAGAATCATAGAATGAATAGTAAGATGGACTTTCCGCTATGTTTTATTTTCACTTTAGTGTATCACAAAATCATATCCACTAGTGATGATGGTTAAATTGAGAAAAAATAAATAGATCTTAACTCAAATAGTTTTAATCATAAAGGTTGCCAAAACAAATTTGATAGATCAACATAAATAAATTTGCCTTTGTGAATAGTTTATAAGATAATCTCAAAAGCAATTGCTTATAAGATGAAATTTCTCCCGGCCATAGATGATTTTGAAAGACCACCAGTTGTTCCAGTGACACATTATAATTCAAGGACTCCTCTATTCAACCAAATTTCAACGCTGGATACATTAGTAAATAGAATAGTTGAAAACATTTCAAGCACTATATCAAGGATATCCTCTAGGCCTTAATCTATAATGCTCATATGCTAGTATATGGAACTCATTGGTAAGAATATTTTATTGTGGTCCTGCAAAGGATCATTACTTGGTGTACACTGTACACACTAAAGGGTTGGACTAATATGAAAGAAAACCTAGATGCTATGTTATTATGCATCAGCTAACTATTGACATAATTATATTGAACACCTATAACGAGTACAATCAAAGAATCTTAGCGAGCAACATGTTGAGATATCACCACATTGATTCATAGTGCTGCCAACCAAATCAAGTATGGTATTAATGAATTTTAAAAGAAAATTATATAGGCATACATCTGCAAACATGATGGATGTCGGCATTCACAACTAGCGTAAATTGCTATATGTTTATGAGAATAGTTGCTTCAGAGTATATGCTAAAGAAAACTATACTTTGCCGGCTTCCCAAGATGAACAACTGAGACTGGGAAAGGGCTACAGCTGCTAGAATGGAGGCAACATAGTTGCAGATACCCACATATATAATTTTAAAGTGTGTGATCAACCTCCAAAGAAGCCTAGCTTTCTGTCTAAGTGATGCAGGGGCATCCATGGGTGTAGGAGAAATCTTGCATTGACAAAAAATATTTATTTGCATCGCTTAAGCTTGGTATTTTCTGTAAGAATTAAATGCAATCTATCATGTCTCCATGTACCTGAGAAAGTGTCTAAAGGAACATAGAAAGTTGAAATAAGTATCTAGACATACACCATAAATATTAAATGGCTGTGGGATTCCCCAGAAGCATAAGAATGTTGTAAAAGGTACGGTTGGGCATGTTTAGGCATCAAGAGTTGAGTGGAGCATCTAGAGTAGAGTTAATCATTCAAAGGGGGTGATCATTCAAAGTTGAGGCAATCGTAGCAATCAATCAACTGGGGTAATCCAAAGCCAAGAAAACTTAGCATGCTAACCATAAAAGGAATCCTCTCTTTTGGTAACTAGCACCACCAACCTTGTAAAGGGGGCAGACATTGAATGAGAGGGAAGCCACAACAAATGATAATTTTCTTAGCATGTTCAAGCTCCAAAGGATTATATAAAAGTGGAGATTTAATGAAAATCTAAATTAGTGAAAAAATCACTCAAGTTCACCACATAAAGGTTGGACTAAGTCAAATCTCAATGGTGCAGCCAAAATAAATCAAGGAATTGTCAGGACATGTCTGATTCTTATAGAATTGATAAGCAAACACTTGATATCATATTAACAATATATGGTCACGAAACTAATTGAGGTCAAACTCCTAGTGAGAGGAAAGAACTACAAATATTACTCAAAAAGAATCCGACACTTAGTTTGTTGGCAATATGGTCAGTTAGATGTCCAGAGTGTTGTCACTTATGGCAACATATATTCAGTATTTCATTTATGTATTTAGAGTTAGAAAATTGTCTTTGTGTTAGACAATTTGCAATATTATAGAGACAGATGTGATGTGTACAGATGACACACTTTGAGTTAGCTCATGTGCAATTGAGGATAGCTATATTACCATGTCATGATGACGTAAGTCAATGCGCAGATGTATACGGACAATACGGCCCAAGTTACAGTTGATTTACCAGCTCAAGTATTTAACAGGACAGAACAGGGCATATTAGAAATATGAGTTGTATGACTTCAAGAATTAATTTGGTGACAAAATAATTACTAAATCATGATGGGCTAACATTATAGATATTAATCCATAAGTGATTTTATATCAAGTCAAGCATGTGAAGACATGAAGGCCGACTGAGCAAAGATCTTATCTTGCACAAATAATGTGTATGTATGACATGCGAACTATTGTAAAGATAGCTTGAAAGATATGTGAGTCTTATGTGACACGAAATCTGATGTATGATCAAATCAAGTGCGAGTCTCAGTAGTGAGAAAATATTGTATGTATATCTATACTTGTGAAGAACTTTATTTCTTATTGCATGTTAGAGCAGTGGGCTCTTCTTGCATACATTGTATTTGGTCTACCAACTCCTCACAGGGTTGAAGCTATTAACAGGGCCTAGTCCTCTAACAAGGACTCGAGACACTATATGTACTTCATAGACTCCTAACATGGTCAATATCCTTAACAATATTCTTTTGTTTAGTGAATCATCTAGTGGGTATCATCCCCACCAAGGTTTTCCCTCGGCCAAGGTTTTTCTAGTTAACAAATAATGGTGTTATGAGTTCTTTTTGTGTATAATTATATTTACTGTTCAACATTGTCGGTTTACTTTCATATGCAAGTTATAAAGTTATTAGCAATATTAAGTTGCGGGCAACAGTTTGTAGAATACTGATTCACCCCCCCCCCCCTCTGAGTATTATCTATTTCTAACAATTGGTATCAAAGAGCAATTACTCTAAAGAGGCTTAACAACTTGGTTAAGATCCCTATGGATATGGAACAGTTAAAGAAAAATCTTGAAGAAGGTCTTGAACAAATTGATCTTCTTACAAAAGAAAGAGACAACCTGAAAGATAGATATGAAGATGCAAAAGTCTACATTGGTAAACTAAAAGAATCTGAAATATGGTAAGGAATCAAATGTGCAGACTAGTGACAATGATGTAGGAAACCTCAAGAAAGAAAATGAGATCTTGAAGCATGAATTGAAAATTGTTGAACTTAAGTTGAGCCTTAAGAAAAATGATAGTAAGAATGAACTTGATCTGAAATCTGAGAATACAGACCTTAGATCCCAATTAAGTCAAGTAACATCTGAATTAGATTCTATTAAGATTGAGCATGCAGAATTAGAAAAGTACAATACCATAGTGAAAGGAGAATTGACACAAGCTAAGCAACAGTTAGAGATACTTTATTCCAGTAGTGAGAAAATTGATGAACATATATTTCACCAGAGACCTTATGATAAGACAGCCCCTGGTTACCTTACTGGAGAAAAATTTGCCAAGAAAGTTGAAATTAGAAAAGAACCGGATCCAATTGTTGAATACCCTAAAGAATTTGATCTGAGTAAGATTGAATCAAGCATTTCTACTGGAGTATCTAAAGAGATTGAACTAGTTGATATGTCTATGAAACATGATGAGCACAAGAAAACAGAGCAAGTTGATAAACCTAAGCAAGATGAACCACCCAAGGAAGTTAGACATGAATTCAAAGGTAGATGTTTTAAATGCAATGAAGTTGGTCATATGAAAAGAGATTGCACAGGTAATTCTTTCAAACCTATTACTAATTTCTATTGTTATAATTGTCGAGGTTATGGATATAAAGTAGTAGATTGTAAGAACCTAAGTTTCGTAGTACTAATGCAAATAGTAGAATCTTTAGGAATACTAGCCCTACAAGCAATGAAAAAGGAAGATCACAAAGCAGATCTAATGATGGAGAAAGGTAACAGTTTGTATGTTTCAAGCGTAACAATCTTAGACATATTGCAAGGAATTGCAGAGCACCTGATAGTCAGAATGGAGCCAATCAAAGAAGAAATGCACCTCTATGTCAGTTATGCAATAACTTTGGACACACAGAAAGATTTTGCAGAATGGACAGAAGAAACTTCAACTAGGAATCCCAATCATAGAAGGTACAATAACAGGAATGACAAAAGGAATGATAACAACAATGATAACAGTTAGAAGGAAGCAATCAAGGAACATGTTGATGAATTCAAAGAAGGATTTGTAAGAGCTAAAGATCCAGAAAGTTCTTATACAGTTTTGGAGGAACAGTATTTTGATGCACCTGATGAGAGATTGAAATCAAAAATTGTTTTTGACTCATAATATTTGAATTAAGTGTTTGCAGTAGAGGCAAAGCGTCAGTTAATCAGAACTAAGGTTAAAATGTGAATTAGAAGTTGTGTAGTTAACAAGAGGTAGAAGACATAGAAAGGAAGTTGTGGTCGAGTGCGCAAGCTTAGATATGATCGCAGGAAGATTTAAGATAGAAAACAAGTTTACTGGTGATTAGTGATAGTTTTTTTGAATTTGTGGTAGATGCACATTTAATGTAGAGTCCAATTTGAAGTGATTTAAAGATTACGAACAAGATTGTGAGTACCATTTGATCATGCGAAGAGTTTAGAACAATTTGACAACGATTTCAAGTGCGAAGAAAGGCGTTTGAAGTGTGAAGTTGTAGAAGCTCTAAACACGATATATTAAGGTATTTTATGACGCTTGGATTAAAATTCTAGTGCATACAGTTAAGAATTATGATAAGTCAAACAGTAGATGATGTAAGCAATAGGCCAAGGCGTAAGTTCAAGAAACAGCCATTTGTTTCTTTAGTGGATGATCCGTTAGGAGCATTTTCACAAATCCCATCGAATGTAATTCATGTAGAAGATGTTTGGAGTTATATTCATTGTAAGTTTGAAAGAATTGGAGATGAGGACATACATAAGGACTTAGGAGTCATGTATAATAATGACCCAACCCTTAAATCCGAGTATGCACACCTAAGTGAGTTGAACTTGATCAAGTATATGTTCTACACAGAGTTTGACAATCATGAGTAGACCAAAATCATTCTGAGTAGAGTTCATGATGAGATGTTTTGGATAGGTGATGTACTAGTCACAATTGACAATGACCTAATTCACAAGGTCACAGGTTTGAGCAATGAAGGATGCAACCCTATGAATGTTAGAAGCATGAAGAAGACAGTTGAGACTATCTTGTATACTAGATTTGATGGAAGAAACATGAAAGTTGACATGATTTAGGATAGAGGAGTTAAAGTATTGAGCAAAATTCTTGGATATAAACTGAATCACAGTTTGAGAGTGAACTCAATGCGAGTAGGATTTATGCATGCAACATATGTGATGGTTGTAGAGAAAAGAAAGGTAAACATGTGCAAGATTGTTAGAACACAGCTTTTGGACAACATTGCAAAGATGAAGACCAAGAATTTAGTCTTCAAATTTGAGTCTTTGTTGACACATCTATTCTTCTATGCAACAAAGCAATTCCCTGGAACGACAAATTGGAAAAATGATGAATGTATTATGGATATGGTAATACAATGTTACGGGGCAAGATTGGAAAATGTCAAAGATAGTGACATTGACAGAATGATGAAGAAATTTCAGTCTGAGATGAAACAGAGATTTAGAATCCCTCCCTCCATGGTGGAGAAGTACAAGGATGAGATATGCTTCAGGGTGGAAACCGATAATACTTGTATGGAAGTAGTAGAACCAAGGGTAAAATTCATGGAGCCTATTGGATATGAGATGAGTGAAGAACTCATAGAAGGGTATGCGTGTATCATACCACAGTTAGAAGACACTGAATACCCTAGATGGGCTACCTATGAGGAGAAGGTAAGGGAAGTTCATTCTAAACTTCACAGCAAGGATATTAAGAAGAAAGTGGAGAAGAAGATAGATTACATCCTCAAGGAATCTGGTATGACTCCAAAGGATTTTAATGAGATAAAAGGTATTGCGTTGAAATGAAGACCAGTGGACAAACTGAGGTGATAGAAGCAACACCAATCACTATTGCAGCATCATCTAAAGGGGTAACAATTGTAAAACCCAGTGCACAAACACCTGTCCCCTATGCAATAGTTGTGCAAGTGCAACCAATTAGAGTTCAATGTGATCAACCAAGAAGGCAATCAAAGGATGACACACCTATTGCATAGAGGAAATTTGAAAGATTGGTGAAGACAAAGCAGGAACCTACACCATCCTCAAAGAAAAGGGTCAAGCAAACCACAAGTGGACCTGAGAAAAAGAGGACATTGCAAATTAGTGATTCTGAGGAATCTAATGATGAAACTGAGAGACCGGTGGAACAAGCAGTAGAAGAAGGAAGAACTCCAGCGGGCAAAAAGGCACGGAAATCAAAGGTAGAAAATTTGAACATGTAGATTGTTAATGATGATAATTTTGTACAATTAAATAAGTATTATACTATGGATTGAAGGAAATTAGAGAATGCCATAGTAAGGAATATGATCTTGAGGAACAAAAGATTTGACAGTATATAAGGAAAGATCTCGGAAGATCTCTATAACAAATTACTAAATAGAAAAAGGAGAGTAGTAGAAGAAGACACCAAGCTAAGAGAGAGCATGGTTAGCAAATTGTGTGAAATAAACACCAAGGAAGACTTGGGAAGAATCTTGAAAGGCATTGAACCCCTACTAAGTAATAAAAGAAGATTTATTCTTCTTATGGGAGGAAACTATGAGGAAGTAAGGAAAGAAATAGAGGAAGCCATTGTGAAACACATGACTTCAGTACCTCCGGTCATGAAGGAGAGTGCGCAGCCACAACCAGATAGTCTAGCATATGTGGAAGCCAGTACTCCCACTGATGACAAAGAAGAAGTTGAAGAGACACAAGAAGCACCATAACCTCCTCAAATAGTTATGGGTACTGAATCCATGCGAGTGGATAGTACGGATCTAACAGTAGATGCAAAAGAAAACCTTTTTGCAGGTTATGGAACATCAATTGTTGGCAATATTATTGCCTATACCAGCTCTAATGAAGAAGATGAAAGAAAGAAAACTGCAGAGAAGAAAAGATTGGAAGAAGAAGAAATGAAGAAACAGATAGAAGAAGAGAAGAGGAAAGGAGAAAAAAAGAGAAGAGGAAAGAAGAGGAAAAGAAGAAACAAGAAGAAGAAGAAAAGAGAAAAGATGAAGAAAAGAAAAAGAAAGCAGAAGAGGAGAAACAAAAGAAAAAGCTGAGAAAGAAAGAATAGAAGAAAAGAGGAAGAAGGCTGAGGAAGAGAAAAAGAGTATTGAACTAAAAGTAGTTACACTCATGCCCACAGCAACTCCAGTAGTAGTAGCAGCAACAATATTATTTGATGATGATGATGATGATGATTAGAAAGGACTAATGAGTTCTTTGAGCAAATTGCTCCAAAAGAATAAATAAGTTAAGTCTTTGGAGAAGACACTATCAAAAGTCTTGGAGAGAATGCAAAAGACAGTTCACACAATTGTGATGCAGGAGCATCTTGGGTTTGCTTAGTGACTACTTTGGAGTTCATTGGAGGAGACTTAGTAGTTGCTTTGGAGGGTGCTTGGACTAGTACTCGGTTGAAGGAGTGGTGCTCAGTCGTTTTTGGGTTTAGTGTTGGTCGAGTAGCTCGATCTTTGAAGGGAGCTCAATATGGTCTTGGAGCTTGGCATGTATTGGTTGTTCAACAATGCTTGGGAGTTTGCTGACACTCAGCAGTATGTTGGTGCCAATTGGAGTTCTTGGTGCATTTAATGCATGTAGGATGTGATTGGAACATGAATCAATCTGGGAGTTTGTGTGGACCTATGTGTGGTCTTGGTTATCTCTCCTATGTGCATTTTATCATGGTTGTAAACTTGAGGCTTGTCCTAAGTATTTTTGTGTGGTTATCGCGTGTTAATTGCGGATTAATGTGAGGGTTAACATTTTGTATTTAATGTTTGTTGTGAGCTGACTTGTGGCTTAAATATGCATTTAATGCAAGGGGTTTATTTAATTTTGCATTTGTTAGGCTGACTTGTGTCTTAGTTGGGTATAAGTAAGGGGTCTTGTGGAGTCTTTATTCATTCATTGAGGGAGTGAATCATTCATTCAGAGGGAAGTTCAACGTGGACTAGTTGAAGGGCGAGTTTTCCTGAGTCTGTCGACAAAGCGCCAAATGTGAGGCAATTTACAGTAGGATTGTGGTAGAGTTGCAAGTTTGTGAGAAGAGCTAGTGGTTGCGGCTTAGAAAGCTAGGAGATTGCTTGGTGGGCTTGCGAGCACAAGTTGAGATTTCCTTGGTGGTTTTCTTCCAAAGTGCATATCTAGACTAGCTGGGATTAGTGTTGTGAGTTGGATCTTGTGGGATCTTGCAGAACTGTTATTGTAATTGTTGTTGTATTTGGCCCTAACCCGAAAGGCCTTACAGCTGGACATATTGCATGTAGACAGTTATTTTATGAATAAAGAGTTGCATTTGGTATCAAAGTGTGTATCTTGTGTTGTGTTCCCGTTGTGTGGTTATTTTCTGGGGGCTAGCACATCTCCTTTGGGGATTCTGCTACCTTGCATTGCATCACGCGGTATCAGAGTGAAGGTTGTTCCTGAGCGTGTAGATAGATCACCGAAGTTGAGGCAATTTACACTAGAACCTTGGGAGGACATGCAAATGGATCTTTGGTTGCAAAGATGGAAGGTTGATCTTGTTCGGGAAGATTAATTTGTTGGTGATTTGTTGTAGAGGGTTTGTGAAGATCTTGGAAGATGGCTCCAAGAGGATTGGACCTGGGATGATTGTGAATCTCCGTGATATAGTGGAGAGGAGGATTAATGAGACAATAGCTCGGGTTGATGCTATTGTGGATTTTGTTTTTTCTAAAAGAGTTGAGGAACCAAAAAAGAAAGTTCTATGCTATTAGAGTGGAGTCTATCGATCTGGAAGAGAGTTGTCTAGCCGGTTAGAAGACTTATTCGAGAGAGAAGATGGCATAGCAAGGTCGAGGTGGAAGAGGTTGGTTTTGTTGATCAATTTGTGGAGTCTAATATAGAACCTGCAAAGCAACTAGAGGTTGTTGCTAAGGATATTCCTAACCTTGTTGATGTTGGGATGAAGATTGGTTTTCATGATCGGTCAGTTGTGTCTGACATGGGGATTGCAAAGCACTTGGTCATGGATGATCTGGTTGTTGTTGGTGGTGAGGTGTATGTTGCAGAGCATCTTGTTGTGAGCAATGAGATGGCTAGTGTTGTGAGTTTGGCATGTGTTGATGGAGATCTACATGTTGCTGCTGATGTGGAGTTTGTTGTTGTTGGTGTGGATTTACTAGTTGCTACTATGGATGTGGATTTGTTGATGAAGCATTATGTTCAGTTTGTTCCTAGGAGTGAGCATGTTTACTAGATGGTTGAAATTTTGATGTTTGATAGAATGATGCAGATGTGGATGATTTGTGGATTGGCTTTCTTGTCCTTGTTGGAGTGGAAGCCTTTGGTGAAGATGAAGATGGTTATTGATCTTTCTTTGGGCATCAAAGTATGGGACACACTTTTCTATTTACCTAGGGAGTCTGATAAAAGCATCTTGAGTTTGTTCAGTGACTACTTTGGAGTTCATTGGAGGAGGTTCAGTAGTTGCTTTGGAGGGTGTTTGGACTGGTACTCGGTTGAAGGAGTGGTGCTCGGTCGTTTTTGGGTTTAGTGTTGGCCGAGTAGCTCGGTCTTTGAAGGGAGCTCGGCATGATCTTGGAGCTCAGCATGGTTTGTTGTGCTTAGCATGTATTGGTTGTTCAACAATGCTTGGGAGTTTGCTGACACTCGGTAGTATGTTGGTGCCGACTGGAGTTCTTGGTGCATTTAATGCATGTAGCATGTGAACGTGATGTGGATTGATCTAGGAGTTTGTGTGGACCTACGTGTGGTCTTAGTTATCTCTCCGATGTGCATTTAATCATGGTAGTAAACTTGGGGCTTGTCCTAAGTTTTTTTGTGTGGTTATCACGGGTTAACGCAAGAGTTAACATTTTGTATTTAGTGTTTGTTGTGAGCCAACTTGTGGCTTAAATATGCATTTAATGCAAGGAGTTTATTTAATTTTGCAATTGCTAAGCGGACTTGTGGCTTAGTTGGGTATAAGTAAGGGGTCTTGTGGAGTCTTTATTCATTCATTGAGGAAGTGAATCATTCATTCAGAGGGAGTGGATACTAAGTTCAGCGTGGACTAGCTGAAGGGCGAGTTTCCTTGAGTTTGTGGATAGAGCCCCGAATATGAGGCAATTTATAGCAAGATTGTGGTAGAGTTGCAAGTTTGTGAGAAGAGCTAGTGGCTATAGCTTAGAAAGCTAGGAGATTGCTTGGTGGGCTTGCGAGCACAGGTTGAGATTTCCTCGGTGGTTTTCTTCCAGAGTGCAGATCTAGACTAGTTGGGATTAGTGTTGTGAGTTGGATCTTGTTGGATCTTGCAGAACTATTATTGTAATTGTTGTTGTATTTGGCCCTAACCCGAAAGGCCTTATAGCCAGGCATATTGCATGTAAACAGTTATTTTATAAATAAAGAGTTGTAATTTAGTATCAGATCTTGCATTTGTGTTGCATTGTTATTGTGTTTCCATTGTGTGGTTATTTGCTGGGGGCTAGGACATCTCCTTTGGGGATTCTCCTGCCTTGCACTACGTCAAGTTGCCACAAATCGAGACTTGCAAACTAAGGCTAAAGAATTTGTGAAGTCTTTTGATAAAGAATTCACAACCTTGTCTGAAATGTGCTTCAACACAAGCACAAGTCAAGCATGATGCATCACTGTTTCATACAGTATGCACAAATGTGAGAAATGACATAAAGTTATTGGATGTATGCATTAAGGGATTGAGAAAGAACATTAATGAAGGTAAGAAGTTGTATGGACAGTGCGCACACAAATACAATTACCCTTCAGATTTTGAGAATCTAATCAATGGTCAAAAGAGTGAGATTCATACACTCACCACCAAGTTGCAGTTTCTAGAGGTCAGCATTGAAGATTTTGGAATTGAAGTAGAGAAGATTCACAATGCAATCAGAGGCATAGAGACTGATAAAGAAAAGGTAATCAAAAGGTTCTCTACCCTTAGAGAAACTTTGTCACCTAAGATCAGCATTTTGCAGAGGCAATTGGAGGAGTGTCTTGCAGCAAAGGCCTCCTATGACAAATTCTCTTATACTGATTTGAGCGTGGTAGAAGTGGCATCCTATGCACTTTGCACACTCATCAGTATCTTTGACACAGTTAAGGGGAACTAGAAGAAAGAAGTTGAGAGACTAAAACTTGTTTATGTAGACTTTTTTTCAGAATAACAAGTTGATCAGCAAAAGGCCACACAGTTTTTGTATACAGTTTTTGACACCTTTGCTATTGGCGTCAAAAAGGGAGAAGTATGTAAGGAAAATTGTATATGTTTATGATGTTCAAGAGAGAAGCATATGTAAGGAAATTATATATGTATATGTAAGGGGGAGTATACCTATATACCATTGTAAGGAGTGATAAGGAATGTAATGATCCATCAAAACATGAATAAAATATTTTTTGTTTTGAAGGCAATTTTTGTAATTACTTTTTGTATTTACTTATGTTTTGTATGACATTATTTTGAGACTTAGCCAATTTTCCCAAATGTTGCCATCAATGGCAAAGGGGGAGATTGTTGGCAATATGGTCAGTTAGATGTCCAAGGTGTTGTCATTTATGGCAACATATATTCAGTATTTCATTTATGTATTTAGAATTAGAAAATTGTTTAAGTGTTAGACAGTTTGCAGCAGTAGAGAGAGATGTGATGTCACGGATGACACATTTTGAGTTAGCTCATGCGTAGTTGAGGATAGCTATATTACCATGTCATGACGACGTAATTTAGTGCACAGATGTGTACGAAGAGTATGACACAAGTTACAGTTGATTTATTAGCTTAGGTATTTAACAGGATAGAACATAGCATATCAGAAATATGAGTTGTACGACTTAAGGAATTATTTTGGTGACAAAATAATTACTAAATCATGATGGGCCAACATTATAGATATTAATCCATAAGTGATTTTATATCAAGTCAAGCATGCGAAGGCATGAAGGCCGACTGAGCAGAGATTTGTGAATTTGTGAGATATAAATAAAGATCTTATCTTGCACAAATAATGTGAAAGATGTGTGACATGTGAACTATTGTGAAGATAGCTTGAAAGATATGCGAGCCTTATGTGATACAAAATCTGATGTATGATCAGATCAAGTGCGAGTTTCAGCAAAGAGAAAGTATCATATGCATATCTATACTTGTGAAGAACTTTATTGCTTATTGCATGTTAGGGCAGTGGACTCTTCTTGCATACAGTGTATTCGATCTACCAACTCCTAATAGGGTTGAGGCTTTTAACAGGGCCTAGTCCTCTAACAAGTACTTGAGCCACTATACGTACTTCATAGACTCCTAACAGGGTCAATATCCTTAACAAGATTCTTTTGTTCAGCAAATCATCTAGTGGGTATCATCCCCACCGGGGTTTTCCCTTGTCTAAGGTTTCCCTAGTTAACAAATAATGGTGTTATGTGTTCTCTTTGTGTATGGTTATATTTGTTGTTCAACATTGTTGGTTTACTTTCAAATGCAAGTTATAAAGTAATTAACAATATTCGGTTGTGGGCAAAAGTTTGTAAAATACTAATTCACCACCCACCCACCCCCACAGTATTATCTATTTCTAACATAGTCTTGTATCAATCTGTTTTGAACTTGTTAGCAGAGATCAAAATCAACAACACAAATTGAAAGCATAACTCAGCACATGCTTTATAGCAACGGGAAAGTGTAACTTATTACAAGCCATATTCAGAGGTCATTGGGCAGTTTTATAAGAGATCAAATCCAACATAGAAGAATATAATGTCACAGCTGAATGGATTGCTAAAGTAGAAGTTACAAATCACAATTATTCTCTCTGCCAAAAAATGCAAATCACGGTCACTAAGGGAAGTTTCATTTCCCACAATAATGATAATTTTTAATGAGCAAATGTTCATGCCAAGACTCTAGCTTGTTACCTCCTAGTCAATCCAAGGTCATAGATTAATGTCAATGGTATTTTGTTTCAAAATACATGGTCATATTGGAGACTTCATGTTTAGGAGTGAAGGGACACAATATAGAACTCATTAACTGCTATACTAATCACCTATTATTTGTGGTCAGTGGAGTCTCAAGATACCATCATCACTACGAGACTTGCCCATTTCCTTTATCTGTGTCTTTTTACCTAATCCATAGTTCACAAAATCACAGAACTTGCCGTGGACTTGCCAGTCCAATGGCAAGCCAAGTCGACTTGCCATGGATTTGCGAGTCAAGACCAGGCAAGTCCATCACAAGGACTCACAAGTCCAAGGCATAGAATCCCGCAAGTCCTTGTGATGGACTCTTGCTGCTTCCTAGACACCCAGCAACTCATAATTTGACAATTTTTTTCACTTTCTGGGTCATTTGATCTTTGTGCTTTGTGCTTTCTTATTAGGGAGACTCTAATGAAATGGAGGATGAGGAGGATGAGGACTTTGATGTTGAAGAAGAAGAATCAACTCCTCATTTAAATACCTCAACACCATCTAGTTCAAAGCATGAAAAATTGAGTTATATTAGGAGAGGAAAGAGGAGACTGCAGTTTTTAGTTTCTTGTTTTTCACATTTGGACATATCATTATATCTAATTTTGTGAACATTTATAAACTTATGCTGTTGTTATACATTTTAAAGTTTATGACTATTATGATATTTCATATTGAGTGTTTGAGATTCATATGACATGTGTAATGTATCAATTATGGCTCTTATGCTCTTTGAATGCATTAATTTCTTTTTGTTTTTATATAAAACTACAGTTTTTCCTTTTGCAGAGTCCTTTCGAGAGTCCAAGTCCAATTCTAATTTTTTGGTTTGCTGAGTCCGTGATGGATCCGAGTCTTTAAACTATGGTATAAATCATCTATACTTACTTATCTAAAGGCCAAATACAAAACAAGCTTTTACGAGAGCCTATACACTTTGCAATAATAAATATATTAGTCCACTAAATTATGCGCCCACTGTCATTCTACAATTATGTGTAGTCACATACTCATTGTACATCTATATGTGCTCATAGTACAGTTGTAATCACACTTCTTCTCATTTTTCATCTATATCCTCCCATATCAGTTCTCTTTCATTCTACTACCATATAGTTGCACACTTGTATACTTCCATTTCACAAATTTATGTTTTCATCCCACGACTCGCTGAACACATACAGTTGCTCATTCTACAGTCATATGCAATCTAAAAGAAATGCATGCAACTTCTATTGTATGGACATTAGCAAGAAATTGATAGGAACCAGTGTTACCCCAAGTTTTTGGGATGAGTACGGAAGGGGATGGGGGTACGAGTTTTTGGGATGAAAATTTCTTCTGCCAATATTGGGGATGGCTAGTGGTCAAGGGGGCAGCTACATGACAATATGAAAATTTAAAATATGTAGAGAAATATAAAATATTCATATGAAAACATGGATAAAGCGTGCACTTACACATTACAGAACCTTAAAATATAAGAATTAGCAGAATTCATATGCCAAATTTGTGTTACATTGAGAAAAAAAAGTCAAATTTCATCTAGAAGTCAAAGTCAAAGTTCCCTAAGCATTCCCTGTTCCCAGGACATTTCCAGTATGGGGACGGGTGGAAAAAATACTGTGAATGCTTCCCCGGGCAACACTGATAGGAACTTATTTAGGGAAATTTATTAGTCATTTTCTTTTCAATTGTAGGTCAGATACTGTCTAGTTACAGCTCTTATCTTTGTTTGGTCCTTAAAGGTCAGCGGGGATATCAATGTACACATACTGTTACAGTGACAATGTCAACAATCTTCTGTCCAATTCAGAACAAAGCTTGAGCAAAAATACCCTTTTTTAAACCTAAGAAAATAAAGTTCTCTTTTTTTATCAAAAATTACATACATGCCTGATGAGTAAAATGGCAGCTCAATTCACACAGCTCGTCTTCAATATATGATGGTGGGATTTAGTTGAGGCATCATGTACTGATAAATAATTGTCAAGTTTAGTTAAAGTTACACATCTCCGATGATTGGTTTTGGATTTCAGTTAAACAATTTTCCTTTTAAATTGATTATAGGGATAAATTAGCTTAGATCCCCAATGATTAATGTAAGGTTTTGTTGGAACTAGGGGTTAACTCCTTGATCATTGATTTAAAATCCTCAACTGAGAAAGCTTGTGGATAGAGACACACTCATTAATGTCAATTCATGTCAGATCATTATATCAGTTGTATATGAACAATATGGAAAAGACCGATGTTGGTTTGAGCCCTAAAATCAGTAAGCTTTTCTTAACATAGTCTTATAATGGTCTTTTTCTGGCCTACTACCTTCGGGTTTGATTGCTAACTTACATGGCTTACTATTATATCATATTTTTTCATTTAGATGGAGTATTTCTTTTGGGACATTTCTCAGTAGAGAGCAAGAATAAAGTATCAGAAGATAGCTTCTCATCCTAAAAATATGTATAGATGGTTTTGGGTGTAAAAGATTGTTCCCTTCAATGTCCCCTAAATTGATACAGCTGAAACATTTTGACACGTCCTCAAAGAAAATTACATGTCATATTAAATCATGTTGCCATTGTCGAAAGAAGCCATGCCAACAATTTTGACAAGGTAATTTGGTAGGTTGAATTTTCTATGAAAGATCAATTCTTTTTGCAGTTTTAACTACTTCTTTTTAAAAATGCTCAGAAATGCATTTAGTGTTAAGAAAACATACCCATCTTCGATGCTTGCTAGGTCCATGTCATCCAGGATCTTTAAAAGCTGCTTTTCACAATGTAGGCTTCTTTCAACAACTTGTTTCTGTTTTTCATTCAAATCGGTACCTTCCAGCAGTTTCCTTGTAAATGTGATTCCAGAAAGTGGACGTTTGATTTCCATTCGAAGATATGCCAATGCCTTGAGTCTTTTGGTGGCTTCTTTTTCTAGCACACACTGCATATGCAATGCCTGTTGAAGCTCTGCACTGGCAATATGCAGAAAACAGAAAACTCCTGTGATTCTTCCCTCAGCATCTGTTTTCTTGTGAGTAGAAAGTAAGGCTTCTACATATTTACCATGACGACTGAAAAATCCAAAAGGAAATTTCTCCGTCTCTTGTCCGGTTATTGCACTTTTCAACACAATCCTGAACTCTGTTATTGCTTTCTGACCTTTAAGATGGCAACAAGACGTGTGACTACCGAAAACCTCTCCCAGAAGCTTTTTATCAATTATCTCTTCCCTTGACCAACCAGATAACTTTTCCATAGCCAAATTCCATTCAGAACACCACCCCAATTCATCAGTTCCAAACATGGGAGGTATCAAGGGACTTGGATTCTGAACTATCGCCCTGTAATCACCTTGAATGCGAGTAAACTTGTCCATCACAATCTTCTCTCCAGTCACATCCTGAGCAACAAAGCACACTCCCAAAACACTGTTATTTAGATCCTTGCTTGAGCAAGCATTAACAATCAATCTTACTGGACCATTTTCCTCCAGTGAGCCATGCCGTTTCAGCTCAATTTCAACATTTTCCTCTTCTTGTCCTGTAGTAATCAGTCTACTCTGTAAGAATAATGCGAGCTAATAGAAACTGAATGGGTAGAGTGAAGAGAAAATCTTTACCCCAGTGTAATGCTTATGCCATAAAGGTTTTTGTACCCATCAACATTCGAGAGCTAATTTACTTCTTTAAACCAATAGCATTTAAGCATCTTAAAATAAACATTATAATGTAAATGATAATTGAAATGATTTGATTACCTTGCAAAGCCAAGTAAAGCATCCTTTCAACAGTCTCAACCGAGTTGTCCTCAACAAGACGGATTAAAGGCTGCCCCAAAGCATCCTCCATTGACAACCCTGTGACTGTAGCAGCTTTTGTATTCCATCCATTTACTAGCCCAGTAGCATCGACGGCCAAGATTGGTACCGTTGCTGTTTCAATCAGCCTCACCATCTCATTCGTGACTGCATATAGTTCATCTATTCCCTGCATTTTCAAATTATTAAATCGTCCCTGTATTGTGGCCATGGTAACACTGTCGTTATTGTTTTTGAAAGAACCTCTCAGTATCAGCTGCAAAGAATGAATTGCATCCATCTCAACATCTTCCCAAGGTAAGCTCCTGTTTTGGACGACATCAATGAATGCCTTGAACGAATTTCGTGGATGCATTTTCTTTCCATCATCTCTATCGCTGGCACAGTGTATGGCACCGCCCCATTTTATTTCTCTTGCGGTATGGGATCTGAACCAAAACAACAAGTCTTCAGAATTGATTCTGACCGCAGCCATTCCACAGACCGCATCAGCAAACATTGTAGCTCCAGGATACCCTGCCTCGGCAAGACTATCCGTGCACAAACCTGTGGAATCAATGTGATGTTCAGAAATCCATTCAATGATGTCACGTAACTGATCATCACTAGGGGTTGTCCCAAGAAGCCAAATGTTTTTACAATAGTAGAAGGCAGCACCATCACACCTGACAAGATCCATGATGTTGGGCTTCTCTCTGATAATCCCCATAGGTGCATCACGGAGCAGCATATCACAGAGCAATGTTTGGGTGCGCAAAATGTGCTTCTCTCTCAGCTGATCTGCCAGGTCAACTTCCTTATTCAGCTGAATCGCAAACACTTGCATCAGGAATTCGCAAGCATACCTCAAAGGAAATGGAACAAAACGGGGGCTAGTGTGATGACAAACTACAAGGCCCCAAAGCCTCCTTCCTTTCTGCTGCTGTTGCTGTGCATCAGTATCTACATCTTCTTCCTTTGCATTGATTGTCACAGCAATTACTAGAGATGCTATGGAACCCATGTTGGACATGTACTCTGCATGGCAGCCATGAGGAGCTCTCAAACTAGATCCACACAGTATTAATTCCCGGGGCAATCTCTTGTCCTCGACCACTTCTACAGGATTTGCATAACAATCACATATCATTCTAACTTTGTTCTTCATAAACAAAAATCTTGAAGCCTGGGGAACATCTGTTGCAGGATAATGCAAACCCAAATATGGTTCTAAATCGGCTCTCCTAATCTCAGATATCACCTCCCCATGATCATCATCATGAAACTTATATGCCATAACTCGGTCATAACCGGTGAGTTCGTGTATCTCCTGCACAACCATGTCGCACAGTTTACCAATATCTCCACTGGCCATATTTTGCAACCGTGATATTGCGTTTGCAGCGAGTTTATAAGATTGAAGTGCTCCAGCAGCGTTCATGGGAACATGTGAAGCCTTAACGGGCTCAAAATCTATTACCAAACCCATATCAACTCTATGAAGTATGGCATAAAAGGGCTTGCCGGAGTTTTTGCAGTGGACCAGAACAGGATTCAGAAGGTTCACGTCTCCAAGTGCTGCAGACTTCTCCAATGCAGCGGCACCAGGAGGTGTGAATATTGTCCTCGCATCAATACCAATTCCTACACTCGCCTGCTTCTCAACACTAGGAACAACATGAGGCGACGATGTAAGCATATCTGGGGCATTTTCGCTGTAAGCAATCACTGCAAAAGTCTTTTCATCAATTGCAAGCATGCATCCAAATGACTGAAGCAGCTTTGCTTTTTGTATCTGCTTCAGGTAGGCAGTGACTCCATTTGAAGGACCAATGCTTGAAACCCTTCTCACAGCTGTAGATTGAGAGTAATCAAATTCCTCCCCGCATTCTTCAAAATCCGCATGAAGCTTTGCATCTATCGTTGTTTGGGCCATGATTCTAGTTATGTGCTGTGGTCTAACAGAATCAGTAGGTCTAGAGGACGATGCCATGTTGAACAAAACTACTATTAATAAGGAATTCAATGTCTAAAACCAAGAAACTCAAATGAAGAACTGCTGAATATATGTAAATATCCAGAAGGCCTTAAGAATGTATATGAGAATCTAACTAGCGCCTTCTGAAAACTTATATACCCATGGGCAGGCAGTTGAGTATGCATTGACAAACATACCACGCTTAAATAGGCAAACACTGCATATTCTCATAGGCCCGCAGGCCTGCAATTGCTTATATAAAACTATGCCTTTGCAGAGCCCATAGATTTTCTTGCTCACCGCATTAAGTCCACATATAAAACTACACATGTTGCAGATATAATATCTAATTTAACAGCAAAAGCAAATAATGTCTGCCTATATCAAAAGTGTGTGCCTTCTGACCTTTAAGTGCTATCTGCCAATCACAAGAACTACAACATATGCGATTTTCCAGCTTTTCTGTCCTACCTAGCGCAAACCCAAAACTTTGGTCTCTTCTTCAATCAAAATATCTTGTTAACTCCCCCTTACCATGGATTGCATAGCAAAGGGCTACTGGTCCTATACATTGTAATTATAAGGCCTACTATTGCTGTAGGGAAACATTCTCCAGTCCTTACCCAAGTGGCAATATCCATTTGTGTGTGATATGTAGACAGTCATCTCAGATAAACTCGCCCTTTTGCTTTGTGCAAATTAACAAATGTAGAATCTTGGTACTCGCTCACATATATTCCAAGCTGAGAGAATTTTTTATACGTCCCGACTCAAGTTGAAAGATTCAATTGTTTTTATAGATGTTTCAGCAGTCGGCATCAATTCTTGATGTCCGTGGCAGACACGTCTGAATGTTTTTAATTGTAAATGTCTTAGTGTGTACACATATTCCTACCATGAGGCCAGCTGTCCACTAATATGTCCCATTCAAAGATTTGCAGCTGCCGGAGAATATAGGGTAAACAGATCTTCAGAAGCTGCATTTCACCCTGTATGGTTTCCCGCTAGTGGGGTCTTTTGATGCATTATCAAAGTGGTCTTTTGATGCATTTATCAAGTGCAATGTAAATGTGATCGTGCCTTTTTGCTTCAGGTGGAAGGACTCTTTACTTGGGAAAACTTACAGATTTGTTCCCCTTTTCCACAGTTGACATAGCATTAATTCTAAGGAATAAATCACATTTACATAAATGTTTGATTAAATTATAATGATTTTTCAATTCATTTCAGTAAAGAGTTAGCATAATTTGTTAAAAAATTTAATGGGATTTTTAATTAGATTTCAAATATAACAATAGTACTTTGTGTTTATTAGTCCCCACCTTATTGATAGGAGACTATAGTTTTTATCACATTTATGCTATTACTTTTTTTTTTCAAAAATCTAATAACATTAGAGAATGTTAAATGTATGTTAATATTATTTTAAAAATAAATATTTTTTTCATTGGTTATATTATCTTTGGTAGTGGTTTTAATTTTTTTTTTAAAATCCATTAAATACTTTCATCGTGGTTGTTTCCACATTTTATTGAAAGTAAAGTGACTTCCTCATTTTATTGAGGGGAGAGTGGCTTAAATGAAGGAGAACATGTTTTTTAATTTGGACTTAGTGGTTGCATTTTGGCATTCCTCATTAATACTATGTGTTATGTTATTTGAATGAATGAATGCTTTTTAATGACGTCCACAAGAACAGAATAATTTTAGAATTCCTTTCCATTTCTAATTATTTGAAAATGTTAATAAGATGTTTTCTTATTATTAATTTGTCTAGCTCATACTATTGTATCTTGTTGTACGAAATAAGCATTTGTATCAGGTACCAAAAAAATCTAGAAAGGCAAAGAAACATTTCAACGTCCTTATAATTAGACAGGTATTTGTGGTAAAGTTTTTATTTTGCAATTTTGTATCAATTCTAAAGATAGATATATATGACATCATTTCTTTTGATGCTTGAGAAAACTAGAAATAACATTCCTAAGAGTGTTTAATACCATAAACGTATATCCCCATTTGAGATTATCAAAGTAAAATTGAAGATTAAGGGCTTTTGGAATAACTCATTTAAATAATGAACACTTAATAGGACTTAAAAAAATATAATGAATAAATCTTCTCTCCTTTCGAGATTTTTTTGCATTTGATATACAAACTAGATTTTTAAGTAATGAATACTTAATCACATAGTACTAGATTTTCAAAAATGTCCAAACTTAAATTTGTGTTAAAGAGGCATGGGTTAATTATGTTTTGTCAAGGAGCCTTGTGTGAATTAGTAGTTAAGGAAATCTATGAAGGAAGAGGCAAAGTTTTGTAAGCTTACTGCAAATGATTTTGATATTTGACTTATTTATTTTAATTTTATTATGTCCCTCAAATGAACATGGCTTCGAATGGGATAGTCAGAGCATCTTCATAGTTCTTACCATCTAACTAACAAGGAAAGGGATGAATTTTAGTACACTAAGACAGATATATTCTACCTTCATTTAAACGATTTTCTTTTATTAAAAAAAAAGTTTGCATTTTCAACTATTTTTTAATAAGATTCTTCTTGTCCCCATCTTCATTCATCACACTACTACATTAAAACATTTATGCTCTCGACCATCATATCTAAGTAGTTTTAAAATTTCTATCTTTCCTCTATGCTTTGATAACAATTAAAACTTCTACAATCCTTAACAACTCAAATTTTGCATATTGCCAATAATATATGTTTTTGAAAATTAATAGAACCAAAACTTTGATGATTACTGTTCAATTTATTTGTATACAATTTAGTAAAATTTAAATCTCTTCTATGTTTTGTCTTTTGAGTAGTGCATGTCTCTATTTTATGTTCCAATACACTCCTCTGTTTTCTAACCAAAAGGCAGGGACTCTAGCTCTAACAAAACTCTTGTTTATATTGTATTTGTAGTGCTAATCATATGGGTTTGTAGATATGAACTTAAAACTACAAAAATAAACTAGTAAAGAATGGTTATAACATATTTATTTTAGCCACATCATAAGGAGAGCGACATACATATTCCCTCCTTATACTATAGTACACTTTTTATGCACTTTCATATTTACATACATGTTACTCCTTAATAGGTATTAATGAAATTTATCCATTCTAGGGAAACACATTTACAGTTTACTTTAATATGTCACTCACTAATGGATAGTGATACTTATCCATCCTAAGGAAACACACACACATATTTCTCTATAGATAAAAGGCACTTGTTCATCCACAAGGAACAAAAACATATTTACACTCTTGCAATGATACCAATGAATTGATCCATTTGTGGACACAATATATGCATGCACATAAAAGCTATTGATGGGTACACAAGATTGATTGATAATAAGACACATAAACCTTAATGGGTACAATAATGATACTCTCTCTCTCTCTCTCTCTCTCTCTCTCTCTCTCTCTCTCTCTCTCTCTCTCTCTCTCTCTCACACACACACACACACACACACACACACACACACATCAATAGAATAGAATCATTAGGGAAATGACCCTTTGTAATGCTCTTGCCTTTCCTATATAATCTCTTATACTTTGTAATAGCCTTCCAAATATGATATTAGTGGGTGAGACATTTCTTCAGCTAGAGTCTCTTTCACTTCTTGATTGGGTTTTAGTACTAAACCCGTTTGAATCTTTTATTTTTTCATTTTTCTTTATTTTTCTTTATTTTCATCCTCTTATGCATGGTAATGGAGATAGGATCATCAGTTTTGAGGCCTTATGTCCTTGAAGTTGGTGATGTTTTATCTCTTTGTAACATTCTCTTCTTGTCTCTTCTTCTTCTTCCTTTACCATGAGCACAACTTTTCTCACTCTCACTAAAGTGGGGACTAAATATACCATTTTAAAATGGAAGCACTTTATTTTGTGACCTATTAGCTCTTCTTATTATTTGTTTGCTCTCTCTCTCTCTCTTTCTCTCTCCAAACCTTTCACACATTTATATGTCTTTTTTTTGGAATGGTCCTCTTAGTACTATTTAATCACCTTTTGCACATTTCTTTAGGGGGTTTTAGTATTTTCCAAATCTTTCTAGACTTCCTTTGAGACCTCAAGGACCTCTATTCTTGGACCTCCTTAGGAATAGGTTGACTTAGGTTGACCTCTTGCAAAATAGGATGAATCAATTCAAACTCTTCCCTACTTGGATTTTAAGTTTCAAGGCCCAAAGTGCCTTGTGTCTCTAGATTGTTTAATCTTACTCCTAGTCTAGTGTACTTTATTTTCAATCCTTAAACTAGCACGTAAGGTGGCTTGGGATTCTCTTTTTCATCCATAAGGCTAAACATAATCCTAAAAGCTACCACGAGAAAGTGTACACATATTTATGAGACTTCAAACAACCATTTTCAAGTATTCATCAAGACCAAACATTTCCTTCTTGCGTCAAGCTTCTTCCTTCAAGGTGGTAATGGAGTTTGGCTTTTAAGGATGAGATTCATTATCCAAATCATATAACTTTCACTCTTCATCATGACATATCATATATATTCCCATTCACAAATTTTTTACTTCCATGGCTTCCTTTTGTTTCTTTGAGTCAAGGCTATTACACTTATACTTGATTGCATATCAAATTCAATTAGATCTGTTGATGTTTCAAAAAATAAACTATAGGTTCCAACAACCAACACTAGGATGTAGAGAAAAGTTAAACACCTAAGAATTAGCTAGTTCCCATATTCAAAAGAAATTATCTCAGATTTGGACCAACTTCAACAAAGTGCACATGGACTTTCTACCCTTTAGGCTCTGCAAGGCCAAGATACATGCACCTAGGGATTTATTGGCTTCTTCTATGATTTTCTTCTTCAATGTTTATTCAATAATATTCTTCTTCTTAGATTTATCCCTTATAGCAAAAAAATGGTCAGAAAACTTTTTGACATGTAATCAACTTGTTGATTTATAGAAGCTTGCTATAAAATCACAGTAAGTTGTCACAATAAGGAAATGACCAACAATTTAGTTCTTTATTATAGAAATGGAAAATTGATTTTTATTTATGTGTATTGTGCAACCACATGACTATATCAATTTGCATCATAAATTTATGACAATTGCCTTATCCATTGTTACATAGAGTCAAACTAGTAACCCTAGACCTATTTAATTGACTTGCAATTAAACTTTGAATCCACATTGATTTCATAGCCTAAGGGTCTCAACCATCTTTCCCTTGGTGTGGCAGCTTGTACAAATGTATAATCAGCATCCACAAGAAAACATACATCATTATAATGTTTTTCAACCAAAGATACTAGTATCCTCAGTCTCTCCTTCATTGGCCTTTTGAAATCTTCAAAGTAACTAGTCATTAAGAATTCAATTTTTTCTCCTAGTTGCTCAATGTACTCACCAATCTATATTGTAATTGATCTATTTGTCTTCCATCCCATAGTACCAAATGAGGGGAATGTGTTTCATACATAAAAGAATATACAAATCAATATGGTGCCAAATTTGCATTATGCACTTTTTATTTTCCTGATTGCTCTAAGGTTCTCTATCAGTTGTTGCAATTGTAGCTCTGTTAGATCATATGTATGATCTTTCTTAACAATTTTGTATCCAACATCCACAACTATACAGAGTACACTATTCAATCTATTAGATTGATAGAACTTATGTGATATGACCCTTCCAACAAAGTTAATAAGAGGATTAGTGATTGTGTTTAGTGTCATACCTCTTTTATTCCAGACAGCTCCAATATTCCTCTTAATCACTTCCTTAGAATCACTTCTTAGTGTCTTAGGCCAATCTAGGGTTGGGTAGCTAGTAACTCTATGAATTATTCTCTTGGTAATTTTGATAGGTTTGCTTTCTATCCATAAGGAACCATCACGAATTTGGCTTAGCACTATTCATATCCAATCTATCTTAAATACATTTGGAAAATCTAGGGCTCGTGTTAATCCCTTTCTTTCAATGATTTTGAATTCTTATTTCAAAACACCATTATCACACAACTTGTTATATGCCTTCATAATCTCCATGTCACCAATGCTACCAATCTTGCATAGTTATAGCATTTTCTCACATCTTGAAACATTATTACATTTAGTAGAATGATTGATAATGCACCAGAAGGGTCTTGCTTACAAGAAATGTTAGGGATGGCTTTGAAAATGGGTTGTTAACTTCATTACTCACTAACTAAACATTTAAACTTCCTTCCCTTCAACATTCTTTGAACTTGATGCCATTGTGTGAAACTAGGGTTTATGAAAATTAAAACTACATAGGTTAGCTCTTGACAAATACCTTTGGAAATTGGATAAACTAGTGTGAGGTCATTGTTCGAATCTCTTGCAAATGCTTGGAGGAATTTCTAGATCACCTTCTACTTTGTTCACTCTTTTCTCAAATTTGAAATGATGAAATATTAGCTAAAATTGATCAAATACACTTAAAAAACCCTTGCATTTAATGTTGAGTGCTTACATAGCTGCAAGCTCAGTATCAACCAATTTTAGGCTCACTCGACATCCATTAGCATTTCCACCACTCGAAAACCACTACAAGTTTGACATCAACTAGCCAGATTGCTAGCTCAACATCTTCTAGCATTCTACTTAGCATATATAGGAAATATTTCATGCTCGATAACATCATTGTAAGAATTTGGTATAGCTTTGATATCATGTAAGAATTTGCCTTCGGGCAAAATTCACCCAAGAACTAAGAACTCAAACACAAGCACAATTGTAGACCAAAAATGGATATGATCAATTAATTAGAGTATGTCCTAATACATTGCTTTGTTTAGTATATGATGAATGTACACACTAGGAGTGCCTATATATAAAAGCCTTTGAGGAAGCACCTAGAATGTCTCTAGAAAGAACCAGGAGATAAGATAAGCATCATGACAACTAAGCACATGCCTTATCCATCATTCTAGATGAGTGGATAAGAATGAAAATGTTGTAAACACCATGTGCTTAATTAGTGCACTAACTCTTATGTTGTAGACACCATGTGCATAAAAGAGGTGCAGACTCCTATGTTGTCAACATGACAACTCACAAGAGTGCACATACTCCTAGGTGGCTAATAAACAAATAATAAAAAATATGCATTAACCTAAGTAAACTTAAATAAGTGTAAATAGTGAATAGTAATTTACACCAACACCCCCGCTTAAGTGCAACTTAGGGGAATGCACTTAAGCTCACAAAAACTAAGCTGAAATGTAGAATGGGTCCCAGCTACTAGGCCAAGTTAGGTACCCATGTACATGATGAAAATGCAATCTCACATAAAGTAGAGAAAGAGGGAAAACCTCATGGGAAAAACCCTCCCCCAAAAAGAGAGATGAAAAGGGATGCATTGATGGATGGAGTAATCAAGAACCCCCCATTACAACATACAACAAGTATATACAAGAGAAAAATGGAGAAGGACAAAACCCCCCAAGAGGAAAAAGTCCCCCACAAAAAGAAGAAGAAGGAGACAAGGTAGTCTGCCCCCCCCTCTGAAAGGTAGTGTGCCAATTAGTGAGAAATGCTCCAATGTACAAGCTAATCCATGGCAGCTAAATGATGTT
Source organism: Cupressus sempervirens (assembly GCA_028749045.1). NCBI lineage: Eukaryota > Viridiplantae > Streptophyta > Pinopsida > Cupressales > Cupressaceae > Cupressus > Cupressus sempervirens. The sequence goes on along the minus strand of CM053786.1, from coordinate 88,787,047 downwards.
CCTCCCCTTTGGAAGAAACAAATGCAAGGGTACAAAGGAGATGCATCCCCTATATAGAGAAGGAATCTCTATGATGAAAAGTATCTTTGAAACCTATTCAAGTGTCCCTATGTTGATACTGATGGTGGCTTCCTCCAAAACTACTAAGAAGAAGTGCAGATCGAACAAAGAGTAATGTAGAAACTATTTCAAGGAACCAACAGTCTTCTCAATTGATAAAGAGACCTCTTGAAAATGATGTACATAAGTATCCATAATCATATCAGCCCAAAAAGATTGATCATGTAGAGAATGGATATAAGGGTCAAAGTGGGCTCTTGCAACAACTGTACAAGGATTGTCCTTAGCAAAGAGAAGTGAAAGATCATCAAAGAAGTCTTCTAAATCTGTTGTGTGTGACTCCACAAATAGAGCTGAAATGTTTGATAAGAAGTCATCACCTGGAAGACAAAGTGTACCCTATTGTGCTGAAGTACATGAATTTGTCACTGCAACAAAGGATGAAGTATTCACCTCAAAGAGAAGACGAATATCATCAATGGTGTCTCACACATCTTCAATGTGAGACTCCATGAATAGGCCTGCTAGGGCAGAAAAGAAGTTGTCGCATGAAGGTAGAGTAGGAAGACATAGAGGGTCCTGCTGCATTGAATCCAAAGCATCTATGGCTGGAACAGGATCAGTAGGAGCAATAGGAACTAGAGGTGTGATCTCATCTAAAGAGGAGTCAACTATAACTAGAGGTAAAAGATCTTTTGAGAATGGAGGAATGGATGGATCTCCATAATTCTCCCAAAGATACATCCAATAATCATGTGGAGGCCATAACTTGGTAACTAACTTACGATAATCAAAAGAAGAGAGACTAGTAAGAATGATACAAATTAGTCTACCAACAGGTTCCTTTGATTCATCAGTGATCAAGCTGTTGGAACATAAATAAGGAAATACTTTCTTATGCTCTCTTCTAAGATGATCAAGGAGTGTATCACTCCATTTGTGATAGTTTCTTTTTGTCAACTTGGGTCGAATGCCATGCTGACATGTGAAACAATACTCCTCCATGAGATCAATCAATGAACCCCCAAAGAATCAAAGAATAATGAATCAAAGAACCCCCCCTAATGTATGATTTAGGCACTTGGTAGCCACTTGCCAATTTAGAGCCTATTTTTGAAAGTAGTATTTATGTTTACAGAACCTATAATATGATTGCAAATCTAGAAAGTAGACAAAAAAATGCACTTTCAAAAAAAATGGAACCTGATTTGGAGTCCAGATGAGCTCATACTAAGCATTTTAAGTGGCAAAAATTAGGATTTGTAAGTTGCATAAAAATTTAGGAATAGAGATCTCAAACCACTTACACCAATGTGTAGATCATGAAATTCTACCCCAAAACAAAAAAAAATTGCTCCCAAAAAGGAGTCTGTATGAGGGAGATATCACTGTTTGAAAATCGTTGCTGCTGTTATTTTTTCTAAATTGCTGTCGTGCCTCCAAAAATCAAATGGTTCTAGATTTTGCCTCAAATGTCCAATTTGATAAAAAAAAATCTAATTTGGGGGTTTTTGGACCTTCTAAATGTGATGCAAATATTTGATTTGCACTACCAAGCTTCAATCTTCACCTGCAAAAGATCTCTCCTATGGCTCGATGGCCAATTTTTTTTTTGAAAAATAATGCAGATCTGAAAAAAACAGCAGAGATGTAGATGAAAAAAAAAAATGCAGATCTAAAAATTAAATGTATAGATCTGAAATGATCATGCCAATTCTACAAATTGGTCCTTCGAGTGCCAGTTTGTAAAAAAATTGTGCCTCACAATCAACTTTGACCTAGGGTAGGCAACTTTATAGCCAATTTTCATTGAATCAACATTTTGAATGCATTGGCAAGGTCAGATCTAGCTCTAGACACTCCCAATTTTTGCAATACTCTAGATTTGGGCTGAGGTGCTAAAGCAACAATGGTCTCAAATGAATATGTGATGAGAAAATTTCCAAGAGCTCTGACGCCATGTAAGAATTTTCCTTAGGGAAAAATTCACCCAAGAACTAAGAATTCAAACACAAGCACAATTGTAGACCAAAAATGGATATGATCAATTAATAGTATGTCCTAATACATTGCTCTATTCAGTATATGATGAATGTACACACTAGGAGTGCCTATATATAAAAGCCTCTGAGGAAACACCTAGAATGTCTCTAGAAAGAACCAAGAGATAAGATAAGCATCATGACAACTAAGCACATGCCTTATCCATCATTCTAGATGAGTGGATAAGAATGAAAATGTTGTAGACACCATGTGCTTAATTAGTGTGCTAACTCCTGTGTTGTAGACACCATGTGCGTAAAAGAGGTGCAGACTCCTCTGTTGTCAACATGACAACTCACAAGAGTGCACATACTCCTAGGTGGCTAATAAAATGCATTAACCTAAGTAAACTTAAGTAAGTGTAAATGGTGAATACTAATTTAAACCAACAATCATGAAAAACATAAAGTTTTATCTTGAATTCCTATCATCATTTTGCATCTTTATTCATACTAATGTAATTTCTTAGTACTATCTCCTTTTGGAACTAATGTATCATATAGCTTTTAAATATTAATCCCTCATACCTCTTGATTTTCTAGTTTGATGAAGTGTGATCACCTGAACCATTAGGTTAAGTGATCCCTTCTCCATTTGATGTACTACAATCAACTATCTTATTCATCTAATCTCTAAAGTGTTCAACATCTACCTTGCCTTTTCTTTTATCAAATTCACAACTTGGTGCCTTTGACTTTGTTGGGCAATACCTACTGATGTGACCAATCTTCAAATAGCTGAAACATGTAGTTTGGCTCAACCACCTTTGGTAATTGCCTTTGAAGTGTGTCCTAATACAATTCTCAGGAACATGTCCATATTCTTGACAATAATGACAACTATATATTGTATTGTAATCCCAATTATAAGAGTTGTCATTGTTTCTTACCTTTGTTTCCTTGTTTGATGACCACATGGGTTTGGATATGCATTTAAAAGCTTTATGTCCATACTTTTGATAGTTGTAGTGATATCCTTCAAATATTTGTGTATGCATGATCCTAGTTCTACATTCATGTTCTTGATGACATTGGTTGTTGCACTTTGGTATGAACCATGTTCTTAGGCTTGACATTCTGATTTGCAGTCTTGCCCCTACACACATTAGCAATATGTCATTTCTTATCACAATGATGACAAGTAGGTTTAGAGTTCTTACCTTTGTTGATCCTTTCTTTAGCATTTTTGGATGATTCTCCTTCTTTAGTGCTTGTATATCCTAGTCCATATGTATCATTATTAGATCTAGGGGATCTCAATAATTTCTCAAAGTTATTAATAGATTCATTTGGCTAGTTGAAACTTTCAACAAATTTATTTTCTCTCTTTAGATCATTTTTCAATTGTTCATTTTACAACTTTAATGTAGTTATCTCAATGTCCTTAACATTCAGTTCATAGTTGGCATTTATCATTTGACTTAGAGTATCCAATTGTATGTTGGAAATCTTGGTTAACTCTATTGACTTCTCTTCCAATCTGTTGACCAGAATTCTTTTGTCTTCTTCAATCATGGCTTTGTCCTCCATGGCTTTCTTCTTTTGTTAAACCACTTCACATAGTATTATGGCTTGTGATTCTTTCTCTAATTTGAGATTTTTGATTTCCTTAGCTTGGACTCTATTCCTTTCCATTAGATCTACAAGTGCTACATCAAATTTATTGGAGTCTCCATCTACAAATAGCTTAGTCGTATCTATCTCTTTGTATTGTGTGTCATTCTCTACAATCACAATTTTTTTTCCTTCTCTTCAAGGATTTCTTTAGTTCCTCTCTTGCTGCATTTAGTTGATGTAGTATGAGATGTATTTCAACCTCTTGGTTCTCAATAGTCTTTTCCAACTTGTAGACTTCCATTTCAAGATCTTTCCTCAAAGTTGCAAAGCTTTCTTTTAGAGAACTAGGCTCTGATACCAATTGTTGGAAATACAATAGGAAAGGTAAACTTCTCGGGGGTGAATTAGTAGTTTAAAATTGGACCCATAAAATTTTCACCACACATCCATCTCACGCATTCAATGAGTAAACTAAAATAACATGTAAAGCATTTACATCTATGTCATATGAACATGTAAACATTCACACACATAACACTATATATGATTACCTAGAAACCCTCCAAGTGAGATGATAAAACTAGGGTGAGGGTGACACCCACATATCTTTACTACTATAGCAATAAAGTGTATCCAATGAGGGTTACAATGTTTTGACCATGAAAAATGATCTATCCTATGAAAGGTCTACCATGTTAAAGACTTACAAAGACTATTAGGTCTCACCTTGTTAGAGGATTTCAACACTCTGTTAGAAGTGTGTCTTGTTAGAGGACTTTAACTTATAACTAAGTAAGCACCTTGTTAAAGGATTTCATACATCTTGTTAAGACTATTATGTTAAGAGATTTGACTAAACTCATCTATTAGAATGTCTCCGCATAGATTTGCAGTTGGCACTTGCTTGCTTGATAACATATCACCTCTACACAATGTCTTCTTGGTCCTTCTTGATTGGATGTCTCAATGTTGTATACTCTTCTCTATCCTCTATTCTGCTCTAACTAATTCTACAATTCACTCTCTCTTCATAACTTCCAAGTCACCTTGAATGCTTTGTGTTTGCATGCTAAACTATCCTCTTAGCTCCTTCAACTCTCCTTAATCAATAGATACTTTAGGGTTTTCATCCTCCTTAAGAAGACTTTTGTGGCTTAGGGTTAGGTATGAGTCTATAGCTAAGATTCATCTATTTTGTTGCTTAATCCTTCCCTTTTTTCTAATTGGCTACATGTAATTGCATAGGGAATCCAACTAGAGATTCATTCTTATCTCCAAAATATCATAATTTACCTTTAAGTTAGCTCAAAAATAGTTTACATAGTTGTTTGTGCCATCACAAATAAATATGTGAAAATTGTGTCACTCGGCATCTGATGTCTTTGATGCTTGGCATGCACTAATTTCTTTGTTGTGACTTGGGACCTACACTGCTTGGCATTCACATTTACTTAGCTTTTGAATCACTCAGCATGGTCTATCTACTCGGCACTTGAGTGCAACTATGACTTGGCATGGTTTAATATTTACATGTTGTGCTCGGCATGTACTATTAGTTTGGCATGAACTAAGTAAATAACTTAAGTGTGTTGACAATCACTTATCAAAACCAATCTAAGATCAACAACATCTACCCATGAGCAATCCAAGCTTCCTTTTTCTTATGGGTCCAAAAGAACAAACTTGCAGCAAGAACACAAAATAAGGAACCATGGAGGCTTACTGGCTCCCATCCTAGGCTTTTAAGAAGCCACCCACGGAGTAGGGGAAACAAAGCCCAAATAGGATACACACACACAATATTTGCTAATGCATACAATCACACAACACAACACATAACAAACTCTTCCATGGCTTGCGCATTTATTCACCATTGGAATTATGAATACATTGGATGAAGTTGGACTTCAAAGAGGAGAATGCCATATCCATAATAAAAATATCATGTTGTAATTGCATTTTTTCCTCTCAAGGCTATCATAAAATCTCATTTTTCTTACACAAATCCATTATGCCTCCCAAAACATCAAAGGCATATGGCTTCAATGGATCCCATACTCCATGAAAGAAAGAACGACTCCTCATCATGAGGTATTATTTTCTCTACTACAATGTTGAGCCTAACTAACCCCTTCACCCAATGCTTCTCTTCCCTCCCAAGGGTGAGTGAAGCCTTCAAAGCCATTAAAATTCAACATTCAAAACAAAACAAGGAGATCAAGAAATAAAATAAAGAAAATACATGAAGTGCAATGCACAATCATAGCATCACAATAAAATACAAAGATTTACAATAACAATACACGATCCCATAACAACACTCCATGCTTGCAGATTCATTATGCAATGCTATAAAAAAGTGGTCATAGTTTGAGCACCAACCTTGGTCCAAGCAAAAGGCAATGATAGTTGATGAAGAGCTCCCTTAGCCTCCCTCCAAAACCCTAATTATCTCTAAACTTAGAGAGTGGGTGAACACCCCACTAGTTTATCCAAGACCACTAAAAAAATTCTCCCACTACCTCCTTTTGGCAAAACATCAAGCCACTATCTCTTACAACTTTGTCCTTACCAAATTTTTTACTTTTGACTAAGAGAAAAGAAGGGATTAAACTAATGGGACAACTCAATTTTCGAATTGGTGGAAGAATGCATTGGTTAAGGGGTCCCCTAGGCTAGCTAAGCAATACAATGGTCAAATTTAGGCCCCTAACATGTTATGCTAACATATGGGTAGCTTATTTTCATCAAAATGACACTTTGGGCCAACCTATTGACCCTCTAAAATTTTTGTCAAGTTTGAATTCGAATTTTCCTTGATGGTGACGCATCCTATCCTTTCTCCAAGTGGATTTACTTAATCATATGAAAGGTAATTAGTTTAAGGTTAAGTATAACCATGACTAGAACCCTAGGTGACATGTCATCAACACATAAACAACTAGAAGTGTCAAGTGACACATTAAAATAAATTACACATCACAATGGTATGTCCCTACTTACTCATGAATTTAAATTCACCATACACACAAGCATACATTTACAAAATAAAACTCATCACAATGAGGCTTTTTGAATCTTCCAAGATTTGCCTTGGCTAAACCTTGTTCACATAAGTTTGGACCTTGTCCCCCCAAGTAATTCCATGGTTCAATTGCATGCACACTAACTCAAACATCAGTAGCCCAATGATAAAAAAAACCATATAAAATGCATGTATATAAGTGCGTGACAATTTTATATTAAATAATTTACCTTAACATCATAATCAATTTTCATTTTCTAATCATTTTCATATAAAGCATTTAAAACATTAAAATATTAGAATCTACATATTGACATTAATATCTAATCAAATGATCAACTAATATTTTGAACCACATCATAATCCATTTCCTATTAAAATGATGAAATGTTGAATCTATACTGTTAAGCCATTCAACATGAAAATTGGTTCCAAACACATATTTTGGTCAAAATCATCAAAATGTAAGCATCACAACTAATATCCTTTGATTTAGTTAAATATATTTGCTAGTAGAATCTCGTTATCATTATGAGATAGTACATTATAAAGTGTATTAATTTTGTCAGGTAAATAGGATGCTTGCTTAGTCATACAAATTTCAAAATCTATCATAGAATAAATCCATTACAATTTATTGGGCCGTAAAATCTATCCTTATGAATATCAACATATCCACCTAATACTACTTCCACAATAATTGGATTATTGCATTACATCATACTAAGTTCTACCATGTAGACCCTTATCTAATTTTGATAACAATTTTCATCTGTGATTATTATAAATGTTCACAAGAGTGCATGTTGATTTATCTTTCCAAAATTCAATTTTCCTAATAGCCCATACTATATCATGAAACCATCAACATAGTTTCTAGGTTATGACATCTTGAGCCTTTATTCCATAGGTCTTAGCTTATCAATCTAATGTAATCTAAATATGATACTTAACACAATAGAGACTAAAATGTATATCAGTACTAATAAGATCTTAGGTTCATATTGGTAAGGGAAATGCTAGTCATGGCATACTCAAATCCTGAAACCTACTTACCATTATTCTATCATAAGGTGTATGATTATAGTATAATATTCACATTCTATACATAAGACATAGAAACATGACATTTCATCTTCCAACTCTTCCTATATCTACTCATATTCGTGTTATTAGGATTTTAAATAGGGTACTGGGGAAGGGTTCTTAAAAATCAAAGATGGAAGGTATCTTCATGGCCTCGAAAAATAGGAATGAAATAATGTCTATATGGTAAATGATCCATCTCACCGAAATGCATAGGTATCAAGCCACTGCAATCATCTAGTACATAGGATAAAATATTGAATACATAGCTCACTTTGTCAAACCAAGAAAATAATAGAACCAACATAATGCCCCTATAATGTGGAGAGGTAAGACATGAACACTGAAACTGAATACAATATCTCCTATAGAAATAAGAACCAAGAACATCGAAAGTGCAAAAGACATACAAACACATATAATGGTACATGTCATCAACACGTCTTGAGGCTAACATCATCGAAGGAATAGTAAAAGTGACAAAGGAAGATAGAAAATATGGACAAGATGAAACCCCCCAAGGCACTTAATAAATTAGTGTGAGTATAACAAAACATAAAGATGTGGAAGATCCCAAAATGCAATAGAGTGACACTTTATATCAATCTGTTTGCAAAAATAATATAAAAGGTTGTCAACAAAGATCAAAAGTGACTTAAGGCTGATACAAGAGGTACTAAAACCCATGAAAATCATCTAAAGAAACAAAATCAACCTCCAAAATTGAAACAACCAAGATATCCACCAAAATGAAAAAAAAAAAATTGAATGGGATGTGCCTGGAGCAGAATTAGAAAATAGAATGTGTCAAGATATGTCTCTCAAAGTGCAAAATAGAACCTTTGACTTTGAATGAAGTAGAAATAAAAATAGAATCAAAATTTCAAATAAACTATTACATCATGACGGGCTTGAAACCATCTTTCTAGCAATATCTTGTTTGCAAAAAATGGAGTCTAGATGAGAAAGTTATGACCAAAAAACCACATGTAGGTCAAAACAATGGTGGAAGAGAAAAATAAAAAATGTTTATTGACTATTCCTTCACTTTTCTTGTATAGGGGAAGAGAGTTGGGGGGGAGGAGGGGGAATAGTGTAGGAGCACTTAAGGTTTGGTTAAAACCATAATGTATTTTTTGTCTTGTAATGACCCTAGTCAAGTCATGAGGCAAATAAGGACTCTATATAGGTCTAATAGGTATGTCTAATTAGTTGTGATGATCTAATTTTGAAACATGATGATTTTGGGCATAGGATTCCAATAGTTTCAAAATGTTTCCAATAGGTGCCAAGATTGGCCAAATTGCATATAATGTGCCAAATTGAACCATAGTGCTCGGGAAGGGTATAGATGATTATATATGTGTTTCATTTTGACTAGAAAGTCATTATGAACCATTTTCAAGACCTAGGAGACTAACAAATTAAAGTTTTCTTAATGGGTAAAAAGTTGGCAATGACAACTTTGTAACTTTTGCAATGTTGCATAACAACATCTATGCAAAATGAGGCTTGTCCCTTTGGTGAAATGGTGGGGTTTCTTTCCTGTAGAGCCTACAACCAAGTTTCAAGTTCCCACAGGACCATTCTCTACTATGGATCTTAATTGAGAATGTTTTTCCATTGACCCTTGGTGAAATGTAGGGCTTCTTGCTTGTAGTGCTTACAACCAAGGGTTAATAAATTTTAAGGGTCTTGTCCCTTTGGTGAAATGGTGGGGCTTCTTTCTTGTAGAGCCTATAACCAAGGTTCAAGTCCCCATGGGGCCATTCTCTACTGTGGATCTTAATTAAGAATGTTTTTCCATTGACCCTTGGTGAAATAGTGGGGCTTCTTGGCTGTAGTATATACAACCAAGGGTTTAATAAAAAATTATTGAGTAACGATTGTTTTGAATTTGGCTTCCCACGTAGCTCCTTGTGCCTAGCTTCAGCTCTGGACTTGGCTTCTATGCTTGGCTTCAGCTTGGGCCTGAGTCCTATTCTATCCCCTACATATGGATTTGGCTTCTATCTAGCTTCCTGACTAGCTTCCTATGGCTAGCTTCAGCTTTGGACTTAGCTTTTGTGCCTAGCTTTAGCTTTGGGCCTGAGTCCTATTCTATCTCCTATGTCTGGATTTGACTTCTCTTGTCCCTCTTTTTGATGGCCACTTCGACTTCTTCTCTTGTGTTTGACTCTATGGTAGTTGCTTCAACTTTTGTTGATTGGGCTAGGGTTTCTCTTGATCTTGGTAGGAGTTTTTGTTCACCAAGTACTGTGGGTGGTTTGGCCATCTCCTATGCTGATGTGGCTACATTTGAGGTAGGTATTGGTGGTCATTCTATGTGGCTAGGGTTTTGTGATACCATTTGTTTGGGGTTTTGTGACACTGTGCCAGTTGTGGTATGTAATCTGAAAAGGCTTCATTTAAATTCTTCTATAGTTGATGAGATTTCTATTAATTTAGATGATCTCTTGGACTCTACTACTATCTTTAGCTTTAAGGGGTTTTGGCCTTCTCTTTCGCATCTGCATGCATGGATTTCCCATGTTTGGAAGCCATTCATATTGAAGAGTGCCCAGATTTATCCTTTGGCAAGGGGTTTTTTTGTTGTGATATTTGATATTGCATATGAAAGAAATGCCATTCTCAGCAATAATTTCTCTAAGGTTGGGAAGTTTCCCTTGATGGCAAAAATTTGGCATAAGGATTTCAACTTGTTGATGGAAACTTTTAATAAGATCCCTCTGTGGGTAAGGCTACTGTATCTCCCCCTTCATCTTTGGGTGGAACCTTTCCTGGAAGAGGTGGGGAATGTTCTTGGAGACTTTGTCAAATCTGATTCAACTGCTTCTAACATTTATCGAATGACATTTCCTTGCATGCTAGTTGAGATCAACATTTTTAAAGGACTCTTAGATATGATTTTGGTGGATTCTCCTCTCGGTTCTTGGAATATTCATCTAGACTATGAGGGTATCCCCTTTTGCTACAAGAATTGCCACTTGTCAGGCCACCTGGCTGCTAGGTGCTCTTTAGGAAAATCTAGACTGAAAATGTCCCCTTCTTGGTGGAAGGGGGTCTTGGATGACCACTATATGTATGATAAGGTTGTTGAGAATGTCTCTTTTCAGAATCTATCTTCTCCAAGCATCTTGAAGAAGGTTCTTCCATTGAACCCTTCCATGGTGACTTCAAGTCCATCTCTAGATTTTGTACCTATTCTTGATGTGGATTTTCCTACTGCTATCCCTGTTTCTGAGGTGGATTCTACTTCTATCTCTATTCTATCCCCTCCTCTGGCTTCTTTAGTGGTGTCAACAGGTTTGTCTCTAGATATCACTATCTTGGTTTCTGGTTTGGACTCTACTCCTATCTCTGTTGGTTCACCCACTCCTGACTTCTTGTTGATGGATCCACCTTTGGCTCCTTCTGTTGTGGTTGTTGGTCTATCTTCAGGTGTTTCCAAGGCATTTCCTCCTATGGTACCTTTGTTGGGTGCCATTGTTTCATCTCGGGTATCTGCTATCACATCCTCTTCTATGACCTTTTCCTTGGCTTCTGGGGTTTCAAGTTCTGGCTATGATGGTGCTGATTTTTAGTGGAGAAGGCTACTAGTTTGGTGGAGGATCGATGGACTATAGTAAAAAGAAAAAAGGTAAAGCCATCCATTCCCTCTTTTGATATGGCATTGAGGTCTAACAAGAAGGATTCAAAAGGGAAAGTCTGACTCTCCTGGCTTTTGGCCAGTTCTTCTCTAGCTCTTTTGGCCTTTTGTTCTAGGTAGTGTGCTTCACTATGGGGTTTCAAGAGCCTGGTAAAAACCTATTTTTGTGGAAAATGTTTTATTTTTTTATGTGTTGCCATTTTGGTCACCTTTTGTTTGGTGACATGTTTCACCGTTGTTGAATCATATAGGGTTTCAGGCACCCTTCAAAACCTACTTGTGTGGCTGATGAGTACTATGTAATTTGCGATGCCACTCTGGTCACTATGTTCTATTTGGTGACCTATTCTTCCTTAGGTCTATAGTTTTTTTTGGTTTGGGCTTCATTGAAAATTCTTGAATTGTAAAGGGTTTCAGGGTCCCTTCAAATCATGTTTATCTTATCAAAAACATCTTTGCAAAATGAGAATCTCATAAAAATTCATTTATTGCTCCCAAATAGTTGGTGAACCATATTGTAGGAGCATATTTAAGGCCTCCTAGGTTATTGTATGGAGGTTGGATAATGTGGATGAAAAAATTTAATGCCCAAATAAAATTGTGCACTTTGAAATCTTAAACAGTTTGAGTGACTTCATTTTTATCAGCATATTAATGGATTGAATTTTCATCTTTCCATTGTAAATAGTTAAAATACTTTATTATCTATCTCTATTTGCTTTGGTTTGATTATTATTTGAATTTTTTAAAGCTAAATAAATTACAAACCCCCTAGCCCATTCAATGCAATTTCTAGTATTTTGTAAGAAAATGTCTCTTTCTTTAAATTCTATATTAGGTTTTCAATGAGCTTTGGATGATTAATTAAAGAGTTAATGTACTATATGTCCCTTTTTTTCATTCCAAAAACACAAATCTTTCTATTTTTAAAGTTGTGCCTTAGTGAGTACTATGGTTACTCGACTAGGAGAAAAGAGGAGAAATAGAGAAAACCACATGGGAGAAACCCTAATCCAAAAAGAGATGGAAATAAAATATTCTAGAAGATAGAAACAAAAGGATGATTGTGAAGAACACCATTGAACCATAAAGTTGCAAACACTACCAAATTGCTGATCTAAAGAACCCCCACTCTATAGAACATGATCATGTAGAGAAGTCTAAGTCTAAAGAGCCAATCAATCAAAGATGGAAGGTATCTTCTTAGACTCCAAAAATAGGAATGAAATAATGTCTATATGGTAAATGATCCATCTTGCCAAAATGCATAGGTATCAAGCCACTACAATTGTCTAGTACATGGGATAAAATATTGAATACATAGCTCACTCTACCAAACCAAGAAAGTAATACAACCAACATAACACCCCTATAATGTGGAGAGGTAAGACATAAACATTGAAACTAAATACAATATCTCCTACAAAAATAAGAACTAGGAACATCAAGAGTGCAAAAGATATACAAACACATATAATGGTACATGTCATTAACACATCTTGAGGCTAATGTCATCAAAGGAACAATCAAAGTGACAAAGGAAGATAGAAAATATGAACAACATGAAACCCCCCAAGGCACTTAATAATTTAGTGCAAGTACAGAAAAACACAAAGATATGCAAGATCCCAAAATACAATAGAGTGACACTTTTTATCAATGTGTTTGCAAAAATAATACAAAAGGATGTCAACAGAGATTGAAAGAGACTTAAGGCTGATACAAGAGATAGTACAACCTGCGAAAATCATGTGAAGAAACAAAATCAATCTCCAAACCTGAAACAACCAAGATATCCAGTAGAATGAAAAAAAAAAAAAAACTAATTGAATGGGATGTGCCTAGAGCAGAATTGGGAAAATAAAATGTCTCAAGATATGTCTCTTAGAGTGAAAAATAGAACCTTTTAATTTGAGTGCATAAATAGAAATAAAAAAAGAACCAAAATTGTAAATAAACTATTTCATCATGATAGGCTCGAAACTATCTTTGCAGCGATATCTTGTTGCCAAAAATGTAGTCTAGATGAGAAAGTTATGACCAAAAAACCACATGTAGGTCAATACACAGCTGGAAGAGAAAATAAAAAATGTTTACCACCTAGTACTTCACTTTTGTTTTATAGGGGGAGGGGGGAATAGTGTAGTAACACCTAAGATTTGGTTAAAAGCATAATGTATCTTTTTCTTGTAATGACCCCAACCAGTTCATGAGGAAAATAAGGAATCTATATAGGTCTAATAGGTGTGTCTAATTAGGTGTGATGATCTAATTTTGAAACATGATGATTTTGGGGATAAGATTGCAATAGTTTCCAAATGTGTCCAATAGGTGTAAGATTGGCCAAATTGCACATAATGTGCCAAATGGACCCATAGTACTTGGGAAGGGTATACATGATTATATAGGTGTTTCATTTTGACTATAAAGTTAGTATGAACCATTTTCAAGTCCTAGGAGATTGACAAATTAAAGTTTTCTCAATGGGTGAAAAGTTGTCAATGACAATATTGTAACTTTTGCAATGTTGCACAACAATATTTGTGCAAAATGAGAATCTCATACAAATTCATTTATGGGTCCTAAATGGTTTTTGAAACATATTGTAGGAACATATTTAAGGCCTCCTAGGTTATTGTATGGAAGTTGGATAATGTGGATGACAAAATTGAATGCCCAAATAAAACTGTGCACTTTGAAATCTTAAACAGTCTAAGCGATTTCATTTTTACCAGCATATTAATTGATTGAATTTTCATCTTTTCATTGTAAATAGTTAAAATAATTTATTATCTATCTCTATTTTCTTTGGTTTGAGTATTATTTTAATTTTTTAAAGCTAAATAAATTACAAACCCCCTGGCCCATTTAGTGCTATTTCTAGGATTTTGTAAGAAAATGTCTCTTTCTTGAAATTCTATATTAGGTTTTCAATGAGCTTTGGATGCTTAATTAAAGAGTGAATGTACTATATGTCCCTTTTCTTCATTCCCAAAACACATTTTTTTCTATTTTTGAACTTGTGCCTTAGTAGGTACTATGGTTACTCGACTAGGAGAAAAGAGGGTATAGAACATTTGATCTTGTAGATGTGGATAGGTAGAAGTAATCCAAGAGGTTGGAGGAGCTTAATGAAACCTAAATAATGCATATGAGTCATGGTGGGTTTGGGTAAATCCATTTGAATAAGTAATCGCGTTGAAAGTAGTGTAATCAAAAAATTCCTTTGTATTTGAGCACATTTTTGGAATAGGGTTGTACTGACAATTCTAGGCTCCCAAAACCTAAAAATTGTAAAGCCCTATGAAAAAGGTATCTTGAATTGGATTTAATCTTCAATATCTTTGTGAAGTTTTTGATTTATTAAGAAAAAAACCTATATTCATGACTTAATTAAACATAATAGGGCTACTAACCCTTAAACTTGTGAATTGTGGAATCAATAGGAAAAGTGTTACAAGTTGAAGTAAGATGACAACCAAAATGGTTGAACTAGTAAGTTTGAGAGCCCTAGAATCTTGCAATATCATGTAGGTTACATGAGTGTCTAGTATTGAGATTACCCTAGTGAGTTCAATGGAAGAAGTTGAGTTTATATTGGTAGAGAGGCTCAAGTCAAATGTGGAATAGAAAGGTGGGTTCTCCAAGGGATAAGGGTTGAGTAAAAGTAACTCTAGAAGGTCTAGGAAGAGATCTATTTGGGAGCCTAGTTGGCTCAAGGTGAAGGACCTTCCTATCACTCTACCATTTTATAGCTATGGAAAATTTAGTAAACTCTTATTATTATTAAACTTACCTTTGACTTCTTACACATGTAATTTTAAAATATTTACAAAATCAATAAATATATTTTAATAAAATCACATTGTAATATACCAAACATAAAATGAAATAAA
The DNA here is from genome assembly GCA_028749045.1 of Cupressus sempervirens. Classification (NCBI taxonomy): domain Eukaryota; kingdom Viridiplantae; phylum Streptophyta; class Pinopsida; order Cupressales; family Cupressaceae; genus Cupressus; species Cupressus sempervirens. Next base: position 88,771,732 of record CM053786.1, on the reverse strand, counting down.
GTGTTAAGTTGTTATTACCATTAAATATCATTCTAACCTTCTAGAAATTGATATATAGAGGATTGAAGCATGTTATTTCAAAATCTATGTGATGACAAGTCTGCTACTCTAAAATTGATCAATATTAAATGATTAGTATAAATGATGCATAAATGAGTTGATCAAAATTCATAAATATAAAAAATTATGCATGTCCCAATGACTAAATCTTTAATAGAGTAAGAAAAAAATCAGATTACTAGTATACTCAAGGTTTGTACTTTTTGTATCTTTTGATCTTATTCAATTTTTTTCGTTAGAAAAATCTTTTTAAATTTATAATTATCAGTTATCCTCTCTATGTATTTAATTGAAATCTATCCAATATTATTATTATATTATAAAAAATTGTTAATAATTTTTCATGTAATTATTTTTTTCTCATTCAAATATTGCAATTAGTTGGATTGATTTGGTCTTACAAGAATAATAATATTTTTGTAGTAATGAAAAATACTTGAACTAAAGACCTTTAATATAAATATATTTATTCTAGTGACATACATTCTATTTAATTTTAAAACTCTTATAGAACATCTAAACTACAAAGTTAAAAATTATAAAAAAATTTATAGATTAAAAGAAATAAAAATAATAGATAAAATTATAAAAATCCTTTTATTTTAAAAGGAAATAAAATAAAAACCAAATGATTCCAAAAGTTATTATAAAATGTTAAATCTTTGGGTCAGGTTACCCCCATTAAAATAGGTTAAATTAAAAAAATAGATAATCTTCAAAATAAGAATTTCTTATATTAGAATTAATTTATATTTATTAATTCTAATTGTATTATATCAAAAATTCTAATTTTAATCTATATTATATATATTTGATTAACATTTATAATATAATTATTTTTTAATTAGTTTTTAAAATTTTAACTTAAAGATTATTTATATCATAATGTAATCTAAGGAAAATCTAAGGAAAAACATCTGTACATGACACTTGTTTAAAACTTGTACTCTAATAAGATATCCTTTTTAAAGAATTATTTGAAAAATAGTTGATAAAATGTTATTTCATAGAGCATACAGTTCTTGTAAATTGTTATATTAAATATTTTTCTATCAATATTAAATCAATGATATCTTCATAGAGGGACTAGAAAGGAATTTAAAAAAATGGATAAGAACTTATTAAACTTAAAAGAGATCTACAAAACAAGATCGACCAACAATCCAAAAAATAACAACCATTTAAACATTTCTATCTTCCACACCCAATTTCTATAACATTTGAGTAAATTAAAAGGAAAATATCCATCACATCAAACCCTCCATTTGTTCATGTGACCCTCTCACCAAGGATGACCATTACAATGTGTTTTCTTTAATGAGGCATTGAGAAACCTAATGCCATAATTTAAAGTGTTATTTGAATATATTTATATTTTGATATTATCTACATGATTAATAGTAAAAAACTTGAGTGACCACCATTATAACATGCAACCTTTAAACAAATATCTAAATTGTCATCATCCAAAAATCTAATGAAAAATACTTTAAAATAATTTAAAATATGAATGAGAGGGCATTTGCAATTTTAAATCATCCACTAGAAAAATATTTATAATTGTATATAATGACAAAATATTGTAATAAAAAATATTCAAGTGGACAAGTACTTGTAATTAGATACTGTCAACTACACATATATATTTAAAATCATGATTTATCAAATAGAGGAGCATGACTTGTAAATAGTTACTTGACACAACTTGGAATGAAAATTTGTGGGCTTAAAAAATATATATATTGTCAACGACACAAGTTTTGTAATAATAAATTATATATTAGAAAACTATTTATAATTAAAATTTGTCAACTTGACACACACACATATACATATATATACATGTATATATACATATATATACATGTATATATACATATAGTAGACAAGTTAGTTTTGTAAAAATAATTTATCTATTACACAATTATTTATAATTAACATTTATCAACTTGACATATATATATATATACATACATACATACATGTTTATACATACATATACATATACATATATGTGTGTGTGTGTGTACATGTATCTATATATGTATATATGTACACACACACACACACACACACACACACACACACATATATAGCAAAAAATTATTAATTTGGCAATGGCTCACTTAAATAAAAGTTAAATAATGGTGGAGCCAGCAATACAAATGTTAATTTTAATTTAGTTGTGGGGCCATTATTAGATAGTTCATTGTTGTATGATTACAAAGGACATTTAATTTTTTTATGATATATATGAAGGCCAATTTCTTAGTTCCTACCAAAATATGCCCAAATTAACATACATTAATCAAGATAATCCTACCTTAACTATATATATATATATATATATACATATATGTATACATATATGTATACATATATGTATATGTATATACATATATATATATACATATACATATATGTATATGTATATATATATACATATACATATATATATATCTATATATATATATATATATGTATATATATATATACATATATATGTATATCTACATATATATGTATATCTACATATATGTACATATATATGTAGATATACATATATATGTATATATATATATGTATATATGTATGTATATGTATATATGTATATATATATGTATACATATACATATATACATATACATATATAAGTATATATATGTATATATGTACATATATATGTATACATATATATATATATATACATATATATATATATATGTACATATATATATATATGTACATATATATATATATATGTACATATATATATATATATGTACATATATATATATATGTACATATATATGTACATATATATATATATATGTACATATATATATATATGTACATATATATATATATGTACATATATATATATATATATATATATGTACATATATATATACATATATGTACATATATATGTATACATATATGTATATGTATATGTATACATATACATATATACATATATATACATATACATATACATATATATATATGTATATATGTATATATGTATGTACACACACACACACACACACACACACACACACACACACACACACACACACACACACAACCCTTCATATTCATAAATTTTATATTTAGGCTCACTATTTCCTCACCATAGATATTTCATTACATTATGGCTTCCTACACATGATTTCACATGAATTTATACTTGGTGGTATCTCATTCTACTTGGTGGTATCTCATTCTCACACAACAAGATATAAATGCAATCTCCCATTATATGTATGCACAATTATGGTCATGTTCTTATATCCATATGGAGGAAAGCATGTCTTCCTATACCACTTTTGTTTTGCCTCTATGCCCATTTTCACTTGACCGTTAGCCCCATGTTAGCACAACCTTGTACCTTAGTCCTTATCTCTAGCCCTTGTTCTTACCATGTGTACTAATGATTCAATATATAGTATTATTTGATAACATAAAGTGTCCATGATACACATTATTGTACATACATAGTGTATACTTAACTTCTACTCCCAATTTCTCTAACATGTTATGAAACTTTGGCCAACTTGAAACATTTGCAACAAGACAAAAGAAATGTAACATACTTTCCTAAAATGCTAAGTGCAATTTTTCTTTAAACATTACTAATGTTTTATTTTACATTCAATGCTTATCCCCACCTTTCAAGGCTTTTCCTTGTTTTATTTCATAGCTTGTGGGGTTGTGAGGAAAGTGTTGGCCTGATCTTTCACTTTTAATAAATTTGTTTCATTTCACATGAAAATCCAGTGGATTCATGATTTTAGAAGTAGCATATGATAAAAGTCCTAGATGAAAACCTTAAGTTTCATGAAACCCTTATTGTTATGCCCTAGTTTTCAAAAAATAGGAGAGTATTGGTTTATTTTGAAAAATACGCAGGAAGCTTTTCACTTTAGAAATTATTTTTATTCTTCTCTGTGTTTACTTCTAAAATGCTTTCCAAAAAATCTTGCCCTTAAACTTTGTTTTAACCATTTTTTTTTACCTCATGTTAACTCACTAGGTTCTTTGAAAGTGTTTTAATTGTGATATGGTCTACTACTAGAAACCATTGATCAAAGAAAAATCAATGATGAGTTCTTTCTCACAATATGAAAACATTCAAGTTTTATGAAATGCAGGGAAGCCCCTTTATGACATGTAGCCCCTGATGAAGTCAATTCCTTAATGAGCTAGAAAAGTTGGACTTGTCAAATCAGTTTAGGGTTGTTAGACTATTGTCAGGATATGCTAGAAAGCTTAAGCCATTTCATTGGATAAACTGGGTGATTGGGGTTATTTTAAACAATGTAATGTTGCATCGTAGATCATCTAAAGATCAATGATCAATGCTTTCCTACAATTTGAAGATGTGCAAACTTTATGAAATGCAAGAAAGTACCTAAATGACACATTTATTTGATGATGGTCATTTTTAAAATGTGTCACCAGGATGGAAAAGTATCAAAATAGTTGGAAAATGTATGAACACATTACAACTTAACTCATTTTCATTGGCTACTATTGTTGACTAGGTTTCAAACAAAGTAAATCTAATGGAACCGTCGATCATTTGGAGATCGATGGAGAGCACTTCCCCACATTATGAAGTTGGTCAATGTTTAAAGAAAGTAGGGAAGCACCGTAATGACAAGTGGTTAGGTCAGGTCAGTCATTCAAAAAAATTTTAGGTAATGCCGAGGTGGGACACATGCCAAAAGTATTATGCTAATTTGTTGAGAAGCCTACGTATTTAATGAGTTAGATGGTGATTGTGTAAGTGGTCTTGAAGTATAAAAGGAAAATGTAGTAATTCCAAATAATTTTCATGATTTTTTGATCTTGCAAAGATTGATGATCAATGCTTTCCCACAATTTGAAATTGCTCAAACTATAGCAAATGCAGGGAAGCACCTTGTTGACATGTGGCTAGTTTCACTAAAGGGTAATGTCTCATTTGGTTTTTAAGCTAAATCATCCAATTTTAAAAAATTAATGGTTGCATTCCAAATTTTGTGACTTGACATAAAATATAAGTATTGGGGTATTAATTTTTATTAATGATGCTCCATACGAGATCAATTTTGCAATAAGGGTGCTAATTTTCCATTATTGAACACTAAAGTTGTAGAATTCTCACAAAGCAAAGATTTTTAGAGCTAGAGGAACACTTTTCCGAAGGTTTGGAGTTGCTATTAACAATTTTCAAGGAGAAAAATAGGAAAATCAGGTGAGTATTTTGGATTTCTGAGAAATTGTGTAAGTATATTCATAGTAATCTAATTATTAAACATGCCTCCACAAAGGGATTTCTCAAGAAAATAGATTACTTAGAAAGGGTTGTGCATGATGATTTTTTAGAGAAAATGCCACAATCCATGAATGAGCTTGCTAAGGGAAAATAATTCATACCAAAGAACCCTAGGTTATTGGTCAATGAGGGTTTTTATGACAAAGCAAACTAGTTGAGAGATGTTGAAGTATCTATCGGGGGTTTACATCTTTTTCATAAATGGTTTGCAAAAAGAAGACTTGATACCCCTTTGAATAATGTATGGGAATTCGACGTTGAAAAATTAATTATCCCAGGATTTTTATTTGATGATTATTTTCTTGCAATAATGTCAAATAAATATGACCCAATAACCAGGATAGTGAAGAATCATGCCAGTGACAATCTTTTTAGGGTTTCACTAGAATTCGTCAGAGATGTTTTCAAATTAAACCCTAACCATGCAATTCATGAGAAGATAGATACAGAAGACCTATAAGCTAGGTATGATACATAGAGGGTATATTGAAGGGGAGGACCACTACAAGAACATTTTGTTAGGATAGGAGCATTACCCTTGGTTACACCAAATACTCCAAAACTATTGTTGAAAAAATATTTCAACCCTAGACCACATGCATTGTATTTATCTCTCTGCAAGATCTTTGGCATGGAAAAACAAGACCACATCCTTGGTTCTATTGTTTTCATTATTTCTCAAACCCTTTAGTATGGTATGACTTCTATTTTTGACTTTGCTACCCTCTTGGTAGAAGAGATACATACTGGGTTAATGGGTATTGAGAAGGATAAAGTTGGTAAGCCTTTTTGTTGTATTCCATGTTAATGTACATATGCTTGTATAAGGGAGTTACCTTTTTCTCTAAAGAAATGAAATTGGAATTAGAAAAATATGGAGAAAAACTCCTTGTCCTACTATGAAGTGCAGATATGACATGGGAGGTAACTGATGCAAGCTTCATTAGATTTGATAGGTATTTTTCCTTCAAGTTTAGAATGTTGTTAGTGGGGGATAGCCCTAGGATATCTCAACCTCTACTAGAACTAATTAGACTGAAAGATCATGCCAAATGGTTGATGGTATGTCACAATTGGGAAGACATCATCCCATATGTGTTGTCTATTGAATTCAAAGTTTATGGTTTTCTTGGAAAACCACATGTGCTACCCTATCAAGTGCCTTTAAAAGTAGGAATTATTGAGCTCCTTTGGTAGATAGGATTAGTAGAAGAAAGAGAATTGTTGGGAAAATCCAAAGGTACTTTCATTCCCTAGGTTACTATTATACACACAAAATTTTTTGTCAAAAAGGGATGGAGGTAATTGGAGAATTTTTTAAATAAATATCAAATGGCTCAATCCCATGCTCGCTTTATGGACCTAGAGGGATTTTATGACTTATTTAGAGAAAGAACTAAAGCCAAAGCTCATAAATAAATGGTGTATGTTCAAGAGGATATAGTTTGGAATAAGTTCTCATTACAAGAGTGGGAACTTAGGAAAGAGAAATGGAAAGTATATAGCAAGGTCTTGGATTTTATAAATGCTTTTGAGCCAGACTATTATCCCCTTGCTGATAGTAAATATTGGGGTATGAAAATAGATATATTGATGGATAAATTTGCTAGGTTTATGCAAACTATGAATAAGAAGAAGGAAATTCTAACTCGAGCATACCCTGATAAGGTCATTGAGGTAGAGAAGAGATTGGCAAGTACACATTGTAGAAAAAAGTCAGGTATATAGTTGCCAAGAGTCTACAACTTGTTCCTCAATACAAAACACCATGCTCTGAAAGCCCACCTGCTGCACTTGTACCTAAGAAATAGAAATTGGAGTAGGGATCATCTTCTAAGGTTGACGAATACTCCCCTACCTAGATCCCACTCTAAATAAATGATGAAGTATCCATGAGAGAGTAGTTGAGACAAATGGGAGGGGAGAGGGATATTGTAGTTACAACAATAGATATAGAAGAAGCAGTTCCTAAGGAACCTCCTATGCCAACACTAGATCTCATTGTGGGAGATTACAGAGGTAAGGAAATAGATCATGTAATAGCACAAGCCTTTAAGAAATTTGTTGATGATAATAGTTTTGTCAATTCAAGATCATTTTCTCAATTTTTGTGGAGAAGAAATATTGACAAATTTGAGGCCAAGTGTAAGATGATCAAAGCAGAGCAACTTGGCAAAAATGACTTTAAAATTGAAGCAGAAGCTAAATTTAGTTTAATAGAGGAGTTTGCACACATAAACCCTAAAGGGGGATGATAGTTGTTAAAGGATTCAAGAATTGTGATATTGCCCAAATGGGATATTGCAAATGCCATGGTTTTTGACACTATGAGAAAAGTGAAAGATACTTAGTTCAAAACTAAAGAAGAGGTCTTGCAGGCCCATAAGGGATTGAAATATAGTAATGATCATCACGAATTGGTGATATGGTCTATTCAAAAAAAGGATAAAATTAGGATGCAAGAAGCCTTAGATGTTGAAAATATAGGTAACCTCATGGTCTATAGGGTAGAGGAGGTAGGTAATGAAAAGGTGTCCCAAATGACTAAAGAAATGGAGGATTTTAGAGCTATTGTTGTTGCAAAGGACTAGAATAAATTCTTAGAGCTCAATGCTAGATTTGAAGAGATTCTAAAGGCATATGAGGGAAGAGGAAATAGAATACATCAATTGGAGGCTTAGATGGCTCAAATGGACAAGCAATTTGGGAAAAGAATAGTGAGAGAATCTAGCCAACCCAAGATCACTTATCCTCCTCATCCTCCAATTGAGCCTTTCAAGTCAATACCCCTCATAGAGCTACCAGATACTCTATAGATACATCAATTTTATACAACCAAGGATTTTGAAGAGGAGAAGAGAAAACTATGGGCACTACATATAGAATTGGATATCAATATGAGGACAAAATAAAAAAAACAATTATGTATTTGGTAAACAAGATTGGTTGGCCTACATTTTATGAATAATTGGAATGAGTTAAAAACTAGTAAGGCCTCTTTGAAGATAATTGTGAATAAATGGAATAATAGAAATGAGGATCTCACTCTTTTATGCTTCTCAGTTATAAGTTTTTCTTACAAGAAAATAGAGAAAACATTTGACATAACTAGTGACCTCTCTGATTTTGATGACAAAAGAGTCACTCTACAAAAAAGGATCATAATTTTTTTTTCCAAGTATCTAGATGACGATTTTGAACTATTCCCTCATGTGGTCAAGAAAATAGATAAATTGAAGAATAAAGAGGAGTGGCCCCAAGAATTGAATATTTGTTGAAATAAATAAATTAGGAGAACATGTTTTAAAGAAGCAACATGAAATATTGAGTTTTAATTGGCTAGATGACACACTTTTCAACAAGTGGATAACAGATTTTGTACATTCAAAATAGTTAGTTTTTGGTGAAATTAATGAAAAAGAGGTCGACCAAGATGAGCTACAAATAATTGATGCATTAGTTAAATTAGAAGAAGAAAAAGATAAACAATAAACTATAGTAACAAGTATAAAAGTTCAAAATGATGACTTGGTAGAAAAAAATCAAGTGTAACTGTTGGTTTGTCAGTACACAATGACCTAGATGAATAACCACAAGTTAAACTCAGCTTTCAAATATCAAAACCTACTCCACCACAAGTAAATCCAATGGTTACACACTCTAAGGAATGACAATTGCATCAAGGCCAATCATAAATTAAAACTTCTCAACAACAAGAAGCCATAGCAGAAGTGGTCCCATGAAAGGAATATTCATGATGTAAATCATTTTGTTGCACCAAATTTTGTCTTTTATGACAATAACCTTTTGTAAATATCTTTCTGCTTTAAGAAAAATTGTCATTGTTCTCTGATCCTGAAGCTTGTTGCATCTCATGCTATATAAATGAGATCCCAAGGCTAGAGAAGGGGCCCAAACTCTTATGTAATTTTTAGTTTTTGCTAGGTTTACATTCATTTTAGTTTTCTTGATGTTAATTTTTATGATGTATTTTTCTCTACAAATTTGAGAATACATTAACATTTAAGGGCCATGTTGTCTTGTCCTATGTTATTCCTAGTTTTACTCCAATGATATGTGATTTTCAAAGAAAAGTAATACAAAGATTAACTACCACCATATTTTTTTTTCTCTGAATCTTATATTCATTTTTATTGACTAATTATCTCAAGGTTGTGTGGGCAAAGCTTATTCAATTTAATGCAACTAGGATAGGTTGCATATCAGTTTGCTATTGCTTTTAATTCAATAAATTAAATAAATAATTTAGTAATATGATAGGATTTCTGAGCAATAAAAAGGATAAACATAAGAATGAGGTCTAAGTTAAACTACTAATAATATTGATTGTAATGTAATCGATTAGGTCAAAATAGTTGGGTAGACTCTGAATCCCAATGAATGAGGCACTAATAAAATATTTCAATTAGCATATGAAGAGATCATGGATTAGCATCAAGCAAAGTCTCAAAAGTAAAATCAATTTTACTTTAATGTATAAAGAATATAATAGTTGGTTAATACTTGGTTGCATTTAATTTTTGTGTTTTGGTTAGTGTTGTGGTTTCACAATGCATGCCCCATTCCACTTAGAAATAGGGACCCCCTACTTTACTTTTTATCTTTCTAGATCCCTATTCTGGGGTCTGAGTCTTTTTTAGGGTTTTTTATGGTGTTTTTACTTAACCTAGGCCTCTACCTAAAAACCAAGTTGCTAGAAACCACATTTTTGAGGGGAAAAATCAAATTTTTATTACAAGGGATGCACTAGCATACCTAGCACACCCTAAAGATGTCGTAGTGTGATATTCATATGATTAAAGAACATTCCTCTTGGAAGTGTTCACCTATGCACCTACGTAGCTATACACCTCCAAGAGGTGATCTCAATCCTGAGCCTATAAATCCTGGGACTCGACCCCTCTCTTCACTTCACTTCTTTCCTCTAGCTCCTAGCTACCATACTTCCACACCTTGCTAGGTGTGCTAATTTTCTTCATCACCTATACACACAAAACAAACATTAAAAACATCCAAGGTAAAGGTGTGCAAGGGAGGTGTGTGAGATGCATACCCTTTTTTTGCAAAACACTTAAAAAACTTTAAAAAGCTAAGCTTAAAACTAAACCTTCACCTAAGTGAAAGGTGTGCATGTGTGCACACGCACACCTTTCACTAAGCTAAAAAAATTCCTTAAAGTAGTAAAAGGGTGCACATATAGTGCACCCCACAAAGGTGCACTATGTGCACAACCTTTCTTCAAAAATCTAAGGGGGTTTTGTATTATAAGGGTGTGCACTTATCACACCCCATGAGGTGTGCTACATGCACACCCTTATTATTAGGAGTTTTGTATAGGGGAGGGCACACCTAGTGCACCTTTGAGGTGCACAAGGTGCACCATTTTTTTGTTCACCAGAGACATTTTAGGGGTTTTAAAGGTATTTTTTAATAGTTTGTGTAGAATTAGGGTTTTTGGGTTATATTTTTTAGTAATTAGGGTTTATATAAGTTGATTTTTTCTGCTCATTAGACTAATGTATTTCTTTTTGAATAGATTAAATGGCTTCCTCCTTATCTTCCCTCACTGCAAAGATGTCTCTAAAACTAGTGGTCTTCAAATTTTAAGGTGTTTCAACAAAATCATGCTTCTAGGATGAATATTCAAAAATCTAAGATATCGAGCTTGATCATATCAACTAGAACACATTCCTAGTTTTATGCTACAAACCAACTAAGAGGTCTCCAATGGTATTTGCACTTATCAGATTAGGGCTAGTAAATGCAGTATCACACATAGTATCAATATAGTCTTTTGAGTTGATCATGATATTGGTGGAGAACTATGTTTTTAAGGAAAGGGTTGTGAAAAGTAAAACTGGAGAGATAGTCCTAGATCTAAGACCTAATAATATAAAGAAGGTATTTCATCTTCCAAGAGTAAATCAGTACATCAAGTTAACATATCATCAAGCAAAAAGGTGGAATAGATAGAATGGAGAGGAAGCATTAGAAATCATCCACTCCTTGTATCTCATTGATAAGACTCCTATTCAATGAAAATTAGGCAAAGTGGATATGACAAGGGGCTATATAAAATATTATATTGGATATTCTATAGTGTTCTTAAGTAGAGTTATGGGGTTACCACCATCGGGACACATGGACATATGGATGGTATGTTGGAAATATTCAAGATATGATAGGTTACTGAGAGGGGAGGGGTGAATTAGTAACTTTAAAACTTTTCTTTAAATTTACCACACATCCGTCTATGCTACTACATACATTAGTTCTGAAACATAAAACATTCATTACAGAAAAGAACACAATATTTTTGTGACCTAGAAACCTTCCAAATAGAAAGTAAAACTGGGGTGGGGATGATACCTACAAAAATTCAATACTACAACATAAAGTTGGCCTGTTAAGGCTTACGTTGACCACTTTTGGTGATTTGCTCAGTTAGGAGCACAGAGGACTGCTAGGTCCACCTTGTTAGAGGATCTACAAACATACAATGAAGTATGTACTCAGTTAAGAGATTTATACAAAGACTATTAAATCTACCTTGTTAGAAGATTTAGAAAATTGATTAAACTGTTAAGATGAAGCAACAAATCTACTTACAATTGATTGCTGATAAGATCCTTTATGCATTGATCACCTTATGTGATGAATATAACTTTTCTATCTCTTTATTGACCTTGCTATATTCCTTGAATTGTTGTTGAAAATCCTTCACATATACTTTTCAAAATTACTTCACATTACTTCACTATTCCTTCATACATTTGATATCTTACAATACATCTTACACATATACCTTTCAAATTTACAAAATTGCAAGGTCAGCCAAAATACAAGTGAACAAATACATTATAAAGTTGGCCCACTAGTAAATAAGTCGGGTTCACTGAACTGACTTGGTGACCTTTTGATACATGACATTCACTGCATTACTTGACATCGTCATGCACTCAATAGAAGTAAAGGCCCAATCCATACTAATCACTCGATGCAGTTCTAAACTTGGTAACCACTAGTGACTCGGTAGATGTAGTGTCACTTGGTGGATACTACACACTAAGTTTACCTTGCTTCACTCGGTAAAAATTAGTTCTTCCAGTGCTTGGTTTATACTAAATCTCCATGACACAAACTTACTACTTGGTAGACACTATGAAGCACGATAGACATTGAGAAACTTGGTAGACACTACTGGTCTTCACATTGCTTGTATTTAATTGGTAGCTTTAGGAATGCTCAGTGTAAACTGCATAACTGCTAAGCTTACAAGGTAACCACTGGATGCTTGGTAAGCATTCATAATTGAGTAAGTTTTGTCACTAATGACAAAAATAATCATAATGCCAACATGGTATAGTTCATTGAGACCATTAGAATAATAAAGATGCCAATTGATTGGGCTTCAATTCTCATTGAGAATTTAGATGAGCAACTGGTGGTAGTCAAGAACAACCAAAAGTTCTATATGGCATCTTATTTGGTGTACCTATTAGCTACAAGAGCAATAGATTATTCAAGATTATTCAAAAGGGAAGACTTGTGAGATTCAAATGCATGGCCTTATGTGGTATACCCCTAGTTTGTAAGGAAAAAGATTCTAGAGCATAGCAAGGAATATAGAATAGTGAATGATTCCTTCATTTTTGCAATCATCTAGTTCATCGAAGGATATTATGGGAAAAGGATGTCAGATGAGGTAGTGGTAGAGATTATTGAAATTGGCACCTATTACATCCAATTTAAGACATTCACCTATTTAAGGGTAGTAGGTACAATTATCAATCCAAAGAAGCTCCCTAGGTATCCATTTGACAGACTTGTATTGCTAGAGATTACATGACAAATCTTGTCTACATATGAGAGAGTTAGGAAGCAACATAAGAAGACCTAAGTATGGCCCATCACTATAGGATTGTTTAGTGTTATCTAGAAATAGGATATTGCAACTTTTGAGTCTGATTGTGATCAGTATGCTTTGGAGGAATATAACTCTCCTCATCCCTATTTTGATAACATTGGAAGAGTTTAGTACTAGGTGGGGACAAAATTCCAACATGAATATGCCATAGAGGATCATTGGATGAATGCAATAGATTACTACAAAATATTAATAAGGGATTATTGTAGGATGACTCTCTATTTTGTAGGCAATACCTTGAAAATAAAGGTCCCTTGAAAGATAGTGTAGCAAGACATTGAAGAGGTCCTAGATCCCTTGTATAACATAGATAAGATATCTAATCAACCTATTATGAATGTAGAAATTTATGAAGAGGAAAATGTAGATATAAATCATAGGGCAAGGCATGTCATCCAATGAATGAAGGATTGGATCAAAAAACCATTCAAGATGGATCCAATTCCACAAACTATGGTTTTCCAACCTATAGACCACCCGTTGAAAAGTAGAGGAGCAAAGGTGATGGTGCCCACATTTATAGCTCAGTCTCTAGTAAGGCTGGAAATAGTGCATCAACTTGAAAGAGAAGTTGGACACTTCAAGGTCCAAAAGGGTAAAGTAAAAAGGAAAATAACTTCCCTCCAACAAGCCAAGCCTAGAGAAGAGGAAACTCAAGCACCAAAACACTAACAAGTAGGGAATGTATAAGGGGAAAAAAATGTAGAAATTATCGAGACTCAAGATAATCCTCTTGTGCCACAACCAGAACAAGGGCAAGGAGTTCAAGTAGAAGCATAAGAAGTGTCTTAGCCTATGCAAGACGAAGAAGCATCTCCATCAGTTGCCAAGAGAAGAAAGATGAAAAATCTAGTTAAAAGGAGACAAAAGGTTATAAGAAAGCTTATTCCTTTTTCATCAGTTCTAGAAGTTATTCTAGAAGAGGAAGAAGAGGATGATGAAGATGAAGAAGATAAAATTCTATTGAGTCAAAGGAATTGTCTTGCTGGGGCTACAATGTTAGAATAGAGAAGAAGCTCCACTATAAAAACACTGTCCATAAGGGATACATTGACAACTCAACATCCTTAAGAGGATTGGAGTCAATTTCCACCTTAGTCACAAGGACCCGAAGGTGCTCCACCATCATCAAGTCAAGATTTATCTTGCTTGGATAAAGCTTCAACTACTCTTTCCCTCCAGGTAATGAAGAATTAGTGCAAGCTAAATAGGAAGAAGAGCCACAATAAATAACTACCAATGAAGTGTCACAGGAAATACAAATATATGTGGAACCTCAACATACTTCTAAAGATACCAAGGTGAGGACTATGGACTCAATAGACACAGAGATGCCTAAGGTGGATCTCTCACAAAAGGAGAAGAATCCAAAGAGGAGTGATAAGGGAAAAAGCATAGCAATACAAGCTCCATATTCATCTAAGGATAAATCTGATGCAGGAGCATCCAAAGGTATACGGGAAATCCTGTGTCACCCAAAAAAATGTACTTAGACATAGTTTATGTTTCATGTGTTTTCATTTATGGATACCCATTTGGGTCAAATAAAGGTTCCAACTCTCATAGTTCCACTATCAGTGTTCTAGGTTAGAGTATTTGAGCACCTTGGGATACGTGTAAATGCAAGAAAAATAGGACTATGTAATTGAGCCATAATTATGGTGGATTAGAAGGTGTAAATTGGAGGAAGGATTAAAATTGTAATTTAGAATATTCCAAAAAAAGAATAAGGTCAAAAGGCTATACGATTTGAAAGTTATCACAATTTTTCAGTTTCTGGAGACCTCCTAAGAATGCTTAAAAGTTAGGTTCAGGTCATTAAATGACCTCGTACAGGGCCAAAAAATGGGGGACGAGTGAAGCTGGTCCATAGGGCTATAGAGCGCTTCGAGAGCTTTCCAGAAATGTAAATGGTTTATCAATCAGAGCTATGGTTTAGAAGTTATGCCTCCCAAAAGTTTGGTCACCATTTTTGGATTCTTCTAGTTTTATGCCGAGTTCTAACACGACTTCTGGAGCCTTCTATTTGTTTGGTGGATGCCAACTAGAACTTTCTAGAATGTATTCCTAATCCTTAACCCTTTGGAGTCTATTTAAGGACATTTTTGGCATTGTAAAAGGTAGTTCAAAGTGGAGTTTGAGAGAAGGTATTGGGAGAAGAAATTATCTCCAGATTTATGCTATTGTAAGCCCATAGGGCATGTTTTGGAGTCCATTTCTCTGCACTAAGTGTACTAGCATATTTTCATAGTTAATAAAATTTTCCCTTTCTTGTTGTGTCCATTATGTGCTTGGGTTGTGTACCCATCAAAATCTTTGATGGAATATGCTTCAAGATAGTTGAGAAAAGAGGTGATGTTTGGGCACAAAAGGTAGCTTTATAACACTAAGGAAATGGGAGAATTAATTAAAGCTCTCAAGAAACCTAAGTCACCTGTAGATGATGCATGAACATTGGCCTTTTTCAATGTCTTGTGCCGCTATGCCTAATGTTCTCTTTAATATATAACTTCACAATATTATCTCCCCCTTTTTGATACTTATGTCAAAGGGTCCTAAATAGTAATGCCATGTTTGGCCAAAAATGTCTTGTTTACCTGAAGGAGTATTTGGAGAGCTGCATCCCAATTATTTAAGGCAATATTCAATAACTTTTGTTGGATTGCAAGCTCTGCTGTGAGATCAACCAGTCCTTCATGTGTAGAAATATTGGGATCCTTCTTCAGGACTATTTCTGCATACATTTGCTCCTTGTGCAATACTTCTAAGTGAGGAGTAATGAAGGCTTGAATTTGCATAAGCTTTTCTTTGATAGTGGCATCTTCTGCTGATAATGCAACTAATTCCCTCTGAGTGTGTAATGTATGAGAAAATTGCTTTTCACTCTGTGCAGGATCTAAGGGTAGTTGCATGCTGGAGAGTTTTAATTTACTCTCAAGGTTCAAATTTTTTTGATTTATTTCATGTGTGAACCTTTAAAAATCACACAATTTGCTATAAAGGAAAAATATGTTCCCTAATACACTTTTTACATTTTCCAATTTCTTGGCTAGGTCAACCTGTCCCAAAATTATGTTATTAGCTATTTTTTGGTTGAATTTGCCTATAAACTTCTTTTCTGACCATTCCAATAGTTTTACATTAGTATCATGGTCTTCATTATTTACTTGGTCAACTATATCAGATAATTGCTCAAGTATTGGCCTATTTGAATCTAGAGATTGAAGACTAAAAGCATCCATGAATATATCTTTTATTTCATTCATTGCCTACTTGTATTTTTAGTCTTTTCTCATTGCCTCTTGTCTCCCCCTCTTATCCAATGCACTCTGTATTTCATTCATCTTTTTCTCATTTAGAGTGCTTGAATCATAATAGGATATTTTGATTTCTTCATCAAGCTCAAGAATACCATAATGGATGGTCCTGACTACCCTTGTAGAACTTGAACTTGGTGTACTGACATGTAAAGTTATCTTTTCATTACTCTGCTTATGACTGGGTTTGGTGGGAGTTGTTGTTTTTGGTAATTCAACCAAAGTTTGTATTGCAGACTCCTCTTTATTTTGAGTTTCTTCCTTCTCCTCTTCTTCTTGCTTGTCTTCTTGTTGTTGTGTCACTGCTACTGGAGGTGTACGCGCTGTCTGAACTATTGTCCCTGTGATTACCTTTGTTGTTGCACTTGGCTCCTGATGAGTTTGAGTGACTAATCTTGGTGGTGATGGAGGTGGTAGAAATGTAAGCCTAGTATTTTGAATGGTTTGAGGTGGTTGTTGTGATGGCACCTTGACTTCTTTAAGTTTATCTACTGACTTTTGAAGATTGTCCACACTGACCAATATGGGACTTGTACACAATTGTGCTTGTAGAGTTGTTTGGTCAAGGATCTTAGTAAGATCTGCTGCAGTTAATGGATTGATGTTTTGACATGTAGTGTTAACAACATCCTTAATCTTTATGATTTCTGTAGGCGTGGTAGGTGAGTGAGGTGAGCTAGGAGGTGAAAGATGTGTGCCTTGCACACTTTGCTGCTCATTAGTTCCTTTGTCTTCATCTTTTCTTTCCTCCTCTCTTTCTTTCTTGTTTTCCTCTTCTTCAACCTTTTTCTCTTCTCTCCTTTTCCTTCTTTCTTCAGGTTTAGCAACAACTTCCTCTTTGTATATCTCTTCAAGAACATCTTCAAACATCTTGTACAAGTTTTTCCAAACTCTTGTTGTTCTCTATACAACTTCTTCAATTTTGTTTTGCAGGATGGAGAATGCTCTATATTTAGGTGTAAACCTTTTGTTATGCCTTTTGACTACTTGAGTTACCTATTCTTTTGTTAAATCAGATAATAGGTTTGCTAGGGTTGATTCCCTCATCTCTTTCTCCATCATTAGGTAGAAATGCCATCTGTCTTCTATAATTTTAGACAATTCCTTTGGCAATTGTCCATCTAGTTCAAGAGGTGTATACTTGAACTGTGCCATTAATGCATAGACTGATTCTTTTATGCTATTTTGTTCCTCTTTACTGAACTTATTGAAATCAATCTTTTTCATTTCATTTAAGTCTCCATTCCTAATCTTCTTACATAATATATCAATTAAAGATTTGGGTGGACTTACCTTTTCAGTTTGATCTTCTTCATCAGTATCAGGTTGGGCCACATATCTTTTCCTTTTCTTTGGCTCTTCCCGTGCCTTTGTGTTTTTCTTCTTTGTGGCTTCCTCTTTAGCCTTTTAGGTAGAGGTCCTTGTTGTAGCTTTGCTTGTTGGCTTCTTTGGCATTTGCATGAAAAATTTCTTTAGTAAGGGCTAAGAAGCAATAGAGGTCTTTGTTTTCCTTTTAATGTCTCTGCCTCTGATGGGTGCTTCCTTGGTTTTTGTTTCCTTGGCACTCTCATCTTTCTCTTCACCTTGACTTTGAGTCAATTCAAGTGGCTCTTGTTCTGGCTCACCTTCTTCTTCTCCTTCACTAATCTCTTCTTCTTCACCTGCTGCACTTGATTCTCCAACACCAAATTTCTTCTTTATCTGCTTTACCAACTTGTCCTTTTTCTCTACTGCTGAGGCTGTCTTGAGTTATGTAACAACTCTTGATTTTACAATGTCATATGTTCCAAATGCCTTGGTAGATATATCCATTTCCTCTGCAAGTAAAGCCGTGATGGTTGTAGAGGCTTGGTCAACATCAAGCTCATATCCTAATGGTCTAAGCCATTTTGTTCTTGGAAGGACTGCTTGAATGTAGGTGTAATCAATATCAACAAGAAAATATATGTCATTTATATGCTTTTCTACTAGTGAGACTGGTATTCTCATTCTATTCTTCATTGCATTTTTGAAATCCTCAAAATAGATAGACATTTGATCATCAAAGCTATCTCCCATTTGTGCAATGAAATCATTAATTTGATCAACAATGGTTTTATTTTGACTCTAGTTGACTTTGCCAAATGAAGGGAATTCCTTCATTACATAGAAGAACATACAAACCAACATTGAACCAAATTTTCACTTTGCTCCCTTTGATTTTCTAATAGCTCCAAGATTTTCATTGATCTATTGCTACAAGAGCTCTGCAAGATCATAAGTGTGATCTTTCTTTACAAGTTTATGTGCCACATCAATTGCTATGCAGGGTACACTTAACCTGTTGGATTGGTAAAACTTATGTGATATGATCCTTACAAAAAAATCTAAAAGGGGATCAGTTATGGTGTCTATAGTCATGCCTCTATTGTTCCATTTTGCACCTATGTTCTTCTCAATTGTTTCCTTCTTTTCACTTCTCAAGGTCTTTGGCCGATCTAGGGTTAGAAAGCCAGTAACCCTATGAACCATCTTCTTAGTAATCTTGACTTGCCCTTGTTCTAACCAGAATGATCCATCATGGATTTTTCTGAGTATAATGCATATCCACTCATTTTTGAATATGACTGGAAAAACTAGGGCTTTGGTTAAACCCTTCTTTTCTATGATAGAAAACTCATCTTTCAGAATACCATTATCACAGAGTTTGTCATTGGAATTAAATATTTCCAAATCTCCTATGGCTCCTATTTTATAATTATAGCATTTTTGCACATCCTGAACCATAACAACTTTTTCAGGGATGGCGGATAGGGCACCAGTGGGATCATTTTTGTATGCAACCTCTGGTATAGGTCTAAACTCATGTTGCTTAACTTCGTTGCTGACAAGTTGAATATCATGACTCATTTTCTCTTGGGCCATTTTTGAGCTTGATGCCATTTATATTCGAACTAGAGTTTTAACGATTTAAAGCAAAACTTCTCAAACTGTAAAAGTCGACACTTGAAGGAAATACCTAAATAGATACTTAGATTGCTTGGGTAGATGCTTAATTGCTACAAGTCATTGGTTGAAAGCTTGAAAATCACTTAGACATGCTCAAAGCAATTGCTCTTCATTTGAATGGCTCAAGAATGAATCAAATTTTACTTTTAAATGACAGAAGAAACTTTTGCATTTAATGCATTTTAGTACCTACACCTGTCACTCGGCTTCCAAATATTTTTCAACTCGGCATCCACTCAAAAGCTATGCTTACTCGACATCTACTTACTTTGTTGATAACTCGACATCCAAAGACAAATTAGCATCATTGTTTGAATTTTAGTCTTAACAACTTATCTTATGCTTAATTCTTCTTTTCAGTGCTTCTTTGTCTTGGGACTGATGTATGATATAACTTTGTATATTAGTCTCATATATCTCCCTTATGCTTAGTTTGATGAAGTGTGATCACTTGACCCATTAGGTGAATTGATCCCTTTGGTTGATGTACTGCACTCATCTTTCTTCTTCCAAGTCTTATTCATTTGTCCTCTTAAGACATCAATCTTTTCTTTTCCTTTGTTGGCTTTAGTATTTGGTGCTTTGGACCTTGTAGGACAGTTCTTGCTAGTATGATTAGTTTTCAAGCAACTAAAACATGTGGTTTGGCTCAACCATCTTTTATAGTTTCCCTTGAAATGTGTTCTTATGCAATTCTGGGGTATATGTCCATATTCCCGACAATAGTGACAACTGTACCTAGTATTATAATCCCAATGGTAGTGGCTTTCATTCCCTTTTGCTGGTTGATTTGATGTCCACATGGGCTTTGATCTGCATTCAAATGCTTTATGTTCGTATTTCTTGCAATTATGAAAATTTCCATCAAATCTTTGTGTTCTTGGGATTTTGGATCTATAGTCTTGTGTCATATGTCCTTGCATTTTGCACTTGTGACAGTAACTCTTGCTTTTATGTGTGTTTGGCTGATTGATTCTTCTACTCCTGCAAATATTAGCAGTATGTCCCTTTTTATTACAGTAATGACAAGTGGGTTTAGAATCCTTACCTTTGTCACTTCTAACACTCTTTGATGATTCACCAACTTCAGTGCTATTGTATCCAAGTCCTGATGTATCATGGGTTGATCTTGGGAATTTCAGCAACTGGTCAAAATACTTTATGGCTTCGCTTGACTTGTTGAGATTCTTTGCTATCTCCTTTTCTCTATTCAATTCATTCTGTAATTGTTCATTTTGCATCCTCAGAGTAGAGATCTCAATATCTTTCATATTAAGTTCATGATGAAGGTTCATCATTTGAGCAAGTGTATCCATCTGCATGTTTGAGATCCTTGTTAATTCAATATATTTTTCTTCCAGTCTATTTGCAAGATTTCTTTTGTCATCTTCCATCATGACTCTATCCTCAACTGCTCTTTTCTTTTATTCAATTATTTCACATAACATTATGGCCTATGATTCATATTCCATCTTGAGCGATCTTATCTCATTTTATTGAGCTTTGTTTTTCTCCATTAGTTCTACTATTGCTGCATCAAATTCTTTAGTGTCTTCATTGGCAAACACTTGTGTGGTATCAATCTCCTTCTAGTGTATGTCATTTTCAGCTATGGCTATCTCCTTTCTTCTTTTCAAAGATTTTCTTAATTCCACTCTAGCTTCCTCTACCTTTTGTAGAGCAAGATGCACATCTATCACCTGGTTTTCAATGATCTTTCCAAGTTTGAAAACTTCCATCCTTAGATCTTTTCCTCCAAGCTGTTAGGCTTCTCTTTGAGAGAAACTTGGCTCTGATACCAATTGTTGGAATATCTTATTTGGAAAGAATGCTTCTAAGAAGGGGGCGGGGGGGTGTGAATCAGAAGTACTAGCCTTTTTAACTATTTCAAATCCTTAATAACATATTTTTGAAATGAACATGCATGCATATAAACATTAAGCAATCATAAGAAACCAATATGCATTACCACATAACACTTAAGATTTGGTAACCCAGAAACCCTCCAAAAATAAGAAGGTAAAATAGGGGTGGGGATGATACCCACAAAATCACTGCAGTAATACTGTTTGACCACTTCTGATGGTTTGCCCTATTAAAGGCCTACCTTGTCAAAGGCTTTACACTGTATTAATAGTGACCTAATTAAAGGATTTACAAACACTTTACATGAAGTGTCACCCTGTTAAAGAATTTAGTCACCTAGTTAAAGGATCTGTAAAATAGCTGCTAAGGTAACCTATCATCATAGGATTTCCTTTCTAATACAATGGCTAAAGAGTATTAGGTATAATAAACCTGATGACTTACAATCCTTCGATTGTTGAATACAGGCACTTGATCTGCTCTCTTTGATCTTGATCCTCTGTGATCTGATTCTCTTCTCTCTGATATTAGTCTTCCTTATACACCTTTTTATCCATGCTCACTTATTCAATGTGATTTTTTCTTCCTTATAAAGACACTCAAAGACTTAGGGTTAGGTATGGATCTATGATCCATACTAAATCTCTAATTTTCGCTTATTCCTAGCACATCTCTTATTGGTTGCATGCCTTCTCTATTTTTCTTATTGGTTGCATGTAAATTGTATAGGAAATATAAATGATTTGATCTAATCACTTAAATCTTCTGAGATTATGTCGGCTATGAAAATGGTTTACATCTGAGTTTGTGAAGTTTCAAACTCATATGTTGATTCTGAGTTACTCGGCACTTACTGCTTCCTGATGCTCGACACCTTCTGTAACTCAGCTTTTGTATATGCTCCTATCTTGCTCGACATCATTTAAGACTCGACATCTGAATAATGCATGGTACTTAGATCATGTTCAACACCTATACTCACTCGGCACCTGAAGATCACTTGGCACCTGAAGATCACTCGGCACCTGATGATCACTCGACACCTGATGGATTTCCTGACTTAGCACATGCTGTGGCTTGACATACACAGTGTACTCAGCTTCAATGTGGAAAGTGGTTAAGTGTGTTGGTACTCAAGTGTCAAAACCATTTTTAGACTAACAAAGAAGCATTCTTTCCAATATTCCAATAGAACATTGGCCTTTTCATGAGTGATCAAAATTAGGACTTATTCACCCATGTTGCTATCCCTCCTCCACATGAAAATATTGAGGATTTGACTCCAAAATATTATTGAATGAGTAGTTGTACTTGGAAAACCCACTGTGGATACTACCAAATTGATGGTTACTACAGGAATCAAAGAAGTGTTTAGGCACTTAGAATAGGATGAGACTGAATTGTTAAACTTGCAAAAGTATAATGAAACCCTAAGGGGATATTTGAACAAAATAGTTGGTCTATTGGATCCTAAAAATCTTGAGGAGACTCTAAATGTAGAACTTGAGAAGAGGGATAAAGACACTGAACAATTAGATCCATTTTTGAAGGCTTGTTAGAAATGACGGGAAAGTTTTGAAGAGAAAGGTGTGCAGATCATACAAGGAAATCTTAAACTACTACATCACATGCAAAATAATGTAGATAAGTTGGTTGCTATCTTGAACTATGATTTTGGCTTAATGGATGAAGTGCATACCTAGGGTAAAGACCTACAAGCATTATAGTCAATAAAGGGTCAAAGGTATTAGATGTTGATGGATGTATATGCAATGGAAGAGTTAGATAAAATAGATGATTGGATAGAGAAGATTTTAGATGGAAATAAAGTAATGTAAAAATTACACGTGGATATTCATAAGCTCAAGGATCAAACCCAAGAGAAAATTTTGGAGGTATAGAGACATTATAGTGATGCTTGCTTGGATATTTTTGAAGATGATCCAAGGGATAAAATGATAACTATAGAAGTAGTTGTTGAACAATTTTGAAAGACATTTTAAGAAGCTTCTACTGATGAGGAAAAAAATGAATATTTGGATTTGCTAGATGTAACCCAAGTCACTAAGATTATAGAGAAATTCAAGAGAGAATACCTAGACATATCTCTGGTATGAAGTAGAACAAAACCCAAAAGCTAGAATTTTAGTATTGAGACTTGGTAACATTTTCAATCTTTTGGACCAAGCTTCCGAGGTGCACAAGCTTCTATGGTGCCCTTGGTGCACTACTTCTAAGGTGCACTTCTCCTAAAGTGTGCTAGAATAATTTGAAGAAGTTAGAGGTACATTAATAGTTAATTGCCAGTTCCAAATTTAGAGCTTTCCATGCACCAGAAAGGTATTTTGAAGACAATTTGACTCCTAAAAACATCTAGTGAAGCTTGAGCTTCTATTTTTCGCACTCTAGAGATTCCCACATCATCTAATGGATTCTTTTTTTAAGACATGTAAAAGCTCATGCATCCATTAAATGATAAAAATAAGGATGGAGTTCTACTTGGCACCAATTAGAAAGTCAGTTTGTACATAAATAGATTTGTTTTATTAGTTTAGAAGCATATGTTTGTATAAAGAGTTCTCTCACTCTCAACAAAAATTGAGGGGATGATTTTTTGTAAATTCAAGAATGTAATATGTATTTTGGGCCATTATTTTGATGCAATAATATATGTTTTTGGTGCTCTTATTTGGAGTGTATTTATTTTTGCCTAAGTGTGTTGTATTTTGTTAATGTATGTTCATAGAATATAATGGAGCCAATAGTTTTATTGTGTTATTTTTATTGAGGTATCTTTTAATTTTGGTGTTTTCTACATCTTTACAAATTATACTAATGTACTTAGTTGGAGAAGAGATCATCCTATTGTTCATATATATCTTTTTGTCTCACATGAGTGCTCTTTTTGTGGCCTTGTGATCTAATGAAAAGTGAAACATCTTATGGTTACTAAATTCCCATCAGTGATTGTATTAGTGGAATTAAGGAAGCACTACTTCTATTTTCATTGGTTACCTATTGATCTTTTCAAAGGCTTAATTCATATATGTGTTGTTTCCATAGCTTATGTCCATTAGGGATTTATTTTTCAAGTCATTTTCTTAAACTTATTGTTACACTATCTTTGTTATTTAACTTTACAAGCACTTGGTTAATTTAGAAATTCATATAGTTGCATTGTTAGATTGCATTCATTAAAAAACTAAAAAATACAATTTAGTACATTTGTTTTTGAGATAGGAACTAGATTGGTCATCTTATCTAAAACCAGTCAAAACCAACAAACTAATCCTCATGAACACACACATTTATCTTCTACTAAGTGGATTATAGTAGGTTACAAGATTTCCTGGAACCTTGGAGTTGATCCTAGATCAGCTTTTTGAGAGAGGATTTTGAAAGGGTTCTTGTTGTTAAGAATTGTGCGAAATGATAGCTCAACAGAAGTGGTGCTAGAAGGAGGGCCCCAACCATTTAGAATAGAAGAAAACAACTTCTAGTTTCAAAAATTTTCATTTTTTACAAGTTTAGAAAATTTTCAAAATTGTCAAGGTTATGAGGTGTGCAAGCTTCTGAGGTGCACAACCTTCTAAGGTGCACAAGGTGCACAAGGTACCAAGGTGCACCATATTTGAGAGAGTGTGCTTTTGAAGAGGTACATTTTTTTATAGAATTAGCACCAATTAGAAGATCTTGATCCATCATCTCCATTGCAGTGAACTTAAGATCTTCACTTGGTACACACAAGTTCCTTAAACTTACCCACTTTTTCAAGCCTCAAACCAACAAAGGATTCCCTCATATTCTACCACTTCCATTCAACATTTAATTATCTTCCTTAGTTCTTCCTCCACAACAACCACCTATTATTCCACCAAATCCTCCAATGGCCTTTTTCACAAATGTTGTAGACTCACCAATCAACTTGGCAGGTGTACTCAATGACCTTCCTAAGAATCTTGAGAAGTTTTGCCCAAGGTTTATCTATGGAGAGATGAGAACTACTAAAGATCATATCAAGGTATTTAAGGAAATTTCCAACTAAAAGAAGATTTCTAATGAGAATTTGGTTCTTCACTTATTCCCCTACTCTTTGGGAGAAGTTTCCTTTAATTGGTATGTTAATTTGTCACCTGGATGTATTGGAGACTAGGACGTTTCCAAAGATTATTCTTGGAACAGTTCAAAACTTTCATCAACCCAACTATGATACATCAATAATTCATATCAATCAAAAGGGACCCAATCGAGATGGTTTCACACTTCAACCATCACTTTCATATGGTATACTACAAGCTATAAATGCCATACACTATACTTGTTGAAGCTATGATTTAGATTTATTTCAATACTATGAACCATTTAACCTCTATTTTCCTAAGAAGACTTTCTGTAGAAAATATTGACAAATTGGAAAAAGTCTTCTCAGAAGCAATTACCTTCACATAGCAAGCCAATCCTAATGGAGGAGGATTGATGCTTCTAGCTTAATCTATTACAATGATGATAACATATCTTGTTGGAGCACCTATAATGCCTAGCCAATTCATACCAATGAATCTAGTTCTATTACAAAAGGCACCTACTCTACAAACCCTGGCTACAACATATCTAGGATATGAACCTCCAAAAGTTTCCTTCTTTGAGAAAAATGTAGCAACTTCCACTAAAGTAGACAATAATTTTGCCTCCAAGTTTGGTAAAATAAAGAAGACCATGTCTCAAATGAGCAATGAGTTGACTCACTTGACGTTAATGCATGGAGAGAATAAAAAATTTTAGAGCAATAATGTTGGTCCTTACAACAACAACAATTACAGTTAGAACTACAATAGGAATTTTAGTGAGACAATAATGTAGGAAATAATAATGGAGGAAATAATTTCAATCATCCTGATCACAACAATAGTTTCTAGAGAAAAAATCAATAATGGAACACTTGTCTGAGTAATGGAAGTATTCTTGAAGATAACAATAAAAATAATGCTTAGTATGTGGACATCAATCAAAATCACGATAGTCAAAATGCACCCAACAATGATAGTTCATATTACAATAAAAATCAAGTGAATAAGAGTTCACAAACAAATGATAATGTGCCTCCTATGTAGTTTAATGCTATGTTACTAGAATTCTATGATTCTATAAAGAACACACAAGTGGAATAACTAGCACACAAAGAATTCTATTTTCCATTCAGTCAAGAACTAGATATTCAACCTAAAGAGATGCTTTCTTTTCGAAATGACAATCAAAATACTTATAATCTGCAAAGTCAAAAAGAACCTATGATAGATGGGATTACCCTAGAATTACAACCAAATCCTCCTAATATAAGAGAAAGTAACAATCCAATACTAGTCAGGAGGCCCTCATATAGAGAATAGCAAAATCTAAATAAGGGAAATGTGCCAACAATCTTTAAAAATCCAGCCTAGTCTACTAAAAAGTATAGTGTGGTGTAAGATTTGAAATGAACAAAGGCCAACATGTCCATGTTTGACATGCTACAAAATTGTCCTCGTCAATGAGAAGCATTGATGAAAACTCTTGACCATAAAAAGACACCCCATAATATGAATATTGTTCCTCAACAAGTCAATGCTTTAGAGGCAATGCCAACTATGTGTAAAGACAAGGTTGAGGTACCTCTATTTTTTCTTAGCATTATAATATATGGGAAGAATTTTCATAATTTCCTAATTGATTCAAGAGCCTCTTATAATGTTATACCATTGTCAATAGCACAAAGGTTGGGAGTCACTCCTTAGCCCTCTAATAAAATAGTGATTCAATTAGATAAAATGGAAGTAAAAGTCATTGGGGTGTTGAAAGATGTTCAGATATAGTTGATAGTTGACCCCCAAATTCAAGACATCATCAATACACATGTGGTTGATATTTATAAAACATACAGATTGCTACTAAGAAGAGAATGGACAAAATGCCTAAGAGGATGGTTTTGTATGGATTTTACTCAATTATGGTTACCATGGAAGGGATTGAATAATTAGATCAAGATAGATGTGGAGCCAAAGTTAAAAATAATGATTATAGAAATCCAATGCACCAAATGAGGTTGCATTCCTACAATTAGATTTGGGCTCTTACGAAGTGATGATTTTTGATACAAATTAAACTAAAATATTAGATGATCAAGATGGAAGATCCATGATTTCAATCCCAAAGCAAGAGATTGTAACACAGTTCATAGACAACATGGTGGCTAACTTAAAATGTTTAGGAAAAGAAGTTGACCCCAGTATTCTGCTTCTCCCAAGATTTTGTAGGTTGCATAAAGTTAGTCATTTAGAGTTTGATTATTTGCATTGCCAAGATGTAGTTGCTAAAGCATTAACACAGATTTTAGAAATAAAGAGTGGTAATGTTCCAAAAGAAGATCCCACAAAGTCAAAACTCTACAAACATATTTGAATTTATGGAAAACTTCAAGGAGGAGATTGAAGATCTAAATGAATCATATAGTTATACCTCTTTACATTGTGGAGGTTTGTCTTCTCCTCTACCAGGAATGATCAAAGTCCAGAGAAGGAGATGCTACATAAAAGGTCAAGGATGGACTTTAGTATTCATTCATCCCAAGCCTAAAGTGGATGAAATCATAGAATTAATTGGGGAAATTTAGAACAAACAAGAAAAATATATGCCCCCTCTATCAAGGATTAACAATGGAAAATCATCGAGTCCACCCTATGAAAGACTATAGTGGATCCACAAGAAACAATCTTTTTAGGCCCAAGTAAAGGAAAAGGTAAGGATGAATAAGCATAGGTCTAGGAAGCCCAAAGAAGATCTAATTTGGATATTCCACTTTTATGGTTCCAAATGAAAATTAGAAGCTAGTGTAGGTATTGAGTTATTCAACCCAAAAGGTAAGTCTTTCTACGCAACATACTAATTATAGTTTAAATGTACTAATAGTGTTGTAGAGTATGAAGCATTGATCAAAGGAATTATTTTTGCATTAGAGAAAGGAATCAAAGATCTCATAATCGAGAGATATTCTTAGTTAGTTATACGATAAGTGAAATCAGTATACTCTTACAATGATAGGAAGTTGCTTACTTATAGGAAAAGAGTATGGGATCTAATGGATGATTTTGTAGCTTTGAATATAAAGTCCATTCCAAGGAGGAAAAATGTGGTAGTAGATGCCCTTGCCATTTTGGCTAGTGCATTACAATCAATTGAGAGAATAATATTGAAAAGATTTTCACTAGAATTGGTGGCTAGCTTGTCTATCCTAGACAATATTATGAACTTCCAAGTCTTTTAGGATGATCAACATATACTTGAATTTATCATGTGCAATGGCCACTTTAAATGGCAAGATATTGATGATACTATAAACAATAAACCTAAGGATGATGAACTTGAAGATGAAGATGAGATCCTAAACTTAAAAACCAACACTATTCCTAAGGGAATGGTTGAGTTGGAACACATTTTTGATCATGATGAATCAACACTTAACAAAAGAATGGTCAAAGAAAAGAGGATCGAGGAATGCAATTTGTATAATTTGGGTATCGATGAAGATCCTAAAATGGTAAGGGTCTAAAAGGAATGTAATGTTCAAGAAAGGGAAGAAATACTCAAATTTCATATAGAATACAAGGATGTCCTTGCTTGGAGTCATGAAGAGCTCAAAATATATGATCCTAAAATCATTACACATGACATTCTACTAAAACCAAATTCCAAACCCTTCTGTCAAAGGCAAAGACCTATTAATCCTATTATTGAACCACTGATAATGAAGGAAGTTAAGAAGCTTCTTGATGTCAAGATCATCTTTCCCATTCACTATTCTATGTGGGTAGTTAACTTGGTTCTTGTGTAGAAAAAGACTAGAGAGATTCATCTTTGTGTAGAGTTTCGTAACTTGAACCTTGCATCTCAAAAGGACAACTACCCTTTTCCCTCACTGTATGAAGTTCTAAGAATTGTTATGCTTCCAAGATGATGTCTTTCTTGGATGGATATTTAGGATATAACTAGGTAATGGTTGAAGAAGAGGATAGGCTAAATATAGCCTTCACGACTAAATGAGGAACATTTTCTTACAAAAGAATTCCTTTTGAACTAATTAATGTAGGGGCTACATTTCAACAAGCCATGAACAAAGCATTTAAGGGATTAATAAAAAAGTGTACAATCATGTACATGGATTACTTAACTATCTTTTCAAAGGATTGAAGCACTCACATTGCTGATTTAAGATAGGTATTCAATTGATGTCACAAATATGGAATATCACTCAATCCCAAGAAATGTTCATTTGGGGTTACTAAAGGAAAGGTCCTTGGTCATATCACCTCTAAAGCCAAAATCTCCATTAATCCTAATAGAATTGAAGCCATTGTAAAGTTGTCACCTCCTCACAGTTGAAAAGAACTTACATCTTTCTTTGGAAAAATAAATTTTGTGCAAAAGTTTATGAGCAGATTTGTAGAGATAGTTCATCCCCTTAATGATTTACTTGAAAAGAGGACAAAAATAGAATGGGTTCTGAAGATAAAGAAATTTGAGGATGTCAAAGTGGCCATTTCCATAGTTCCAGTACTACTGAGTTTAGATTATGGACTGCCTTTCAAATATACTCTTTTTCTTTAGAATATTAATGTTCTAGGATTCTTATACAAAAGAAGGAAATGGAAGACAAAAGGCCCATTGCCTTTATGAGTTGCCCTCTAAAAAATGTTGTGTTAAATTATTTCAACCTCGATAAACAATCCTTTTCTTTAATCAAAGTAGTAAAGAATTTTTACCACTATATATTAAGGAGTAAGGTATATGTGATTGTACCTAATCCTATGGTCAAGACATTACTGATCCATAATGAGCTAGGTGAAACACGAGGGAAATGGATGGCAATCCTTCAAGAATTTGATTTAGAGATTCAACTCATGAAGTTGGTAAGAGGCCATAGATTATTGGAAATGATAGTGGATAACCAAATCAAGGATTACTTTTTTTTTGGTTTGACGGTGAAATATATATGGAAGATCAGAAGAAGATTGTAGAATCTCATGTTGATATTGACCAAGGTATAATAATAGATGTTTGGTACCAAGCTATTGATTACTATCTTTTACAAAATTAGTAACTCAATTGGATGAATAGTTCACAATGTAGGGGAATCAAAATGAAGTGTGGATCCTACATGCTACATGATAGAAAACTATACAAAAGGAACTATGAAGGGATTTACCCAAAGTTCTTGGGACACAAAAAAGTAGAAAGAAGTTTTGGAATAGTTTCATGATAAGTATGGTATAGGACATGGTTTAGTAGAGGCTACAAACCATATGATTTTAAGATTGTGTTATTTTTATCCTATGATCTTCAATGATACTTTTTAACATGTGTGTACTTGCCATATTTTTTAGACTAGTGCTAATAGAGAAAGACATCCTGTGATGCCGTTACAACTAGTGTTCAAGGTACACCCCTTTATAAAGTGGGGGCTAGATTTCATTGGTCTAGTGAACCCACCATCATCAACTGGACATAATTTTGTTCTCATATCTATAGATTATTGTACATGCTGGATAGAAGTTGAGACTTTTAAAAATTGCATGGCTAAGGTGGTTATAGAATTCTTGGAAGAACACAATGTTACTAGACTTGGGATGCCATTCTATCTAGTGTGTGATAATGGATCAACTTTTGCATCAATATTTATTACTCAATGAGCATTATAAAATTAGGTTATTACCAAGTTGTCTTCAAATTATTATCCACAAGGAAATGGTGTGGCTGAATCTACAAATAAGAACTTGATCATGGTGATAAGATGTTTGTTGAAGGAAAATCCTAGAGATTAGCATACTCAACTCAAATATGTGCTATGGATAGACTAAGTTAGAATAAAAAATGCTTTAGGAACATCTCCATATTTTCTCATCTATAGACAAGAGCCAGTATTCCCACTTAACCTCAAGATTCCTGTTTTGAAATTCATGACTGGGTACATTGAAGATGCTGACAAGGTATAAATCAGACCAATGAATCTTTTGGAGATGGATGAGAAATGGACAGTTGCTTTGGAGCATATGGAAAAAGATCAAGATGTCATCAAGAAGTGGTTCGATAAGAGGGCCATGATAAATTATTTTAGAATATCTAAAATTCTTTCTGCAAGTATGTTTATTTTTGCAAGTGTGTTTGTTTTTTGTTGTGTTTTTTCTTTTAGTTTTGTGTCTACTTTCAAAGTTGGATTAGTCTAGGGGTTAGGTGCACTCAATATTTTATCTTGACATTTCTCATTAGACCACTTTTTGGTTTTGACTTTCAAGAAGAGTTATTTCTTTCTCAAAACATTTTAATGATTTTGTTTCTTGTACCAACTAAGGAATGAATGTTACCTATAGTAATAGAAGACTTTCAGTCTTGAATTTAGAATTGCAGATCAGAAAGTTTTCAACACTTTGAAAATTTAAAGATCAATTATCTTAGGTGTTTTCAAACCAATGGATAGTCCAAACCCTACTAGTTCAAAAAAAATGGTCTTCTCAAAGGAATTGCTAAGATTTTTGTTTGGCGTGAGAGTTTTCAAAAAGTTCTTAAAAGAGGAATGCAAGGGATGTTCACTAAAGATTGAATCTGAGAAATCACACCAATGTCTTGGCCACATAATCTAAGTGTGGTCAGGGTAAGGAAAGAAAATATTTTAAAAAAAAAAGAAAAAGAAAAAAGAAATATGGTGTCAAGAATGAAAGATTCTACAAGGTCTAAGAAAGGAAATTTGACTATAGGGATATGCACTCCAAATAAGCTATCCAATTTCAAAATAATTCTTTCATTAAAGAAAAAAATGGTGACAAGTGAGCTACATGAAGAAAGTATTTAGAAGATTACCTAGGACTTCAAATGAAAATGTGATAACCCATTAAGATCCCTTAGAACTAATTCTCTCATATGGTTAGACAAGGGATTGATAAACAACTTTCGTGAGGATTCCCAATGAAAGGACTAGAAGGGTGGAAGATTATTGCCAATTTGTTGGAACCCTTTGAAAAATTGCATTATGAGATGTTGAAGAAAATGGATACATTAAACACACACTAAATTTGGAGATTCAAGATTCTAAGGTTTTGACTATAAAGTGACTCAAAATATGCTTGGAGTATTCAGGATTTAGTTGGTGTTTGACACATATCAAAGGAATATTTGTTGATGAAGAAATGCCTTTGTCATTTCTTCCCTTTTTATCAAGGCTATTTGTTGTGGTTTCATAATGCATGCCCCATTTTTCTAAGAAATGGGGACCCCCTACTTAAATTTTTAGCTTTTTAGATCCCTAATCTGGGGTTTAAGTCATTTTTGGTGTTTTTTGTGATGTTTTTACCTAATTTGGGTATCTTCTTGAAAACCCATTTGTTGGAAACCATATTTCTAAGGAGAAAAATCAAATTTTTATTACAAGGGACACACTGGTGCACCTAGTGCACCCCTAAAGGTGTGCTAGTGTGCTAGTCATATGATTAAACCACATTCCTCTTGGAAGTGCACACTTACACACCTGTGCACCTACACACCTCCAAGAAGTGTGCTCAATCCCAAGCTTGTAAAGTCTAGGACCCTATCCCTCTCTTCACTTCACTTCTTTCTTCCAACTCTTGGCTACCACACTTTTCCACCCTGATAGGTGTGCCACTCTACTTCATCACTTGCACAGACAACACAAAAATTAAAAATATCCAAGGTAAAGGTGTACACCTTGCACACCCTTTTTTTCAAAACACTTAATTTGTTTTAAAAACCTAAACTTAAAACTAAATCCTCACCTAAGTGAAAGATGTGCATATGTGCACCTATCTAAGTTGGGTACACACACACTTTTCAATAAGCTAAAAAAATTCCTTAAAGTAGTAAAAGGGTGCACACATAGTGCACCCCACAAGGTGTGCTATGTGTGCACCCTTCCTTTTACACTCCAATGGGGCTTTGCACTATAAGGGTGCACACCTAGTGCACCCCACGAGGTGAACTAGGTGTGCACCCTTATTATTAAGAGTTTTGTATAGGGGAGGGTGCACCTAGCACACCTTTGAGGTGCATAAGGTGTGCCATTTTTTGTTCACCAAAGATATTTTAGGGGTTTTCATGTGTTTTTTAATAGTTGGTGTAGGATTAGGGTTTGTGGGTATAATTTTTAGTAATTAGGGTTTATATAAGTTGATTTTTCTGCCTGTCAGACTAATGGATGTTCATTTTGGGTAGATTAAATGGCTTCCTCCTCATCTTCCCTTGCTTCAAAGATGGCTTCAAAAGTAGTGGTCTTCAAATTTCAAGGTGTTCCAAAACAATCATGCTTCTAGGATGAATAATTAGAAATCCGACATACTAAGCTCAACCATATTGACTGGAATGTGTTTCTAGTTTTATACAAAAAACTAACCAAGAGGTCTCCAATGGTATTCACACTTATCAGACCAGGGCTAGTAAATGCAGTGTCACACCTGGTATCAATACAGTCTTCTGAATTGATCATGACATTAGTGAAGAATTATGTTTTAGAGGAAAGGGTTGTGAAAAGTATAACTGGAGAGATAGTCCTAGATCTAAGACCTAAGAATATAAAGAAGGTATTCCATCTTCCAAGAGTAGATTAGTACATTAGGTTAACATATCATCAAGCAGAAAGGTGGTGTAGAGAACATAGAGAGGAAGCATCATAAATCATCCAATCCTCATATCTCATTGATAAGACTCCTCTTGGAGGAAAAGTAGGCAAAGTGGATATGACAAGGGGCTATATAAAAGATTATATTAGATATTCTATAGTGTTCTTATGTAGAGTTATGGGGTTACTAGCATCAGGACACATGAACATATGGATGGTACACTTCACTGAGACCATTAGAATAGTGAATATGCCAATTGATTGGGCACTAATTCTAAGTGAGAATTTAGATGAGAAACTAGTTGCAGTTAAGAACAACCAAAATTTATATATGACATCTTATTTAGTGTACCTATTTGTTGCAAGAGAAAAAAATAATCTAGGATTTTTCAAAAGGGGCAACTTGCAAGATGCAAACTAATGGCCTTATGTGGTATTCCCCTAGTTAGTAAGGAAGAAGCTTCTAGAGCACAACAAGGAATACAAAATAGTGAATGATGCCTTCATTTTTGCAATCATCTATTTCATCAAAGGAGATTATGTGAAAAGGATGTCAAATGAGGCAACAATAAAGATTACATAAATTGGTGCATATTACATCTAATTTAACAAAATTCATCTATTGTAGAGTAGCAGGTATGATTGTTAATCCAAAGATGCTTCATAGGTATCCATGTGATAGGCACATATTACTAGAGATTGTATGAAATTTTTTTGTCTACATATGAGAGAGTAAGGACCAAACATAAGAAGACCTGGGTATGGTCCATCACTATAGGTCCATTTAGTGTTGTCCAAAAATAGGATATTGCAACTTTTGAGTTTGAGTGGGATCAATATCCCTTGGAGGAATATAACTTTCCTCATCCCTATTTTGATAACATTGGAAGAGTTTAGTATTTGGCAAGGAAACAATTCCAATATGAAGATGCCATAGAGGATCATTGGATGAATGTAGTTGATGACTACAAAATCTAAATAAGGGATTATTGTAGGATGATCCTCTATTTGGAAGGAAGCGCCTTGAAAATAAAAGCCCCTTTAAAGATAGTGTATCAAGACACTAAAGAGGTCCTAGATCCCTTGTATAATAGAGATAAGATATCTAATCAACCTATTATGAATGCAAAAATTGATAAAGAGGAAAATGTAGATATTAATCATATGGTGAGGCATGTCATCCAATTAACCAAGGAATGGATCAAAAGACCATTCAAGATGGATCCAATTCCACAAACTATGGTTTTCTAATCTACAACCTACCCAGTGAAATGTAGAGGAGAAAAGGTGATAGTGCCCACATTAATAGCTCAGTCTTGAGTAAGGCCAAAAATAGTGCATCAACTTGATAGAGAAGTTGGAGACTTCATGGTGCAGAAGGGTAAATGAAAAAGGAAAAGAACTTTCCCCTAGCTAGCCAAGCCTAGAGAAGAGTAATCTCAAGCACTTGAATGCCAAGGGGTAGAGAATGTACAAGGGGAAAAAAATGTATAAGTTATCTAGACTCAAGATAATACTCTAGGGCCACTACTAGAACAAGGGCAAGGATTTGAAGTAGAAGCATAGGAAGTGTCTTAGCCTACACAGGAGGAAGAAGCATCTCCATCAGCTCTGAAGAGAAGAAAGATGAAAAATCTAGTTAAAAGGAGACAAAAGGTGATAAGAAAGATTATTCCTTTTCCATCAGTTCTAGAAGTTATTCTAGAAGAGAAAGAAGAGGATGATGAAGATGAAGAAGATAACCTTCCCTTGATTCAAATGATTTTTCTTTCAGGGTTACAAAGATAGAACAAAGAAGGAGCTCCACTATAACACCATCCATTCCTACATAGCCTATTCAAGCTACAACTTCAAAGGATGATTTATGACAATGGATTCATGAGCAAGAGGATGAAGGGGTTGATGTTTTCTAGATGTCATATTTTGATTTCATGCTAGTAGGCACTAAGTTGGTAGGCAAAAAGATAAGGGATACTGTAATAAATCTACCTCCATAAGAGGACTGGAGTCAATTTCCACCTCAATCATAGGGAACCAAAGGTGCTTCACCATCATCAAGTCAAGATTTATCTTTCTTGGATAAAGCTTCAGCTACTCCTCTCCCTTTGAGCAATGAAGAACAAGTGCAAGCTAAACAGGAAGAAGAGCCACAACAAATACCTGCCAATGAAGTGTTAGAGGAAGGATAAATATATGAGGAACCATAGTAGACTTCCCGAGATATTGAGGTGAGGACTCTCAACTTGATAGACATAGAGATGCCTAAGGTGGATCTCTCACAAAAGGAGAAGACTCCAAAGAGGAGTGATAAGAGAAAAATCATAGCTATACAAACTCCATCTTCATCTAAGGATAAATCTCCAATGGAAGATACTCCAAGATAGTTCAGAAAAGAGGTGATGGTTAAACACAAAAGGAAACTATATAATACTAAGGATGAGGGAATGGAAGAATTAATTGAAGCTCTCAAGAATATGTACATAAATAGATTTGTATATAATTATATTTATTTTATTAGTTTAGAAGCATGTGTTTTCATAAAGAGATCTCTCACTCTCAACACAAATTGAGGAGATGGTTTTTATAAATTCAAGAATGTAATATGTATTCTAGGCCATTATTTTGATGCAATTATATGTGCTTTTTTTTCTCTCATTCAAAGTGTATTTATTCTTGCCTAAGTGTATTATATTTTGTGAATTTATGTTCATAGAATATAATGGAGTCAATAGTTTTATTGTGTTATTTTGATTGAGTGATCTTTTAATTCCAATGTTTGCTACATGTTTACAAATTCTATTGTCATACTTAGTTGGAGAAGTTAGATCATCCTATTGTTCTTGCATAGCTTTTTGCCTTGCATGAGTGTACTTTCTATGGCCTTGTAATTTGATGAAAAGTGAAACATCTTACAGTTACTAAATTCCCATCAATGATTGCGCTAATGGAATTGAGGAAGCATTGATCCTATTTTCATTAGTTACCTACCAATCTTTTCAAAGGCTTAATTCACACATGTGTTGTTTTCATAGCTTATATCCATTAGGGATTTATTTTTCAAGTCATTTTCTCAAAATTCTTGTTACCCTATCTTCATTATTTTATTTTACAAACACTTGGTTAATTTATGAATTCATATAGTTGCATTGTTAGATTGCATTCATTAAAAAAGAAAAAAAATACAAAAATATATTTCTTTTTATGTGGTTATTCTTTTGAGATAGCAAGTAGATTGGTCATCTTATCTGAAATCAATTAGAACTAGAAAATGCCTCCTCATGAACACTCACATTTATCTTCTACTAAGTAGATTCTAGTAGGTCACAAGATCATCTAGAACCTTGGAGTTGATCCTAGGTCAGTTTTTCAAGAGAGGATTTTGAAAGGATTCTTGTCATTAAGCATTGTATAAAATGACAACTCAATAGTTAGCTACTATTACTTATAATTATATGTAAATCTGAGAAGAATTATCACCAAATATATGCT
Source organism: Cupressus sempervirens (assembly GCA_028749045.1). NCBI lineage: Eukaryota > Viridiplantae > Streptophyta > Pinopsida > Cupressales > Cupressaceae > Cupressus > Cupressus sempervirens. Next base: position 88,734,089 of record CM053786.1, on the reverse strand, counting down.
ATAAGGGATAAGTGTTGTAAAAAAATGTTAGTAAACAAATAGAGTGTGAAGATAATATATATTTTTGAATCCTTTTATCCCTTAAGTGCACCCGACTATGTTTCATAGAATCTAAAGAGTAGAAAATTCAGGTGGTTTTGTTAAAGTTGGGTCTAGATTTGACGACTTCTTGGTCAAGCATAGGAAATAGCTAACCCTTAGACTAAGTTTTTCTTCACCATCATGGTATGAAGTTTTTTTTTTCTCGATAGTTTAAAACACTAATACGAAGGACATCTAATAACCAAGGTGAATTTGGGAGCTTCTCATGCATACTGCTTACTCTTGATCTAAGGTCTATGAATTTTTTTCAAAGAATAATATGTATATATGTATGTATGATGTATTAATACACACACACACACACACACACACACAAACAATTTTTTACTAGGAAGAAATTGGGTAACTTTTGTATGCACCTTAAAATGGTCACCTAGACTATGGGTCCTCATTATTCAACTTATCAATTTCCTGAATGAATAGTTTGCAATGTTTTATTGAATCAATTCAAATCAATTTCCTTGATCAAATTTGATTATTTCAATTTTTTTTTAAGGTTGATCATTTTATCCTAAGTCTTATTTAATTAAAAGAAAATCTCCTTTTTAATTAAATAAAATAAGTCCCCATTTAATTAAAAGAAAACCTCTTTTTTAATTAAATCCATCCACATTTAATTAATTAAGAGAAAAATGCCTCTTTTAATTTAATTAAATATTTCCTATTAATTAAAAGAATTTTCTCCCATTTAATTAAATAAAATTCCCACTTAAATATCTCTTTGTGATGAAAAAGGAAATTAAATAAATAAAAATTAAACCCACTTGAAAAAGAAAAAGAAAAAGAATAAAAAAATAAATAAATCTTTTTAAAATTTTCTCTACACTTAAATGTACATATCTCTAAGTGGGAGTCCTCTTTTTCTGCTTTCCACTTTCTTCTCAAACACTCCTCTTTTCTCATTGCTAGAATTTTGTCTCACATGGATCAAACTCTATTATCCCATATTGGTTGTGAGAAGCCTCTCACCTCCATATTTTCCTTTATAAGGGAGAGCCATCTCCTCATTTTACACATCCACAATATATCCACAATTCATCCATGATTCATCCACGATATATCCATAATACATCCACAATTACACTATTGTTATCCTATAGGTTTGGAGAGCGATTTTTGAAGAAGGAGTTTTAGCACCAAAGTGTTTTGTGGAGAACTTCTATCTTCTTGCCTTATTCTGTCTTGCATCCATGGCTTCTATCATGAGGTTTCATCCTTGCATTTTCCTATTATCTTAGAGTCATATTTATTTTCATAGATTAGTATTGTATTGTTATTACATTTCATTTCTTGCATTGCTTGGTATTGTCATCATGTAGATTAGTTTTCATTTTCATTTTCATGTATATTTTTGGATCCTTGAATCTCTTGTTTCATGGTGTACTTGCATGGGCACAAGCTAGGTCAAGTTGAGGGCTTCCATTAAAAACCCTTGCACTCCATGAATAGAGAGCTATGAGTCGTCATTCGAGACCTCATTTTTGAGTAATCTTGGATATAATGACTCATATAAGTGTGCTTACATTTTAGGCATACATTTTTGGCACCCACCATGGGGCAACCCACTTTTGCTTGCTAGTTTTTGTGTAGATCTATTTGGAGACTCAAAAAAACCCTAGATTTGAAATATTTGACCATATCTTTCAAATGGCTAGGTATTTTGATCTGAAATTATTTTTGCAGGGTAGTGATATATCATATAAGCTTTAGTCCAATTTTCAAGTTTTTCTAAGTTATTTTTGATGTTTTATGATTTTTCCTTAATTTTTCATAAAAAATCATTTTTGGGAGTAAATTAGCACATTTTTTGGAAAAATTTATAGTTTCAAAAAGCTCTCTAAATTTTAAATAGAGTTTTTTCTTTGTGTTATAATTTTAGAGATCATATTAGAGGTCAATAATTTGATTTATAAAAACTGGTCTATTTTGATAAAATGACTCCCTAGGCACAAATTAAAAAATCTTTTCAAAATTCTAATATTTTTCGAAAGCTCTTTGATTTTTGACAGGGGTCACTTTTCTATATTTTGAGTTTAGGATTTGAATTCATATCATGTAGATCCAATCTTTATGACTAGGTCAAAAATCAATTGAAAATAGCATTTAATGAATAGCTTGCATTTAATTTTTACAATGGATCAATGCATGGTGTTAGATCTTATTTGGGTTATTTTCTGATTATTATCATTATTAAAAATTAGATTTTCAGATCTAAACCTAGTTTTGCATAAGTTGGATATATATTGCATATCTTGTGTTTGCTTGTTTTGCTTGTTGCTTTGTTCATTGCAAGCGAGTGTTCAAGCGCAAACAAAAGGTACAACAAAGAAAAGATGCATTGCAAGGATTATTAGGTATTTTTTTGGATCTCTATAAAATTTGGATTTGGAATTAAAATGAACATCTCATGTGTTTGGCTTGAGTGCTTTTACATGCTTTTATAGATTCACACTTCATTTGGTGTTCTAAAATTGGATCTAGATTTGCTTTTACGCATTTGTGTTTCACATAGTAATTAGGCCCTATGAACACTATTTGGGAGATCTTGAGAGATTGAGCCTCATTCGCTTGCTTTACATGTAGAGCTCCTCTTGATGACATATCCCCTTGTAGGTAGGGAAGGATATTTGTTATTATTTCTCTATTATGCTTGGATTTGTCCTCAACATCCATTAGTCTTTTCTCTTTTGAGATTGGTGGTGTTTGTTGTTGGATTTTCCAAGTAGTTGGTGAGGTGATTTCAAATTAGCATGTCAAAGAATCTTGTTTGCTATGTTTGGGTAAGGTGAAGAGACTAGAGGAGTATGCTCTATTTCCTTTTGGGCACATCAGAAACTTGGAACTTTTGAATCCAAACCAAGTTTCCATGTGGTACAACTTTGTGAGTCTTCCTTGATTAGAGAGGATTAAACTAGAGTGGACATTTCTTTTATTGAGTCAACCACGTGGACGATACTCTAAGCGGTAATAGCCATTTTTGATGTGGTAGTAGTAACCACTATATAAATGTCTTTGTGGAGGAAATACTCATGGGTGTAGTCATTTATTGGGCTATCAGATCTCCTTAGTATCTTTGATTGATTAAATTCTCAGAATATGTCAAAAATCTGGTGTGTTGGGATTGGATTTCACCCACTTTAGATTACAAAATCTACAAAGTTGAACATTACTAAGAACCATAGTGTTGCCAATTTTTTTTTTCTAGGACTATGTACGTAATTGGAAAACATTTTGAGAATATACACAATAGTGGTTCTAGGGATTAGATTGATACTATGACACTATTCTTGTTCATGTGTAAGGTTGCTTTGTCCCTTGCTCATTGTTTGAAGACATTTTCTTGAAATCCCTAATTGTTTTCTTATGTGCTTGGTTCATGATTAAAAATCTCTTGATACATCTAGTTGGACATTTAAAATGAACAAAATTTGAGTTCCTGAGTCAAGACTTTATGATCAAATTGCTTTGTTGTCCTATTATTTTCAATCTACCTAAGTTGATCCAATTTGAATTAGGCTACTTACCCTATTGTTAGAAGCCTACTTGCACCTTGGGTTATTGTGGTTTGACCTCTTGAATTAGTAATCATTGATTTCACAAGAGACTTTATTTGGAGTTGGTGAGTTAGAGATTGTCCTTGTTAAGAAAGATATACATTTGAATCCTTTGATATTACACTTGGAGAGTCTTAATAATCTCTTGTCTATCCACTTTCATAAAAATTCAATTTTAATTATTTATAATTTGGGTAAATCATCCTCTTGGTCCATATGTGCTAGGGTATTCACCCAAAGTTGTGGGCACCTCTATGGTAGTGTTGGTTTACACCTATTGCAAAATTCTATCTTATCACATCTCTTTTGGACAAGTGAGAGATTTTACTATCCTAGCTTGGTACCAACTTTTCTTAGGGTTATCCTATCAACTAGTACCTTTTCTTTCATGTTGATTACAAGTGCTATTATATGTTGCTCAACATTCAAATGATCTCAAATGGTATCAAATTTCCCAAAATGACTCTTGGTCTTATTTCTTCTTCATCTTCCATGTCTTTCTAATCTCCCATTTCCATTCTTCCTCTTCTTCATGTCTTCTTGATTCATTTCCTCCTATTATCATATAGTCTACCTTCTTCTATTCACCCTTTCACTTCTTCCATACTTGATTCTTCTTCTTCTAGAACCATGGATCTTGAATATCTTTTTAGGGATTCTCATTTGAGCTTAGATGAAATTGACCTCCTTCTTAAATTTGAAAAGTGTTGTTACTACAATAGATATATGGATGCTAACCTTATGGAAAAAATGATTGAAAAAGGGAAGAAATCAAATGTTCTTGCTAGGAACATACACAAGATCAGATCACAATATCCTTCTTCCAAATATTTCTTATCTTCCAAGTCTTATCCTGATTCTTCTAAATATCATTCAAATTCTTCATCTTCTAAGTCTTATCATGATTCTTCTAAATATCATTCACATTCTTCATCTTCTAAGTCTTATCATGATTCTTCTAAATATCATTCACATTCTTTATATTCCAAGTCTTACCATGATTCTCCTAAATATAATTCATACAGGTCTTCACCTACCTCTTCTTCACGATATCATTCTTCTTCTACTTCTACCAAGAGTTGTATTCCTCTTATTAAGACATATGATAATGAGCAACATGAAAAGTATTGTGATATGCCTATCTATAATGACTATAGTGACAATGATTATGATGATGATGACTATTAGATTCCTATGCGTCCTAAAAGTCCTTCCAATCCTATGTTTATGCTTAAAGGGGATGAGTCACAAAAAGATACTAATGAGAATCCATATGACTCAAATCTTGAAAACAACATTGATAAATTTTGTGAACAATACCTAAATGACAAATCTACATTTTTTCAAGAGGTGAAAGCATTTTTTTTAGCTGAAATAAAACATCAATGCCATAAGAGTTTCTTTCCTCAAAACTCTCATGCTAAAAATAAAGATTACAATTTTGAGCAAGATCATGTTAATGTTGAACCTTTGTCTCGTGATGGTTATCTTCTATCTTCTACATCCCCTAAAGATTTTGATTCTCTCAAATCTTCTATCAATCCTTCATCCAACAAAGATCCTAATGCTTTTCATGTGGTTCCCTATAGATATCCTCAAAGTTTACCTCTTAAAGAAACTCAAGCTAACCTTCACCTGGCTGCAAATACTTTTGATGATGCTAAACCTAAAGAGCCTAAGCCTTCATGCACTATAATGCCTACTTCAACTAGTCCTTCATCATCTATTCCAAAGTCTTCCTTACAATTACAACATGCTTCCTTCTCCGTAGGAGTGGTTTCATGTCAAGATGACTCTAAAAATGATAAAGAAAAGTATATAAAGAAAGATCAAGATCAAGAACCCTTAATGTCATCCAATTATTTTCACGATGTCTCTGATATGTTTCATGGTTCTTTTGATCCTTTACACCCTTTCTCATTCAGTCCACCATGTCTTAAGTCTTCTCCTAAGCAAGCTCAAGATACTGCTTGCACCACTGAGCTTATTGACAATAGAAATGGCCTTATTACACTTGCTCCTTCCAAAGATGATACTTCCATTAAGGTTATTAAAAATGATGTTGTTACTTTCAATGTCGAGCCTATTGAAAATCAAGAGAACAAATCTATGCTTATGTTATCCAAAGATCCTTGTCAAGATCAAAGTCTTCTATCTTCTTGTTCTACCACTCCATGTTCCCTTCCACTTTCTGCTCTTCCTAAGTCTTCTCAAGCTTCAAGTACTCCTATCAAAGAAGTTGCTCCTATTCAAGATGTTCATGATCCTATTGAAAATCCTAATGCTCACTCTAAAGATGCTAATGTCCTTGATTGTCATATAGATGTTAATGAACTTATTGATTACCTTGGACCTCCCCCACCGATACTAAATGCTTCATGTCTTCCTTCCATCTTGGGTCCTTATGTCCCTTCACTTTCCCCTCCCAACTCTTCTAATTCATCATCCATCTTGGGTCCTTACGTTCCTCCCTCTCCTATCTTTCCTCAAGATCAACATAGATGTATATCCTTAAATCCTTTTCATCCACCCACTCACCTAAACTAGTCATATCATCCTTCTTCTTCCACAAGTCCCAAGTCTTTTGGAAGTAACTTGAATGTTCAATACAATAAAAAGAAGCAGTTCAAGAATCCATATAAAAAAGACCACCATGTCTCCTCTAATCGACATGGGAGCATAAAGTCAAAAGAGATATCTAAGAAAAAAATTATATGACAAGTATGGGTTCCAAAATCTATTATTAAAGATATTATCTCTAAATCATCAAAAAGAAATGAAAAGAGGCCTATGGCTATATGGATTCCAAAATCTCTCTTGAGAGGGTCTAATGTCGAACAACAATTGAAGTTGACATTCAAGCTTCCAAAAAATTCCACTTCATCTTCTCAAACACATTCTTCCATTCCATGTGCCTAAACCACAACCTCTTCTATCCACTCACCATATTCCTTCACATATTCCTTCATGCATGTTTTCTCCATCCTCTCACCACCCTTCAAGGTGTGTGTTGACATTGATATTGCCTTCATTTCCATCTTCCAGTCTCCCTCACTTACATAAAGCCATATCCTCCATTTTTGTCTTCCATCTTCCTTTCCCTATCAACATCAACTCCTTTTCATGTCATGGTTTAAACTTTCAAGAAGCATTATCTATAAAGCTTGAATTCTTCCAAGAAACTTCAAAAAAATTGAACAAAATTTGAGAAAAAAAAGAAAAAAGAAAAAAATGAATCAATTAAAAATTTTCCTTGGTGAAAACCTAGTAATCAGGCACCTTGGTAGAAAAAGTAAATAGAAATAAATTCATCCTATGGTGAAAACCACTTCCTTGTGGCACCTTGGATAAGTACCATGATGAAAACCTAGTAATCAGGCATCATGCGTAATTCTTCTACATCTTCATCCATTCTATCTTTTCTCTTTGATCTTGACAATTTTGACCTATACACAAACATTTGGCTATCTTGTGAGCTATCTTATGATTATCTTTTTTTCATTCCTTTCATGTTTAGCCTTCACATCTATTTCCCTCCATTCATTCTAGTCTTTCGCTACCCTTTTCCCATTTACCCCTTTGGTCTTGATCTAATAAAAAAGTGTAAAATATGATACTATGAAGCCCCTTGATATGTCTACTCCTTTGGATTGCATCTTTCCCACTTTTACATTTTACTTTCATGAATTATTTTATGTTGGCCTTTCATTTCTTGTCCAAATATGCTTTACATGAAAATTTTTCCCTAGCTTGGGTACTCTTGAGGAGTCAGTCCTTGAAGATCACTTTCACTTGCTTCATACATTCCTTGCTTATCCATCATATTTATCAGCTTGTTGCTCCATCATGTTCTCTACCTTGCTAAACATTGGAACTGCACGATGTGATCATGCTTGAGAGTTTGGTCCTTATTTTTGTTTGGGGGCATTGTATATTATTTTTACATATTTATTGATCTTGAAAAAATAAAAAAAAATGATATATTTCAAAAAAGACAAAAAATGATATATTTCAAAAATCCAAAAAAAAAAATGATATACTGTGAAAATTCTAAAAATTGGAAAATGTCCTAAAAAAATGATCATCTTAGTAATAAGCACTTTGATGTATCTCCAAAAAAAAAAAATTCCAAAAATACAAAAAAAATCAAAAATCAAAATCAAAATTCAAAAAAAAAAAGAAAAAGTGCCTTGGTGAAAACTTGGAAACAAGCGCCTCAGTAGAAAAAATACAAAAAAATTATAAAAAGTACTAAAAAAATAAAATAAAAAATCCAAGTGGTCAAAAACCTAGAAATTGGTGCTACTTGAGGCCTTTGCACCCCAATTTCTTAGTGCATGTCCTCCACACTTAGCCTTTCTCCATCATGCTTTGTCCTTGTTGCCTTGGTTTGGAATTGGTCTTTGTCTAGGGGCTTCAGTCTCTTGGATGTGTTAGTCTTTAGGATACCTCACAAATGGTGTTTTTCAACACCATCCCAATTGTATTTTTCAATACAATTGTTGACATCGAGTTTTTTTCAACACTTATTGGTTTGGTCTTACCTAGTTTCATCATGTGATCTTCCCTACTTGCTAGCATTTTCTCCTTATCCTAAAAACTGAATATCAATTAACACACTTAAATTTTTAAACACAACACCTAATGCTTGACTTATGTCATGACCTTTTCTTTGTGTGCTGATTGTTATTGATTTTCATTGGGTGTCCTTGTCTGATAAGTCTCCCCGAGATGCATAGCTAGAGGACTTGGGGCATGGGGCATGTTTTTATTTGTTTTCTGCTTGTGGGTGTGGTCTTGAAACTCTAGAGTGTCTCTTGTTGTCCCCTTGAAACACGTAGGAGATTTGAGGCATCATCCTTGACTATTTTTTCACAACCATTCTTTTGGTCATCCTGGCATCTATGCCTTGATGTAAGCATGGTTTTGCTACATTAAATTGGGTAAGCTAACATCAAAGTCATCTTGACCTTTATGTCTTCGATGCTTATGCTAGAATCTTTCCGCATTCCAATCCGATATAAATCACATTCATATTTTCATAGTTGCATTTGTAACTAATGATGATTGTGTGATTTTTTGATGTCCGTTAATAATGGCCCAATGATGAAAACAAGTTCTTTACATTCTATAATGAATGATGAACACAAAATCCTATGTTATAGTTTCTCTTTTGCAAGTACACATTTGCATTTTCATATAGCTTGCAATATTAGACTTCATGTTAGTTTGAATTTTTAGGCTACATTATGAGTTTGAGAGGGTTTTCCCTTCATCTTTCTTGTGGAATTTTAATCAACTATGGTCATGTTTTGATCTTCATTTCCTTTTCTTCTTCTATGATCTCAATCGAAATTTCTATCTTAAACAGTTGATTGATTTTGGGGCATTTCCTTTTCTTCTTTTTGTTTCTTTTTGTATCTTCCAAACTTCTATCTTCCATTTGTTTTATCCCTACTTCTTTTCCTCTAAATCACCTTTGGGGCATCATATTTCATGCTTGATGATCTCCCTTGGTTCTGTGATTCTTATATCTTTCATCTTACATCAAGAACTTTATCTTTTGTTTGATTTGATCAAATTTATCAATTTGTTGTTTCTCCTCTATCTCATTTCGATTTTGATCACGAGAGGGAAATACCTATCAACTTCAATCCTTGATTCAGTTTTATCAATTTTATTCTCAAATTTTTTTTAAGTCAAAATTTATTTGTATTCTTTGTCCTGATGTGTTCCCAAATCGACCACACATTTGGGTTGTTTTGTGATCCCAAATCGATCTCACTTCAATTTCTTTCTTTGACTACATGTGTTCCCAAATCGATCACACATTAGTCAAAGAGGGGCAAATGTATGTACCCTAAAATGGTCGCCTAGACTATGGGCCCCCATTATTCAATTTATCAATTTCCCGAATCAATGATTTGCTATATTTTATTGAATCAATTCAAATCAATTTCCTTGATCAAATTTGATTATTTTAATTTTTTTAAGGTTGATTATTTTATCCTAAGTCTTATTTAATTAAAAGAAAATCTCCTATTTAATTAAATAAAATAAGTCCCCATTTAATTAAAAGAAAACCTCTCTTTTAATTAAATTCATCCACATTTAATTAATTAAGAGAAAAACCCCTCTTTTAATTTAATTAAATATTTCCTATTTAATTAAAAGAATTTGCTCCCTTATAATTAAATAAAATTCCCACTTAAATATCTCTTTATGATGAAAAAGGAAATTAAATAAATAAAAATTAAACCCACTTGAAAAAGAAAAAGAAAAAAAGAAAAAATAAATAAATATTTTTTTAAATTTTCTCTGCACTTAAATGCACATATCTCTAAGTGGGAGTTCTCTTTTTCTTCTTTCCATTTTCTTCTCAAACACTCCTCTTTTCTCATTGGTAGAATTTTGTCTCACATGGATCAAACTTTGTTATCCCATATTGGTTGTGAGAAGCCTCTCACCTCCATATTTTCCTTTATAAGGGAGAGCCCTCTCCTCATTTTAGACATCCACGATATATCCACAATTCATCCATGATATATCCACAATACATCCACAATTACACTATTGTTATGCTATAGGTTTGGAGAGAAATTTTTGAAGAAGGAGTTTGAGCATCAAAGCTTTTTTTAGAGAACTTCTATCTTCTTGTCTTATTCTCTCTTGCATCCATGGCTTCTATCATGAGGTTTCATCCTCGCATTTTCCTATTATCTTAGAGTCATATTTATTTTCATAGATTAGTATTGTATTATTTTTAATTAGATAAACAAGTTTTACAAGGATCTTGAAACCCAAGTTTGAAACAAAACAAAAGGCTGAAAATAAGCAATTAAAGTCTAGCCAAAGGACAATGGCCAAACAAAAAGGCTAGAACAACAATTCACCAAACAAAAGGTGACCAAAGTGGCAACAAAACAACCACCAACACAGGTTTTGACTAGGCTCCTGAAACCCAAAGAAGATAAGGCAAAAAAGTCCCCATCCATGATAAACAACAAAATACAATAGGCCAAAAGCCAGGGGACAAAAAAAGTATGACAGGCCAAAAAGACTAGTCATGCTCTGCCTTTAGATCCCTTCTTTTGAGAACGTAATGCCATATCAAAAGAGGCAGTGGATGGCTTGATCTTTTTTTCTTTTAATACAGTCCATCCATCCTCCACCAAACCAATAGCCTTATACTACTGTAAATCAGCAACACCAGAGCTAAGCCTAGCATTCCCTGAGACCAAGGAAGAGGCTGCAATAGAAAAATTTGCAACCAGAGAAGAAGGCACAGGTAGGTCTGACCCTGATAAAGAAGAAGTGGAGGGCATGACCATATTTACTTTTAATGAGGTCCTTCCAATCCCCACCAAACTAGCATCCATTAGGCTCTAAGAAACAACAATGCCACAACCAGATCCTAAAACCCCTAAAGCCAAGGAAAAATCTACAACAGAGGAAGATACAATAGAAACAAGATAGGGTACATCAACCTGAGAAGGAGCTAGAGAGGTGGCTACCCCTAGGACACTAGAAGACAAAACAAATGCATCCATAAAAGGAGCCAAAGGGGGATCCTCCATCAAATCACTAGAAGATAGAACAATAGAAACCAAAGACTGATTTGCTGCAACCAAAGGTTCCAAAGGATGATCCTTTTTCGAAGAGCCAGGAACAGTAGAAGAATCCTCCACCAAAATATTTGGAACAGAGTCAACATCACCTATAGAGAGGACCTTGTGGACTGTGTAGTGACCCTCTAAGGCCCCTTTCCACCAAGAATGGGCCATCTTCAGTCTAGATTTACCAGCGGAGCAGCCATAAGCTAGGTGACTAGTCTTGCGACACTTCCTATAGTGGAAGGGGATACCCTCATAGTCAAGAAGGATATTCCATGATCCTAATGTAGAAGCCCCTGAAATTATTTCTAGAAGTCCCTTGGAGACATCAATTTGAACTAGTATGCGAGCATATGTTGTTTGAAAAACATTGGATATAGCCTTATCAATCAAGCAGAATGCACCAAGGGAGCTCCCCACCTCCTCCAAAATAGAATCTACCCAAAGCTGAAGGGGGAGATTCAAAAACCTAACCTAGATAGGGAACATATTAAAAGATTTTGTCAATGGGTTGAAATCTTTATGACAAGGTTTAGCCATCAAGGGAAACTTCGCTTCCCAATAGAAAACATGGCAAAGAATGGCATCTCTATCAATAGTAGATTCAAATTTAAGAATGAACAACTCCCTAGGAAAAGGGTAGATATGGGCTATCTCTAAAATAATGGGGTCCCACAAATAGGAAATCCAAGCATGCAAGTCCGACAAAGAAGGCCAAAAACCCTTAAAATAAAAGACAGTAGCATTGGCTGAGAAGTCAGCCATATAGCTTGAGATCTCAGCAATAATATCAGATTTTTAATCAATCTTTAAAGGGTTACATACCACAATCAGAGCCCCCAAATGCACAGTATCATGAAGCCCTAGCTTATCAATAAAGTCCACCAAGACTAGCCTCAAAGGCAGCCACATCAGCATAGGAAATGGCCGAACCACGTACACCAGGCAAACAAACCCTAATAGCTGAAGGGACCTCCATAAAGTTGATCATAGGAAAAAAATCAAACCAAAGCCAATCACTAGAGAAAGAGCAGGATCCACATTGGAGTTGAAGCCGAATCCAAGAATAGAAGCTGAGCCGAAGTCAAATCTAGGTACAGATGCAGGAACGAAGCCAGGGGCTGAAGCCTAAGCCTAATCCAGGTGCAGGTAACTAGGCAGGATAAAATCAAAAAGTTGTAGAGCCAAACAATGACTCCATAGCTAAGAGTCCACGAAGGTCTAGATGTAGAGGCTGGAAATGCCAAGGGTTGAAGCAGAAACTAAAGCCAAAGCCAAGCGGGAAAAAAATTCAAAAATTGCAGAGCCATAAAGGCATTTAGATGTTCCAAATATATTTTAATAATTGATTAGTATTGTATTGTTATTAGATTTCCTTTCTTGCATTGTTTGGAATTGTCATCATATAGATTAGTTTTCATTTTCATTTTCATGTATATTTTTGGATCCTTGAATCTCTTGTTTCATGGTGTACTTGCATGGGCACAAATTAGGTCAAGTTGAGGGCCTCCATTACAAACCCTTGCACTCCATGAATAGAGAGTTATGAGTTGTCATTCGAGATCTCATTTTTGAGTAATCTTGGATATAATGACTCATAGAAGTGTGCTTACATTTTAGGCATACAACTTTAACATTTTTATGGTTAAGTTTATTTGTACAAATGGTATAAAAATTTGATTTTAAAATTAAAAAGGAAAAGTTTGACTATGAGTTGTTGTAGTCATTTTGTAAGTTTAGAATAATTTTGTATGTTATACTAAAAAGAAATATTATATTGAACATTAATAAAATTTATCATATAATTATAAAATATCATATGTGAATAGGCAAGAGCCTACAACACAATGGTAAATTGTGAGCCCTTTATTTTGGAGGTCTTGGATTCGAGTCTTCTTTAGTTTAATAAATAATTCCAATAATAATTCATCACAATACATAATAATAATTGAGAGGAAATAGATTTATACAATCCATAGATAAAGTGTCTTTGCATCAAAAAAGGAGTAGTAGTAAAAAAAGAAAAGGAAGAAATAATATAATTTTAGTATCTTTTAAAGGCTTTTAATTTTTTTTTATAAAGTGCTTTTAATTAATAGCTAATGAGAGCCATTTATGACCTATTTAATGTCATATTTTAATCCATTTAATTTAGTTTCATACTCACTTACCTATTCCATTTCCATTCTATTTCATCTCATTACTACCATTTTCACATTGAATATGATTTAATATATATAAGTAGTTGATGCAGGAGCATCTTGGGTGTAAGAGTAATCTTGTATCACCCAAAAATATTTTCTTTTTAGTCTTTTTGATTTTTATAAGGACTAGTAGATAGGGTGGTTACTATTTATGGGAACTTGCTATTTTTAGTAAATTTTTCATACAAGGTCAGAATGTTCTCATTTTCTACATGAAGATTCATTTTAGATTTATAAGCATACCATAAAATCTCATTTTTCCAACTTATGTATCAAAGAAGTTATTGCAGATTTTCGATGGAAATATTTGTAGAAAAATCTTCAGGCTCATCGTTGGAGGCCTTAGATTGCCCATATGAGGTCTAAAAATTTGACAAAAGGGCACTTGCACCATTTCAAGATTGTAGATCAGGAATTGGCATTTCTAAAAGTGGTTATAATAGCCAATCCAAGCAACAGTTCGTGAGTTATGGCCTTTCAAAGTTGGGCTACTTGAAATATCTAAAATAATTGTTAAAGATGTATTTGGTTGACTCTATATGTATTGTTAGGGTCTGTTGGCCCTAGGTATTAAGTTTCAATGTCTAAAACCTTTCTAGGTGACATAAAAGTGCCTATTTAAGAAAGGCCTGAACATTCTATAGAATAGCTTTAGATGATAGTTCATAGCTTGTCTTGCAAATTATTGTAATGAAGGTGTCCACGTGGATTAGCTTATTGTACTTGTGAATTCTACAATTCCACATTTCTGGCAGAAATAAGAAGCCCATATTTTTTTCTTGCATTTAATGTTCTTTCTTTGTTTTATATTATGGTTTATGGTATTAAGGGGAGTACCCTTCATCAAGTAGAATCAACTTTAGTGTTCTTTAGTGTGTGGATAGATCACCGACTATGAGCCAGTTCACACCAAGACCATGGTTTGGGCTAAGCATGTAGACAAATCACCAATTACGAGGTAATTTGCACTAGGGTTTCAGAAGAAGCATGAAAATGCCTCCACAAAGAGAGCATGGTGGAAGAGTCAAAGGTGTTACACCTAAAGATTTTAGGACCCTCTAGAGGAAAATGCAAGAAATGCAAGAATAGATTTCTAGAGGATTGAATCTGGTCATAGGAGATGATGAAAGTGAGGATGAAAGAGAAGAAGAAGGAAGCATAGACCCAAACACAGTAGAGGAAGTTCTTAACCTAGAGGAAGTGAAGCTTTTTAGGGCCATATATAGTATTGGAAAAATACCTAAATTTTATGTTCCCACATTTTTTGGAAATCTTAACATAGTGGAATTGATCAACTAGATCAATGAATTGGAAGAGTGTCGGAAATATTATGACAAGTTAAGTTACTGAGAGGGGAGGGGTGAATTAGTAACTTATAAAACTTTATCCTTAATTAGCAATTAATCCTTCATGTATATTTTGATCTAATTGCATGCATGAGAATCTAACAACATTAAAGTGTTCATAACACTTTAACACACAAGATTTGATGACCCAGAAACCTTCCAAATAGAAAGTAAAACTGAGGTGGGGATGATACTATTGACATATCAGTCAAAGTTTGTTATTAGTGACACACACTTATTTAGATTGTATATAGCTATCAAGCTTATTGTATAGTTCATAGTGTTTGGCATGTATTTTGATTGTCATCTAGTTCCACTATTGCTACTGAGTCTTTTGAACAAATCTCAATGGTTACTGAGCAGTCTCAGTTACAATGAAGATTAGTAGTGTAAACCATGCATCTTAGTGTATGCCAAGTTTACTAGTGCAAGCCAAGCCATTCAATGTTCACCAAGTTCATAGTGTATGTGAAGAGAATCTAAGTGTTAACCAACTAACTCAGTTTATACCGAGCTCGAGGTGAGAATGTTTACTGAGTCATATAATGTAAATCAAGCAACTTAGTTTATATGATGAGTTTCAAAATGTCTACAGAGTCACCAGTGCAGATTGAGTTTGGGACTACTCAGAAGTGATCAGTATGGACCAAGCTTCTATGTCTACCAAGTGCATGATGATGTCAAGTATTGCCAGCAGATGCCAAGTATCAACACCTCACTGAGTCAATCTTTAGAACTTGAATGTCTTCATGTGGGAAAACTTTGTAATATTTGTGGTAACTTGTATTGTGGTTGACTTTGTAATTTGTATGTGTGTGAAAATATGAAGATATGAATGTAAATTAAATCAGAGAAAAGAAAAAGGAGTGAATTACAAAGGCTACAATAGTATAAGGAGAAACAAAGTCATATCTATCAGAACAAGGTGATCAATACTTAAAGGAATCTCATTCAACAAGCCAAGTTGTAAATCAAATATCATCTATTGTTTCATCCTAATAGGTGGATCAGTAATATCCTTTCACAAGGTAGACCTAACAACCTTTTGTAAATCTCTTTACCAAGTGCATACTTAATTTTATGTTTGTGAATACTTTCACAAGGTGGACCTAGTAGTCATTATTGTTCCTAACAGGGTAGATCATCAAAAGTGATCAATGTAAGTTTTGATAGGCTAACTTTATACTGTAGTGCTAAAGTTGTGGGTATCATCCCCACCCCAGTTTTACTTTCTATTTGGAAGGTTTCTGGGTCACCAAATCTTTGTGTCTCAATGTTATAAATGCTTTCATGTTTTTAGTTTCTTATGCATACAATTAGATAAGAATTTATACGATGGATTAAATGCTAATTGAATGGTTGGATTAAAGGTTGAAATTGTTGAAGTTTTAGAAGTTACTGATTCACCCCTCCCCTCATAGTAACTTAGCTTAGTCTTGAATATTTCCAACAATTGGTATTAGAGCATTGTGATTCTTAGGAGAAAGCTTAACAACTTTAGCAAAGATCAAGGCTCTAGAGATACTCAGATATGAAAAAGCTATTGATAATGAGAAGCTAGATTTAGAAATAGCCATTGTCCAACTCAAGAAATGAAAGGAGTAACTCTCTCAATCCTTGAAAAGAAGAAAAGAACTTGCAATTCAAATGAATGATCATCTCTACATTGAAGAAATAATGGAAGACCTTCATTCAAGAAATTATGATGAAGCCAATGAAGCAATCAAAGAACTCTTAGAAAAAAATGGTTCCCTACAAGAACAAGTGAGAAACCTAAGAAGAGAACAAGAAATTCAGTCAGTAAGGTTATGTGAAGTCTTAGAACAAAGAAACAAGATAACAGAAGAGATAGATGGAAGGAATAATGAAAATTAGAACCAATCCCTTCAGCAAGTAGACCTTATTGATCAGCTCTCCAATGCAAATGAAGAAATCACGAGCCTAAGATTTGAAAATGAAAGAATGAGGAATGATCTAAATTCTAAAAGGCAAATCAATGACAGAATGCGAAATGATCTAAAATATGAAAGACAACTCAATGAAAGATTGAGGAATGATCTAAACTCTAAGAAGCAAATTAATGAAAGAACGATGAAATCCCAAGTAGACATGAATCAATTGAATGAGAAAAACCTCTATAGGAAAAAAGGAAAAGAAGGAATTGGATATATAGAAGGAGAATGATCCAAGCAAGGAGCTCAAAAGAGCCAAATACCTATTTGTAATCACTATGGTAAGATAGGTCATACATCAAACAAAGGTTGGAGTAATGGAAAAGAAAAATTCAATGGAAAATGCTACAATTGCAATTAGCATGGTCATAAGGGTAATGAATGCAAGGAGAAACCAAGATTTGAAGGCAAATGTCACAAATGCAAGAAACATGGACACAAGTCATCAAAATGCAAAACCAAGGTATTGAATCCAGTAGAGAAAATTATGAAATCAATATTTGGATGGGACTATAATAGCTAGTGTAGATGTCATCACTATGGAGAATTTGGACACATTGGAATAAATTGTGTAAAACATCATTTGAGGAAAAGAGACACCCCTCAAAGATGTTTTATTTGTACAAAACTTGGTCATCTTGCCAAGAACTGCATGAATATTGGTAGAATTAAAGATAAGAAGAAGGAAAAAGTTGATAACTTCTAAAATAGATGAGACAACAATGGGTTCCTAAGTCTACCAAGGATACAATTCCAAGTAATGATCAAGTCACTCAAGAATTGGGTGACTCTATCATTTCTGCTTAAGCTCTCATAGGTGAAATCGAAACTATGCTATCAAAGAAGACCTCTAAAATAGTTTTAGATTGAAAGAAAAAAATGATCCAAATCAGTATCCAGATACAAAGGGATCACCAAGTGTAAGTGTCTATTGAGTTATCTTCTCTACCGAGTGAGGTTGGGTCATAAACTCTACCAAGCAAGGTTGGAGTGATAAACATGTTCATGGTCACCAAGTCATGAAGACTTTGCCGAGTGTTCAATACAAGTGTAGTGGATGATAGTATGTCAATGTGATGTTAATTGATCTACCTTCGTACTGATCATTTATGGAAATATTCTAACAAAAAGCATGAAGTCAAAGTCATTTCCTATCATGAAATTACAAGTGTTATTGCAAAAGTGCAATCTTTAGAGCTTCCAAGCAATTTGAGAAAATTTCCAATGAAAGTTTTGAATTCCTTGAAACCCTATTGAGTGAAGATGACATCTAATAGTGGTGAGGTCAAGTGAGGATCTGATATGTTGGTTCATGGAGTGGAGTAGAAAGCATCTGATTTCAAGCTCATTCCTATGATCGTCAAAACCCTAGATTCGAGTGGAGCTTAATCTCAAATCCCTCCAAAAGTACTTCAAGTTAATGATATTCGCACTCATTTAAAATGTTTTATTCCAAAAATTTGTACATTGGAAATGGATGATGCCCTAGGTCAACTATGTGTGAATGGAGTTTTGAAACTTGAGCATCAAAATCTAGAAACCAAAGGTTAAATCACATCCCTCACATGCCCTATGAATTTTAAGTTAAATGTATTAGGTTTATCCTAAGCTAGGTGCATAATGGTCAGTTGTGGTTGGAGCAACTAGTGTTGATAACAAAGAAGATGATTCATTAAATCACTAGCCTCCCAATGCTAGCCAAGGCCCAATAAAAAAAAACCCTAGGTCAGGCAGAGATGGAAAAGAAAACCCTAGCAAAATGAGACAACAAAGGAATGAAAATCAGTAATGTTTCTGATATTGAACTAAAGTTTGGTATTCACATCATTGTAGATAAGATTTATAGCTCTAGAAAGTTAAATAGTGTGTCATGTGAAGCTGTAGACTTGGCATACAAGGTGGTAAAGAACAATCTGTCATTTGACCTCACTAAGCTATTGCTAAGACGGTTCAACAAGAACATGGAAAGCATAAGAAAATCAAAGAATAACCCATGTAAGTTTGGTTCCTTGTTGACTTATCTATTCTTTTATGTTCAGAAATTATTTCCTTCTAAAGGCATTGTAGTATGGAGAAAAGATGTGTTTGTGCTTTATAAGATAAATGAGTATATTGCAGAGATGGGTGAAAATTATAATAGCATTATGGATAATTATTTTGATGCATTCAAAGAGAAAATGAAAAATAGGTTCCAAATCCCCAAGAAACTAATTGAGGATTGTAAGGATGATGTATGTTTCATGGTGGATTGTGACATAGTTTACATTCAGGCAGTTAAGCCTAGAATTACATGGGTAAAACCTCTTGGTTATGAGGTCAATATTGATGAAACCAAAAATATCATTGAAGTCCTTTTCAATGAGATATTTGATCCCAAGGCTACATATTTTAGAACATATGATGAAGTAAAAGACAGGATTGAACTTGAGATAAAACTTCCTCAGGCGGTAAACAAAGGGAAGAAAAGAATTGCAAAACTGAAATCAAGTTCAACCCTTTTGTTAACTAAAGGTAAAGGAGAAGACGAGGAAGCAAAGGATGTGGAAGTAGAGGAGGCAAAATCTAAAGAAGAAGATCCACTAAAGAAGAAAGGAAAAGTGATTATCACCAAGCCAACAAAGCCATCCATTGCAGTTTTCATAAGGAGATCTTCAAGGAAGAAGTCTGACAAGGAAGGAGGAGACATTGTATTTAGAAAATCTCCACCCACCTTCCAAGAAAGACTTAAAGATATAGAAGCAACGGTAGACATAATTTTTTTTAAATCATTAAAATATGATTAGGATAGTAGAGGAGTAGAAGAAGATTGAAGACCTAGTGTTGAACAAAATGGTAAGTGGAAATACTCACCAGATTAGCTCACTTCTCAAGTTCTTGGTGAGCTTTTAGAAAAGATAAAGCCAAGATGGGATTTTTCTATGCAAACTATCAAGGACATATATGGGAAAACCTTGAGGTAGCTATTACTAAGCATACCAAATGCTGAGATAAAAGAGTCATTGAAGAAAAATGAAGAAAAAATGACTCTAAAGTTTAATACTTGTCTAGTTTTGATTAAGGACATTGAGCATGTTGTTAGGAACAGAACAAACACTTGGAAGAATATTTATTTGTTACATAGACCAAGTGATTTTCCAGTCAATGTCAAAGATGATGATGATGATGAAGATGAAGAGGATCAAGGACAAGAGGCTATTGAGAAAACAAAGGCAAATGATAAGGAGACTGATCCAGTCAAGATAGTTGTAGTAGTCACTGCTTCACTTCCTCACTCTCCAAGCAAACTAGTAACAATATCAAGTGTGGAGACAACCCCAACAAGTTTGATTGTGACCACTAGTGCCAATCCAATCATTCAATCACTCTTTGCTCCTACTCAACTCAACACATCACAGATAGAAGTGACTCCCACTTCATCTACCAAGCTGCAGATTCCTCCTTCATCTACCGAGTTGAGTACTTCATTTTTGACTTCTCCAATTTTGACTTCTTTATTTTTGAACACACCAATTTTGGGTTCTTTAGGTATTTCTATAAATATTCCTTTAGTAAGTACAATATTAGTTTTCATAGGTAGTCCCAACATATCTATAATTATTTCTATTCTGGGTACAAAATCAATAAGTGTAAGGATAGTTGAGCCCAATGTTCAATTGAGCACAATATTTTTGAGTAAAGGTAAAGAGATAGAGGAGGATATTGATTTAGATGAGGAAAGTGTTATCCCTAATTGGGACATTTCCAAGCTTACCTCAGACCAAATGCAATTATTTGGTGAACTCCTCTAGAAAAAGGCTAAATAGTAGAAACTAAGAGAGGAGAGAGATAAGGAATTTAAATAATTGAAGATGCAAAGAATATTTTGGCAAAAAAATAGGTTTTGAGGTTGACTCTTCTCAGCCAATTTTGTATTAGTTAGCAGAGGTAGTACAAAAATTCAATGAAGATATCAAGGGACAAGAAAATTTAGTACAAAGAGCAGAGAAGAACTTTGATAATAAAGTGCTAGAGCACATTTCTCAACAAATAGCCATTCATCAAGTAGAACTTTCTACAATTTTGGGAAATTTAGAAGCATCTTGTACAAATGTGTCATCACTTTTTGGAAAGCTTTGTGATGTTTCTAGTTTCACAAAAGAAATAAAGGACAAATTGGCCAAATTAGATGAAGATTTGAAAGCTAGTGCTTAGTAGCTACAACTTGACCCTAGTTCAAGCTCTGTACATTTTCAAAGAATAAGATATTTGATAGATATGCAAGTAGAACTGCTTAAAGAAAAAAGAATGAATTAGATCAATATTGATTGATATTCAAATATGATTCTTCCTATCATGGATGCATTGCAGGATGTAGGAGCATCCTAGGTTGCCTTGTTATCCTGCTCATTTTTTTGTACATTCTACAATTCCTTCATGTGCCTAGTAGTCCTTCATGTGCCTATCAGTTCCTTCATGTGCCTAGTATTTCCTTCATGTGCCTAGTAGTTCCTTCATGTTCCTAGTGGTTCCTTCATGTGCCTAGCAGTCCTTCATGTGTCTAGTAGTTCCTTCATGTGCCTAGCGATTCCTTCATGTGCCTAGGAGTCCTTCATGTGCCTAGTAGTTCCTTCATGTGCCTAGCAGTCCTTCATGTGCCTAGTAGTTCCTACATGTGCTTAGCAATCTAGTTTCCTTCACGTGCCTAGCAATCTAGTTTCCTTCATGTGCCTAGCAATCCAATTTCCTTCACATGACTAGCAATCTAGTTTCCTTCATGTGCCTAGCAATCCAATTTCTTTCATGTTCCTAGAAATCCAATTTTCTTCATGTGCCTAGTAGTGCAGTTTCCTTCATGTGTCGAGTTACTATAGAAATTCCTTCATGTGTTGAGTTACCCAGTGTATGTTGAGTGACTCTTCATGTGCCAAGTTACTTAGTGTATGCCGAGTGTTTCTTCATGTGCAAAGTTACCCAGTGTATGTCAAGTGCCAGTAATTGGACATGATTTTTATGGGATGACTTGCGAGATTTATTTCATTCACGACATTTGTGTTAAGATCTTTTCTTGGAATGAGTCCAAACTATTGTTGGGTCAGCCTTCCTCTTATGTAATGTTCTTGAATGATTTGTAAGCCATTTTGGCAAGTATAAATAGAGTGTTTAGGCTTAGAGTTAGGAAAGGTTAAGAGAAGAAGATTTGATAGTAGAATTGAAGGTGTGAATTTACTGTTGGATCTTTGTAAGTGAATGTATTGTAATTGGTCATAACCTAGAAGGCCTTATAGCTAGACATATATGAAGATTTTTTGATGAATCAATAAAAGTATTTCACTCTTCTTTCTCCTTTGGTTATTGTTCCTTGTGTTTTCTTCCATTGTGTTAACTCTTGCAGGGTGGTTTGGATAGCTGGGTATGCCTTTGGCCCTAGTTATTCTCTCTCTTACCTACATCATATTATACATTCAAAAGCTCTCATCCATGATAATAATTTCTTCATTGCAGATCATATGATTGAACTATCAGTAGAAGTCCAAATTCTACTTCACATATGCAAGATTCCGCAAGACAATTGGGATAACACCTTGGCAAACATTCTCAAGGTACATTTAGATTTTCTATCTCATTTTGGTTTTACTATGTAAATAATTAGAATAAGTCTTTGGCATTAATGTCAAAAAGGGGGAGAAAATATATATTGGAGAAAGCCATATGTTATGGGGGAGATTATACAATAAGTTGGAAAATCAATGAGGGAGTAAGACATGTACAGAGAGATATATTGTATATAGCAAGAAGATGTATAGTATACTATATAAAGGAGCCTTACCATGAACATATATATCCCTTACAAAATCAATTTTAAAAAATCTCAAAAATAGTATAATCTACTAAGCCAGTATTACAAGGTGATGGATAAATGGTATTCAAGAATATTTTTGAATTTAGTTTTGGCTGATAAGTGTTTTTGTCACTAATGCCAAAGGGGGAGATTGTTGACATATTAGTCAAAGTTTTTTTTATCAGTGACACACAATTATTTAGATTGTATATAACTATCAAGCTCATTGTACAATTCACAGTGTTTGCCATGTATTTCAATTATCACCAAGTTCACCAGTTTCTCCCAAGTCATTTGGAAAAATCTCAATGGTTATCAAGTAGTCTTAATTACAATGAAGATTAGTAGTGTAAATCATGCATTTCAGTGTATACTAAGTTTACCAATGCAAGCTGAGTCATGCAATGTTCACCAAGTTCATAGTGTATGTGGTGAGAGTCCAAGTGTTAACTGAGCTTCCTAGTGTTAACCAAGTGACTCAGTTTATATCAAGATTGAGGTGAGAATGTTTACCAAGGCATATAATGTAAATCAAGTGACTTAGTTTATATGATGAGTTTCACAATGTCTACTGAGTCACCAGTGCAGACCGAGTTCAAGACTACTTGGAAGTGATTAGTATCAACCAAGCTTCTACGTGTACCAAGTACATGATGATGCCAAGCATTGGAAATGGATGCTGAGTGTCAAACCTCATCGAGTCAGTCTTTAGAACCCAAATGTCTTCATGTGGGTCAAATTTGTAATATTTGTGGTAACTTCTATTATGGCCAACTTTTTTATTTGTATAATTGGATTGATATATATGTAATGCATTGTATCATATCTAATATATGTATGTGTGTGTATGAAAATATGAAAATGTGAATGCAAATTAAATTAGAGAAAAGGAGTTAATTATAAAGGCTACAATAGTATAAGGAGAAGCAAAGTCATATCTATCACAACAAGTTGATCAGTACTTAAAGGAGTCTCATTCAACAAGCTAAGTTGCAAACTAGAGATCATATACTATTTCATCCTAACAGGTAGATCAATCAAATCCTTTCACAAGGTAGACCTAACAATCTTTTGTAAATCTCTTTATTGAGTGCATACTTAATTGCATGTTTTAAAATCCTTTCACAAGGTGGATCTAGCAGTCCTTATTGCTCCTAATAGGGAAAATTATTAGAAGTGATCAATGTAACCTTTAATAGGCTAACTTTATACTGTAGTACTAAAGTTGTGGGTATCATCTCCATCCCAGTTTTACTTTCTATTTTGAAGGTTTTTGGGTCACCAAATCTTTGTGTCTTAGTGTTATGAATGCTTTCATGTTTTTAGTTTCTTATGCATGCAATTAGACTAGAATTTATATGATGGATTAAATGCTAATTGAATGGTTGGATTAAAGGTTGAAACTATTGAAGTTTTAGAAGTTACTGATTCACCCCTCCCCTCTCAGTAACTTAGCTTAGTCTTGAATATTTTCAAGAGATACCCACAAGCTTTAGTACTGTAGTATAAAGTTGGCCTATTAAGGCTTACAATGATCACTTCTAATGATTTGTCTTTTTAGGAGCATTAAGGACTGCTAGGTCCACCTTGAAAAAGGATTTACAAACATATAATGAAGTATGCACTGGATAAAGAGATTTGCATAAGACTATTAGGTCTACCTTGTTAAAGGATTTGACTGATCCACCTATTAGGATGAATTAGTAGATGATCTTTAATCTACAATTTGTCTTGTTGAATGACATTCCTTTGAGTGTACAGATCACCTTGCGATGATAGATAAATATTTTTTACTCCTTATACTTCTTTAGTGTTTTTAATTTGTTCTTCTTCTCTTCTTTGATGATTATATTTTGATACTTTGGATGTGATACAACATATTACATATATACCAATCCAATTACACAATTACAAAGTCAGCCACAATACAAGTTTACACAAATATTACAAAGTTGGACAAAGTTTAGAAATTTAGATTCTAAACACTAACTAGGTGAAGTTCTAATAGTTGACATCCACTATCAATGCTCAACATCATCATGCACTTAGTAGACATAGAAGCCCAGTCCATACTGATCACTTCTAAGTAGTCTTGAAATCGGTTTGCACTGGTGACTCAGTGAATACTATGAAACTCAACATATAGACTAAATCACTTGATTCACACTACATAGCTTGGTCAATGCTATTACTTCAAGCTTGTTATAAACTGAGTCACTTGGTTAACACTAAGTATCTCAGTTAAAACTAGACTCACATCAAAACAACTATGAACTCAGTAAACATTGCACAACTCATTTTGCATTGGTAAACTTGGCATACATTGAGATGCTCAGTTTACACTGCAAATCATCACCATAGTAGTAAGTTCTTGGTGCAAACTAAAATCTATCCAAAGGACTTGGTAGCAACTGTAGAACTCAATAACAACTAAAATGCTTGGTTAACACTATTAACTATACAATAAGCTTGGTATGAACTTATAATCTTAATAAATGTATGCCACTAATAATATATATGACTAGAATGTCAATAATCTCTGCCTTTGGCATTAGTGACAAAAGCACTTATCTGTCAAAACTAAATTCAAGAATGTTCAAAAACATCTTTATCCATCACCTTATGTCTCCATCTTAGTAGAGTATACAATTTTTGAGATTTTTCAAAATTGGTTTTGTAAGAGATATATTTTTGTACATGGTAATGTTCCCCCATACATAATATATAGTATAATATACATACAATATATTTTTTCTCTACAATTTTTTTTTCAATTTTCTCCTCCTTTCTCATTATATTTTCTCACATCTTCTCATATCTTCTCCCTCTTTTCGAAATTAATGCCAAGGATTTATGCTATATGTATTTACACAATAATGCCAAAATGTGACAAGAATTTTGAGTGTACCTTCAAGATAATCGCCAAAATCTTGTCCCAATTCTCTTGCAAGACCTTGAATGTGTGCAAATGCAACCTACACTTTGGCTGAAAATTCAATCATGTGGTATGCAATGGAGAAGTTATTGTCATGGATGAACATTTTTGAATGTGCAATGTGTTTTTGTGGTGCATCCATGTTTGGGAGAATCATATTCTAAATATCTATCAATGTTGATCTAATTCTTGCTTCTTCTCTAAGAAATTTTGCTTGCATATCTATTAAAAATATGATCTTATTGAAGTGAGTAGAGCTAGAATTTGGGTCAAGCTGCAATTCCTATGCACTTGCCTTCAGATCTTCATCAATTTTAGATAATTTATCTCTTATTTCTATTATGAAAATTGATGTATCACATAGTTGATGAAGGTACGCTTTGATACCACTAATGATGGGCCACACCACCCTTACCAACTCACAACCAAGATCACAACAATATGGAGACAAAGAGATGAAAAAATGCTTCGCAAAGCATGCCTTTATTATACTTGAAAATCCTTAGAATATTCTCCAAATGAGAGAACTCCAAATTCTTACAATATAAAAGAGCTTATACTTGAAGAGCTTATCCTTGAAGAGCTTGATTACAAATGCTCATATGCCTTGCTTAAATAGGCACTTCCAACCAAAGACATTACAAACGCAACCAATGTGGGATAAAAGGTAAATACAACTACCTTAAAATGAATATTTAGCTCCCACCCAAATACAACTAAGCACCACCATGTGGTCCAATTAGAAAATTATATTTCTTTTGTGGATCACAACAAATATTAAATGCATGATTTAAGGAACTTTCCACGAACTTCTAAGATGCCACCTACATACCTTGATAAATTGAATGACAACTATTTTCATTGCTTCTTCTATTTACGCTACCTATGCACCTTGAACACAGAAATTTCTCTTTTCTCCTTTTTTTAATTTTTAATTTTTTAGTATTTTTCCTCTAATTTTTGTTACTTTCTCTCTCCTCCAATTTTTTTTATTTTAAAAATTGATCAGACCCCCTTTTTGATGATGCAAGATGCTCTTGCACCAGACACCCATGGTAAGAAAAATTTTGTGGATATGAATTCACAAAATGAAGTAGCCACTATCAATATTTTTTTTCTTCTTCTTCCAACACATAGCTGAAACAAGTATTTGCTACTGATATATTTCCTTCTTTCTTCTTTTCCAACACCTAGCTGGAACAAGTGTGTGCTATTGAAAATACTCCTCTACAATGCAATCTATCCAAGTATAACTCTCATCCTCCTCCAATCTTATAGGATTTAATAAATATATAATAAGCTCAGCAACACCATACAAATCTTTCTTTGCATACCATACATCACTAACAAACCACAACCAAAATGAACGCAGTAGGAAAAGGGAAATATCATTATTAGAAGTGATATGCTATTACATTTAGTACAATGAAAATAGACTCAAACACATGCCCTATAGGCTTACAATGGTCTGATTTTGGAAAAATATCCTCCTCATAGTACCCTTCCCTAAACTCCACCAAAAAAATTGCCTTTGCAATGCCATAAATGTTCTTAAGTAACCTCAATTAGGTTTAGGGTTAGGAATAGATTCTAGAATATGCTATTTGGCATCCACCACCAAAACAGAAGGTTCTAGAGCTCATGTCAGAAGTTGGTATAAAATTAGTAGAATCCAAAAATGGTAGTCCAACTTTTGGGAGGCACAACTTTTGATCTAGGACTCCAATTGATGAATCATTTACATTTCCAAAAATCTCTCCAAGCAATCTATAAGTGTATGGACCAACTTTGTTCATCCCCCATTTTTTGGGCCTATACAAGACTATTCGGTGCCTCAAATATGAATTTGAATTGCTCTTAGGAGGTCCCCAGTCAACTTAAAACTGTAACAAATTTCAAACTATAAAGCCTTTTGACTTGATTTTTTTTTGGAGTGCTTTAAATCATAGTTATAATCATCCCTACAACATAAAACTTCCAACTCATCATAATTATGGCTAAATTACAAAATAGCCTATTTTTTGCATTGGCACATATCCCAAGGTGATAAAAAATTCTAACATAGAAAACCAATAGTGGAACTATGAGAGTTGGAAACTTTATTTGATCTAATTGGGTTTCCAAAAATGAAAACACATTAAACAGAAACTGACACTAAGCATATCTTTGGGTGATATAGGATTGATCTTACACCACTGGATGCTCCTGCATCAATAGTATACCAAAAAGTAAAGATACATTAATGCAAGAGGTCTCTAGAAAGTGTAAAATAGTTGATATCTCTACTTGATGAATGGAAATTTTTTGAGCAATAAGTTCTAAAACTTTATTCTCAAACTTTTTCTCAGCTTTCTGCAATAATTTATCCTATCCATCCATCTTCATTATATTTCTAGACTACCTCTACCAACTAATACAAAATTGGTTGAGAAGTATCAACCCCTATACCTAGAGCCTCTACTAGAATATTCTTAACATCCTAAGTGATCTTAAACTCCTTTTTTCTTTCCTCTCTTAGCCTTTTATACTTGGCTTTCTTTTGAAGGAGTTCACCAAAATTTTTTATTTGATCTAGATTTAGATTTGAGATGTCCCATATAGGAATGAAAATCTCCTCACCAATATCTATATCCTCTTCCTTTTCTTTTTCTTTTCTCAAAAAATTTGTGCACAGTTGAAGCTTGGTCACAACTATCCTTGCACTTATTACTTGCATTCTAGCAATGGAAACAATTGTATATATGGTAGCACTCATAGAAAAAATGGATACTACACTCATTAAAATACTAGTAGAAATACCTATTGTAGCAAAAATTGATGTAGAGGGTAGAACTTGTAGCTCGGTAGATGAAGTGCTTAGCACTACTATCAATGAAGTGGTGAGCTAGACTAGTGCAGAGATTGATTGAGTGCTTGTGCTTTCAATACTAGTCACAATCAATCCTACTAAAATTGTCTCTAGGCTTGATGTTATAAATATTTTTCTTGGAGAATGAGGAAGTAAGGCTATGACCACTGGAACAATCTTCATTGGGTTGGTCTCCTCAGTATCTTGTGTATCTTCCTTAGTAGCTTCCTGCCCCTGTTCCTCTTCATAATCTACAATATCAAAATAAGTCACCTCTTCTTCTTCGTCATTCTCCTCCTGACAATCATCATCATCCTTGTCACTTACACTAACAACAAAATCACTTAGTTTGTGAAGAAGATAGAAATTCTTCCATGTGTTTGCAACGTTCTTCACAACATGCTCAATTTCTTTTAAAAGAATAAGACAGGTGTTGAATCTTAAAGTTAACTTTTCTTAATTTTTCTTCAAAGATTCTTTCACCTCCTTGTCTCAAAATTTAGCATTAGTTTCCTTAGGTCTACTCATAAATATCTTTTATAGTTTGCATTGAATGCACCTATCTTGGTTTAATCTTTTCCATCAAAGCATTATGGATTTTCTGAGTAAGCTGATTAGATGAGTATTTCTACTTACCCATCTCGGATATTAGTATATCTTCTATGTGCTTCTACTCATCAGCAATCTTGGTCTCATATTTCAATGCTTCAAAGTTTGTGATGCTAGAACCTCATTCCAACTCTTTCATTCTCTCTTCAAAAGTGGGTGGAGATCTCTTGAAAATTATGTCTCCTCCTTTATCTACTTTCTTCCTAGAGGATCTCCTTTTGAACATGACAGTGGATGTCTAGGTAGGTTTGGTAATTATTACCTTACCCTTCTTCTTCAGTGGCTCCTCTTTTTCTCACTTTTCTTCATCCTTGACTTCTTCATCCTCACCTTTTCCTTTAGTTAATAGAAGAGTAGAACTAGTTTTCAATTTGGCAATCCTCTTCTTACCCTTGTTCATTGTGTGAGGAAGTTTGATCTCTAGTTCTATCTTGGCCTTTGCCTCAATAAAGGTGCCAAAGTAAGTATCCTTGGGATCAATTGGCTCATTTATTAAAGCCTCAATTATGTCCTTAGTTTCATCAATGTTTACATCATATCCTAGAGGTTTTTCCCATGCAATTCTTGGCCTAACTACATGAATATGCACCTTGTCACTATCTACCATGAAACAATCATCATCTTTATAATCTTCAACTAATTTCCTTGGAATCTAGAATCTCTTATTTTTTTTCTCCTTAAATGCATCAAAATAGTTGTCCATGATACTTTTATAATTCTCTTCCATTTCAGCAATATATTCATTAATAAGATAAAGGACTATCACATCTCTTCTTCAAACAACAAAACCTTTTGATGGAAAGAATTTCTAAACATAGAAAAATAAACATGCAAGAATGAACCAAACTTACATGGATTGTTCTTTGAAGTCCTGATGCTCTCTATATTTTTATTGAACTGGTTCAACAATAACTTGGCAAGGTCAACAGAAAGGTTATTCTTGGCTACCTTATAAGCCAAATCAACTACTTCGTAGGATACACTATTCAATTTTCTTGAACTATAGATTTTGTGGGAAAATACATGAATAATCAAATTTAATTCCATGTTAGTGACACCACATATCTTCATTCCCCTTCCATCCCATTTGGCTAGGGTTTTCTTCTCTAGTTCAACCTCACCTAGGGTTTAAGTCATTTTAGCTTTTGTGAACATGGGGAGACTGGTGATCCTGTGGATCATCTTCTTTTTTATTAGAATTGGTTGCTTCAACCATAGCTAACCATTATGCACATGACTGAGGATGTATCTTATCCACTTAATTTGAAAATCTCATGGTATATGTGGAATATGTGTTAAACCTTTAGTTTCTAGATGTTGGTGTTCTGGTTTCAACACTCCATTAACATATAGTTTCTCTAGTGTTTCATCCTTTTCCAAATTACCAATATCCTGAAGTGCACATTTGAAATGAGAATGAATGTCATTGATTAAGAGTACCTTTCATGGAATTTGAGATTGCACTCCACTCAGATCTGGGGTTTCCACAACTGTAGGAGTAAGCTTGAAAATTGGTGCCTTCCATTCCATACCACAAACCAACATGTCTAAACCTCTTTTTTCTTTGTTGCTAGTGGATGCCATCTTCACTCGATATGGTTTGAGAGAACTCAAAAACTTTGGTAACAATTTTCTCAAATCACTTGATTGACATTGCATATCTTGGTCAATGCTATTACTTCGAGCTCAGTGTAAACTGAGTCACTTGGTTAACACTGAGTAGATCAATTAACACTAGACTCATATCACATCAATTGTAAAATTGATAAGCATTGAAAACTTAGTTTACACAGGTAAACTTGGCATATATTGAGATGCTTAGTTTACACTACTGATCATCACCATAGTAGTAATTGCTTGGTGCAAACTAAAATCTATCCAAACGACTCAGTAGCAGCTATAGAACTTGGTAACAACTGAAATGCTTGGTTAACACTATTAACTATACAATAAAATCATTATGGACTTACAATCTAAATAAATGTATGTCACTAATAACAAACATGATTGGAATGTCAACAAAGAGTACTTTGAATTTGAAGATATTGAAGATTTAGATAGGGTCAAGTTTTTGAAGGCCAAACTGAAGGGTCATGCAAAGATCTAGTGGTAGGAGATCTAGTTGGATTGAAGTAAAGAATAAAAAATAAAATCACTAGATAGGATTGAATGGTAGCCATAGATTATGAGCTTGATCTATTAAAGAAAATGTAAGGGTTGAAGCAAGAGGGAAAATCTATTCAAGAGTATACTGAAGAGTTCTACTGAGTTCTCATTAGAATCGGCCATGTAGAAGCCGATAAGGAGAAAGTTGTATGTTATCTTAAGGGGTTATGACCAAGCATTCAGGATGTGATGAGTCTTTTTTAAGTGGCTAGTATTGAGGAGACATACCAATTTTCACTAAGGGTTGATAAGAAACTAAGCAATAAGTTTGATAACAAGAATAGTGGAAGAGGTCGCAGTGGAAGATCTAGCAAGTGATCTTATGTAGGTCATAATGATGATTAGATGATCAAGAATGAGGATAGAAGTAGTAGTCAAAACCAAAGGAGAAAAAATTTCAATCATTTCCATGATTAGAACAATAGAGATCAGAGAGGAAATAACAGAGGATAAGGATTTGGATGAGGAGGCTTCTATGGGAAATGTTTTCACTATGCAGAAGAAGGGCATAAAACATTTGAATTTTACTAGCACCAAGGAAAGATAAATCAAAGGATAGAAGGCTAGGCCAGAGTTGCACATGTTGATGTAGATGCTAGATCCTCACATTCTAAATATAAGTGTTTCTTTTGCACAAGGTGAAAATGTGAAGATAAGTGTTGTGATGTGATCATTGATGGTGGAAGTACTAATAATTAGGTGTTAGAAATGATGGTCACCAAGTTGAAGATGAAGAGATAGAAACACCCACATCCATATCATATTTCTTGGGTGCAAGATGACCACAAGGTCATGGTCAATGAGCAGTGCTCCATGAAGTTCAAGATTGGAAGCTACCAGGCTCAGGTACTATGTGATATCATACCTATGGGCATATGTCATATGTCATATGTTGTTGGGTGGGCCATGGTAGTTTGAAAGGCATACTATACATGATGGGTAAGCAAATACCTACACTCCAACCAAGGATGGAGTGAAGCATAAGTTGAAGCCATTGAAGGATAAAGAAGAAAAGGTATGTAGTGGTGCCAGAAAATGTTTTTCTAATGGAAAATAGTTTCTCAAAAGTATGAAGTGTAAGCATATGTATTTTTTTATAATTCCAAAAGCTAGTAAAGAAGAAGTAGAGCAGGTGCCTACAAAACTTGCAGATATGTTGGGAGAGTTTTTTGATATTGTATCAAATAATGTACCTAATGGATTGACCCCAATGAGGAAGATCAATCACTAGATGGATTTGGTTCCTGGAGCCAATTTTGCAAACAAGGTAGTGCACAAAATGACACCAGTAGAAAGTGAAGAGCTGAACAGACAAGTTCATGAGTTGTTGCAAAAGGGATTGATTCAAGAGAGTCTGAGTCCATGTGCAGTACTAGCTATATTAGCACCAAAGAAGAATGGAGAATGGAAGATGTGCACATATTCTCATTCTATCAATAAGATCAAAATCAAGTATATATTTCCATTGCCAAGGATGGATGATATTATTGATTGTTTGAGTAGAGCTGAGTATTTCATAAAGATAGATCTAATGAGTGGGTACCATTAGATTTGTATAAGAGATGGAGATAAATAGAAGATTGCTTTCAAGACAAGGGAAGAATTGTATGAGTGGTTACTCGTGCCTTTTGGGCTAACCAATGTACCGAGCACTGTAATGGGGCTCATGAATGAGGTACTGAAGGATTTTATGGGTAGATTTTTCATTTTTTACCTATATGATATTTTGATCTTTAGTAAGATATTGGAGGATCATTTGATCCACATTCACAATGTATTTGATAAGTTGAGGAAAGAAAAGTTGTTGATAAACCTAAAGAAGTGTAGTTTTGTAAAGAAGGACTTGGTGTACCAGGGATTTGTAGTCTTAGTGGAAGGTCTTAAAATGGACCTAGAGAAAGTGAAGGCTATCATTGAATGGCCTACTCCAAGGAGTATGATAGAGGTAAGATTTTTTCATGGACTAGCTAGTTCTTAGAGAAAGTTCATAAGAGGTTTTAGCAGTATTTATGGACCCTTAACTAAGACAATGAGAGGGGATAGGAAAGAATTTAAGTGGACTGTAGGAGCAGATAAGAGTTTTAATATGTTGAATCAAAAAGTTATTGAGTAGCCTATTTTAGCACTTTCTAATTTTAACAAGGCATTTCAAGTAGACTATGATGCTAGTGGTACTATAATAGGAGCTGTTATGAGCCAAGAAACTAGACCTATTGCTTTTTTTAGTGAGAAGTTGAATAATGCAAAAAGAAAATATTCTCTTTATGATAAGGAATTTTATGCTATAGTTCAAGCATTGAAGAAGAGACACTATCTTCTTCCTAAGGAGTTTTTTTTGTGTACTAATCATCAAGCTTTGCATTATTTGAATAGTCAAGGAAAATTAAACCAAAGACATTTGAAGTGGGTTGAATTTTTGCAAAGTTATACGTTTTTTTTTAAACATAGGAATGGGAAGTCTAATAGAGTTGTAGATGCTCTTAGTACGACACAACTTTTGATGATATAAATGTAAATAGAGATGGTTGGGTTTAAGGAACTTGGTACTTTGTATCTAGATGATCTCAATTTTAGTGAAGTGTAGAAGGCTTGTACATAAACTATTATACTTGACAGGACAAAGTGGTTGGATTTCATGATCCAAGATATATGTCATTTAAAGGAAGCCAGTTGTTCATTCCTATAAGTTCAATGAGAGAGAATCTCATTAAGGAGAAGCATAGTGGAGGATTGGGTGGACATTTTGGCAAAGATAAAACCATAGCTTTGGTTGCTGAGAATTATTATGATGCAAGAGCATCCTGGGTTTTCCTTGTAATCCTACACACTTTTGTTCATTTTGCTAGTTGTTGGCAAGTGATAGTTATTACTGAGTTCCAGTTGTTTTTGAGTGACAGTTATTACTGAGTTCTAGTTTCTAGTTATTACCAAGTTCTAGTTTCTAGTTGTTACTGAGTTCCAGTTGCTACCAAGCTCCAGTTACTAGTGAGTGCCAATTGCTACCAAGTTCTAATAACTACCAAGTTCTAATTGCTACCAAGTTCCCCAGTGTATGTAGAGTGACTGTTCATGTGCCAAGTTACCTAGTGTATGCCGAGTGATTCTTCATGCACCAAGTTTTCCTATGTATGCCAAGTGTTAGCATTTGGACATGATTTCTGTAAGCCCACTTGTGGGACTTATTTTGATTGTGATATTTATGTTAAGATCTTTTCTTGGGATGCACCCTAACTGTTGTTGGGTTGGCCTTCCTATTTTGTATTTTCTAGAATGTTCTGTAAGCCGTTTTGGCAAGTATAAATAAGGGTCTTGTTGAGTCATTTAGGGTGAAGCTTTTGGGGAATAAGTAGATAAAATTTTTGAAGAGCTAGGGCTATGGCTTGATAACTAAAGGACCTCTTGGTGGACCTATGGGTACAAGTGTGGATTCTTCTTGGTGTTCTTATCCATTTTTGTATCTGGGTTAGCTAAGATTGGATTTGTAAGTTGGATCTTGTGGATCTTGCAGAACTAATTTTTGTAATTACTGTTTGTAGTTGGCCGTAACTTAGAAGGCCTTACAACTAAGTGTATTGCATGTAATTAGTTATATCTATGAATAAAGAGTTGTGATTTGGTATTAGATCTTGCATTATTCTTGTTTTGTGTTGTGTTTCTATTGTGTGGTTTTAGTGCTGGGGGTTAGGAGATCTCCTTTGGGGATTCTCCTACCTTGCACTACATCAGGTGGCATCAGAGTGAAGGTTGTCCCTGATTATGTAGATAGATCACTGAAGTTGAGGTATTTTGCACCAATACTTGAGTTGGGAAGTAGATCTAATTTGATCTTTGATCCATTGGTGGATTTTCTTTCTAGAGTCCTACATCTCTTGGTTGTGAGGTGGCATATCATGGTTCTAGCTTGTAATTGTAGAGGGCTTATATATGGATTGATGGATGTGAAAACTGATCTTGTTGAGGTATGATCATAGAGTGTTTGTGGATTGTAGATCCGTGTTCCTAAACTTATGATTTGGTTCCTAATTATTTGTGAAGGTGGCAGGTTGCGATCTAACTTGCAAACAATTTGAGGATAAGAAGGATTTTTTGTAGAGGGTTTTATGAAGATCTTGTGAGATGGCTCTGAGAGGATTGGACCCTAAGATGATTGCAAAGCTCCATGATGTAGTGGATAGGATTTTTTTTGATATGTCTACTTGGCTTGAATCTAGATTGGCTAATCGAGTTAAGGATATTCAAGAGAGAAGATGACATCGCAAGGTTGAGGTGGAAGAAGTTGGTTTTGTTGATCAGTTTGTGGAGTCTGATATAGAACCTGTAGAGAAACTTGAGGTTATTGTTGAAGATATTCCTAACCTCGTTGGAATGGAGATTGGTTTTCATGATTAATTGGTTGAGTCTAACATGGAGATTGCAGAGCACTCGGTCGTGGATGATCTAGTTGCTATTGATGGTGAGTTTTATATTACTGAGAATCTTATTGTGAGAAATGAGATTGCTCGTGTTAAGAGTTTGACATGCGTTGATGGAGATCTACATGTTGCTGCTAACATGGAGTTTGTTGATGTTGATATGGAGTTTATTGCTGCTAATGTGGAGTTTGTTGTTGTTGGTGTGGATTCACTAGTTTCTGAAGTGGATGAGGGTTTGTTGGTGAAATTTTATATTAAGCTTGTTCTTGGGAGTGAGCATGCTGATTGGATAGTTTTGATTCTAGTGTTTGATATAGTGATGTAGATGAGGATGATTTGCATGATGGTTTTCTTGTCCCTGTTGGAGTGGAAGCCTTTGGTGAAGATGAATTTGGTTGTTGATCTTTCTTTGGGCATCAAAGTGTGGGACTCACTTTTCTATTTACCTGGGAAGTCTGATGCAGGTGCATCCTAGGTTTTCCTTGTAATCCTGCATGTTTTTATTCATTCTACTAGTTGCTGCCAAGTGATAGTTATTATCGAGTTCTAGTTGGTGACAGTTATTATTGAGTTCTAGTTTCTAGTTATTTCTGAGTTCTAGTTTCTATTTGTTACCAAGTTCTAATTACTATTGAGTTCTAGTTTCTACCGAGTTCTAGTTGCTACCGAGTTCCCTAGTGTATGCTGAGTGACTCTTCATGTGCCAAGTTACCTAGTGTATGCTGAGTGATTTTTCATGCACCAAGTTTTCCTGTGTATGCCGAGTGTTAGCATTTGGACGTGATTTCTATGAGTTGACTTGTGGGACTTATTTTGATCATGATATTTATGTTAATATCTTTTCTTGAGATGCATCCTGACCGTTGTTGGGTCGGCCTTCCTATCTTGTATGTTCTAGAATATTCTATAAGTCATTTTGGAAAGTTAAATAAGGGTCTTGTTGAGTCTTTTAGGGTGAATTATTTGGGGAAGAAGTAGATGCAAATTTTAAAGAGCTAAGGTTGCAGCTTGAGAACTAGAGGACCTCTTGGTGGACCTACGGGTACAAGTGTAGATTCTTCTTTGTGTTCTTATATAGTTTTGTATCTGGGCTAGCTAGGATTGGATTTGTAAGTTGGATCTTGTGGATCTTGTAGAACTAATTTTGGTAATTACTGTTTGTAGTTGGCCCTAACCTGAAAGACCTTAAAACTAAGCATATTGCATGTAATTAGTTATATCTATGAATAAAGAGTTGTGATTTGGCATTAGATCCTATGTTATTCTTGTTTTGCATTGTGTTTTTGCTGTGTAGTTTTAGTGCTGGGGGCTAGGACATCTCCTTTAAGAATTCTCCTACCTTGCACTATGTCATATTACTGACCAGAGTTGTAGTAAGATGTGAAGAATTTTTTACAGAGTTGCACAATATGTTAGATGGAAAAAGGAGTGAAACAAATTGTGGGGTTGTATCATCCATTACCTATAATAGAGAAACCATAGGAGGATATCAGCATGGATTTTGTTCTTGGATTATCAAGGACACAACAAGGGCACAATTCCATTTTTTTGGTGGTTGAAAAGTTTTCAAAGATAACACAATTTATTCCTTGCAATAAGACTAGTGATGTGCTCATTGGGTAGAGTTATTTTTTAGAGAAGTGGTAAGACTACAAAGTTTTCCAAAGAGTATAGTTTCAGATCAAGTTATCAAATTCATTGGGTATTTCTAGCATACATTGTAGAAGAAGTTTTAGATAGGTTTGAAATTCAATTCATCACATCATCCACAAACTAATGGATAGACAAATGTTGTGAATCATAGTTTGGAAAACATGCTAAGATGTTTGGTTGAAGACAAGCCAAAATGATGGGATATGATTTTACTATAGGAAAAATTTGCACATAATAATTTTGTGAATAGGAGTATTAGTAAATCACTATTCTAGATTATATATGGGAATAGGCCCAAAAATGCTTTTGAATTGAAGCTATTAGATAAAGGAGAGATAAGTAGTGCTGAAGCAAAAGAATTTGTTAAAAATTTGAAGAACATCCATGAGGAGGTGAAATAGATCATAAAAATGAATAAATAGTATAAAGCTAAGAAAAATGTGAAAAGGAGGTATAAGGAGTTTTAGATTGGAGGTGAATTCATGGTTCATTGGAGAAAAGAGCATTTTTTAGTGGGTACATATAATAAGTTGAAGATGAAGAAGTTTGGACTATACAAGATAGTGAAAAGGTATGATTCTAAAAATGCTTATGAAGTGGAGTTCCCTATTGAATTGAATATTTCACTATTATTTAATATTTTAGATTTTATAGAGTATTATGAAGAAGGTGATGGAGATGAAGTTGTAGAAGCATAGTGGAATATTCTAAGAACTAGTTTAGCTACAAAGGAGATTGAGGAGATATTGGATACTGGTGTTGGAAAAAGTACAAGGAACAAAACTTATGAAACATACTTGGTCAAATGGAAAGGGAGGCTAGTAGAGGCTTCATCATGGCTAGCAAGGGAGCAGGTTCATTATCTTGGTTTCCCTTTGAACACTTGAGATGTGATAGAGTCACTTCTCAAATTACCTCAGATGTCTAATGCAAGAGCATCCTAGATGTTAGAGAAATCTTGCATCACCCAAAAATATTTTCTTTCCAATATTTTCTATTTTAATAAGGACTAGTAGATAGGGTGGTTGTTAGAGTAAATTGGATATTTTCTAATTAATTCTAGTTGCTTAAAATAAACTTTATGCATATAATAATTAATTATTTTATTATTTATTATTATGCAACCTAGGTTAGACCTTTTTAGGGTTTTGATCTCCTTTATAAGGATGATCTCTCATTGTAATTTATTTATTCAGTTTTGACTATAGAAATATCTTTTTTTCTCATTAAGAATGTCTCATTTATGGATCTAGCAATTCCTACCTCCATAGCTTTTTTGTTTCTCTTCTTTAATAGGTGTTTGCATGCAGGTGATTCTTGGGAGCTATGGGGTTGATATTTTATCAACTTCAACATGGTATTAGAGCTATAGATTGTCATGCCCCTATTCTGTTCATGAGAGATTTGGCATTAGTTTTCAGATCTGAGCTTTAAGTATTTTTTAATTGGACCTTGAAGCCACTAATTTTTGAAGCACTTTGAGCAAAAATGGACATCACTATTGAGCTTAGAACACTTGAAAACCCCCATTTACATATAAAATATGCCCAGTTTGGACTCTGTTAAAATTTGAGGCAAATTTTTTTGGACACATGACTTTTTACCTAGCACACAAATCAAGGCAGTAGTTTTATTTTATCAAAATATTTTTTTGGATTAAAATATTGTTAAATTATTAGTAGTCTATTTTTTATATTGCACAATTTGTGCCTTGGTTGGGTAATTTCAGTTTATTACAGAAGTAAGGGGAGTGAAATTTGTTTTATGATTGTTTTGGGAGATGCAAATTTTAGAGGTCCCTATTAGTATTTCTTTGTAACTCCCTTTAATAGATTAGTTCCCTTTTTCTATAGCCATGCACTCTCCCTCTCTTGGTGATAGAGAATCTAAGTGACATACAGAAGATTACAAAGCTGCTAGGAAACGTAAATGCTCTCTTGTAGGAATGCATGTCAAGTATAAACCATGGGCCTGTGTCTTGTTTTATGTGAATTCATTGTAGAGGATAGGAGAAAGAGAAACTTCCTAAGAAGCTTATCAACTTTTTTTTAGAGCTAGGAAATTTTTTTTTAAAAGGAAGGCATTTGTTCTAGGCACACCAATTGTACTTGTCTTTATGTAGATTTTAGAAGGTGGAAGAATTTATTTTGGATGCATTTCCCATGATAAGGTCTGCTCTTGCTATCTATACACGTGCCCAACATTTGGTTCAGGTCCCACCTACTTTAGGTGTTGTGTGCTTTCTTCTTTTTAGAAGTGCATGGTTTGGAGATTATCATTAGCTTTGATTTATTTTTTGGAACTTGCAAAATACAAGTTGGAGATCACACTTTGTTGTAGCTTGACAAGTTTATGTTCTTTAGAGATTTTCTCACCTTCACCAAAATTTTTGGAGCCTACCACCTCAGCTCACATGGATATGCTTTGCCATGTATAACACATGTCTAGATGTCTACAATTGTAGTGAGCTCCTCCATTCTTTATGTTTGGCATGATTTCTTGTTTTTATAGGACTCATGTGGTGGTTTCACATCTTTGGTGGAATTTATCCATTGTTTGATGAGTGTGTTATCACCTCTTTCTTTAGGCAATTTTTTGGATATTGGAGCATCCACCTCCTTTCGCCATGACTATTTCCTTCATTATGGCTCTTCTTTCATCATCATTTTCCTCTACCCTCAGTTCCAATAGCATCGCCCATCTCCTATGCACTTTGCTACTCCTTTGGATGCCCTATGTGGACTTCTGCAGCCATGTGGCCACCTTTTACACCATAATGTCTCTACATTTGTTGAGTTGGTGAAGGGTAAGATTTGTTGAGAACCTCATGGGCCTATGATTTCTACACTCCATGTCAATATACTAGTTAAACAAGGGTGCGAAATTTTGTTTGGATCTAATTTTTTTTTTGTTGGTTCTCATGTTGCCTTGCCTTAGGAAAATGCATTCTTGGGAGGCATTTTTATTGTCTTTCCTATTTTGCTGATGTGGACCCTTCTCAGAGGCACACTATCGCAGTCTACCATCTACCTTGGTTTGGCAACTCAAATTGCTGGTATTTGCTCATCATCGATGGCTTATAGTCTTCTATATATATCAGGAATGTTGTAGATCAGTTAATGTGCAAAGATCAAATGTGAATGAAAAAAAATTACTAATGTGCTTATAAATTTATGGATTCAATGTGGGTCAACTTGAGAATTCACACAATGGGCACCTTATTTGGTTTGGAGTTTGTGATGGGACCCTGACTCAGAACAAAAGAGTTTCTACATCCATGACCAGTCCTCTAGCTCACCATCAATGTCTTGTTTCATTGTTGGTGATTATGTTTTTGGGCCTTTCCACATTCAACATTTTTTTGGCATGATTAGTAGTTTCCTAACCTTGATTATGGAGTGAATTTTTGTTTGGATGTGCTTTTTTTGAAGGTCATGCCTTGTAACTCCAATTTCCTCAATTTACTAATGCCTCATTACCTATTGAGTTTCAATGTGATTGGAGTAGGTGTCCTATTCTTCATCAACATTTCATGGAATGTTATTTATGGATTTTACTAGAGGACTTGATGTTTTTTCTCTAAGTCTAGTGGCACCGATCTCTATGGACTTTTTTTTTCATTTTTTTCACATGTGCACTTGGCCATTGGTTCTTTTATTGGTGATAGATTTTTCATTTCTATCTTGTTTCTAGTGGTTGGAATTTTTCTTCAAAAGGGGTGATTTTATGGCATTTTTTCCCCCTTGATGGTTGTTTTCCTATCAAATTTGGGCTTGTAATTTGCTGACATTGGTGCGACATCAACATTGCATCACCACTTTCTGCCATCTTCTCAGCCTCTATTTGGACCTACCTTTAATTTTTTTCTCATATCTTGGGCATATGAACTTCATTTTTTGCAAACAAGATATCTTTGGAAAACTAGATCCAAGCCTGTCATAGTGCTATATATATTTTTCAATTTTGATTTAGTTTTGATGGTTTTTTCTGCTATCAAAGTCTAGAGTTCCTTTTTGCACTATGAGAGACATATCTTAAGCATCCAATCTCTAATTTGAGAATTATTTATATCATTAGAAATGTCTTTTTGAGATCTCTCTAGTGATGCTGGTTGTTTTTCCAAATTCTACTCTAGGCACATTTTATTTAGTTTTCTACATTTTTGCATTATGATGGATATCTTGGTTGTTTCAGATCTAAGGATCAATTTCATTTCTTTAGATGATTTTTCATGACTTGCACTATCTTTTATATTAGTCTTATGTCTCTTCTAGTCCATTTAGACACCATTTGTATTCATTC
This sequence comes from Cupressus sempervirens, assembly GCA_028749045.1. Taxonomy (NCBI): domain Eukaryota; kingdom Viridiplantae; phylum Streptophyta; class Pinopsida; order Cupressales; family Cupressaceae; genus Cupressus; species Cupressus sempervirens. The sequence goes on along the minus strand of CM053786.1, from coordinate 88,692,575 downwards.
TTGCAAATACACTGAGATAAAGTACCATATTACATCTATATTTTTGTTTCAGTTATTTTTCCTTGTTTAGTCTTCTGACTCAAGTAGTGTCATCTAAAGACACTCATGCATATTACTATATTCTTGGTATTCACCATATCTTGTACCTTATTTTGCATGCACTACTCTGATAAAATGTCATTGGAGGTTGATGTTTTGCCTTTGTTTACCATCTTCCTTTGTCTAGTGAGTGTCCCTTCTATAACATTAACCTCATGATGTGTCTGAGATTGATCACCTCAGTACACACATATGTACTCTTTTATGCTTCATGATCTAGCTCCTTGAAATGCAATTCTTATGTCCCACTTTCCAGATGCCTATCACCTCACCCTTGTCTATATTAGGGGGGTTCTTTTATTGTTTCTCATGCTTCCTTGGTTTGATTGATCAAATCTTTAGGATCTAGTGTTTCATGCCATTTGTATCCTCAAGTTTAGTTGTTTGCCTTTGTGTGTCTCCTAATTCAATGCAAATTATAGTCTTCTCTACTTGGTCAGGTTCTATTTTAGTGGAGGTTCTTTAGATCAGTAATTACTTTTGATAGAGGTTTGTAGCTTCTATGTGCTTCAGTGATGTTCTTCATAATCATCTCTTGTACCTACCTTTTGGGACATTCACTAGTTTGGAGGCTTCTTTAGTCCTTCACCAGTTTCATTTCAACATTATTTACATCTCTTTTAGGACTAGGGTTTTTCCCATGTGTTTTACTCTATTTCTCCTCTTTCTAGAGATTTGGTTGTACTTCGGTACCTCATCAGGCTTTGTTTGCCAAAACCCATTTCTACTTTCAATAGTAGTTTCTAGGTTTTTAGCTACTCCCTAAGTTTATCTTAAGGGGGGGTGTTAGAGTAATTAGATATTTCCTAATTAACTCTATTTTCTTAAGCTAAACTTTAGGCTATAATAATTAATTATTTTATTAATTATTATTATGCAACCTAGGTTAGACCTTTTTAAGGATTTGATCTCCTTTATAAGGATGATCTCTATTTTTAATTTATTCATTTAGTTTTGATTATAGCAATCTCTTTCTTCTCATTAAGAATGTCTCATCTATGTATCTAACAATTCTTGGCTCCATAGATTTTTGCTTCTCTCTTCTGTAATAGGTGTTTGCATGCAAGTGATTCTTTGGAGTTGTGGGGTTGATCTTTCATCAACATCAATATTGGTTACTATTTATGGGAACTTGCTATTTTTAGTAAGTTTGTCATACGATCTTGGAATGTTCTCATTTTCAACATGAAGGTTCATTTTAGAGTTATAAGCTTACCATAAAAATCTCATTACTCTAGCTTATGTATTGAAGAAGTTATTATGGATTTTTGGTGGAAATATTTGGAGAAAAATCTTTAGGCTCACCATTAGAAGTGTTAGCGTGCTTGGATGAGGTTTGAAAACTTTTTGGAAGGGAAATTATGCCATTCTAACCCTATATATCAAGAGTTGACATTTGTAAAAGGTGGTTATAATAGCTAATCAGAGTAACAATTCATTAGTTATGGCCATCAAAAGTTGGGCTACCCAAAATACCTAAAATAATTGTCAAAGATGTATTTGGCTGACCCTATATGTATTGGTAGGGTTTTTTGGCCCTAGGTATTAAGTTTCAATGTCCATAACCTTCCTGGGTAGGATAAATTGCCTATTTAAGAAAGGCATGAACACTGTCTAGAACAACTTTGGGTGATAGTTCATAGCTTGTCTTGTAAACTATTGTAATGAAGGTGGCCATGTGGGTTAGCTTATTGTACTCATGAATTTTGTAATTTTGCATTTGTGGCACAAATAAGAAGTCCATATTTTGTTCTCACATTTTTTATTGTTTCATTGTATTCTAGTATGGTTTATGGTATTAAGGGGAGCACCCTTCATCAGTAGTATTTATTATAGTTTTGGGATTAAAATTTAGAAAATTCATTATGGATTGCTTTTACTAATCTTTATTATTGTAGCATGTTGATTTGTGGAACAAATCTTCCTATTGGCTATTCCATAAGCACTTCCTATTGTATTTTGGGCATGGACTATTATTCTTCAGCTAAATGTGATCATTCTATTCTACCATCAATGAAATGTTTGCTACCATAATCTTAATCTAGAAGATATGTTTGTTGAAAGTAAATCAGGCTTTGATTCCATCTGGGCTTTTGGTATCATGTTTTATATTACTCTTGTGGCCTACCTTCCATTCCACATTACCAATATGTTGTAATTTCATATTAAATTAGATTAGCTCCACTACAATTAATATAGGAGGGTTGACAACTTCACCTTTTAATTAAATGGATAAACCTTCTACCATTGTATTGTATGTACATTGCATAAATTATAACAACCAAATAGTCAAGCATAGAAAAGGTCAACAATAGGGTGTTGAGTGATACAAGAGCATCTTGGGTGTAAGAGCAATCTTGCATCACCCAAAAATATTTTATTTTCAATCTTTTCTATTTTAATAAAGAATAATAGACATGGCAGTCTCTATTTCTATGAGCTTACTATTTTTAGTAAGGTTTTCATATGAACTCAGAATGTTCTCATTTTCTACATGAAAGTTCATTTTAGAATTATAAGCCTACCATTAAAATCTCATTGCTCCAGCTTAAGTATCAAAGAATTTGTTGCTGATTTTTGGTGGAAATTTTTAGGAGAAATTTTTTTAGGCTCACCATTGGAGGCCTTAAAGTGCTTAGATGAGGTCCAAAAACTTGATGGAAGGGTGCTTGCATCATTCCAAGCCTATATGTTAGGACCTGATATTTCTTAAATGTCATTATAATAGCCAATCAAAGCAATAATTCAAGATTTATGGCCTTCCAAAGTTGGGCTACCTGAAACTTCTAAACTTCTAAAATAATTATCAAAGATGTATTTGGCTGACTCTATATGTATTGTTAGGGTCTGTCAGCCCTAAGTATTATGATTGAATGTCTAGAATGTTCTTGGGTGGCATAAAATCGCACATTTAATAAAGGCCTAAACATTGTCTAGGAAATCTTTTGGTGGTAGTTTATAGTTTAGTCTTTTAGATTATTCTAATGAAGGTGCCCATGTGGGTTAGCATATTGTACTTATGTATTCTATAATTTTGCATTTGCGGTGATAAAAAGAAGAACATATTTTTTTCTCACATTTGTTGTTTTTTTAATATTGCTATTATGTGTTTATGGTATTAAGGGGAGCACCCTTCATCAAGTGATATCAGACCTAGAGTTCTTGAGTGTATGGATAGATTGCTAACTATGAGGCAAGTTACACTAGACCGTGGTTTGGGCTAAGTATGTAGACAGATTGTTGATTGTAGGCATTTTGCATTAAGGTTTCAATAAAAGTGAAAAAATTCCTCCATGAAGAGAGCACGGTGCAAGAGGTGTAGGTGTTACACTTGAGGGTTTTAGAGCCCTCCAAAGAAAAATGCAAGCTTTGGAAGGAAAAATTCATAGAGGCATAAATCTTTCCATATGAGATGAAAGCAAGGATGAGGACGAAGTGGAAGAAAATGCCAATCCAAAGGCAGTTCTAAATCTAGAGGAAGAAAGGATTTTTAAGACCATCTCCAAGATTGGAAAAAGACCTAAGTTCAAAGTTCCCACATTTTTAGAAAATCTTAACTTAGAGAAGTTGATCGACTAGATGAATGAATTGGAAGAGTACTTTGAGTATGAATATATTAAGGATCCTAATAGGGTCAAGTTTGCAAAGATGAAACTAAAGAAACATGTAAAGATTTGGTGGTGGGAGGTTTAGTTGGAGTGAAATAGAAAGGGAAAGGAAAAATTCACCCAATGGGATTAGGTGATAGCTAAAATGAAGCAAAAATTCATTCTTGTGGATTATGAGCTTGATCTATTGAAGAAAATGCAAGGCTTGAAGTAAGTAGAAAAATCTTTTCAAGAGTATACCAAAGATTCTACCAAGTTATCATTAGGACCAGCCATGAAAAAGTTGATAAGGAGAAAGTGGCTCATTATCTTTAATGGATTAAGACCAAGTATTTAGGATGAGTCGAGTCTAGATTAAATAAAAAATGTTGAGGAGGCATACTAGTCTATCCTAAGAGTTGATGAAAAATTCAGCAAGATGTTTGACAATAAGAATAGTGGAAGAGGTCACAATAGAAGATCTATCAAATGATCTTATGGAGGCTATGATTATGATCAAAATAACAAGGATGAGGTTGGGAGTAGCATTCAAAACTAGAAGGGAAACATTTCAAATTGTTTCCATGATTAGAACAATAGAGATCAAAGAGGAAGATGCAAAGGACAGGGATCTAGAAGAGGGGGCTTTCATGGGAAATGTTTTCACTGCAAAGAAGAAGCACATAGAGCATTTCAATATTCTTAGTGCCAAGGAAGGAAAAATCAAAGAATAAAAGGCCAAAGTAGAGGTTTACATGTTGATGAAGATGCCAAATCATCACATTTTCAAGATACCAAAAGAGGAGAAGTCCTAGTTAACAGAAGAATCCTGCCGAGTCATGAGAATGAACTTGATCAAAAAAGGAGATTGTTTCACACAAGGTTTAGATGTGAAGATAAGTGTTTTTATATGATCATTGATTGTGGAAGTACTAGCAATCTAGTGTCAAAAATGGTCACAAATTTAAAGCTAAATAGATAGTGATGCAAGAGCATCTTGGGTTTGCTCAATGAAAGCTTTAGAGTTCATGGGAGGAGGATCAGTAGTTGTTTTAGAGGGTGCTTGGACTGATACTTAGTTGAACAAGGATTGGTGCTCAACACGCTCTTGGAGCTCAGCATGCTTTGGGAACTCGACATGGTCTGAGAGCTTAGCATGATCTAGGAGATCAACATGGTCTTTATAGTTTGGCAATGCTTGGTTTTACTAGTGCTTGACTTGGTCTTGGTTTCTGTTGGTGCCGAGTTGTTTGTGAGCCAACTTTTGGCTTTTAATTTATGTATGGGTATTTAATTTTTTTTTGTATCCAACTTGTGGCTCAACCTATATTTAATGCAAGGGATTTAATTTAATTTTTAATTTCTAGGTTGACTTGTGGCTTAGTTGGGTATAAGTAGGGGGTCTTGTGGAGTCTTCTAGGGATTTATTCAAGGAGTTAATAACTTATTCAAAGGTAGTGGATCTATATTTTTGTGTGGAGAGTAGTTGAAGAGCAAGTTTTTTCCTGAGTCTATGAAAAAAGTACTGAATGTGAGGTAGTTTACAATAGGATTGTGATTATTATTCATACATCTTGGAGAAGAGGAGGTGGTAGAGGAGTGAATTTTGAAAAGAGCTAGTAGCTATGGCTTGGGAAACAAGGGGATTTCTTGGTGGCCTTGGGAGCACAAGTTTAGATCTTCCTTGGAGGTCTCTACCTAAGTGTGGATATGGACTAGATAGGGTTTGAGTTGGATCTTTAGGGATATTGTAGACCTATTATTCTAATTTCTATTGTATTTGGCCATAACCAGGAATGCCTTATAGCTTGAAAAATTGCATGTAATAGTTATATCTATGAATAAATTATTGTAATTTAGTTTTAGATCTTTCATTGTTATTCTATTCTATTGTGTGGTTATTTGTTGGGGGCTAAGACATCTCTCTTAGGGATTCTCCTACCTTGCACTATGTCAAATGGTATCAAAGTGAAGGTTGTTCCTAAGTGCATAGATAGATCACCACAATTGTGGCATTTTGCACCAAGACCTTGGGAGGACATGCAGATTGATCAATGGATGTGAAGATGGAAGACTGATCTTGCTCAGGCATGATTGTAGATAGTTTGTGTATTGTAGATTTTTGGTCTTGGACTTGTGATGTGGTTCCTGATTGTTCGTGTGAGGTTGCAAGTTGTGATCTAGATTGCAAACAATTTGGGTTTATCACAAGGAGCATGGGATGGATTTGTTGTAGAAGGTTTACAACAATCTTGGGAGATGGATCCAAGAGGATTGGACCTTGAAATGATTGAAAATATTTGTGATGTGGTAGAGAGGAGGTTTTCTAAGATGTCTGCTTGGTTTGAAGCTAGCTTGAATGATTGAGTTAAGGATGTTGAAAATATTATGACAGGCTAAGTTATTGAGAGGGGAGGGTGAGTCAATAACTTATAAATTTTTATCCTTAAATAGCAATTAATCATTCATGTATATTTTGATTTAATTGTATTTATAAGAAACTAAAAATATTAAAGCATATATAACACTTTTGAAACACAATTTTGGTGACCTAGAAACCTTTCAAATAGAAAGTAAAACTAGGGTGGAGATGATACTCACAAGCTTTAAACTGTAGTATAAATTTGGCATGTTAAGGCTTACAATGATCACTTCTGATGATCTACCTTATTAGGAGCAATAAGGACTGCTAGGTCCACCTTGCAAAAGGATTTACAAACATACAATGAAGTATGGACTCGGTAAAGAGATTTACACAAGATTGTTAGGTCTACCTTGTTAAAGGATTTGATTGATCCACCTATTAGGATGAAGCTATAACTGATCTCTAATCTACAACTCGATTTGTTGAATGAAATTTCTCTATGTGTACAAATCACCTTGTTGTGATAGATAAATCTTTACTACTCCTTATACTATTGTAGCCTTTGTAATTTTCTCTTCTACTCTTATCTGATGATTAAATTAATTCTCTTTGATTCTTTAGATGTGATACAATACATTACATATATACCAATCCAATTACACAATTACAAAGTTGACCATAATACAAGTTCACACAAATATTACGAAGTCAGCCAAAGTGTAGAAACTCATGTTCTAAGAACTAACTTGGTGAGGTTCTGATACTTAGCATCCACTAATAATGCTCGACATTGTCATGCACTTGGTAGACATAGAAGCTTAGTCCATACTAATCACTTCCAAGTAGTCTTGAACTTGGTCTACACTAGTGACTTGGGGAATACTGTGAAACTCAACATATAAAACTGAATCACTTGATTCATAGTACATAGCTCAATCAATGCTATCACTTTGAGATAGGTATAAATTGAGTCACTTGGTTAACACTGAGTAGCTTGGTTAACACTAGACTTGCATCACATCAACTACAAACTTGGTAAGCACTGCACAACTCAATTTTCACTAGCAAACTTGGCATACATTAAGATGCTCAGTTAACACTATTGATCAACACCATAGTAGTAACTACTTGACATAAAGTAAAATCTATCCAAAGGACTTGGTAGCAATTGGAATTCTTAGTTAACACTATTAATTGTACAGTATGCTCCATATGAACTTGCAATCTAACTAAGTGTATGTCAATAATAACAAACATGATTGGAATGTCAACAATCTCCCCCTTTGGCATTAGTGACCAAAACACTTATTATTCAAAACTAAATTCAAGAACTTTCAAGATCTTTATCCATCACCTTGTGTCTCCAACTTGGCAGAGTATACTATTTTTGAGATTTTTCAAAATTGGTTTCTTTCAATTTTCTCCTCCTTTCTCCTTACACCTTATCCAATCTTCTTGCCTTTATATCTTCTTATACCTTCTCCCCATTTTTAACATTAATGCCAAAGGTTTATGCTATTCATTTACATAGAAATGTCAAAATGTGATAAGAAGTCTAAATGTACCTTTAGGATGAGCACCATAGTCTTGTCCTAATTCTCTTGCAAGACCTTGTATGTGTGCAATGCAATCTACACTTCTACTACCATTTCAAACATGTGGTCTGTAATGGAGAAGTTATTGTTATGGATGAGCATTTTTGAATGTGAAATGTACTTCTACAATGCATCCTTGTTAGGGAGAATCATATTTTGAATATCTATAAAGTTGATCTGATTGTTGCTTCTTCTCTGAGAAATTCTACCTACATATCTATCAATAATCTAATCTTATTGAAGTGGGCATAGCTACAACTTAGGTCAAGCTTCAATTTTTGTGTACTTGCCTTAAGATCCACATCAATTTTTGACAATTTATCTCTTATTTATTTTGAGGAGATTGATGTATAATATAGCTTACCAAAACTTAAAGATACATTAATGCAAGAGGTCTCTAGAGAGCCTAAAATAGTAGATAGTTCTACTTGATGAATGGTAATTTGTTGAGTAAGAAGTTCTAAAACTTTATTCTCAAACTTTTTCTTAGCTTTCTGCAGTAATTTGTTCTATCCATCCAAATCTTCATTATATTTCTAGACTACCTTTGCCAACTAATACAAAATTGGTTGAGAAGTATCAACCTCTATACCTAGAGCCTCTGCTAGAATATTCTTAACATCCTCAATGATCTTAAACTCCTTGTTTCTTTCCTCTCTTAACCTTTTTTGCTTAGCTTTCTTTTGAAAGTAGTTCTCCTAAAATTTGCATATGATCTAGATTTAGATATGAGATGTCCCATTTAGGAATGAAAATCTCCTCATCAAGATCTATATCCTCTTCCTCTTCTTTTCTTTTACCCAAAATTTTTGTGCTTAATAAAGGCTTGATCTAAATTGTCCTTGCACTTGTTGGTTGCATACTAGGAATAGAAATAATTTTTGAAATGGTAGGACTTGCTGGAAAAATGGATACTACACTAATTGAAATACTAGTAGTAGGAATACCTAATGTAGCCAAAACTAATGTAGAAGGAAGGGCTTGCAGCTCAGTAGATGAAGTGCTTGGCACTAATATCAATGAAGTGCTAAGTTGGACTAATGTAGAGATTGATTGAGCACTTGTGCTTTCAATGCTGGTCATAACCAATCCTACTAAGGTTGTTTCCATGCTTGATGTTATCAATGTTTTACTAGGAGAATGAGGAATTAAGGCTATGATTTCTGTAACAATCTTCATTGGGTTAGTCTCCTAAGTATCTTGCACATCTTCCTTGGTAGCTTCCTACCCCTATTCCTCTTCATCATCTGTATTATCAAAATGAGTTACCTCTTCATCATCTTTCTCTTCATCTTTCTCCTACTGATCATCATCATCTACATCACTTATACTAACAACAAAATCACTCAATTTTTGAAGAAGATAGACATTCTTCGATGTGTTTGTAACATTCTTCACAACATGCTCAATTTCTTTCAATAGAATAGGACACGTATTGAATCTTAGAGTTAACTATTCTTCATTTTTCTTGAAAGATTTTTTCACCTCCTTGTCATTAAAATTTGGCATGAGTTTCCTTAAGGTTTGCTGATATTTTTTTTTATAGTTTGCATTGCATGCTGCCATCTTGGTTTAATCTTGTCCATTAAAGCATTAGGAATCTGCTAAGTAAGCTGATCAAGTGAGTATTTTCACTTACCCATCTTGGATATCAATATATGTTCTATTTTCAACTACTCATCAACAATCCTAGTCTCATATTTTAGTGCCTTGAAGTTTGTAATTCCAAAACTTGATTCCAATTCTTTCATTCTTTCCTCAAATGTAGGTGGAGACTTCTTAAAGATTATATCTCCTCCTTTATCTATTTTCTTCCTTGATGATCTTCTTGTCAACATAGTAGTAGATGTCTTATTAGGCTTGGTAATGATTACCTTACCCTTCTTCTTTAGTGGCTCTTCTTCTTCTAACTTTTCTTCATCCTCTGCTTCTTCATCCTCACCTTTTCCTTTAGTTAACAGAAGAGTAGAACTAGTCTTTGTTTGACAATCCTCTTCTTGCCCTTGTTAACTACCTGAGGAATCTTTATTTCTAGTTCTATCCTGGCCTTTGCCTCATCACAAGTGCCAAAGTAAGTAGCCTTAGGATCCACTAGCTCATTTATTAATGCCTCAATTATGTCTTTGGTTTCATCAATATTCACCTTAAATCCTAGAGGTTTTACCCATGCAATTCTTTCCCTAACTACTTGAATATACACCTTGTCACTATCGACCATGAAACAAGCATCATCTTGATAATCCTCAACTAATTTCCTTGGAATCTAGAATTTTTTATTCATTTTCTCCTTAAATGCATCAAAATAGTTGTCCATGATACTTGCAAAGTTTTCTCCCATTTCAAAAATGTACTCATTAATCTTATAAAGGATTGGTACATCTTTTCTCCAAACAATAATACCTTTTGATGGGGAGAACTTCTGAACATAGAAAAACAAACATGTCAAGAGTGAACCAAACTTACATGGATTGTTTTTGGAAGTCCTGATGCTCTCCATGCTTTTGTTAGACTAAGTCAAGAGTAACTTAGCAAGGTCAAGAGAAAGGTTATTCTTGACTACCTTATACACCAAATAAATTGCTTCATAGGATACACTATTCAATCTACTTGAAATGTAGATTTTGTGGGCAATAATATGAATACCAAACTTCAATTCCATCTCAATGACACCACTTATCTTCATTCCCCTTCCATCCCACTCAGCTAGGGTTTTCTTCTCTAGTTCAACCCATCTTAGGGTTTTAGTCATTTTAGCTTTTGCCAACATTGGGAGACCAGTGATCCTGTGGATCATCTTCTTATTTATTATAATTGGTTGCTACAACCATAGATGACTATTATAAATATGACTAAGGATAAATCTTATTCATTCCACTTGGAAATTCCATGGCATGTGAGGAATGTGAGTGAAACCTTTTGCCTCAAGATGTTGATGCTCAGGTTTTAGCACACCATCAACATATAACTCCTTCAAACATTCATCCATCTCTAGTGTACCAATATCTTGAATTATACATTTGAAATGCAAATAGATATTATTAACTAACAGTACCTTGGGAGGGATTTGCAACTGCACTCCACTCAGATCTAGGGTTTATGCAACTATAGGAGTTAACTTGAAATCTAGTGCTTTCCATTCTACACCACGAGCCAACATGTCTGAACCTCTTTTATCTTTGCTACTGTTGGATGCCATCTTTTCTCAGTAGGGTTTGAGAAAATTAAAAAACTTTTAGTAACAATTTTCTCAAGTTGCTTGATTTCTCAAAAGATCACTCTACACAAATAGCTCTCAAAAATTCATAGTGAGAAATGACTTTGATTTCACCCTTTTTATCAAATTTCATCATAAATGCTTGGTATGAATGTTTACTCAAGTGATAGACTATCATTCACTTCACTTGCATTGAGTCTTCCATGATTTGGTAACCACATAAAGCTTAGTTACTCCTAACCTTGCTCGGTAGAGTCTGTAATCTAACCTCACTCAGTAAGAATAGTAACTCAATGATGACTGCCATTTCTTACTTGGTGATCCCTTTATATCCAAAATGTTGATATGGATCTTTGATCTTATCAACTAGAATTGATATTAGATGTCCTATTTAGTATCCTAGTTCTAGTTATTCTTTGAGAAATCAGGTGGGAAGGGTGGAGTCACTTAATTCTGGAGTGTCTTGATCATCATTGCTCAGACTTGCATTCTTGGTAGAATTTGGAACTCATTGTTGTTTCATCTACTTTATGATGATATCAGATTTTACCTTCTTTTCATCTTCAATTCTTCTAGTATTCATATAGTTCTTGGCAAGATGACCAAGTTTTGTACAAATGAAACATCTTTTGGTAGTATCTCTTTTCCTCAAATGATGTTTTTCACAATTCATTCCAATGTGTCCAAATTCTCCACAGTAATGACATCTGCACCAAGTGTTATAGTCCCAACCAAATATAGCTTTTACAATTTGTTCTACTGGATTCAATATAGTAGTTCTGTATTCTGATGACTTGTGCCCATGCTTCTTACATTTTTGACATTTGCCTTCAAATTTAGGTTTTTCTTTGCATTCATTTGCCCTATGACCATGCTGATTTCATTTGTAGCATTTTCCATTGAATTTTTCATTCTCATTGCTCCAACATTTGTTTGATGTATGACCTATCTTACTATAGTGAGTGTAAGTAGGTTTATTCTTTTGAGCTTCTTGCTTAGATGATTCACCTTCTTCTTTATATCCAATTCCTACTTCTCCTTTTTGTTTGTAATGACTTTTCTCATTCAACTGATTCATGTCTACTTGAGATTTCATCATTCTTTCAATGTTTAGATCATTTTGCAATCTTTCATTTTCTAAATTTAGATTCATGATTTCTTCATTTGCATTGCTGTGCTAATCAATGAAGTCAGCTTACTAAAGGGATAGGTGCTAAATTTCATTGTCCTTACCTTCTATCTCTTCTCTTATCTTTTTTTTCTCTTCCATGACTTTGCACAATATTACTAAATAAATTTATTGCTCTCTTAGTTTTATTACTTATTCTTAATGAGTATTATTATTTTTCAATAGTTCTTTAATTACTTCATCAGCTTCATTTGAATTTCTTGAATGGATGTCTTCAATTCTCTCTTCAATGTAGAGTGGAACATTTATCTGGATTGCAAGATCTTTTCTTCTTTTCAGAGATTAAGAGAGTTGCTCTTTTTCTTTATTGAGTTGTCCAATAGCCAATTCCAAATTTAGCTTCTCATTGTCAATAGCCTTGCCAAGTTTGAATATCTCTATTGCCTTTGATCTTTTCTCAAGCTATTAAACTTTTCTTTGAGAACCATAATGCTCTTATACCAATTGTTGGAAATATTATGACAAGCTAAGTTACTGAGAGGGGAGGGGTGAATTAGTAAATTATAAAAATTTATCATTAATTAGAAATTAATCTTTCATGTATATTGTGATCTAATTGCATGCATAAGAAACTGAAAACATTAAAGCATATATAAAACTTTTGACACACAATTTTGGTGACCCAAAAACCTTCCAAATAGAAAGTAAAAGTGGGGTGGGGATGATACCCACAAGCTTTAGTACTAGAGTATAAGTTTGGCCTATTAAGGCTTACAATGATCACTGTTGATGATTTTCCTTGTTAGGAGCAATAGGGATTGCTAGGTCCATCTTGCAAAAGGATTTACAAACATACAATGAAGTATGCACTTGGTAAAGAGGTTTACACAAGATTGTTAGCTCTACCTTGTAAAAGAATTTGAATGATCCACTTGTTAGGATGAAGCAGTAGTTGATCTCTAATCTACAACTTGATTTGTTGAATGAAATTCCTCTATGCGTACAAATCACCTTGTTGTGATAGATAAATCTTTTTTGCTCCTTATATTGTTGTAGCCTTTGCAATTTTCTTTCTACTCTTCTTTGATGAGTAATTAATTCTCTTTAATTCTTTAGATGTGATACAATACATTACATATATACCAATTCAATTACACAATTAAAAAGTGGGCCACAATATAAGTATACACAAATATTACAAAGTTGGCCAAAGTGTAGAAACCTTAGTGAGGTTCTGATACTTGACATCCACTATCAATGCTTGGCATCATCATGAACTTGGTAGACATAGAAGCTCAGTCCATATAGATCACTTTCAAGTGGTCTTGAACTTAGTCTATATTGGTGACTAAGTAAATACTATGAAACTCAACATATAAACTGAATCACTTGATTCACACTACCTATCGTGATCAATGCCATCACTTTGAGCTTGGTGTAAACCTAGTCACTTGGTTAACACTGAGTAGCTCAGTTAACACTAGAATTGCACCACATCAACTACAAACTTGGCAAACACTGCACAACTTGATTTGCACTGGAAAACTTGACATACACTAAGATTCTCAATTTACACTACTGATCAACACCATAGTAGTAACTACTTGGTGTAAACTAAAATCTATCCAAAGGACTCAGTAGCAACTGGAATGCTTGGTTAATATTATTAACTGTACAATATGCTTGGTATAAACTTACAATCTAAGTAAGTGTATGTCACTAATAAAAAACATGACTAGAATTTCAACAAAGGATGGGGTGATGAAGGCATGCTATGGATGTTTGTGGAGTTGGAGTCTAACTATCTAGAAGAGCATTCTCTAGCTAGTTAGAAGACTTGTTCGAGAGAGAAGATGAAATCACAAGGTCAAGGTGGAAGAGGTTAGTTTTGTTTATCAATTTATGAAGCCTAATACAAAACCTATAGATAAATTGGAGGCTGTTGTTGAGGATATTCCTAAGCTTATTGATGTTGGGATGGAGGTTGGTTTTCATGATAAGTTGGTTGAGTCTAACATGGAGACTGTAGAGCACATGGTCATGGATGATCCAATTGTTGTTGGTGAAGAGTTGTATGTTGCAGAGAATCTTATTATGAACAATGAGATTGCTGGTGTTGTGATTTTGGCATATGAAGATTTAAGTATTTTTTCTAATGTGGAGTTTTTTATTGCTGGTGTGGATTCACTAGTTGTTGATGTGGATAAGGATTTGATGTTGAAGTGTTATGTTCACTTTGTTCCTAGAAGTGAGCATGCTGATTGGATAGTTGAGATTATGGTGTTTGATAGAATGATGTAGATGTGGATGATGTGCATATTGGTTTTCTTGTCCCTATTATAGTGGAAGCCTTTGGTGAATATGGAGATGGTTGTTGATCTCTCTTTGGGCATCAAAGTGTGGGACACACTTTTCTGATTACCCGAGGAATCTAATGTAGGAGCATCTTGGGTTTTCGTAGTGACTACTTGAAGTTCATGAGAGGAGGATTAGTAGTTTCTTTGGAGGGTGCTTGGATTGGTACTCAGTTGAAGAAGGACTGGTGCTCAGCATGCTCTAGGAGCTTGGCATGGTTTGGGATCTTGGTATGGTCTTAGAACTCAACATGGTCTGTGGAGCTAAAAAATACTTAGTTTTACTAGTTCCTGACTTGGTCTTGGTTTCAATTGGTGCCGAGTTGTCTGTGAGATAACTTTTGGATTTTAATTTATGTATGGATATTTAGTTTTTGTTGTGATTGACTTGCAACTCAACCTATATTTAATGTAAGGGGTCTAATTTAATTTTTAATTGCTAGGTTGACTTGTGGCTTTTTTTGGTATAAGTAGGGGTTCTTGTGGAGTCTTTTAGGGATTTATTTAGGGAGTGATTAATTCATTCAAAGGGAGTGGATCTTGGTTTTAGTGTGAAGAGTAGTTGAAGAGTGAGTTTTTCCTAAGTCTATGGATAGAGAACCAAATGTGAGGCACTTTACAGTAGAATTATGATAATTATTCATCCATCTTGGAGAAGAGGAGGTGGTAGAGGAGCAAATTTTGAGAAGAGGTAGTAGCTATGGCTTGGGAAATAAGGGGATTGCTTGGTGGGCTTGTGATCACATGTTTAGATCTTCCTTGGAGGTTTCTACTAGAGTGTGGATCTGGACTAGCTAGGGTTTGTGTTGGATCTTGAGAGATCTTGTAAAACTGATATTGTATTTGGCCATAACCAAGAAGGCCTTACAACCCAACACATTGCATGTAACAGTTATATCTATGAATAAATTATTGTAATTTGGTATCAAATCTCACATTTTTATCATTTTTCTACTATGTGGTTATTTGCTAGGGGCTAGGACATCTCCTTTTTGGATTCTACTGCCTTGCACTACATCAGATAGAAACACCCACATCCATATTGGATTTCTTGGGTGAAAGATGACCACAAGGTCATGGTCAATGAGCAGTGCTTAGAAAAGTTCAAGATTGGAAGATACTAGGATGAGGTTACTATGTAATATCATGCCTCTGGACATATGTCATATGTTGTTGGGTAGGTTGACGCAGTTTGATAGGCATGTTGTATATGATGGGCAAGCAAATACCTACACTCTAACCAAGGATGGAGTGAAGCATAAGTTGAACCGATTAAAGGAGAAAGAATAAAAGTTATGTAGTACTACCAAAATATGTTTTCTTGATGGAAAAGAGTTTCTCAAATGTGTGAAGTGTGAGCATATGTGTTTTTCCATAATTCTAAAAGATAGTAAAGAAGTAGAGGAGGTTCCAATAGAAGTTACAAATATGTTGGGATATTTTTTGTTAGTGTAAATAATTAATTATTATTTACACTTTACTTAAGTTAACTTAGGATAATGCATTATTTTATTATTTATTAGGTAGATACCTAGGTGTATGCATACTCATATTAGTTGTCCTATTGACAATACATGAGTTAGCAACTCTATTTTAGCACATGGTGTCTACAATGCTAGAGTTTGCATAATCAACTAAGTTGTCATGTAGACAACACAGTTGTTCACACCTAAATAAGCACATGGTATCTACAACATCTTTTTACATGACACACCTATGTAAGCTTATCCTCTCATCATCACACAAACTCTTATACTCAATGAAGGATAATCCACTTTTGGTGGAAATGTGCTTAGCTATGAGGCTTATCATTTTGCTAACTCTTAGTCATTCTAGAGGCCTTTATATATAGGCACTTTTAGTGTACTTGTACATCAATTCATTCTCATATTTTTATTATAATCATACATCATTTGGTCCATATTGTGCTTTTTTCTTGAGCTTCTTGATCTTGGCATCATTTTTCCCTAAGGACAATTTTTACATGGTATCAAAGCTATACCAAATTCTTACATGGTATTAGAGCCATGATAGCTTCATCATATAGCCACTGGAGAGATTTTTTTGTAGGTCAAGATTGGAGCTTGTTGGTGCAAATTAGATATTGGCATCTTATTCAAAAGGTCAAAAAACCCCCAAATTGGCTTTTGTTTCATTAAAATTTGACATTTGAGTTGAAATCTAGAGTTATTTAATTTTTGGTGGTACGATGGTGTCAATTTAGGAAAAATAATTATAGAGGTGATTTTCAAACAATGATATCTCCCTCATATGGACTCTTTTTTTTGAGGATTTTTTTTTATCTTAGGGTAGAATATTGTGATCTACACATTGGTGCAAGTTGTTTGAGATCTTTTTTCCTAAATTTTTTTGCAACTTGTAAATCCCAATTTTTGCAACTTCAAAGGCTTGATTCAGGTCATTTGGACACATATTCAGGTGCTTTTTTTTTGAGATTACATGATTTTTTTTCTACTTTCTAGATCTAGTATCACTTTGGAGTAATTTTGAGTAGACATAGTACTTTCAAAATTTGGTCTCATTTTTACCTTCTAGCACTTGTAATTAATTAGATCCTTTAGAGGTCTTGTGTCTTGTCTTGTTGAGTTTGATATAACTTCATATTTGTTGTTTTAACTAGAAAAATTAGAAGTCCACTTAGGCCCTAAATTTGCAAGTGGCCTATTGTAAATGCACTAAGTATAAAGTACTAAATCATACATTAGGGGTGTTTCTTTGATTGTTTTTGCATTTTTGGGGGGGCACATATATTTATTGATCTCATGGAGTAATGTCACAAGTGTCAATTTGGTTTAAAATTGAAGTTGACAAAAAGGAACTATAAAAAATGGAGTGCTTTGATGACCTGGTCATTATAGGGAGTACATCATCCATCATTGACAGTGTCAAGTCTACTTTGTAGGAAAGATTTTTGATGATAGACTTGGGTCTACTTCATTATTTCCTCAGTATCGAGAAACATTAGTCTTCATCAAGGATCACATTATCACAACCCAACTATGCTCTTGATCTACTTGCTTAATTTCGCACGAGTGACTGAAAGGTTGGATCTACTCCATTTCTTTCAGATGTTAAGGTAGAAGCAAAGTGTTCCACTCCACTTGTTGATACTACTTTGTATAGATAGTTTGTTGTAAGTCTCATCTACTTGACACATACATTCCCTGACATATCCTTTGCAATTGGCATGGTTTCTTGCTCCATGCAAGAGCCACATAAACCTCACTAGAAGGAAACCAAATGCATCTTGCACTATATCCAAGGTACACATACATATGGGATATGCTATGAAGCTAGTACTAGACTATAGTTAGTGGGTTATACAAACTCAGACTATGCAGGAGATATTGATTCTCACAAGTACACTTCAAGAGATATGTTTCATCTTGGTTTCAGAAAACACTATTGCTCTTTCATCGACTAAGGCTGAGTATCAAGGAGCTATGACTATAGTGAAATAAGCTATTTGGTTGTAGAATATTCTAAAGGATCTTTGTTTTGATCTACCTAGACCCACAATCATACATTGGGATAATCAAAGTGCCATTGAAATTTCAAAACATCCAGTCCAACATCGGTGGACAAAACATATTGAGGTTCATATGAACTACATTAGAGAGATGATTCATGAGTAGGTCATTGCATTGCAGTATGTCCTATAGAGTAGCAAATTCTTGAAATTTTCACCAACCCCTTTATGAAGGTCAATTATCTTCATTTGCAAGATCTTTTAGGGGTGCAAGATTTTTCATTAGGGGGGTCACATGATTCTTCTCTTCTTTATTATACTTATCTCTCTTTCTGGGGTAGGGTTTTTCCCATGAGGTTTTCTCTCTTTCTTCATTTTTAAAGAGATTGCATTTCATTGCATTACATTTATACATGGGTACCTAACTTAGCCTAGCAACTGGGACCCATCATGCATTTGTGAGCTTAAGTGCATTCCTCTAAGTTGCACTTAAGGGGTGGTGTTAGTGTAAATAAATAATTATTATTTACACTTTACTTAAGTTAACTTAGAATTAATGTATTATTTTATTATTTATTAGGTAGACACCTAGGAGTATATGTACTCATATGAGTTATTGTGTTGACAACACAGGAGTTAGCAACTCTATTTTAGCACATGGTGTCCACAACACTGGAGTTTGCATGATCAACTGAGTTTTCATGTAGAAAACATAGTTGTTCACACTCTAAATAGGCACATGGTGTCTACAACATCTTTTTATGTGACACACCTATGTAAGCGTATCCCCTCATCATCACACAAATTCTTGTGCTCAATGGAGGATAATCCACTCTTGGTAGACATGTGCTTAGTTGTGAGGCTTATCCTTTTGCTAACTCCTAGTCATTTTAGAGGCTTTTATATATAGAAACTTCTAGTGTACTTGTACATCAATTCATTCTCATATTGTTGTTAGGATCATACATCAGTTGGTCCATATTGTGCTTTGTTTTTGAGCTTCTTGATCTTGGCATCATTTTTTCTTAAGGAAAATTCTTACATGGTATCAAAGCTATAATAAATTATTACATTTTTCTAATATTGTATTGGATAATGTACCTGGTGGATTTTCCCAAATGAGGAAGATTAGTCAATAGAGGGATTTGGTTCTAGGAGCCAAGTTTTCAAACAAGACAACATACAAAATGACACCAACAAAAAGTGAAGAGTTGAATAGAGAAGTTCGTGAGTTGTTGCAGAAGGGGTTAATTTGAGAGAGTATGAGTCCAAGTTCTATATGTGTAGTATTAGACCCAAATAAGAATGAATAATGGAGGATGTGCACAAATTCTCACACTATCAACAATATCACAATCAAGTACAAATTTTCATTGCTAATGATGGATGATAGTATGTATTGTTTGAGTTGGGCTAATTATTTCACAAAGATAGATATGAAGAGTGGGTACCATCAGATTTGTATCAGAGAAGGTGATGAGTGGAAGACTACTTTCAATACAAAAGAAGGATTGTACAAGTGGTTATTTGTGCCTTTTGGACTAACCAATGCACCAAGCACTTTCATGTAGCTCATGAATGAGGTACTAAAGGAGCTTCTAGGTAAGTTTTTCATTATTTACCTAGACAACATTTTGATCTTTAGTTAGGCATTAGACGAGCATTTGATCCATATTCACAATGTGTTTGATAAGTTGAGGGAAGAAAAATTGCTAATAAACACAAAGAAGTACAATTTTTTAAACAAGGAATTGGTGTACCTAGGATTTGTAGTCTCACCAGAAGGTCTAAAAATAGACCTAGAGAAAGCAAAGGCAATCCTTGAATGACCTACTCCAAAGAGTGCAACAGAGATAATATCTTTTCATGGACTAGCTAGTTTTTATAGAAAATTCATAAGAGGTTTTAGCAGTATTTGTGGACCCCTAATTGAAACAATGAGAGGGGATAGGAAATAATTTAAGTTGACTATAGGAGAAAATAAGAGCTTTAATCTATTGAAATAGAGAGTTACTAAGCAACCTATTTTAGCATTTCTTGATTTTAACAAGGTGTTTCAAGTAGTCTGTGATGCTAGTTGTACTACAATAGGAGTTTTTTTGAGCCAAGAAGGTAGACCCATTGCTTATTTTAGTGAGAAGTTGAGTGATGCAAAAAGAAAATATTTTCTTTATGATCAACAATTTTGTGCTATAGTTCAAGCACTGAAGAAGTGGAGAAGGTATTTTCTTCCTTAGAAATTCTCTTTTTTATATTGATCATCAAGATTTGCAATATTTAAACAAAGAAAAATTAAACCAAAGGCACTTGAAGTGGGTTAATTTTTTGTAGAGCTATACATTTGTTTTGAAACATAGGAGTGGTAAGTCTAACAAAGTTGTAGATGCTCTTAGTAGAAGATAAATTTTGTTGACATAAATATAGATGGAGATGGTTGGGTTCAAGGAACACAATACTTTATATCAAGATTTTCTTGATTTTTGTGAAGCGTGGAAGGCTTGTACTGAACCTGTTACACTTAAAATGACAAAGTAGTTAGATTTCATGATCTAGGTTAGTATGTTTTTTATTAGATAAATAGGTTTTATAGGGATCCTGAAACCTGAGAGTTAGAACAAAAATAGGCTGATAATAAGCATTAAAATCCCAACCACAAAGGAACAAATCTAAAGGCTGATAATAAGCACTAGACCTAACCACATAACAAAGGCCAAAGAAAAGGAAAAACTATTTAGACAAGACAAATGAAACAGTCAAAAGACAAAACAAAAAGAAAGACAAAAAGGGAAAAGACAAGAACTAATCCTCGATCTTTCTTTCTAACTCCTGCATGAATTGGGTAGCCTCATGGGCCATTTGGTTCTCCTTAGCCTCCTACTAGTGAGTCTTTTGAACTTCCTAGTCTACAGTAGAAAAAGTAATACCTATGACATTATCATCATCAAATCTAGCTTTACCCCTATCTTTGTCGTCCACATCCCCCTGCATGTCTCTATCTTTAAGCCAATCAGTTAAAGATAGGATGTTGTTATTAATCGAGTTGAGCAATGAGATCATCTAGCTTGACAGATTGTGATTATAATTTTCTAGGTTGTGGATCCTCGTTTCTGCCAGGCTATAGCTATCATCATGATTTGTCCCTTTCTCTAGGCCTTTAAGATTCCTAGCTCCTTCCATTTGACCCACCTTCTCCTTGACCTCCTCTAGCTCATGAAAAAGCCACTTGATTGACCTATAATTGCCTATCATTCTATTGTGGGCATTATTCAAGAGGTTCATCCTAGATTCCTTAGCATTATCAGAGATTTCCATAATCGCAGGGTTAATGAGCTCTTCAAGGCACGACTCCTCCTGGTTTTCCACCATAATCTGGAGGTTCATCACTTCTCTAAAAATGCCCACTTTTGAAGTCCTCACATTAAAGTTTCTTTAGGCTTTCCTCCTATCTTTAGCCAACACCTCCCCCCCTTAGATCTAGAACTATCCTTAATCTTCTCCTTTGGGTGGGCTTGAGAATGAACAGGGGAGAGAGCAAGTAGAAATGAATCTAGATCTCGCTACAACCTTTCATCCACTGTGCCCATCCTCTTGCATTTCTTCCCACCCTGGGAGTCCTTTTTTTCCTCCTGTCTCTCCTTATCCTCATCATTAGACTCCTTGGCCTCCTCTTCATCATTGTAGTCCTGCTCCTCATTCCCAAGCTTCTTCTGACCATGCCTCTAGGGATTTTTCTACTAGGGGTAATGGGAGAGGAAAACTTCTTAACATTAGGAATAACTTTTTTACCACTGAAAGTAAGCCCCCCTTCCTCAGAGCGAATGCTCTATATTTCATTCGAGTCAGAGGAGAAGCTAGAGTTATCAATTTCCTCATTCCTAGCTTGCGAAGGGATGTTACTTATCATCTGAGCCTTAAAGTGCTCATAGATGAGTAGTAATAGCCCCTCATGCAAAGTAGGGTTAGAAGAGGGCTTCTTTTTGAAGCTGGACACTACCTTGATCATTGATTTCAATAGATAGAAAGGGAAAAAAACTTTTCTATCATGCCAAAAATGATTCAAAAGAATGAAATGGTGGGTGTAAACATGATCAAACCTAGGGTCAAGGGTAATGTACTCAATGAAAACTCACAGAACATGCCTCCAAATCTTCACTATGGAATCCAAATTATAGAACGTATCATTCTTTTTTAGGGTATTCAGTTGCTTGGTGTTGTTAGCAAAATACTTAACTGCACTGGCCAAGAGCTTTTTGTCCCTAAAGAACTTAAAGCCCTCCATCGAAATCTTAGTAATAGCTGAAATCACCTCCTCCATTATCAAAAAATCTATTCCATTCACCTTGACTCTATCATCCTTCCACGAGCTAACCATGCTATTAGTCACATTTTGGTTGAAACCATGCAGCTTCATGATATACCCTAAAATCTTGCCCTGCACTAGTTTCTCCCACAAATTTTCCCTACTTCTCCATTTCTCCATTTTTCCCACTAGTTCTTTTCTACACCTTTTTCCCACCATATATGCACTTTAAACTCCCACAATTCTCATAAGCACAACCCTTTGTAACTTCACCACCTGATAGGGTTCACTATGATTAAGAAAGAGACCAAAGCAATAAACCTTGTCATTACACAGGTTGCATATGCAAAAAATGACCCATAAAGCATGCCAAATAAACTGTAATAATTCCCACTTCTTGCCTTTTCCAATATAGCCTTTATGAGTCATATCCTTTCTTGATAAGCCTTTCCTATTCATAATTGTAGGTTGATCTCCTCCATACTCTCTTGGATAGTATCGTCGAAGAAATGTTGATGCAAGAAAGGATCACTTTAAGAGGAAGGTTTTATCCCTTTGATTCTACCTTCCTTCTTCTTTCTCTGAATAATCCTTCCCATACATTCAACAAGAATAATGAAGAGAATAGGTGATAGAGGATCCCCTTGTCGAAGCCCTCTTGAGTGTTTGAATTTTTTTGAAGGAGCTCCATTAACCAACACAGTAAGAGAGGAAGTAGAGACAAGCTGAGATATCATTTTACAAAATTTTAAATCAAACCCAAAAGCCTTGAGCACCTTATCAAGAAAAGACCAATCAACTCAGTCATAGGCTTTAGATAGGTCTAGTTTAAGTAGCATCCCTTCCCATTTTCCAACTTCCATAGAGTGGATCACTTTGTGCACCATCACGATCGAGTCTAAAATCTATCTGCCCAGGACAAAACCCATTTGCTACTATGATATGATCAAGGGGGGAGCTTGAGAAACCTAGAGGTAAGCACCTTTGAAATGATCTTGTAAAAAGAGTTGCATAAACTAATAGGTCTGAACTTGTCCAAAGAGTTTTCTCGAGACACTTTAGGGATGAGAACCAAAAAATTGGAATTAATCTCCTTTGGAATGCTCGTAGCTCCAAAGAATTCCTGAACAACCTTCACCACATCATCCATCACCACCTACCAATACATCTAAAAAAAGATAGTTGGGAACCCATCAGGGCCAAGAGATTTATCCATAAGCAAGGAAAAGAGAGCTTCACAAACTTCAACAACAGAAGGAATAACTCAAAGCATTAAGTTATAGTGAGGTTGGATGGTCTAAGGTATAGAAGCAACCAAGTCTTCTTGGTCCACCTTGGATAGAAGAGGATCCCCAAAGAAGAGAGAAGAGAAGAAGGAAACTGCTTTAGTTGATATTTACTTCTCCTTAGTTAGTAGATCCTACCCTATCATGATGCCATCAATTCTATTATTAGCTCTATGCTTGAGGGTGGTTAGATGGAAGAACTTCAAGTTTTGATCACCATCTTTAAGCCAGTTGACCCTAGATCTTTTCCTCTAGAACTTCTCCTCTTTACTGATGATGTTATGTAAGTCTATAAGAATAAAAAACTCAGCCTCCCTATTAAGCTCATCATACCTATCCTGTTGAATCGAGGCTTCAACAAAAATAATTTTGTCAGACAAGTCATCTTTCTCATGAAAGATATGTCCAAAATCAGTCTTATTCCAAACTTTAACCATTCTCTTAACATTACTCAATTTTTTGGCAACTTTAAACATAGCAGTGCCTTCCACATCTAAACCCCACCAAAATTTTACTTTATCCAAGAGATCAGGATGAGAGGTCCACATTTTTCAAATTTGAAGGGGGAGTTCATTCTAGGTTCCATAGGAGCAACCAAAAAGGAAATAGGAGAGTGATCATAACCCACTCTAGGTAGGAGAGCTAACCTACAAGAGGAAGACTTTAGATAATTAGGGGAGATTAAAGCCCTATCCAATTTGATATGGATACAATCCTACCCCAAGCATTTATTTGACCAAGTAAAGGCACCTCCCATAAGATCCAGATCCAGAAAAGCCAGACCATTGATGAAGTTAGAGAGGTCTTGTTTACTTTCCCAGTCTGTGTTGGAAATGATTGAAAAGATCATGAGGAAAGTTGTTGGAATGATATATGGAAATTGTAAAGAATGTTCTCAATCATTATTTTGTCATTGATGTCAAACTTGCTATTTGCAGGAATGATAATTGCTTTAGTGATCCAAATACTATCAATTAGTAGATTTACAACGAGGAGGAAATCAATAAGATATAACTAGTATAGCAAGAGAAAGGTTGAAGTTATGATGTTGTAATGAAGTACAAGGATCAGCTAAGCCATTGATGAAAAAGTGTGTTGATGAAATACTATAAGACATAGAGAATGGGCACACAGAAACATATCTAAGATGTAAATTTTTTCACTAAGACA
Organism: Cupressus sempervirens; assembly: GCA_028749045.1. Taxonomy (NCBI): domain Eukaryota; kingdom Viridiplantae; phylum Streptophyta; class Pinopsida; order Cupressales; family Cupressaceae; genus Cupressus; species Cupressus sempervirens. The sequence goes on along the minus strand of CM053786.1, from coordinate 88,667,986 downwards.
TCTGTAAAGCCTAACTAAAGTTCATTAAAGAGAGGGAGCCGAGCAAGCTAGTTGAAGCTGAGCAGATTCCTAGTTGAAGCTGAGCAAGATCGATATCAAGTGCCGAGTAAACTTCAAGTGTTGAGTGATACAAGTATCGAGCAGATATAGGTTTCGAGTAATGCAGAGATGCCGAGCACCAATAAAAACAATAGTGTCGAGTAACACAGAGAAGCCGAGCACTAGTAAAACTAATAGTGCCGAGTAATACAGAGATGCTGAGCACCAATAAAACCAATAGTGCCGAGTAACACAGAGATGCTGAGCACCAGTAAAAACAATATTGCCGAGTTGCTGCATTATTTTGAAAATTGAAGATTCGCTAGATCTAAGCTGAGAAGGTTGTTATCTAGAAGTTTGTGAATTAAATGGAAGATAAGAATGATGAGTTGGTGGCATAGAACACCATGTAAAACATTTTTAAGTATACAACTGATGAATTTCTAGATGAGAACAAGATATCAGGTAGATACATTGTATTCTACCTAATCCATTTTGAAACCCTAAAAATGGAGAAGGAGAATTGAGCGGCAAAGATAAAATCAGATTTTTATTTAAGGAGACATAAGTTCATAAAGAAAAAAGTGAGTGAGGTGGTCAAGCATGAAAGCATAAAATGCTGTAGAAGGTGCTAAGGAGGAAAGAGAGCATAGTTACTTTGTTTCAATAAGAAGACCTTAGATATGGATGCATTGTCAAGATAAGTAAGAAGACTCAAGGAGATGAAGCTTGATAAGAAGAGAAGCAATCAGAGCTGAAGTGATTGAAGCCAAGCATAAGGATTGAACTGAAAGTGTGATATGAAATCTACAAAGTATGTTGTAAGTTATATCAGATCAAAAGGCCATTATAATTACTTTCTAGCAATTGTAACAGTCAGTTTAAATCCTATGGACTTAGGTTGGTTTGATAACCATGAGATAAATCCTTTAACAGGGCGACATTCCAAGCGAATGTTCTAAAGTCCTGTAATCAGGCCCATTCCTAACAGTTTGGTAAAATCCTCTAACAAGGTCACATTTAACAGTGTGTTGTAAGCCTTTAATAGTGCATCACTTTAGAAGAGTGAGAATCAAGTAGCATGTTACTAGTGGTTTTTCTCAAATTGGGTTTCCACGTAAATCATTGTGTCATGTGTTGATCTTGCATGTTTTATCTCTGCATGTTGATTTACTGTAACTTGCTAATATGGTTGATTTAAGTTTGGATGGATGAAAAGTGAATGGATTTATTAAAAAGTATTATTAGGGCATTTGGACCTTGAATAATTGATTCACCCCCCCCTCTCAATTATTCTAAAGAATTCTAACAATTGGTATCAGAGCTTTACTGTTGATTCAGTTTAAAGGAACTATAAGCATAAAAGATCAAAATGCCTAAGAGAGAAGTTCCCAAGCTCAATAAAGACAACTTTGTTGCATGGAAATTTTTTATGAAGCTACATCTTGGATCCATAGGAGATTATGCCCAAAATTCAATTTTCACTGAACATATAGATCCAACTGGTACTCTTACTGCAGAAGACATGAAAAACAAGCAAGAACACAATCAGACAATGCTGGAGATTGCCTCTACACTCAACTATGTTAAATTTGATGATATCAAAGGATGTGACACTGCATTCAAAATTTGGAAAGCCCTATCAAACATCTATGGAGGAGATCAGAATGTACAAAGAGCAAAAAGAGAAAGTCTCAAAGGAAAGTTTGATGATATGAAAATGGAGAAAAATGAGAATGCTGCTCAGTATGGCACAAGAATAAAAGAAGAGGTAAGTGAAATAAGATGTTTAAGTGGTCAACTAGATGAAGATACTATTAATAGTAAGTTCTTAAGAACCTTGCTCCCTATCTATGCTATTAGAGTATCGGCAATACAAGAACTAAGATGTATACTAGGAAACAATCTAAGTTTTGAAGGTATAATAGGTAGACTCACTGCATTTGAGTTATCTAACTTTGACAACTATAGAACAGAGAATGCTAAATCTGCCTTTAAGGCCAAGTTATCACTAAAAGATGCCAAACAGGTGAAATCAAAGAAAGGAAGACAAATGAAGTATGTATCCAGTGACAGTAACACTGATGAGGAAGATGTGGAAAATTTGGAAGCATTGCTTGCTAGAAGATTTCACAGAGGTAAAGGAAAATTCAAAGGTAAGATGCCTATCATTTGTTTCAATTGCAATGAAGTAGGTCATATTGTTTCCAGGTGTCCACAGAAAAAGGATTATAAGGAAGGCAACAAAAACAAATTCAGAAGAGATGATGACAAGAGAGATTACAAAGAAAAAGGTAAGAAGTGTTATATTGTTGAAGAAAATTCTGATGACAATGATGATGAAGTTGTTTATGTAGCCATGAAGGATCAATCTGATGAAGAAGAGCCCATAGCATTGGTAACATGTATGAACAAGAATGATAGGTGGATCATAGACAGTGGATGCTCACATCACATGATAGGAGACAAAAGTAAGTTTGTTAACTTTACTCAGTATGATGGAAATAGTGTTAGATTTGGTAATAGTGCTCCATGTCAAGTCAAAGGAAAAGGTTCCATTAAGCTCACAGAACAAATTTTATGTGATAATGCATACTATGTTGAAAGATTAAACTACAATTTGCTGAGTGTCTCACATTTAGGCAATACAGGATGCAAAGTAAAATTTGGAAACAAAACCACAAAAATCTATGATACTGATGGTAAACTGATAGGAAAAGGAGATCAAACAAGGAGTAATCTGTTTTACCTTGATATGGATGATGTTTCTTGTTTTATTGCAAAATTTGATGATGAATGGTTGTGGCATAGAAGATTATGTCATGTCAACTTTGACAATCTAGTCAAGATCAGTAAAATGAAGAAATTCAGAGGTTTACCAAAATTGAAGAAGCCTGATAATATCATGTGCAAACAATGTCAGTTAGGAAAGATGATAAAGTCAAGTTTCAAAAGCAAAAACTATACATCCAAAGAAGTACTTGAACTAGTTCATACTGACTTATGCGGTCCAATGGAAGTACAAAGCTATAGACGAGATAAATACATAATGTTGTTTGTTGATGACTATTCAAAGATGATGACTATTATGTTCTTAAAACAAAAATTTGATGCTTTTCAAATGTTTAAGTGGAATGTGGCTAGAGTTGAAAAGGAAATAGGAAAAAGATTGAAATGCCTAAGATCAGACAGAGGTGGTGAATTCACATCAAATGAATTTGAGGTATTTTGTAATGATAAAGGAATCAAAAGACAAACATTAGCTCCTAGAACTCCCCCACAGAATGGAATTGCTGAAAGAAGAAATAGATCTGTGATTGACTGTGCTAGAACATTAATGATGGAAAAGATAGTTGCTCTAAAATACTGGAGAGAAGCTGTAAGTGTAGCTGTTCATACACTGAATCGAGTACAAGTCAAGAAAGGTACAAATACAACACCTTTTGAATTATGGTATGGTCACTCACCCAATGTAAAACATTTCAAAGTATTTGGTTGCAATTTTTTTATCCTTAAAGATGCTACAAATGGAAAATTTGATGCAAAAAGTGATGAAGGCATATTTCTTGGTTATTCCACTAGAAGTAAGGCATACAAGTGTTTGAATACTAACACTAATAAAATTGTGGAAAGTGCAAATGTAAACTTTGATGAACATACAGAAGTCCAAGCTAAAGAACCAAAAAGAATGGATGAATACAGAACCTTTGTGTCTTCTTATGAAGGAATGACTAATGAGGATGATATCAATCAAATTGAAACTCAACAACAAGTTTCAGTTTCAGTTGACTCACAACCAGTGAATGCTGAGCTACATTCAGAAGCTGAGTTGCAGAATGAAGAAAATGCACAATCTAATTTTAAAGTCAGTACAAATGAAAGAGATGTAGAACAACCTGAAAACTCAGTACATAGTGACCCTGAATTAGAAATATCAAACATGGAAACAAGGACAGAACCAAGATTAGCCAAATATGTAAAAAGACATCACCCTGCTAAACAGATAATTGGTGACAAAAATGTAAGACCAATGAAAAGGAATAGACTAAGACATGAATCATGTCTAATTAGCAAATCTGAACCTAAGACAGTATATGGTGCATTACAAGATGATGACTGGTACAAAGCTATGGAAGAAGAGATTGATCAAATAAAGAAGAAAAAAACTTGGAGTCTAGTTCCCAGATTAGTTGACAAGAATGTGATTGGCACCACGTGGGTATTTAGAAACAAGCTAGATGAGAATGGTGAGATTACCAAAAACAAAGCTAGACTAGTATGCAAGGGTTATTGATCAAGAAGAAGGAATAGACTATGGGGAAACATTTGCCTCTGTTGCTAGAATGGAAGGAGTAAGAACTTTACTTGCATATGTTGCATATAAAGATTTTAAAGTCTATCAGATGGATGTAAAATTTTCTTTTTTAAATGGCATACTAGAAGAAGAAGTCTACATTGAACAACCAGAAGGATTTTTTGATGAAAACAATAGGGATATGGTTTGTAAGCTACATAAAGCACTCTATGGTTTGAAACAAGCACCTAGAGCATGGAAGACTTCACAAGTATCTAATACAAATAGGATTTGAAAGAATTGATGAAACCAACAACATGTACATCAAAGCAGAAGAAGGTAACGACATTATTGTATCTAAAATCTTTGTGGATGACATAGCGTTTGGTGGAAAGGAAGTCCTTTGCAAAGGCTTTGCTGACAAAATGAAACATGAATTTGAGATGTCTATGTTTGGAGAAATCAAATTCTTTGTTGGATTGCAAGTACATCAACTCAAAATGGTATATTTGTGACACAATCAAAGTACATCAAAGAAATTCTTAAAAAATTTGGATTAGAGGAGTTCAAACTGGTCAGCACACCAATGTCAATAGGAAATAAGCTGTCCAAAAATGATGAATCAGCTGAAGTCAATCAAACAATGTACAGATCCATGATTGGAAAACTAAAATATGCTGTACATAGTAGACTAGACATAGCATTAGCAGTTGGAATAGTGGCTAGATTCTCTGCTAATCCTAAAGAAAATCATCTCATAGCAGTAAAAATAATAATAAGATATCTTAAAGGAACTGATAACTTTGGTCTATACTACAAAAAGAATGAAAAATTTGAGCTCAATGCATATATAGATGCAGATTGGGGAGACAACATTGATGATATAAAAAGCACAAGTGGAGGTGCATTATTTCTAGGCAAAAGGCTAGTTACCTGGACTAGCAAGAAACAAACATGCACATCTCAGTCCACTGCAGAGTAAGAATATGTGGCAACAACAGTCAATTGCACAAACATTGTGTGGCTCACACATCTATTGGAAGGAATGAAAGAAGAGGTAACAAAACCTGTGATATTGTATTGTGATAACACAAGTGCTATAAACATATCAAAAAATCTAGTAATGCATGCAAAAACCAAGTACATCGCAATCAAGTATCATTATGTTAGAGAACTGGTAGAAGACAAACAAGTGAAGTTGGAATACATTCACACAAAGGAACAAACTGCAAATATCTTCACCAAACCATTGCCAAAGGATGCTTATGAATATCCTAGAGGCAAGTTGGGAGTAATACCCCTAACTCAAGCAATTTAAAGCAACAAGGAAGCTGCCCTGCATCACCAAGCAATGAATCATTGAAATATTAGAAGAATGATGCAGAGGATAAGAGCAGGAGCAGAAACTTCAAATTAGTCAGAAGCATGGTGACAGAGGGAGAAAACAACAAGAAGCCAAAGCTCATATTTTGCATAATAAAGATGCTACATCTTTGGCATTTATGTCAAAGAGGGAGAAATGTGAAACTTGATCAAGACAAAGCAAGAGGGAAATATATATGAAAGAGGGAGATATATGAGATCAGCTAGTAAAGAAGAAGCTAGCAAAGAAAAGTAGCAGATAATGTATACAATCTTGGTGGTAACTAAGTTGATCAATTGATCAGTTTGGTTTGCCATCAATACCAAAGAGGGAGATTGTTGGAAATGATTGAAAAGATCATGAGGAAAGTTGTTGGAATGATACATGGAAATTATAAAGAATGTTCTCAATCATTATTTTGTCATTGATGTCAAACTTGCTATTTGTAGGAATGAAAATTGCTTTAGTGATCCAAATACTATCAATTAGTTGATTGATAAGGAGGAGGCAATCAATAAGATATAACTAGCATACCAAGAGAAAGGTTGAAGTTATGATGTTGTAATGAAGTACAAGGATCAGCTAAGCTATTGATGAAAAAGTGTGTTGATGAAATACTATAAGACATAGAGAATGGGCACACAGAAACATATCTAAGATGTAAATATTTTAGCTAAGACATCTGTAAAGCCTAACTAAAGTTCATTAAAGAGAGGGAGCCGAGCAAGCTAGTTGAAGCCGAGCAGATTCCTAGTTGAAGCCAAGCAAGATCGATATCAAGTGCCAAGTAAACTTCAAGTGCTGAGTAAACTTCAAGTGCTGAGTGATACAAGTGCCGAGCAGATATAGGTTCCGAGTAACATAGAGATGCCGAGCACCAATAAAACCAATAGTGTCGAGTAACACAGAGATGCCAAGCACCAGTAAAACTAATAGTGCCAAGTAATACAGAGATGCTGAGCACCAATAAAACCAATAGTGCCGAGTAACACAGAGATTTCGAGCACCAGTAAAAACAATAATGCTGAGTTGCTGTATTATTTTGAAAATCGAAGATTTGCCAGATCTAAGCCGACAAGGTTGTTATCTAGAAGTTTGTGAATTAAATGGAAGATAAGAATGATGAGCTGGTGGCACAGAACACCATGTAAAACATTTTTAAGTATACAACTGACAAAGTTTCTAGATGAGAACAAGATATTAGGTAGATACATTGTATCCTACCTAATCCATTTTGAAACCCTAAAAATGGAGAAGGAGAATTGAGTGGCAAAGGCAAAATCAGATTTCTATTTAAGGAGAAATAAGTTCATAAAGAAAAAAGTGAGTGGGGCGGTCAAGCATGAAAGCATAAAATGCTGTAGGAGGTGCTAAGGAGAAAAGAGAGTATAGTTACTTTGTTTCAATAAGAAGACCTCAGATATGGATGCATTGGCATGATGAGTAAGAAGACTCAAGGAGATGAATCTTGATAAGAAGAAAAGCAATCAAAGATGAAGTGATTGAAGCCAAGCATAAGGATTGAACTGAAAGTGTGATCTAAAATTTGTAAAGTATGTTGTAAGTTATATCAGATCAAAGGGCCATTATAATTACTTTCTAGCAATTGTAACAGTTAGCTTAAATCCTATGGACTTAGGTTGGTTTGATAACCATGAGATAAATCCTTTAACAAGGTGACATTCTAAGTGAATGTTCTAAAGTCCTTTAATCAGGCCCATTCCTAATAGCTTGGTAAAATCCTCTAACAAGGTCACATTTAATAGTGTGTTGTAAGCCTTTAATAGGGCAGACTTTTAACAGGGCATAACTTTAGAAGAGTGAGAATCAAGTAGCATGTTACTGGTGGTTTTTCCCAAATTGGGTTTCCACATAAACCATTGTGTCATGTTTTGATCTTGCATGTTTTATCTCTACATGTTGATTTATTGTAACTTGCTAATATGGTTGATTTAAGTTTGGATGGATGAAAAGTGAATGGTTTTATTAAAAAGTATTATTAGGGCATTTGGACCTTGAATAACTGATTCACCCCCCCCTCTCAGTTATTCTAAAGAATTCTAATAGTCTAGGGTTAGACCACCCAACTTCTCCCCATCCACAAGAGGAGTATTGAAATCTCCCATAATGGTGCCTTTCTTTAATGTACTTCTTTGCACTAGGTTTCCTACTTTAGACCAGTAATTTTTTTTATTTCTTTTATTGTTAGGAGCATATAGATTCAGCAAAAACCAATTTTCATTGGATTGAATATGGTGAACTAGGCAGAGAATAATATTACCCTCATTAAAAATTGCTTCAACTCTAAAATTCTTGGTATTAAACAAGGTCAATAGACCACTAGAGGCACTCTCTGCATCCGAAGCCTCCCTACTCATCATACTACTAAACTTAATTTTCCTTAGAAAATCCTTTTTCATCTTAGATTCTTGGATCATCAAAATATCAGGTCTTTGATCTTTGATCAAATTCCTAATAATTTCCTATTTGTGGGCTCCATTTAAGCCCCTAATATTCTATGATATGATCTTCATTTTCCATTTTGGTCTCCTCCTCTTTGGTTTGCTTCTCTATTTTTTTACCTTTTCTAACCACTATTCCCACATCTGGTTTGTAGCTGCTTCTAGTCTCCACCAGAGAGGCCAAAGAGGGTTCTCTAATATTTTTGTTCCTAGGGTTAGGGGAAAGAGAAACTTCTCTTTCCAAAATAGAGTCCAAAGACCTGGATACTATTTGAGCTTTCTTTGGGGTTCTAGGAGGATCCTCCCAATCATCGAGCACCCTCACCAAAACCTCATTCTCATTTTCCACAACACTTTCAGCTCCTACTCTAGAGGAAACAAAATTATCCTCTGGGCCTTGAAAGATAATTATATCCTTATTAACTCTATCCTTTTCTTCATCGTTGGTGGCCATAACACTTTCCCCTTTAGTCTTTTTAGGGATCTCTTTCAAGTCTGCTTCCTTCATGATCTACTGCGGAGCTTCCTTGCAATCTTTAACCATAGGCTTTACCTATTGCAAATCTAATGTCCCTTCCACAACCTGAGATTTTTTTGACTCAAGAATGACTACTTGATTTCCTTCTAGGGCATTGTCCTCTGGCTTTTCCTTTAGGTTTGTGGAAACTTCAGCATTTGAAGTTTCCTGGGCTTGCTCTAAGGTTTCAGTATGGAAAACATCATTCTTATCTTTGGTCCAAGATATTGTAGCAGAAGGTGTTGGCTTATGTATACCATCCTTCTTTACTTCTCCTACCTTCTGACTATCCATAAAAGGAATAGCCTTGTGGCCTATGTTGGTGGTCTTCTTCTTCAAAATTTTTTTGTCCCTATTGAGATAAGAGGAAGGGAGAGTCTTCTTATTTTTGTCCATCTTATCTTTTAGACATTGAAAAGCCTTATGTCCAGTCTTAAAATAATGAAAGAAACCAAAAGGTACGCTCTCATAGTCCAACTACTAAATATGAGTGTTGAGCTTAGACTCAAAGCACACCACTTTTGAACATATCATCCCCTTCTCTAACTCCTATGCATATCCTCACATAGGTAAGTTTGCTCTTAGAATTAGTGATAGGATTAATAGATAAAAGTTCTCCAAAGGAACTTGCCAAACCCAAAAAAGAATCCTCATTCCAGAATTCCAAGGGTAGCTCAAGGAGTCTAACCCATACTGGAGCTTGCTGAAAAAAAGATTCATTTAAGTCCAATTTTGAAGACCATTTTTGCAACACTAGAGTTGCTCGTCCTATACACTAGGGCCCTTCACATAGTATATTAGCCATGTCCTTAGTGCAGGTGAAGTCAAAAGAGAGAAACCCCTTTGCCATCACGGTAACACTGACTTGACCTTTAAGATGCCATTTCTTCAAGGTGAAGGACATCACCACATCAATGTTTTGTCTCTATCCAATAAACTTCCCAACCAGCATGGAGGCCATCAAATCTATGCTATGATCAACTAATTCATCTGGAATAGTGATTGTGCACAATCCCTTTTCCAAACAAGATACAATCTTAACTAGAGGGAAAGATGATTTACCAGATGGTTTGACACCAAAGAGAAAGGCCCATTTCATTGGAAGATTCCTTGGCCTGTCCCCCTTGGGTTGCATTTTTGGCTTAATCTAGACTTTGCCATCAGCATGTGGGTCCCCATCCCCATTTTTTGCCTCTCCACGCTCTACCTGAAACCCCTCCTTTGTACCTAGTTTTAGGGATCCTCCTCCCTAAGTACTCCTGCCTAAAACTAGATTTGAATTTTGAATAGATGCTTCCCGTTTGCTCCCCTGACTGCTCCCTCTCACCATTTTTTATCTAGGTTAGTATGTTGTTCAAAGGAAGTCATTTGTGCATTCCCAAAAGTTCAATGAGAGAGAATCTCATCAAGGAGAAGTATAGTGGAGAATTGGCTAGAGATTTTGGCAAAGATAAAACCTTAGCTTTGGTTTCTAAGAATTATTACTAGCTACAATTATACCAAGATGTGAAGAAGTTTGTACAGAGTTGTAGAGTATGTCAGATGGTGAAAGGAGTGAAGAAAAATATAGGGTTGTATCAACCATTACTTATACTAGAGAAGTCATGGGAGGATGTTAGCATGGATTTTATTCTTGGATTATCGAGGATGAAACATGGGTATGATTCTATTTTGTGGTGGTTGACAGGTTTTTAGAGATAGCACATTTTATTCCTTGCAAGAAGACTAGTGATGTTATTCATGTAGCAGAGTTATTTTTCAAAGAAGTGGTGAGACTACATTATTTTCCAAAGAGTATAGTTTTAGATTGAGATACCAAATTTGATGGATATTTCTAGCATACATTATGGAAGAAATTGAAGATGGAGTTAAAGTCCAGTTCATCACATCATCCACAGATAGATGGACATACATAAGTTGTGACTAGTAGTTTGGGAAATTTCCTGAGATGTTTGGTTGGAGAGAAACCAAAAGGATGGGATCTAATTTTACCATAGGAAAAATTTACATATAATAATTCTATCAATAGGAGTATTGGTAAATCACCATTCTAGATTATATATGGGAGTAGTCCTAGAAATGCTTCTAAATTTTAGTAGTTGGATAAAGGAGAGATAAGTAGTGTTGAAGCAAAAGATTTTGCTAAAAATTTAAAGAACATCCATGAGGAGGCAAGGAAGCACATCATAAAGATGAATATAAAGTGCAAGGCTAAAGAAGATGTGAAAAGGAGGTATGAGGAATTTCATAATGGAGATGAAGTCATCATTTATTTGAGAAATAAGCATTTTCTAGTAGGTACATATAATAAGCTAAAGATGAAGAAATTTGGACCATGCAAGATAGTGAATAGGCATGATTTTGAAAATGATTATGAAGTGGATTTTCCTACTAAATTGAATATTTTACTAGTATTTAATATTTCAAATTTGACAAAGTATTATGAAGGAGGTGATGGAGATGAAGTTGCAAAAGTGCAATGGAGTATTCCAGTAGTTAGTTTGGCTACAAAGGAGATTGAGGAGACATTGGATAGTCATGTTGGAAGAGGTACAAGGAAAACAATTTATGAGGAATACCTAGTCAAATGGAAAGGAAGGCTAGTAGAAAATTCACTAGATACTAGGGGAGGAGGTTAAACATCTTGGTTTTCCTCTAAACACCTGAGACTTGAAAAAGTCACTTCTCAAATTGCCCTAGGTGTCTGATACAAGAGAATCCTGGGTGTAAGAGCAATCTCGCATCAGCCAAAAATATTTTCTTTTTAGCCTTTTCTATTTTAATAAGGACTAGTAGGTAGGGTGGTTACTATTTGTGGAAGCTTACTATTTTTTACAAGTTTATCATACGAGCTTAAAATGTTCTCATTTTCTACATGAAGGTTCATTTTAGAATTATAAGCCTACCATAAAAGGGTGAAAGTACAGATTTGTGTCACCTTTGGGGCTAACTTTGCAGTTTACATTCCAGGGGGACTGAATCTAGCTAGAAACACATGGCGCTGACTGTATGCCAAGTGGCATGTACAACTTGGTAGGGGTCTGACCAAAAGAAATTTAGCTAAATTAGGTCTAGCCAAAATTGATCTAGTTAGAAACCCATAAATTATATAACCTACAAAAAGAAAAATCCGCGTGTCATTTTCATGAATTAAACTTCTGGGAACTACAAAATGAGAAGAGCTACAGGAGACATTTAGTTGGATCAGGCATGTTAGCAATTCCCCCTATTTTTAAATATGTTTTATATTTTATTTTATGTTTTCTTAGGTAGGAATATGGTTTTTAATGTATATAATATGTTAAATATGTTTTATTTTATGTTTTCTTAGGTAGAAATATAGTTTTTAATGTGTATTTTTAATCTAGACTGATTTAAAGAATTCAATTTTTTTAATATTATTATACATTTATAATTTTAAATACTCTAATATTAGATGAAGTTTAGAAAATGTATTGAAATTTACTAAAACTTAGAAATTATTAGAGAAATTATAAAATATTATTTATAGAAAATAGTAGAAAATTATATAGAACATTTAGATTCAATTAGTTTATAATAGTTAGATAAATTTAAAAATTTATCAAATATTAGAAAATTTTGAAAATATTAGAAAATATAGAAAATACTACAACAATTAGAAAGTTTTGAAACTTTAGAAAACAATAGAAAAAATTATTAAATATATAAAAAATTAGTTAGATGTAAATTAGAGAATTCAAATATTTTTATTTTGTTTTTATTACAAAACATTAGAAATTATTATAAAGGTAAAGATATAGAAACAATTATAAATTGGTAACTAAAACCATTAGATTGAACTAAATTAGACTTTACCTCTTACCATGAGCACAAATAAATTCTAATTGAAACCTTAACATTGAAGCTTAAGCAAGAGAAAAACTTAACATTAATTATAATTAAATCACAACATTAAACTTAATCAAATTTGAACTAAAACTCTCCCATTGAATCAGATTAGGATCTGACTCCTATATTGAGCTTTAAATCCAAATATGTTGACCTAAATTGCTCTCTAAACCCTAAACCACTCTCTAACCATATAATCTGAAAACCTCTCTCTCTCTAAACCGCTCTCTAAACCCTATAATTAATAACATAACTTCATCTCTCCCACTCCTAAACCAATAATTCCTAACATAAATTCATCACTCCCCTCTATCTCTCTCTAACTCCTAAACCCCATTGCTATAAACCCTAAACTGCTCTCTAAACCCTAAACCACTCACTAACTCCTAAACCCCATCTTTGTAGACCCTAACTTCATCTCTCACTCTCTCACTACCTCATAACCTCATCTATCCCAACCTTAACCCATAATCCCTAAAATAACTTCATCTCTCTCCCTTATCTCTCTCTAACCCCTAAACGCCATGGCTCTAAACCCTAAACCACTCTCTAACTCCTAAACTCCATCACTGTAAACCCTAAACCACTCACTAACTCCTAAACCCCATCTTTGTAAACCCTAACTTCATATCTCACTCTCTCACTCTCTCATAACCTCATCTAGCCCAACCCTAACCCATAATTCCTAACATAACTTCATCTCTCCCCTATGTCTCTCTTTAAATCCTAAACCCCATTTCTCTAAACCCTAAACCACTCTCTAACTCCTAAATTCCATCGCTCTAAACCCTAAACCACTCGCTAACTCATAAACCCCATCTTTGTAAACTATAACTTCATATCTCACTCTCTCATAACCTAATCTATCCCAATCCTAACCCATAATCCCTAACATAACTTCATTTCTCCCCTCTATCTCTCTAAATCCTAAACCCCATCGCTTTAAACCCTAAACCACTATCTAAACCCCAAACCACTTACTAAATCCTCAACCCCATCTTTGTAAACCCTAACTTCATATCTCTCTTTCCTTCTATCATAGCCTCATCTATCCCAACTCTAAATTGCTCTCTAACTCCTAAAAAAAATGTAATGTAGTTAACATTTTATATATGTTGTATAATAGGTTTGTTTAGAAAGATTCATTTAGTGTATTTTGATTCAATTAGTTTATATAATAATATGTGTATATATGTATATGTATGCATGTTCATATCTCTATTATCATCTATCTAGTTTTTATTTATTTATATCTTTCATCATTATGGCATCGAGGGGTACTGATTCTAGAGAGGCCAGTGTACATGGTTGTCCTTTTAGTAGTTCATCCCATAGATCAACTACTAGTACTTGGGACAGGGAGACATTATTCAATGATACTATATATCACTTACAAAGTGCACTTAATATGATTAATCAGAGTCTATAGGCTTCACCTACACTAGAACATAGGGATAAGGTGATTGTGATTAGAGATGAGCTTATTAGCATGATGTGCACTATCAAGGGTTTTAACACTTGTGATAGTGTTAGTTTGGACACTTTTTATAGTGCTCAATCCCATTTTGTTGGTTGTGGCTTGTAATGGAGGGAGATAGATGAGATGGTCTCAGTGGAGAGTGTCAAGAACATGTTCCCACATTATCAACCTTTGAAAAAGGTCAGAGGGTACCATGTTATGAGGTGTACTGATCTATTGTTGGCACCTTTCATTTATCCTTGTTGGTTGGCCACACATCACATGTGGCCCCAAAAGGATGAGTTCCCTTTATATTTACGCAAATAATTGTTTGTAGAATTTCATCTTCATTGAGAGGTTGATTACATTGATATCACTGGACATGCTAGGCAAGGTCAAGGCAAGTTCTTAAATAAATTTAGACACCCAAATGCTATTGCACCCATTAATAAACATGCATTGATTGGTCCAAACCTTTTGGTAATGCCAAAACTTTGGAGTTAGTTGTAGTTGGAGATAGAGTGGTAGTTGATACACATAGAGATGTGTATGAGAGTATTGCCATGATTGCTACCCAGGTGCATGAGATGTCTTCTGACTGAGTGCATAGATAGATAACACAACAACAATCTGCTTCTATAGGTGGTCACATTGCTACATCATCTATAGATGATGATATGTATCATGAGTTTGACATCCCATCTTGAGTAGATGTCTCCATGGAGTCTTTAGTGGACTACTTGAGGGCTATGGGTACATGTTTGTCCAGTAATCTTCTTTTAGCCTATTGAGCTATATAGTTGTTGACCAGACAACCACTTAGTGTAGTGCTATCATATGTGGCTGGTGTCATTAGAGGTATGTTGGAGGCACAAGGTGGTTAGGGATAGGAGGACATATATGTTGTAGCTACAACTCCACCACAGAACACAGTTGAGGATGATGCAACCCCCCTTAGTTAGGCAAGTTTTCACCCACCATGATATTCATTGTTCATAGATATGCTCACAGATCCTACACTTGACATCGAAGATGTGACCTTTAGTGATACAGACTTGAGTGAGATAGGTAGGCATATATTTGAGACGATGATGGCATATGGGGACTTGTAGACACCTACACATCCTATGCAGCAAGAGACATAGGTAAAACTTTACAAACATGTCTATTTAATTGGACCTACAGATCTATCATTTAAAACTTTAGTAAAGTATAACTTCTAATATATTTGTTTCTTCTATTACATACAGACTGCATCTATAGCTTGTGAGGTGGAGATGGATAGACAACTTCTCACCCTAGTTATCCCAAGTTGTAGGTAAATTCAATTTTACTTATGTTATTATTTAAACTGAATTTGTACACATGCTCATGATACATTTGTTTTTATATTGGACATAGGGTTCGTGTAATGCCTCACTAAACATAAACTGAAAGATAAGAACAAAGAACAAATACCATATCCGCAATAATTTTTTTAAAATTTTTTATCTTAATACAAGTACAAAAATATAGATTGAATCATTCTTAATCTGAAAACCTCAACAAGAAATATAATATCATCCACATATGTTTCCATAATGATGCTAATACAAATCGAGTTCAGTACAATAATGTAATACATCATCTTTTCTAAACACCTATGTCTAACATAGGAATCCTGAATGCTATTTCAAAAGTACTACAATAGTCATCTTTGGTTATTTGCTAAACAATCTCAAAGCACCTAGAAAAACATACAACAACACAACACAACACAACAAGGGGCTTAGTACACATTGATTAAAAAAAATAGCGTAATCCACCTGCATACATGTTAGAATAAACATATATAAACCATAATGCAAATATTTGAACCACTTTAACATAGTGCAGTTTCAAATTAATATGCAAGAAGTAAACATTTACTTAACAATGCAAAATTAAACTCACACTAAGAATAAGCCGTAAATGAATCATATATATACTGAGGTGTTATCGTTATGGCACTAAGATTCTGCATCTATGTATGGTATGCCCATAGTCAACTCATAATGGTAATTTCTATTATACTTATCATTGACAGAATAGAAATATGCCTTTTTCTTCGTACTCAACCATATAGGTTTAAGTCATAGGTAAGGCCAAATATATTTTATATGAAATTAAGCCACCCCAAATTATTTTAAGGTTATCACTGATTTAATAAACTGAATTAGAATAAATTGATATTCAGCCACCTCGATATATGTTCATTACAGTTATCCTTATAATACACATCAAGCAAATATTCTAAGAATGCATAATTACGAATAACAAATCAGTTATTACATTCTTCATCTTTTGATAAACAAACTCATCTTTTACTGCCACATTCAAAAGTAAACTTAGATTATTTTAACAACAGAAATAAGTACTATAATATTACACTCTCATAACTATAACTAAACTATTACACCAGTTTAATGATAATTACCGGTCGTAACACTATACTACTTACTCCTACTATCAAAGTAAACTAAATTTATCCTTTGAAAAGACCAAAAAAACAATAAAATAATTTTCGTATGATATTCTAGTTTAAATTGGCTAACTTATATCATAAAGCTGCCTTTCACAAAATAACTATCCATTTCATTTATGGACTGAAATACATCTAGATAAATTAAAAAGAATAATGTGTCAACATAACATCCCAAACAATCGATGTTTACTATAAAGATACTTCACAACAAAATCAAATATAATTAAATCCATATACAACCAAATGATCCTTTACCATGTTATGGTATATCCAAAATATGATTCACAAAAGTGCAATTTAACTTTCAGCATGCCTTTAACCAAAAGCCATTAAGCTATATAATCCTTATACAATAAAATATATACCATCTGTTCACATGATGACCATACAGATATTGATAATATAGCATGTAAGACAAATCAATTTCTACAACCATAAAAAGAAGTTTATGCTGTCATAACTAAACTTATACTTTAAATTCAAGTTCCCAAATAATTCTTTAACGAATTTCCATGTCTGATATTAATTGACAGCAAGATCTAAATTTCAAATTATCAAATGAATACTTTGTAACAATAATACGATTTCGAACCACATTGTATTTCCATGATAATGATAGTCAATAGCTTTACTATGCTATTAGACATTATACAACTCTAAAATCATTTCATTTTTTTAAAATTTTTTTATAGTACCCGTTCTATAATCTTGAAGGTCAAACTCAAGTTTTATCCCTCCAAACCCATACAACTGAATAAACAATGACAGGATCTTAAACAACATACAGGTGACTCTATGTTACGGCTTAAACCTTAGATCCTTGCAATAGTATGAAATTGTAAACACATAATGCCTACTGATTTAACTCAATGATACCACATAAAATCTCAAACAATTCACACTAACATATTCTTATAAAAACTCTTTTTACATACAACCGAGCTCAAACAAACACCATTATTTTGAAAAATGGTCTCCTATGTCGTTAATCCTAATGCCATTACCATCAAAAGTCACATACAGTTCACTATGTTTTTCCTCATCTTTTCAAACAATGATTCCAATTAGCTAATTCATAGAATAGAGTAACTATGCCCTCCAACAGTCATGAGACTGCAACCTAATACGTGCACATGATTGTGGTAGAACCACACATACCAATAACTTGAGATATGGGTTCTATCTAAACTCGGCCCTGACAAAGCCATAATACCAAAACCACATACAACTAACTGTCTCAAAATGAGGCCCCGACAGGGTTTAACATGAACAGAATAGTATAGCTAGGGAAAAACTCAAATATAAAACTCATCACTATACTTAATATGGTATTCCCATACTCCACATCCAAAGGTGGGTATCTACAGGGCATTGCAAACAGTGCCTTGCTCTGTACATATCCATCTTTGAATGTAGATTCACATTATAAGATCAAATAACCATTTGCAAAATGCTAATCTACAACATAATAAAATTACAAACAGAAAGAGAGTACGGTAAGGAATTTCCCCTACGTGAGTAATGAAGATGGAAAATACTTCTACAATAAAGCTCGAAGCCAAAGCCCAGAACCCAAGTCCAAACTGCACTTCCACAAGACAGAGATTGAAGAACTTGCTCGCAACTGAGGAAACAATTTCCAACAACAAAACTTGAACCATGAATCAAATGAATTGATTGTCAGCAACTTCTCAAATCTCTGTCTCATAAACACAAAATGTCTTTCCACAAGACCCTCCATAATGCCAATTTTCCAGCATCAAGGGCTACAGATGCTTAAAGATCAAAGCAATGCGGCCATATTTCCAGCCCTATCTCAAAAGATAACCCACTCAAACAACAAAAAGATCAACAAAACCCATTAAACCATAATATCTCATTAATACACAATTTCCAAATTCATTGCATTGAAGTTCACCACAACGCCGTGGATATGGCAGTTCCATTTCTACCTCCATAAGTTTGGCAATGATAAAATGCAGATATCTCATTAAAAGATATGCTTCAAAAGAAAAGCAAAACCCCTTAGGGTTTTTTTATTAATAAAACCTCCTTTCATAACTAATAAAATAATATGAGATGCCATAAATCCATTCATGAAAGGTATAGCCATACGTTTTAAGCCCATTCCAAATAAATACAACACATAACATAATGAAGCTATTGGTATTTTTTTAAAAAACCCTAATCACATAACCAGAAGAATATATATATATATATATATATAAACAAGAGAACCTTTTAATACTTATCATCATTTAACATAACTGTAACATAATCATCTTAACAGAATATAATTCTTTTAATTTATTTGAATCAGATCAAACTGTTTTATAACAATATGCCTAAGCAAGAAAAACTCTTTTTGCATATCATAGATTTGACATTGGCAATTGAATAACCTAGTAATGTTTGCAAATTAAACACACCATAAAAATCTGAAGTAAAATTTCTAACTTAATTCCTAATAGAATTATTAAAAAATTTTACACAACAATATTGTAAAAATAGTGAAATCAAACATAGAAATCTAAGATAGCAATATGTTCTGAAATAACACATGTCCCAAGACATTGACACCAAGTTCAACAGATAAAAAGAACGTATCATCAGAAAGATACTATAACCACAAAATCTTGATAAGCAGTAAAGTCCAAGAAAAGGTCAGGCATGACAGTTCACGATCTTGTCTCAGTCGATCACATCATGGAGCATGACGTGATCATGTTTGATATTTATATATGTCATCTATACATGATGTTTGATATTTACAGTATACATATTTGATAGTTGACCATCTGCATTTTCAATATACATATTTGATAGTTGACCATTTTACATTTACAGTTATGTGACCATTTACATTTATAACTGACATATTTTATATTTTCATGAGTTATGTGACCATGTTTATTTTAATACATGTTAACTTTATATCCCCATAAGATAGTAGTTAATGACTACTCAGTTAAATATTAGTAAGAAATTACTTATTATCTATATTTCTTATGGAATTAGATCCAAATTAGTTAGATTACTTATAAAAAATTAGTTAGGTTACTTATGATGACCTATTATTTCTAGATTGGTTAGATTATATTTGGTCTGCAATTATAAATTAGTTAGATTAGTTATGACATTAGGTCTTGATTATTTGGCAAATTAGTTATATTTTGTTAGAATTTCATGACATTGGTAAGATTCCTTATGACTGCTAGTTATATATTAGTTCAATAACTTATGGTCCATTAGTTAGATATTAGAACTAGATCACCTATTATTTTAATAATTTTAAACCTGCATCTATGATTTCAAATAGATATAGGCGACTAACTTTAGATTAATTATTTTTCAATTACATGTTTGAAAAATATACATGTATGGAATTAGTTATAGTATTTGATCTTTTACCTTACATGTATAAAAATTCAAATCATATAATTATAATTTTTAATCAAGTCATAACCATCTATTAGCACATACAAATTAAACTTTACCTTTAGAATAAAAAATCTATTTTATTGAATCAATAAAAAAAATAAAGTAATACATTTGAAACCCTATTTTATTGAATTAATAAAAAATAAAACAATACAAGGGGACTTGTTATGATAAAAATTAAATTTAATATTCAAAATTAATACATATTTGAAATATATCTCTTAATTAAAAAATATAAATGATTATATTAATTAAATGTATATTTATTTTGTATATTTTAATCTTTATTTATTTTTATCAAATATATTTAAAATAACACATGAAATACTTACATTAGAAATCATAGTAAATAAATAAAAGATATATTATTATTTGATTAATTTAATTATAATTAATTTAGAGATTTTTTAAAATAATAATCAAGATTTTTTATTTCAATTGTTTACTGACCAAGTCATATGGGTGACCTTGCCTACATGGGTTTTTGTGCTAACATAATCCAACCGAATGGGATATGGCCAAATCAGGTACAACCAGATCTGATCAGGCCAGAACTATCTAGGTGTCATCCTATGTGGCACTTTCTTTCATAGTTTTTGCAATTTTGAAGAACTTAACATTTGCAATTTTGAAGAACTATCTAGGTGTCATCCTATGTGGCACTTTCTTTATTTCAATTGTTTACTGACCAAGTCATATGGGCGACCTTGCCTACATGGGTTTTTGTGCTAACATAATCCAACCGAATGGGATATGGCCAAATCAGGTACAACCTGATCTGATCGAGCCAGAACTATCTAGGTGTCATCCTATGTGGCACTTTCTTTCATCATCAGAATTAGGGTTTCAGAAAAAATTAAAAATACCACTGGATAGAGCTTGTAGTCAAAATTATGCCAATATAATTTTTTTTTTTATAGGTGACCCAATATCGATTATAATAATTGCAAAATAATGCCAGTAGGTATTTCAACATTGAAGATGATGCACATTCAGAAAAATATAAAAATTAGTAGATGATAACAATTTTTTTTTAAATGGTTCATTTTTCTAGAGGAGGGAGTCATCTTTAACATAGATTTACTAGGGAAAAGATGGTGGGAATGAAAAACCATTAAATTATGAAAAGTTCAACTTTAAACAGCTATAACAAAGAAAATATACAATATTTTTGAAAATTTCTTTTTGATAGTTCTTGGTACACATGTCATCAACAACATAGTTCAAATTTAGATGAAAATACATTTATTTGCAGTTATTTATGTGGTGGGAACTATAACCCCTAATTTGCTCGATTTTTAACATTGTCAAAAAAGGTCATTGAAAATTATAAAAAACATTTTATTTTTATATTTTAAAATTTAAAAAAAATAATATACATAAACTTTATCCTTTTATATACATTTCATTAGTTTATACCAACTTAAAATTCAAAATAGAAATATGACTTTTACATTCTTGAAGTTTAACACTTTTTTTGATGTTAGCCTTTTCCTTTGTAATCTTCACTTTAAAATCTTCAAGCTCACTATTGTAGGCCTTAGAGTGCCCGAATGAGGTCTGCAAAATCAATAAAAAGGTACTTGTAGCATTCCAAACTTGTAGATGAGGAGCTAACATTCTAAAATGCAGTTATAGTAGCCAATCAAAGAAACAATTCAAGAGTTATGGCCTTCCAAAGTTGGGCTACCTAAAACTTCTAAAATAATTGTCAAAGATATATTTTTCTAACTCTATATGTATTTTTAGGGTCTGTCGGCCCTAGGTATTAACTTTGAATGCTTAGAACCTTCCCAAGAAACATAAAATTGCCTATTTAAGAAAGGCTTGAACATTGTTTAGGATAGCTCTAGGTGGTAGTTTGCAGCTCAGTCTTGCAGATTACTGTAATGAAGGTGCCCATGTGGGTTAGCATGTTGTACTTGTGAATTTTGTAATTCCACTTTTGTGACGATAATAAGAAGTCCATATTTTTTTCTTGCATTTGTTTTTGTTTCTTTTTTTCTATTATGTGTTTATGGTATTAAGGGGAAAAGCCTTCATCATTGAGCCATCTTATAAAATTTGGGGGTCGATTGTAAATTACAATGATATATTATGGTATAGATATACACATTTCCATAGAGAAAAGTATTGTACGTGGGTCCAAACTATGTTATTTTACAATAAATAGAAACAACATTTTTGTATGATTGAACTGATGCAAGCTTCATCCGTTCTTTATTCACCATTCAAGTTAGGGAGTAAGGGCTCACTCTTTGGCAAATTATGATGGTATTTTTATTTTGGTGTGTTTTTTTAAAGTATTATTTGAGCATTTTATTTTGTTAATTTAGATGATCATACTTTTATCCATTTTGTGATTTTTAAATTAGTTAATTTAGAGTTGTATTTAGTTTTTGTATAAATATTTATGTTATTGTTATTTATTTCATAAATTATTATTATTATTTTGATGTGTATTTATGTTTCTGATGTGCTTGTCATTGGGATTTATTTGGTTTTCCATAGATTTACTTTCATCTGTTGTAACTACATTCATAATCTCTCATCTTGCAACTAGAATCCCTTGATGATATATTGTCCAAACACCTTTCACAAGCTTACATCCCTAGATTGACACAAATAGACCAAGCTGAAAATCATTCTAATTTATGTTACTTCTTTCTAATTATTTGCCCTAGTGTTGGCCTATCAATAGCTTTGAAATATTATTTCCAATTTTAAATCTTAGTGAGAAATTCATTTGATCCTTTAAAAAAAATAGATAATAGGTTGAGCCCAAGATTAATTTTTATGATTTGTTGTGATTAATTATTATTATTTTTTAAGCTCAAGTTGACTCGAACTCAAAACCTCCCATATAAGAGGCTCAGAATTTACCAAATTGTGTTGTAGGCTCTTGCCTACAACTTCATCTTATCTTAGTTTTAGGAAGCTTCATGGAAAAACTCAACTTTTTTGAAGTTGTTTTTAAATATTTATTAAAAATAGCAAAAAATAAGTTTTATTAAAAACTACCAAAAATGGTAATTTAGCATTTGTATTTAAATTGGTATTTTCCCTCATTGTAGAAGAAGACAAGTTACATAAATAATAAAGAAGACTTTAGAATTCTCAAATTTATTTTGTATTTGTTCAATATATTTCTATTATTTATTTGAGGAATTATATTTACATCATCTCATATCAAAGCACAAAATTTCTAGGCAAAGAAGGATTTTGTGGTTTTATAGTTACAAGTTTATGTTTATGCAGGTTTAGAAGAGGAACTAGTTTCTAAAAGACTAGGTAGAGAAAAGAAAATACCTAGGTAAGGCAAAAGCAAAGTGGAAGTAATGTTCATGAAATTGATTGAATAGATGGATTTGTTGAAGAAGTATTTTCAAGCTAAGGGTTCATCAAAGAAAAATAAGAAAATAATAGAGAAGATAAAGAGAGGAAGAGGAAGGAGAAAAATACGAGGTTATTAGAGTTAATAGAATTATTAACAAAAATACAATAGAGTTTGAAACTATTTGGAACATTAATAGAACTAGAAATGCAAAATTTTTACCTACTAGTTAAAAATTATATCACATGGCCTATTAGAAAGATTAGTCAAAAGAGGAAATGTGAGAAAGGATAAAAATATGGAGGATAGGTATAAAATGAAATGGTAAGTACATACCTATCATTGTTTTGACATCAAGCACTAAATAATACAAGGTAAACATAATTGAAGATGAGTATTGTTGTCATTTTCAATTACTTGAATCTGATGTTTTAACTAAGAAAGTATAAATGCATATTGTTAATAAGGTTTTCAATGAAGATGTTTCATATTTATTTTATAATGAGGTATATACATGCTTGCATGGGTATTATGTGAATATTCATGGTAATGATGAATATGTTGATATATTATATGTTGCATACATAAATGATAATGGTACAAAGGTATATATAAAGGAAATCAAATTTTGGATTCTAAAGGCCAAGAGGATGTTGAATAGAATATGGGTTAATAAAAACAAGAGGAAGATGGATCTACTAATGGTTACAAAGATGAAGAGAAATGTGTCAAAAAACTAGAAGATTGGGAAGAAGGAACAAACTTCTATTCAAAAATACTTGAATTATTGTTTCTCTTAGTTAATAAAATTGATATCTAGTACAATGGGAAGGATTATAATAGAAAAAAACAAAAAACCCATTAAAAATAGCTTATGGGAGCTACATTATGTTTAACCAAAGGAGAATGATACACCGACTTTTATGGCTTTTAAAGATTTTAAAGGTTTTCTTAGTTTTTTCTAGAAAGTGTTTTTTATTAATAGATTCAAAATATCATTTCAAAATTTTAATTTTAGTTGGTAGTTCATCTTATTTTAGTTTTAGGAAGCTCTACAAAAAAATTCATCTTTTTAAAAGTTGTTTTAGAAAATTATCAAAAATGATAATTTTGAAATTGAATTTAAATTGGTGTTTTCTTTCATTGTAAAAGAAGAGAAGTTGGATAAATAATAAAGAAGAATTTATAACTCTCAAATTTATTGTGTAATTTTTTAATGTTTTTTATTAAGAGAAAAAAGGTTTTAAAGGGGCCTTGAAACCCTATACAAAAGAGGACAAAAGATTTCAAACATTACAACCCATAAGGAGAAACATAATATAACAAAACAAGGCCATCCAGGAAAAGATAGCACTAGGAATATAGGACTTGACATACCAAAATCCACAAAAGGCACAGATACCAAAAAATACATGCCTACTAGCACAAATTCTTTAGAATCTTGATAGCCTCTAGTTTGAACTTATCCATCCTCTCAATTGTCTACTTGATTTTCTTGAATTCCATAGTGGTAGTAGAAGTCATCTTCCTAGTGTTAGATCCAGTTCTCTTACCTAGACTTGCCTAGCTATCAACATGCTCCTCCTTATCTATGATTTTGATAATGGCCTTATCATCAAAGGTTCCCTCTGGCTTGTTGATGAGGATTTTAATATGCTCAATGGAGGATTTCAAGATCTTAAAGATTTGATCAATGATGAATTTAAGGGTATTCTCAATGCTTGAAACACTACCATCCAAATCTAAGAATTTGGCCTTCAACTATTAAAGGGTGGCAATATTCATCACATGCCCCATATCCATATTTGATCACTCAATGCCATTATTATCCTTCACATTATTAACATTGGTCTCAAGGGTATTCATTCTTTCATTGATATTATTGGACAACCACTTAATGGATCTAAAATTATTTAGCAGGTTGGTCCTAGTAGTGTGAAGGATGCCCATTTGTAGGTCTTTGCTAGAATGACTTGGAACCAACGTAGAAGTATTAATAAATTTTTTGAGATCATACATCATCAATCTCCTCACCCTTAATAATGAGGTTCATCTTCTCTCTAGAAATTCCCATATTTACTATACTCATATCACTATTTTTCCAAACATTTTTCTTTACCATAGTGGAGGATCCCTAATAGGGGAGTGAGAGGGGTTATCCATAATAGGCTCCAAGGAAGGCTCCCAGTGAATCTCTTAAGCAACCTTTTGATCCTCTCTATTTGTAATTTTTGATACAACATTCTTCTATTTTCTTATTCATGTTAGAGGAAGGGGATCCCTTTTTGCTTATACATTTGTCCTTTGGTTTTCTACCAGTCTCCATATCCTCATGTTCATTGTACTCATCATCAAAGGAAATAACCACTTTAGAAATTCTTCATTATTTACCCCCCTCCTTGACATTCTTTATGGGACACTTAGAAGAGGAGACATTATCTTTTTCTTTTTTGGTAATAGCCTCAAACTCTTTAGAATGGATGCCTTCACTATCCTTCATCTTTGAGAAACCTTATTGGGAATTAGATTCTTCATAATCTCCCTCAGACTCTACCTTTTCTACAATAGATTTCCCCATAGAATGAGCCTTAATATATATAAATAAGAAGCATAAATCCATCATGTAGAGGAGGGTTTATAACCATCCTTTCCCTAATCACATTGAACTAGTAGTCATACAAATTTATTTTGATAGAATGTTTAGAATGGTTCAACAAAATAAAGTGATTAGTGAAGATACGAGAAAATTTCCATCTAGAGTGACATAGTGGATAATAGCTCTTAGCACAATTGCCTATAGCATTTTTTATAGAAATTGGAGGATAATAAATCTTTCTATCTTTTATCAAAGCATTAAATTCAACCTTGTCCTTAGGAAATTCCTTAACAACACTGTCAGAGATCTTCTTATACTTGTAAAACTTTTTCCCAACAATAAGAATCATAGTGACCTAGGATATGAGCTCTTTTTTTTATGGTCACACTTCTCCTCAAAATATTTAAGCTCTCCTTATTATATCTGTTGAGGAAAAGCTTAGTGATATTAGGGTTACCACCATATAGCCTCTCTATGAAAGGCATTAGATCACCATCATGCATGATCTCCCACATCCTTGTTCTTCTTCTTTATTTCTCATAGTTTTTTGGCTCTCTACATCTTAATTTTCCACCCATACTCTTCTTATGCAATTCACACACCAAAAAATACCCTAACAATAGAGAAATCACTTCCAAAATTAAATTTGTTTTGAATGAAAACATAAGAGATGACACGCAAAATCACCCACGAAACATATGAGAAAAAGGGAAATCATTACACCTCCCATCCTTGCTATCCATCAAGTTCCTCCTAATCACTAAACCATCACCTTGAGGTACTATTAAAATCATTTTAATAAATCAAACCTTTTCATTTACTATATCATAATTAATACTTGATATGGAATCTATTGGGAGATACATATCACCTTTCCAACACATCCTATAATTGAACCTTACTCCCATTTTGGCAATAGACTTAGAAATCTTGTTGTTCTCTCTATAAATATGTGACATAAAATAGTTCTCTGTAGTATTAAGGATAATTTTAGTCTCTTGGATTATATTATCAATATTCCAAGAGGGTTTTGCAATCCCCTTAAAAAAATTATAATATTATTTGAGTCACCCTCCAACCATAACTTAGATATACCCATTTCCTTATCCATTCTACTAGCTTGAAGAGTTATCATTTATTCAACATAATGTTTGGTCTACTTTCCCAAGGGAAGTTTCATTGTAACAAGGCATCAAACAAAGTGATATCTTCACACTCCTCTATGCCCAACTAGGCTAGGGTTTCCCTTAGCCACTCCATCAATGTTAGCTTTATACTAGTCTAATGGAGTAAAGAGCCACCTATTTTCCTTCATCTTGTAATGAATAGAATTAGTATTATGAAGAGAATTGATAAAAAAAATCTACTAACAAAATAATTTATGTTTTCTAGGATAGTATTTTTAATATAGAAGAACACCACCCTAGTAGAAGAGGGTCTATCTCTAAAAATTATATTGCTACATTCTTTCCCAAAATATATGAGGAAGATACAAGGACCAAAACTAAGTGAAATATTTAGAAGGGTGGTAAGGAAGGGACCACTTGATAAAGTACTCAAGAAGGTTTGGGGGTGGATAAAGGGAAGGTTGAGCTTACTAAAGAAGAAAAACCAGATTTCTCTAGATAAGGGACACTAGATGAAAAGATGATTGGCCAATTCTACATTATAACAATAGAGGATACAAATTTTGGGAGGCAAAAAACCTTTTTACAGATATTATCCACAGTGATAAATCTATTCTAAAGAAGGAAAAAAAATGTTCACTTTTGGAATAAGACAAAGTATCCATGTCTTTTCTTAGGAAGGGGTAGTATTAGGGACAAAAAGGAGAGATTGTAAATTGAGATTATAGTAAAGGACCCTGACAATGAGGTAGTTCAAACAAGGGTGTCTAGCTTGTCCATAATGACAATAGAAGAAAGAATAGTCATTTGGGGTAAAAGATGGGGAGAAATCTCACATAAGTTCAACAAAACATCTCTATTCCAATAATTTGGAACTAAGCTACCAAATCTAGCAAAGAAAATTTATTTCTACTCATAAAAGTCCTTGTGACTAGATAAATTCCCAATAAGAGGCCAATTAACATCCTAGAATTTCATTGTCAACCCATTACCAACCTTCCATTTAATATCCATTGAAGTAGTAACTCTAGCATTTAGAATAATATTCCAAATGGAAGAACTATTTGGAATATGATGTAAAAATAATATTTCCTGGAAGGTTGGAATATAATAGAGATACTTAGAGGAAAGGATGTCACTCTTATTCTATATTGTTATAAAAAATTCTCCAAAATTTCTTGGCCATCAAATCTTGATTAAAGGATTTTATCTTCCTTATACCCAAGCCACCTTCATTTTTTGGAAGATGAATGTTATCTCATGAAATAAGAGGGATTTTTTATGTTCTTCCTCTCTCAATCATAAGAAGAAATTATAAACCCTTTTAATAGCCTCTATGTATTTAGAGGGAAAAGAGAAAATTCTAAAAGCATAAGTAGGGAGATTTTGAAGGGTTGGCTTAAGAAGATTGAGCTTACCAACTTGGCTTAACAAAACTTCTTTCCACCCAACCAATCTCTTATTAAATTTCTCAATCAAGCTACTCTAGAAATATTTTGGGGGTTTTGACCCAAGAGGAAACCCCAAATAAGCCATTGAAAGATCTACAATATTACATCCCAAATATGATCAATACAATGTTATGTATCAAGGGAGTATTAATAAATACAAAGAACTCTTGTCCTAGTTAATCAACTATCCTATAAAATTACTATAAAAATTGAGCACCTGTTTAATGTTCTTAGCCTTTTTAATAGAAGAACCCCCTCTAGGAATAGTATCCTCAACAAATTTCTAGTTAGAAAAGGTTAGACTAGCAGAGGAAAACTTAATCCCCAAAAAACTCTCAGAGGAAATACCAATAGATATCAACCTTCCAAGGCATTAAGGCATAATAATAAAGAGGACATGAGATATAGGATCACCCAACCTTAGACCCCTAATGGGTTCAAAAAGAGTACAAGGAGAACCATTGACAATAACAACCATAGAAGAAGAAGAAACCAATTGAAAAATCATCTTACAAGCCTTATGCTAAAAGTCAAAAGCATCTAACAACATAGAAAAAAATTTGTTACAATTAATGAGATAAAAATAAAAATTACATGTAAATATTATTAATATTAGAGAAAAATAAAGAACATAGAAGAGAATGCAAGACACAAATATTTAACATAGGTCACCCAATCCTTGGGCTATGTCCATGAACAATGAGTCTAATATTTAATTATTTTCTAGTGATTTCAACCTGATTGCAATCTAAAATCCCTTGTAGCTGAATGCTATTGGAAGAAGCTACTAAATCATCATGCATCATGAAATCCCTAACCCTAAGAAATTTTATACAAGCTTTTTGCCTCTTACAAAATAAGGACTAGACTAATTCATCTAATAGAAAAATAGATCTCGATGCCTTTTACAATTAAAAATTCATTTGAGCTCTTGGGGGTAGTTCCCTTTGACCTCACAAGGGGCAATGCCCCTTGACCCCATGTTGGGAGAACCACCCCAAAACCCTTGTAGAAAATTCTAGGGGAAAACCATATCAAATAAAGTAGGAAAATATTAACCTATAAATGTAATTAAGCTCTTCATAACAACAAAACTCCAATCCACTCACTGATAGGCCTTAGATAAATCTATCTTTATAAGAAAATCTTAATTTTCTAGATCTTTAAGGGGAAAAATCACTTCATAGCATAACATTGATTGAATCAAGAATATTCCTTGAAGGGAACACTATTGGTGAGAGATAATTAAAGGTAGTTTCGTAAGAATACTAAGGGTAAGAACCTTCAAGATAATCTTATACAAGGAATGGAAAATAATGATGGGATGGAAATTATCTATAGATTCATCCCTAGCCACCTTTGGGATGAGCATATGAAATGTCACATTAATTTTTGTCAGAATACTTTTGGACCCAATAAATTCTTGAGTTGTATTGATGATATCTATCTTTAGAATATTCCAAAACTACTAGAAAAAGAACATAGGAAAACTACCAAGACCCGAGGCCTTATCTCCTTCAAAGAAAAATAGGGTACTCTAAATCTCATTAGTATTATGGATTCCCCAAATAGATTTATTTTTATCTCTTCTTATAATAGAAAGAATATTACTAAGAAGCCTCTCTTGATCCTTGAAAGAAATAATATATTTAGTAGACAATAAGTTAAAGAATGAACTTTTAGCCTCTATATTAATTTCTCCTATATCCAAAAATAATATTATCATTCTTAACCAATCTAGATATTATATTGAAAACATGAATGTTGAGAGAAATGAGATGAAAGAATCTAGTATTTCTACCTCCCTCCTTATGCCCTAATGATCTAGATCTCTATTTCCACAAAAAATCATCTTTAAGGATAAAATCACATGATATTTAGAAAAGATATATTTCTCTTTAGAGAGAAAATCTACTTCATATACCAACTATTGGATTTTACCTTCAATCTGATTAATGTCCAAGAGGATGAAAACTTTAGTTTCAAAGATATTGCCAAATTAATTTCATTTCAATGCTTGATTTTTATTCTTAACGTTTCACAACTTCTTGGAAATTCTAAGCATCATTGTACCATCAATTTTGATATTTCACTATTCATGTATATTATTCTTTAAATTCTAGTGACCAAGCCACATTTTCTCAAATCCAAATGAAAATTTTCTCTTTTAGTCTAAATGATCCAATTATTGGCTTCTGATTTGACAAATTTTTTACAACCTCTTATTGGATTAGAATACCTAGGAATTAGCTAGAGATCATAATTGGTATTCTAAGAAGAAAAATAAGAGAACCAATTGAAAAGACTCTTATGTCTTCTCCACTTTCAATTCTACAATATTCAAGTAGGTATACCTAGAAATCCATTTTTTATTCACTTTAAATTCTAACTCTTGACATGAATTCCAAAATAGCAGATGATTTAGCCTTGATTCTTCTAATTCTAGGATTGTAAAAGTGATGATAAATGGATGTTGTATCAAACCCTAAAATCCATGAATTGAGAAAATGCTATCATTTCAAAAATTCAATAACATAATGTTAAAATGATTTATTTATATGATTTTTTTTCATCATATAAGATATTCCAAACTGGATCAACTTCAAAGGATGACCAATGCCTTATATAGGGGCCCATAAACTCATTGGGATTAGACATATACTTCTAGATCTATCTTAACTATTTATGATAAGATTATCAATATTCATTTCCAAATCTCATACTTATCACAATCTTCAATGAAAACAATAAAGTTCTTCCAATTTACATTAATCATTTACATAACCCATTATATTATTAGCAAAACTAAACTGAAGTGTAATTCAAAATAAATTATAAATAAAATTTAATAAATGTTTCCATTAGATCTTAGAGAAAAATATTTCTCTCAAGGTAGCATCATTATTTTCTAATTCCTTTCAATTATTTACTAACATTGACATCTCCAAATAGAAAAGAAGCCAATTTGTTCTATCTTGTAGGAACAAAATTGTATCTCTAGCCCTATCCTCATATAGAATATGCACCTCTACCTATGCTTCTATTATTTTATCTTTTTCCTCACTTAGCTCATCTATAGTGTAATAATAAGCAGAAAAAGTTGCAATCATAAGCTGGCTAGAATTTTCCCCCACTTTTCTCTTTCTTGTTTGTGTTACAATCTTGAAATGACATTCTCTATTTCATAAATACTCCTTGCCCTCTCATTATAAGCTTCTAATACCTTCTCAAATATATCTAGAAACTTTTTCTTGTCTTCCACAACCACCTCCACACCAAAATTAACCATCTCTCTACTCATTGAAGCCACCTTTTCACTATCTACATCCTCCACTCTATAAACTACAAAGATTATTTTATGCTCTACATCTAAATATTTGTGGAGTCTTCATTTTTCCCTCTTATGCATAGACCATATCACCAGGGCCTCTTCATCATTGCTGTAATTTACCCATTTTGTAGACTTCTTTAACTTCTTCTTCAATATTAAACTTACTCTCATTTTTCTTCCTAATTGCATCAAAAACCATTGCATTAGCAATATCCCATTCTAGAAGTATAAAGACACCTAAGTCTTTGAGAAATTTCTTTCCCCCTTCAAAGATTATTTGATTAAAATCTTGCATCAACTCAACTTTGGTATCCACTTCAATCTCAAAGTCATGTTTGTCAGGTTGCTCTACTTTTACCCTTTTGCATTTTGCCTCAAAATTGGATATTTTCTATCTCCATAAAACTTAGATGAAAGCTCTAGAATTAAAAAATCATCATCATACAAAAATTTATTTGAAGCCTATTCTACAATAGGATCCATCTCTTTCCCTCTAAAATATTCAATAATGAGGGCTATGAGTGGCACTGAGACTTCTTTAGGCATTCCTTCCTCCACTTCTGATGTTATTATTAACATATCATCTTGACCTCCCATCTGCTTCACTTTCTCCCTTAAGGAGTCTTCATTATTAAAATGAATAGGGGTTTGGGAAGGAGAATAATCTTCTACCTTTGATTAAGATCCCTCTTCCATCTTCTATCTTTTGTTTGTTTGTTTTGAGGGTGAGCTTTCTGAATTCTACCTCTTATAAACTAACACGGGATGTGTCCCCATATTTCTAGCAACTAAATACCCAACCTTCCTCTCGAGACTGTACTACCCTAGACTAATGAAAGTTCTATTCACCATTCTCCTCTTGAACTCCTTAGCCTAGTCTGGGTATGCCTTTATAAGTTTATCCAAGTCTTTTCATTTAAGGTTTGAAAGATCCCAACAAAACGTGTTATCAATTTATTCAGCTTGTCTCCTCAAAACTTGATGTCACTCAAAGGATCATACTTTCTATCTAAAGAATTAATAAACTCCAAAACCATACAAAAAACTCTCAATTTTTCTTTATTTACCTCCTATTCTTGTAGAGAAGAATCATTCTAATTATATATTCAAGGAAGTAAATACATGTTGAGAGGATTTGGATCTAGTTATTTCTTTAAAAAGCTCAAAATATCCTTCCAGATCTATAAAAAGAGAACGAGATTGGGCCAGTTGATACCTATCAAGAAACTTACCCAATTGTCTCCATCCTCCTTTGGTCAACACAAAAATGTTGACAACTATAAAATTTGTGAAGATTCTCCCCCTAGATCTTCCCACCAACTCCCTCTCTTAAGTCCTCCAATCTTCCACTAGAACTTAGCAATTCCTACCTTCAAAGGTACTTGGTATGTTATGACATGAAGCTTTCTTAGAAAATATACACTTTGAAAATAGTGTACATTGAATATGGGATGGTGTTGTTGACATTAAGGTAAATTTGTCTATTAGTGACTTAACACTTAGTCAATTGGTTACATTGCTGTTGTGATCTACAGTTGCTACCAAGCTTATCATTCATCTAGTAGTATTAACCAAGTGTTACAATTGCAACTGAGCTAAGTAGTTAGGATGAAATTCATGCCAAGCTTCATTGTGTCTACTATGCATCTAAGATAGTTGAAAGTATAGCCCAAGTGTAGAAAAGTCTATCGAGCTATCTAAAAGAAGTAGTGAAGATCTTAGTGTTAACCAATCTCTCTAGTTTGAAACAAGTTCTATAGTGTATATTGAGCTCATAATGTTAATGAAGTGAATCTAGTATTGAATGAGTCATGTAATGTAAACTAAGTGATCCAATATCTACTGATTTTCTCAGTATTCATTGAGTCATATAGTGTTGACTGAGTTCATGCTACTCAAAGTGATTACTATGGACTAAGTTTCAACTTCAACCGAGTGCCAGAGCTTGTTGAGCATTGATAGTATTTTCCAAGTGTTAGAACATCACCGAGTTTTTCTTCTAACCTTGAGTTACAATAATTGGTCAACTTTGTAAATTGTGATGAATTTTATATTGTAGCTCACTCCAATAAGTAGTTAATTGGATTGATATATGTGTAATGTATTGTATCATATCAAAATGCAAGTAAGTATGAATATATGAAGAAGTAAAGAGAAGAGGTGTTTGAATTAAATAAGGCTACAAGTAGTATATGGTACAATAGAGACTTAGCTATCATAGTTAGATGACCATTTCTATTCAAGGAATCTCATTGAGAAAATCAAAGTAGCAAATCAAAGATCAACCACTAATTCATTCTAATAGTTGTATTAGTCAAATCCTTTAATTGGATGACTTAACAGACTTTTGCTAAATATCATAACAAAGTGCATACTTCATTGTATGTTTGTAAATCCTTTAACAAGGTGGATCTACTAGTCCTTATTTATCCTAACAAGGTAGATCACTAGAAGGGGTCAATTGTAAGCCTTAATAAGCCAAATTTACACTATAGTACTAAAGCTCTTGAGTATCATCCCCACCCAAGTTTTTCTTTCTAATTGGAAGGTTTCTAGGTCACCATAACTTGTGTCAAAGTGTTATGAATATTTTTTTGCTTTCATTCTTTCATGCATGCAATTAGATTAGAATAATATATGATGTATTAATTGGTGAAGTGAGCTAAAGTTTTATTGGTTCCTAATTTACCCCTCCCCTCTTAATAACATAGCCTACCTTATATTTCCAATAGATATTTCCCTAGTTATGACTAACCTTTTGACCTCTAGCATGATCCTTAGGTCTAATCCACTCTATTAAGGGTTGTCTCGACTTAATATGACCCTAATTTTTGATGAAAAATACCTATTAAAATGAACAAATCTAGTGTCTATGATTTCCTAAGTGATATCTGCACTCTAGAGCTTAACTAGTAACTTCTCTCCATCCTTTTCTCACTCCAATTTCATGTCTTTTGTAAAGATAGAAATACCCTTGTATAGGCACATGCATATCAAAAAAGAATACTAGCTAAAGGGTTTATCAACCTTAGCCTTTCTTATGCCAATCATCCCATTGTCTATCTCTTTTGCTAAATGGGATGCAAAATTAAAAAAATGGAGCTCATACCATATAATAAAATTTGAGCCGTCATAAAAATTAAGGACCCTGGGATGTGTTCCTACTCATCCATGCCAAAAATCTTGCAAAGGGTAATATAGAGGGCTTGTTCCCTAGGGTTGAAATATTTCTTTAATAAGGGCTCTAGGGTAGAATGTGTTACAAGTTTTAGATGTCATAACTTTGTAAAATCCTCTTGTAGTGTTCCCCCTTGAAGTCATACTTTGATTGTAGATCATCCAAATTGATATTTTCATGCATAGCTAGGTTAGGGTTTAGCTTTAAAACCTCTCTACTCACTTTAGTAGTTACCCTAAAAAAATAATCTCTAGGATGGTTCTTTATGACCCACACCACAAGGTCATAACTTTTTGCCAACAATATCAGCAATTCACCATCCAAGAAGTCACCTTGCACAACTATCTTTCTAATGTCAAATTCCTACATATTGTACAATGGTGCATCACACTTTCTTGGTGAAAACCATTTCCTAAACATATCCAAACCACCCATTGATGTTTTTAAATCTCTCAACCAAATTCCTTTATCATAGAAATCCTCATCAATTCTCAATCTAGGGTTTTTTGAGACCGAATCATTTCCTTTTATAGTCTAGTTTGTAGAAATGAGAAATTGTTGTAGGAGATCATCATGCACATTTCTGTGTTGTTAGTCTATCTTTCAAGAAAAATCCCTTTGTAGAGGCATTTTTACTAATTTAGAAAATTTGAAACATAAAACTTTTCACAACAACATCTTGGTACTTACAAAATGGGCTCACTAAGAAATGTATCAGTTCCTTGCATTCTCTCTTTGGTTAAACAACTTATACTTTGATTTTGCAAAAATGTGAGCACCATAGATCTTTTGATACTAGATGGTTACAATTTCTGCATGCTCATATATTAAGAAACTTGCATTCTCAGTTTAGTTAAGCTTTGGACACCTTTATTTTGTAAGAAAGTAAGAAGCATAGATCATCCTTTGATTTGACAGTTAGAAAAATATTTCAATTTTATTATAGGTGATGCTAAGAGAAAATTAGAACATGCCATGTGGTACCTTATGTTAACATGATTCATTTGAAAACTAGCAAGATAGATTAGGCCCACCAACTCCATGTATGGATCCCTTGCATTCTTTCTTTCTTTAAACAATGAGCACTTCAATTTTGTGAGGATGAAAAAATCCTCGATTTTAAATATAATAAAAAATCAAGAAATAATTGGGAAAGAAAACTTAGTCTGACTTGAGAACCAATCATGGCATGACAACTGGCATATGATGATGACACATTCTAAAAGACAAAAATGGGCTCGCATTGTACAGAAATCAGAACCTCACATTCCCTCTTTAGTTAAAGCTTGAACAATCTTCACTTTGTGATAATATGAGAAGCATAGATATTAGGAATATCTATGGTTACCAAGAGTAACTCATCACTTAGGTTAAAAAGGAAATTATATAGTATGTGAACCAACCAAGATAAAAGGATGGGTTGAGTAGAGACATAACTTAAAGAAATAACCCTATTCTATACAAATTTAAAAAATAACAAAGAAAAAACCCTACCAAAGAATTTTAAAGTAATACTAGATTTTTTCAAGGTATTTCATGCTTGTATTTAGGGTTTATTTCAAATTTATCACCCTAAACAAAGGATATGACCGTTGAAAATTTTAAATATTATAGAATTATTCTTAACCATGGGGCACAAAAAGAAGAGCTAATAGTGGCTCTATCTAGGTATGGTTAATATTCTATATTCACACAAGGGTTTAGAAACTTTTGTTGAAGCATACCACATACTTGAAAAATTGACAACTTTTTCTGAGAGCTGCACACACACACACAAAAAGAAAGATCAAAATGTATATACAATAAAAAAACATATATGCATGGATTTACAATTTTTCCAAAAGACTAACTACTATTCATGGAAAAATAAGTACCTTTCTTAGAAGTACTTCTTCAAGAATTATCCATGAATTGGAAATTCTAGAGTGTTTCTTGATAATTCCTTGACAAGATATGAATCTTTCCCCCATTTCTCATGAATCAGCTATAGGCCTAACTAGATTGGGTCAAATTTCCCATTTTTACCCTTATATTCTATTCTAGCATTGCACATTAAGACCAAATCTTCTTATTCAAATCATCTTGCAATAGCCTTTTTATCATTTAAGTGTCTAGCCTAAAATTGCATCTTGGAATCCTTAATAGAGGCTTCTTTCCTAATCTCAATCAATTTGACAAATTCATCTATCCTTTCTTGCATGTCACATATGATACTTTCTGTAATACCTCAAAATTGGCACATTGCCATGAGAACCAATTTTGGTCTATTCTAATCAACCCTAAGTCCTATTTTACTAGGAAATTATTATTCTAATTATCACTACTTGACCTGTAGAAAACCCTAATTTGCATTAATCACATTCTCTATTTAATTCTTAAGTGTCGACTCAAATTAGCTGCATTGAACCTATTGCTTCAATTTGATTTAATTGTTAGTGTTCATACTTAAATTAAATTAAATTAAATTACTTCTTTAAGCTAATGTGCGAAGGAATAAAACATATTTTGATTTAATGAGATAATGTCTTTATTTCAATTATTGGGGTTTAATTACTCAATTAATTAGAAATATACATTTATGAAGCCATATCTCATTTTATTAAATTAAATAA
Organism: Cupressus sempervirens; assembly: GCA_028749045.1. NCBI lineage: Eukaryota > Viridiplantae > Streptophyta > Pinopsida > Cupressales > Cupressaceae > Cupressus > Cupressus sempervirens. The sequence goes on along the minus strand of CM053786.1, from coordinate 88,630,409 downwards.
TCTTCCAAATCTTATCTTTAGTTCAGGAATGGGAATTATAAGTGATCTATCTCTTGAATTGGAATTGACTTAATCAACTTATTCTCACACTCAAGTGAATTTCAATTAACTCTTCATTATACTCAAGATCTAAGTTAGTTAACCTCACCTATGGAAGGAATCTTCCATCATGACTGAATCTCATCTTCAATCTCGACCATTCATTTTGGTTGATCTCGAGCATTAACTAATTTCAAGAATTCTATTTAAGAGGCTTCTAATTCCTTGTTAGATGGGGGGAATTGAATTGCACCAAATTATTGTTGAAATAGATACTCAATTTTTTAATACTTTCATAGCTTTCATAATTTCTTAGCACTAATATCATATAGATTAAAAATGCACTCATATAGCATAATTTTCTTTTCTTGTTATTATAGCTACATAAATCCTTCATATTAAAAGGCTTGGTTGCTAGCTTCTCAATCTAAGAGCAAAGGCAAAATCCTTCTAGTTAGAAGGCAATAGGTCACTCTATTGGATTACTCAAATGAGCAATTCAATGTTCATTCTAGAATGATCTTTTAGGTAATGACATGTTGAAGTGTGTGTGAAAATTAGAGGTTCACAATTCATGTATACATTTCAGGTGCCTAGCGTGGGGCTGAGAAATCAAATTTTCTAGCGTCATCTGCTCTATTTTTCTATTTTTTTTAATGATTTCCATCACATTTGTCTGTACAAATTTATAGATTTTCATGCAAGAAATTCCATTTTCATGCAAAGAACTAAATAGTTTTCCTCTTTCATTGCACTTCCTTGCATGAAAAAGTGCATAATTGTGCATTTTCTCATGTAGTGCACAATATTTTCTCGCATGGGCCTGTGCAGGATTTTGTGTGAAATTTTGCAATAGCACATGTAAAATACAATTTTCTAGAATTAAATTTTTAATCATTATATTTGGCTAACAAATTTCTCTAAAGATTTTTCTTTTAGATTTCCAGTTTTCTGTAGCATAAGAGTGGTTTGCAGGACATTTTGACAAAGACACCTTTATACAAACACTTCAAACATGTACTGACTATGTGATTGCAAGATGCTTGCCAAAGATACACATGTCAAAGACTTATTTTAAACCCACTCAAAACATCATGTTTTCTTTTTGCTTTTTACACATATTATAATTAGGGCTTGTGAACTTCATACGATGCAAGATAGGGGAATAGGGGAGTATGCTCTTTACCACTTGGAAGTCATGCCCAAGGGTAAATAAAAAACATAGAAGCCTATAAAAGACAACATTTGAGGGAGGCAAGCAAGTTAGTAGTTCTCTTGTACGAGTCCTCCTCTATGAAGGGATGGTGATTTCCTTTTAGGGAATCAAAACCTTGAGAAAGGACAAGTATGGATCTATTAATCTAACTTAGTGATTAACATGTCTTGTGTGTTTGGGTGAAGTGATGAGGTAGAGGAGTATGCTCTTTCTCGTTGAGGCAAATTAGAAAATCAAACCCTTAGATCTGAACCACCAATCTGAGTCAAACCTTAGATGGCCTGCTAGAGTGTCCAACCTTCAAGAATGACCCAAGTGAGCACACTCCTTTCACTAGAGATTCCAACTTACTATAATAAAAAATATTTTTAGAGTGAAAGTCTCCAAATCCATGTTAATTTCTTTCTCTTGATTCCTAATATGACATATCAAGAGGAGGCTTTTTCTATTGCATTGGTTGATGCCACCCCCAATCTTGCTAGTCAAGTGTGTGCAATTTCAAATATTCGTGTGGGTTGTTGGTCTTAAATTTTCTTGTAAAGGCACTAAGGATTAACATAAATGGAAACAAAGTAAAAACTTCTTAGTTAGTTGCTACTTAGTTCACCTCTGAAAAGGGGCATAATCTTTGTGCAAGGAGGGGGAAGAATCTCTCCTGTAGAACTTACCATAGGCATGTACTTGGGTGTTGGAAAGTGGTATATATGCTTGAACCCTACCACAAGGGTGTTCATTTAGTGTATATGTTATTGAGCCCTTGGAATATACAAAAAACATGGACACCCTCTAGTGGGGTGACATAGCTATGTGAGGTGACATGCACATAAGTTGTGGGACAAAGGCTTTACTTCCTCTAACATTTCTAGATATAGGGATAAAGTCTATTTTTTATTATCTTTTAACTTGTCCAAATCTATCAAAAAAACAAAAATTCAAGACTCCCATGTCCCTCCAAGTTGTTTTATCCTTAGTTGGATTGTTTGTGACTATTGCTTGCTTCCTATGTCTTTCTAAAAACTAACTATCTTGTTCAAAACCAAAATTTTGTTGAATAACTTGAAAGCCATCTTGTTGTCTATCTAAAATCTATCAAAACAATCAACAATCTATCTAGAACCATCTAAAACTTGTAAAACATCTTCAAATTCAATCTTTGTTTTCATACCCACTTTTGCAAAATTTTGTGTAAGTACCTTTTAGCCAACACTTCTTTGCACAGCCCTATCCAAGCCCTTGTGTGGTCTTGTGTAAATCTCTGTGCAAGATATTTGCAAACCTTGTCTTTTTGTCACAATCTCATTTTCTTATCAGTCTAGCACATACTCACATGGCCCTATACAAGTACTCGTGTAAGAAACTTGGTCCAAAATTTTTATTTTGAGTCTTTTCCTACTTATTTGTACTTTTTCACATGGTTCTTTGAGAGTCTTTGTGTGGGATCTTCTCTCAATACTATCCAACTATTCTGTTAGAGCTATATGCACTCTAAGTATGGTTTGTTACCTATGATATTTTACCACTTTTCTATCTACAAACAATGTCAAATAGTAACATCTTGCCTAGCTAACAACTTATGATTGACACTCAACCTAGTCTCATTTCTCAGTTATCTTGTTCTTGTCATTTAATGTTTTCATGGTATTTTTCATGATAGTCATAATCTTTGGCTATTCTAGCTATTACTCAAATGACTCATACCTTAGTATACACAACTCTTTCCTTTTTTCTTTGAGACTACATTCTAGTGTTGTCCATGTCTAAGTTTTTGCTTCTTGTCCTTGTCTATGACTATGGAAACAAGAAGAAAAAATGTATTTTATCCCCTTAGACTTAGACAAGGTAAAGCTAGGGATTGCAATCATGGAAAAGGTCACTATCCAGTTTATACATGGTCTATGTCCAATTCATCTAGTGAGGAGCCTTCACGATCTCCTTCACCTATCAGATCACCTCATGTTAAGAGAACCTTCTCCATAAAATTATGACAAACTTTGAACCCCTTGTATCAAGAGGATCCTAAAACTAGTAAAGGTCATATATGTCCAAACAACACAATGAAATTCTTATTTAGAGGACCTTTCCAACAAAAAACATACTGAAACTGATCACATTCTACAATGGTTGATCAAGGACCTTAATAGGGAGAACATATTAGAGACCAAGATCAAAATAGAAATGAAAAACATAAGGAACCTATTATTACTAAGGAGAATGAGGAAGAGGTAGAAATATTCCTTGAAATACTCCATAAACACATTGAAATGTGTCATAAGGACAAAAACTTCTAGAAAGTCATGGAAATCCTACATAACAAAGAAAAAGAGAAATAGTTTCTCAAACTCACCCAAGAGGGAGTTGACCTACCTCATCACTTTAATGTTGAAACTATCATTGCACCTAAAGAGGAAATTTAAATGTCCAAATTGTAAAAACAACTAAAGATCATGCAAGAATAGTTAGCCCAAATGATATGTGATAAAGACAAACCTATGAAAACATATACCTTAGATGCTCTTTGTCCATTCTCTTTTGACAAGAGTATAGACATGTCTCATTTTCAAGAGGAGTTAAGTTACATAATTATGATAAATAATTCAAAACTATCAATCCCTAAGATCATTAGTGGGAATTTGGGGCCTTGTTTATTTAATTTATGCATAATTAGACATATCTCATATGTCTATTCCCAAGAAGTCTAGGTGGTCAAGCTATAGAGTGGTTTTCACACTTTCCCACTGGTATCAAAACATTTGATGAGATTGCTAACTTGTCTTTCCAATAGTACTCTCAAAAAATTCAACACTCAGTTAACATTTGAGACATGTGTAACCTTAAATAGAAAATTGGGGAACCTTTCCTCACATTCCTTCAAAGATGGAGACAACTTTACACCAAATATTAATGAAAGATTCCTGAAATGAAAAGGCTTGACATCTTCACTGATAACCTCCTACCTAATTTTGGGTATAGAGTGAAACTTCAATTTCCACATACCTTCAAAGACATGGTAAAAAAGGGTGAACTAACCCTTCAAAAGGACACTAAACAAGGATCCACCTCTGGCAAGGACAAATCCAAGTATGTGAACAAAAACTAAGAGGTTGTGCATCATGGAGTTGTTGACAATGTTACTCCTAAACTAGTTAAGGTAGACTTCAATCTTATAGACAATCTCAAAGTATCGAAGAATTTTGAGAAACCTCCTTCTGACAATAAGATGACTGGAAACAAATTGAAGAACACCTCTTGGGTCTCACACCTAAAATGAGAATATACACCTCTTAGTGAACCTTTGGATGTGTTTTATAAGACCTTGCTACAAAACAAGCTCATTTCTCCATTGGATAACTCTCCACCTTATGATCCAAAACCATGACCACCATGGTGGAATAAAACTGCATTTTGCAAATATCACCAAAAGAAAGGTCACAAAGCAATTGCATCAACTTGCATCACAAGGTCCAAGACCTAATGGTAACATTGTTTTGGATAGACATAATAAGAACACATATCACAAAGATTTCAAGGAGCCATTCCCATCTTACAAAAAAGGAGAAACCTCAAAACACAAATCTAACAACAAGGTCAACTATATGTATTCTAATGATGACAATGTGATCAACATGGTTGAACCTATGGATTTTTAGTATTGCAATATTATTACCATTTAGGGAAAACAAGATAACAGTAAAACTAAGGCACCATTTATCTTAAGGAGCCCTACTTCCAATACATTTGACAACAAACCATCATAATCTTGTGCTAATTCTTTTACATATTCTTGTGCTAAGTTGGTTCTCAAAGGCCCTATGCCTTCTGCTCCTGAGTTAGAATAACACAAAGATAAACCCCTTGCTAGTCCATTTAGTAAAGGTGAAAATCTTGCAACAACTTCTATGGCTACTAGCTATAGTATCCTTGATTAGTTACAACAAACTAATGCTCAAATCAAAATCTTTGAACTACTCAAAATATCACTTGCTTAAAGGAAGATTCTTGACAAAGCCCTCACTATGGAAAACATCCCCCATGATCTTGATCTTGAGAGTTTCCAATCTATGGTAGGTCATCTAACCTCATCTTACTATATGACCTTCTCTGAGGAGGATGGCAATTCACTTAGTCATCCACATAATCAACCTCTACATATTGAGGTCATGATCCACTAGAAACATGTCCATTGTGTGCTCATCTATAATGGAGCCAGCTTAAACATCATCTCTACTACTCTTCTTAGACAATTGGACTATTTTGAAGAGTCCATTGATCCCCATCATAAGATAACTATCAAAGCATCTAATGAAGTTGAACATAAATCTTTAGGTCTTGTGATGTTACCTCTTCATGTCAGTCCTATAGAAAGGGATGTCACTTGCTAGGTTCTTGAGATCCCCTTGACTTACAATATTTTGTTAGGAAGACCATGGATACATGAGATGTATGTTGTGCCTTCACTTACCATCAATGCATAAAATTTCCATTTCATGGCTCTAAACTCACCATACCTGCAAGTACTAGCTATGCCTATAACATGCTAAAATCTACTAAAACTTTGTACCTACTAATAGAGAATCTACAAACCATCATGATAACAAGCTAAAACAAATTGAGTAGTCACTCATGCTAAAATAAATTGGAATGGGTGAATATTGCATAGAACTAATTCTGTCTCTGACATCTCTTCTTGAGAATCCCCGTTTGAATGGGATACCATCTAAAGAAAAGAGACCTTTTTGTGTTGACAACTCAAACTAAGCATGATGGTACTTTTTTCAAAACTACTATTCCTCTCAAGTAGGAAGCTAAAAATAGAGCTATTTCTGTATGGATCTACAAAGAGGAAACTCTAGTTGACTTCATCAAATAGTCTCATGAAATTACACCTGAGAAGTATGGTCCCAATCTTAGACTCATGAAACACTTTGGCTACAAGGGGATTGGTCCTATTGGATGCAACAAAAATGTTTTGATTGATCTAGTCAAAGTGATAGCTCAAAGGAATTGAGATACATCTAGTCTAGGCTTCAAGAAGATTCCCTTCCATCTAGGGATGAACAAATTCATACCAAAACCTGAGAGTTCATTTGAACATGAGTCACAAACTGAGTTTGATGACCATGAAGATAATGTTGATGATGAAGATCCTTATCCTTATCCAATTCCTAATGATCTAGCTAAATTCTTTGTAGAACCAAATGGCTTTGTACCACGTGTCAGCACCATGGATGGTGATAGTAATTCTTCTAAGGATACTAATAATTCACATCATTCTCAACAAGAACAAGGAGAGTCTATTCATGCTTTATTCATTGAGTACCTTTACAAAAATCTAGATGATGAAGGAGAATTTATCCCCATCACTGTTGGAGAATTCTATAGTCTATCTCCTTGTAGCACAGATTCTTAGGAATATGACTTTTAGTCTCTCTTAGAAGCAACTATAGATAAAGACATAGATCAAGTTCATGTCTAAGAAATCCTCCTCAAAGAAGGTGAATTGTCCAAGGTTAGGTCAGATGAGTCCTATCCAACTAGTGTCCTTGAGTCTTCAATTAATGATGTTAGTGCTCAAAGGCTTTGAACACACTTATGGATGAAACCGCTCTAGGTCTCAAATTGCTTGTCCAAGCATTTAATGATTATATCATGAAAGCAATTGAACCTAGCACATCTCTTTCACTCACTTATCCCAAGCTCATAGACTAGAATTCTAATGCATCTAGTGAAGTCCTTACATTCTAGAATGACTATGCTCTTACTTGCTACTTAAACGCTGTCAAACTAGTAACATCTTCCACCAACAAACAAAGTATCAACATGACTAAAGTTGACATCAAATATCCTAGTCATACAATAAAAAAGGAAAAAAAAATGGTCTAGTGGTGAAAACCACATTGTGTTAGTGTTGGAACCTAAAAAGGTAAAAATAAAAGATGTATTCAAGGGTGAAAACCTCTTTGAGTCACCCATGGATGACATATTTTATGCACTTCCTAGTCATTTTAAGGAAAGATCATCAGTGTTGATAGAACCAACACAACCAATCAACTTGGGAATAGAAGAACATCCTCACATGATACATCTGACACAATCACTATCTCTAGAAGAAAAAGAGGAATTCATTGCTTTCTTCCAAGAGAAAAAGATAAACTTTGTGGAAACATACTTAGACATGGTAGGACTAGATCCTGATCTCATTATGCATCACTTGTCTATCACACTAGGAGTTAAACCAGTCAAAAAAAAACTTAGGAAAATGCATCCTCGTGTTTCATTTCTTGTCAAAGCTGAATTGGAAATGATTTTGAAGGCTAGTTTCATCCATGCTATTGATTACGCTAAATGTAAATCAAACATTGTTCCAATCTCCAAGCATGAACAATCTATTAGGGTCTATTTAGATTTTCAAGATTTGACCTTAGTATGTCAAAAGGGTGATTTTCCACTCCCTAACATTGATATGATAGTGGACATGATGGTAGGATATGAGATGTACTTACTTATGGATGAATTTTATGGTTATAATTAGATCAAAATTGCACCAGAAGATCAGGAAAAGACTACTTTCACTTGTGCATGGGGAACTTTTTTTTGGAACGTGATGCCATTTGGCCCAAAAAATGTTGGTGCTACATATTAGAGGGTAGGCACTACAATTTTTCATGACATGATGCATAAAACAATGGGATACTATGTGAATGATACACTGGTTAAGAGTGCAATATGCAACACTCACCTTCAAGATTTGGGACCTATCCTAGATCGCATGGAGAAATCTAGTCTAAGACTTAATCCCAAGAAATGTTCATTTGGTGTAACATCTAGGAAATTACTTGGCTACATCTTGTTTGCCAAAGGAATCAAGGTCAATCCAGAGAAAGTTCAAGAAATCATGGACATGTCTCCACCTCGTAATATTAGTCAAATGAGGGGCTTACAAGGAAGACTTCAATCTATTCATAGATTCATCTCATAGCTAGCAGATAGGTCACAACCATATACCAAGACTATGCACAAAGGTGTGAAATATAACTGGATCTAAGATTATTATTATTAGAGTCTAACATAGATAAAGAAATACCTTTCTAATCCATCAATCTTGATGCCCCCTATTCACAGGAAGCCTCTTATTCTATACATCTCTACAATAGAGACATCTCTAGGTATCTTGCTAGCTCAAGAGGATAATGATAATAGGGAAAGAGCTATTTACTATCTAAATTGCATGCTAATCTCCTATGAAAAGAATTACAATATCATCGAGAAAGATTTCTTGGAAGTTTTCTTTGCTTCCCAAATGTTTAACTACATGCTTGCTCGTACTACATGACTGGTTGCTAAAATTGACCCACTAAAGTATTTACTTAGCATGGCAGTTCTAACAGGAAGATTGGCTAAGTGGTCATGATAATAAGTGAGTTTGACATTTAGTATGTTGAATGAAAGACTATCAAATTAAAAGAAATTTCTGATTAGTTAGTTGAGGCATCCATGCATCTAGTCTTCTTCCACTAAATGTTGACTTCCTTGATGAATCAATTTTGATGCTCACACACCAAAGTTGGGTGATGTTCTTTGATGGTTCCTTAACACAACAAGGATCTAGTTATGGGATGTTGTTCATAAAACCATAGAAGTATTCACTACCTAAGGAATACAAGATTTTTTTTCCTTTTACAAGCAACATTGCAGAATATAAAGCTCTCATTAATGTCATGAAGATAGTAGTTAAATGGAGAGTAGATCAATTAAACATCTTTCATGACTCACAGCTCATAATTAACCAAGCTAATGACATATATTAGACAAAGGATGAGTAATTGATCCCTTATAAACACATGCTAGATGACCTAAAGAAATACTTTTCTCATATCACTTTTCAACAAGTTCCTTGAGAAAACAACAAAGCAACTGATGCCATGGTTGCTCTTGCTTCCTTGTTACAGATGCTAGAAAATGATCTCTAACATGAGTTCCTGGTGGAAAAATTACTCCACCCTACCTATGATACCCATGAATCTTGGATGATCTATTCTATTGTAGGACATGATTCATCTTGCTACCACCACATATACTCCTATCTATATGACCAAATTATTCTAGACGATCTAAGCCAGAATGGAAAACATCACATTATCTACAATGCTTTATGGTATGTCATTATTGCTAATGACCTATTTAGGATATGTCTTGATGGAACACTCCTTAGGTTTCTAGAATCTGATGAATCCAAATGTGCTCTAATTGACATTCAAAAGGGCATTTGTAGATCTCACTCAAATGGCTTGACACTAAATTGTAAACTCATTAGAGTTGGTTACTATTGGCCAAATATAGAGCAAGAGGAAATTAAATATGCCAAGTCTTATAAAAAATGCCAACTCCATGGGAATATAATTCATGCTCTAGCAATGGAGCTAATTCCATCTATCACACTATGGTCATTCGAACAACGGGCCTTCAATCTTGTGGGCTAGATTCACCCATCTTCTTCAAATAGACATAAGTTCATTATTACAGCTATAGACTAATTCACTAAATGGGTGGAGGTAGTCCCTCTCTCTATAGAAAATGGAAAAACTATAGCTTTATTCATCATGAATTACATCATATGCCAATATGGTGTACCTTCCTCCATTATTACTGACAATGGAGGATAGTTTAAAAACAAGGATCTTAAAGAGTTATGCAAAAAGTTAAAACCATGCAACATTGGTCTTCTATCTATTACCCCTAGGGTAATGGTCAAGCAAATATATCTAACAAGGTGATTCTTAAGATCTTACATTGCATAGTCACCAAATCTGGAAGGGACTGGCACATTCAAATTGATCCATCTTTATGGGCTTATAGAACAAGTATCAGAACTCCAATGGGTACAATGGCCTTTGCTTTGGTCTATGGAATAGATGTTGTACTTCCAATTGAGGTTGAGATCCCTACTCTAAGAATCTCCATGAAGGGTCTCATTACTGATGATGACTATAGAATATCTCAGCTTCAAGAGCTAGTATTATTAGATGAACATTGACAATTGGCATGTGATCCTCTTTGAGCTTATCAACAACATATGTCCAAAAGTTATAATAAGAAAGTTAAGCCAAATGAATTCAAACTGGGTGATCTTATTCTGAGAGAAAACCCTAAGAATTAGCAACAATAGGTACAAAAAGGGAAGTTTGAACCCAATTGGCTTGGTCCATGCATAGTCAATGTAGTGTTTAGGTTTGGTGTCTACCAACTTTCAACAGTCGAGGGAGAAGTGATCAAGAAGCCCATCAACACTCTCCAGCTGAAGTAGCTCTACAACTAATCTAGTTTCAAAACCTCTTTGTATATATCTAATTGTCCTAAAGGAAAAAAATTGCAAAAAGTCCTAAAAAAAATGATTACCCTAGTGAAAACCTAGTAATAGGTACCTTGTTAATACAAAAAAAAGAGAAAAATTGAAAAACAAAAAAGTACCATTGATGAAAACTTTGAAACAGGCATCATGGTAGCCAAAAAATAGAGAATCTCTACCAAGAACGTGAAAACCTAGTAAATAGGTGGCTCTTGTTCCAATGCTATATCTTGGAGCACATCTTATGGCTTCTTGTACAATTTCTTTCCTACTTTAGATTTCTAATTTTGCTCACTTATCCATGGATTGAATCTTGGCATAACTTGGGGGCAACACCCTACAGTGTCACAGGGAGATCTCTCTCATGTCAGTCACCAATTTTTCTAATTGTATCTTTCTACTATCACTTGTGTCACCTTTCGAGATTCCTCTCATGGAAGATCTCTCTCATGTTAGTCACCAATTGTTCTAACTACATTTGTCTAGTTGCCTAGTTCCTACTAAGGTTCTTCTTACTAAAGATTCCTGTTTGACTTCACTCACCAGTTGTTCTAACTGCATCTGTCTACTATTGTCACCCTACTAAAGAGATTTATTTCACATATGTTTTGAATATTGACATTTGACATCAATCCTATAACACAAAAACTGAACTCAAAATGATGAATTTTTTTAGGATATTCAAAGCTTTTCTTTGTTGTGATAAGAGAGGCGAGGAATGGGGGCATGAACTTTTCTTTTCCTTTCGTTTGTGGGTCTAGTTTCAATGATCTGAAGCTTCAATATAAAAGGGGTGTCCACTATAAGAGCCTCTATCTTGTATTAGATGGTTGTGTGTACCTCAACTCCTTTCATATGGACTCTTCATTGAGGTTGGTTCTCTTCCTTGCCTATTTTAGTGAATTTTCTATGCTATAGTAAATCTTGATACTTGTCCTACTAAGTGAGCATACAGGTCAGTGTAAGTATACTTAGCACACTTTTGTCTTAGGTTATGAATGTCTGGGTCATTGCAAATAAAATAATTACTAATTACTTAGCATAAGAAGGATCTCTTATGTGTCTAGTGTGTCTGCATGCAGGAAACATTCTAGTCATCCTAGCATTTATGCTTATGTTAACTTGCTGCATTGAAAGGGACAAATGTTCTAGTCATTTTGGCTTCTTGTGCCTTGAATTCTTACATTTAATCCCAACTAAACTAGGACATATGTCTTATTCATATTTCCATGATTGTAATGTTAGTGGGAATTGTATGACATATGGGGTTTCACTATATGCTCAATGATGATAATTATCAAAGCTTGGTAACTAGACCTAGGGTTGCATCTATTTGAAGGATAAATCTAGTTTTGGATTGCATTTGCCATATGGTTATTGCATAAGCACATGATTCAATTATAGATCTACTTGCATCCTTTGCGATGAAAGATTTTTGGCTTCTTTAAAGTATCATGTTTCTTCACAACTACATAAATGATCAATTAATCACCCTCTTGGCTAATTTGACTACTCTAAATCTATTTTTGAGATCAAATTCAAAATGTGATACACTTAGGTAGCTCAAAATTACATTTTAAAACTTTAAGGCTGATGTGATCAAATGCTTGTGTAGTCCAATTTTTCTGATACTTCGTGAATATTAGAATCTTTTCAAATCACAATTCCCTTCAAAAATTTCCAAACCTCTAGAAAATGTCAACTCAAATTAACTTTGGTCAACTTTTGGTCAAACTTAGTCTTTTGGACCTTGGAATCACTTTAATTTGGCTCCAAATTTTATTCTAATCATTCTAATTTCTTCTATATCACTTGATATACTACTCTACATCTCTATTCCTAGTGTTTCATCTTTCAATTTTGCTCCTAAGGGGGTAGGATGATTACATCATTCAATCTAAATTTTAACTCAATCTAGATTTCATGTTGTCATCACTCGAGGCATCTTGTCCCCTTTCTATTTGACATCTACATCATCTATCTCATCTTTTGATCAAGTAGGTATCAGTATAGTCTAAACCTTGACTCCTGAGGGTCAAGCCTCATTCTAGGGATGATTCTATGACTCATGATGGGATTTTTTTTATCTTTTATGGACCAGTATCTAGGTGTTCTATCTAGATTCCCTAAGGTTAAGCTCCTTTTTGGAGATAATCTTTAAAAGCTTATCAATCTAGGTATCAAGGTTTTCTATCTAGATTCCCTAAGGTTAAGCTCTATTCTAGAGATAATCTTTAAAAGCTTATCAATCTTAGTATCTAGGTATTCTATCTATCCCATAAGGTTAAGCTCCATTCTGGAGATAATCTTTAAAGGTTTATCAATCTCAGTATCTAGGTATTCTATTTGGATCCCTTATGGTTAAGCTCCATTCTAGAGATAATCTTTAAAAGCTTATCAATCTTAGTATCTAGGTGTTCTATCTAGATCCCCTAAGGTTAAGCTCTATTATGGAGATAATCTTTAAAAGCTTATCAATCCCAATATCTAGGTATTCTATCTGGATTCCTTAAGGTTAAGCTTTTTTCTGGAGATAACCTTTAAAATCTTATTAATTGGTCTCTATATCATCAATTTTAGAACTAATCTCATTTCTTGATCTTCACATCACACTTCTAATTTCTTTGAATTGAACGTGCTACTTGCACATTCATTCAAAGAGGGGAAAATGTAATACTAAAAAATTGGCACATTTCTATGAAAACCAATTCTAATCTATTTTGGTCAACCTTAAGTCCTATTTTACTAGGCAATTCTTATTCTAATTATCACTACTTGGCCTAATTATCAGATGTAAAAAACCCTAATCTGCATTAATCACATTCTTTATTTAATTACTAAGTGTCAACTCGAATTAGTTGCATTAAACCTATTGATTAAATTTTATTAAATTTTAAGTGTATTTAAGCTAATTTGTGAAGGAATTAAACATATTTTTGATTTAATGAGATAATGTCTTTATTTCAGTTATTGGGTTTAATTGCTCAATTAATTAGAAATATGCATTTATGAAGTCATATCTCATTTTATTAAATTAAATAATCTTCCAAATCTTATCTTCAATACAAGAATGTGAATTCTAAGTGATCTATCTCTTGAATTTGAATTGACTTAATCAACTTATTCTCACACTCAAGTGAATTTTAGTTAACTCTTTATTATACTTAGGATCTGAGTTAGTTAACCTCACCTACACTAGGAATCTTCCATCTTGATTGAATCTCATCTTCAATTGTGACCGTTCATTTTGGTTGATCTTGATTGTTGACTAATTTTGAGAATTCTATTTAAGTGGCTTCTAATTCCTCATTAGAGGGGGGAATCAAATTGCATCAAATTACTATCAAAATAGATACTCAATTGTTTAATACTTTCATAGCTTTCATAATTTCTTGGCACTAATATCATATAGATTAAAAATGCACTCATATGACATAGTTTTATTTTCTTGTTATTAAATTAGAATTTCATTTCATCTAGAATAATTGCACTACCATATAGCTGCATAAATCCTTCATACTAAAAGGTTTGGTTGCCCACTTCTTGGTTTGAGAGCAAAGGAAAAATCCTTCTAGTTGTAAGGCAACAAGTTGCTCTGTTGGATTACTTGGATGAACAATTCAATGTTCATTCTAGGGTGATCTTTTAGGTAATGGCCATGTGGAAGTGTGTGTGAGGATCTAAGGCCCACAATTCACATATACACCTTCATCATACATTTGGATGTAATTGTATCAGCTTATGAGGTTATTTTGAGGCATTCTTTCTTGAATTACATACACTAGGTCAAAAGGTAAAATACCTATTGCTTTCTTAATTGTCACTCTATCATCACAAATTTATAGATGTAGCTTGGAATCCCATGCCTTCTTGTTATCATCTAGTGTCCTCTAGATTATTTTGAACAAACTCTTGTTTGTAGATTACTCTAGTAGATTCCCTTGTGGATGATAGGGAGATGATGTTGACCTTGTAATTCTATACTTGTCATAAAATTTTATGAAGTCTTATGATCTAAAAAACATGGCATTATCTATAACTATCCTTTCAAGACATTTTAATTTGGTGATTATATTGTTCAACAAAAAATTATTCACACCCTTGCTAGTAGATTTCTTGGTAGGAATGACCTCTACCAATTTTGTGATATAATATATTGCTACTAGAATCCATGAATAACCTATACTATAATTATTTGATATTTCACCTATGAAGTCCATTCCCCACTGTTGGAAAGGAGCATATACTTCTACTAGCTTTAAAGAACTATTTCTAGAGTTCTTCAATGTACCAGCAAACCTTTCGTAGGGATCACATTTTCTGACTAGGGCATGGGCATCCTTAAATAATATTGGCCATGAAAAGCCACCTTTCATCACCTTATGAGCAATATTCTTGGCCATATAATGACCTCCACATACTCTTGAATTCATTTCAGCAAGTACCTTTTCTGATTCATTATGGTTAATACACTTCTAACAATATTCCTTCAAAATTTCTCCACTAGAGGTTCCCACCAATGATAATATACATAATGGCCTACAACTTTACATGTCTTCTTTCATTATGTGTATATTTAGGAGGAGCTTCCATATGTTGAAAATAATAGATAACATTCTTATACCATTCACATTCATCCATATCACATGTATATGGTCGATGATCTTCATCTACAATATTTATCTAGTTTGCATCCAAGTTGGAATGAGCCATCTACTTTTCTAACCCCTTTTCTCTCACTAGTTTTGTTATTTGGATTTCAATAGTGAATTCCTAGATTGTATTAATCCATCTACATCTCCTATTAGACACTTCTTATTGAAAAAAGATGTCCTTTACAACAACACTAGGAATAAATGCTATTACTATAGAACCCACCAAATAAGCATAGGCCCTTTTCTCAATAATGCCATACTTTAGCTCAATAGGTAGGAATGACTTACTATAAAAGGCTAAGTATTGTTCAAAACCCTCCTCATTTTTTTGGAGTTAAAATACTTGCAATGGTGTGGAGGGAAGCAAAAGAAAATATATGCATTGGCTTTGCATAATTTGGTGTTCTTAATTCTAGAGCATTCTTTATTGCATCCTTAATTTCTTGGAAAGAATTGAAGGTTCACCCTCCTAGTTGATCACTTCTCTTTTTTTGAGTATTTTAGAGATAGGTATATTAATCTCAGCAAAATTTGTCTCAAAACTTCTCAAAAAGTTGACTTGACCAAAGAACAACTGATTACCTTTGACATTTTCTATCTCTGGGACTAAATCTATTGATGTCAACCTCTTTAGATCAATATTAACTCTATTAGTAGACCCAATATGGACTAGAAACTTCCCCTCTATAACTCCAAATGTACACTTCTTTTGATTTGAAGAGACTCAATAGTCCAAATCCTTTAAAAAATATTTTCTCTAAATAGTTACAGTAGTCTTCAACTTTCTTGGAATAAGATATCAAATCATCCTGGTAGACAACCATAAATTTATCTATATACACTTTGAATAAAACTATTGTCACAAAATCTTGCACCCTTTTCCAAAGTTTTTACCTAAGGATAACCTTGTGAAACATGGAAACAACCTCTAAGCTATGAGACTTGAACTATGAGGTTGATTCTCTAGAGAAGGTCAACTTTCTTTGCTATCAAGATGCACCTAACTACTCTTGAAGAGGAAAAGGGAGAAGGAATACATGAATTAATACTACCCACTCTATTTTAATGAGGTGATACACCAAAATAGAGTGTACAATCCTATCTTTTCCCATATATGCATAGTTAACTATTGTGACACCAAAGATATATAGATCTAGACTTTTTTAATCTATCAATCATATGTAGATTAGACAACCAAATGAGTAACACAAGGAAGAAAATATTCATTTTATATCATTAATATGCCCAAAAGAGATATGGTTATGCAAATGATAGACAACCACAATACATTGAAAAAAGGCAAATAGATATTGTAAATACATCAATGGATGAAAGAGATAAGGGAGAATATTAGGAATAGTTTAGAGTCAAAGGGGATTTACAATATGTATACCAAAACATACAAAGGAAAATAAAGAAGAATCAACCCTTCAAAAGATTACAAAATGTGCTTTTATAGCTTAAGCATAACTTAGATAACTTCTACCCTAAGGAAAAACTCAACAACTATATTCAAGATGGACCAATAAGTAGTGATGGAGTGTCTCTCTTCATTTATTAGATATGGGGAATAGTGAAATTGGTTGTAGGAGATTGAAAAGATTGGATATGCCATCAAGAGTTACTTCCTTTGTTATCAACTTGTCAAAATAGTTGTGCCATTAGTTAACTAGAGTTAAACCTTAGGCCCTGCTATGTGGACTAATCATTCTTTACCATTTTTCCACTCCATGAAGTTTTCCTTCTTTGACCATCTCATACAATTGTAGCTTCACCACCTTTCCTTTAAACTAACATAAAATGTCTATGATATAGTGAACAAACTATTATCGCTACTTCCTAGCCTACCCTCAATATTTCACACTAACTGTTGTGACCATGCAAAGACCAAGGTTCCTAACTGCATTCATTTAGTTACTACCTTAACCTAAGGTCCACCTCTTAACCTTGAAACCAAGCAAAATAAAGGAAATTAGTTGATCAGAACTCTAACTGCAAATCCCTCTTAACACGTTGCAATAGTGCACTGGCCATAGATCTAAAAGATCTAATAGTGTGAAATGCATCTCAAAATTATTAAAGGTTTTTCCTTTATCATACTATCATAACCTAAACCATGGTCTATCAAATTAACCATGTGATTGAGAAAACACAACACAATCACACTTTCTCCACTTGAACTCTAGTTAATGCTTAACCCATTGCGATGGTGCAACCGAAAGGGTGATCATGTGGTTGTAACTAAATAACTTTAAAAGTGTAATATGAAAA
This sequence comes from Cupressus sempervirens, assembly GCA_028749045.1. Taxonomy (NCBI): domain Eukaryota; kingdom Viridiplantae; phylum Streptophyta; class Pinopsida; order Cupressales; family Cupressaceae; genus Cupressus; species Cupressus sempervirens. The sequence goes on along the minus strand of CM053786.1, from coordinate 88,612,885 downwards.
GGGTCTGTGAGACTTAGGATAAAGAGTATGGCCAAAGTTAGATTATTTCATGAAACCTTTAAATATTTTAAATTTGAAAACCAAAGGTGACAATTGAGTGACCTATCATTTGAATTTGATTTTCTAGCAAGAGGGCATTTTTGGCTAACATTCCTTGTGACTTAGAGGGGATGCAAGCCTATTTGGCATATGACCAATAGCCTATGAATCCATTAGACAATAGAGTCATAGAATTGACATAAAACATGCCCAATAAAGCCTCAAAACTTCTCTCTATAACTACAAAATAGGAACCAAAACTCTTTACAACAAAACATGTGCTTGTGCACTTATTGGAAAATAGGAAAGATTAGGAAGAAAACTAACTATATACATGAAACATTCATTTCTATCATAAATAGGGCTTGAGGTATATTCCATTGACTAGAATAGGGAAGATTTCACCATTACACCTGCTTAACGAGAAAGCATTAGCCTACTTGCAACTGATAATTACATAGGGACCACTCCATAGTGCATCAAATTTTGAGTGCCTCCCTCATTTTTCTCTATCTACATCCCACTTTAACAAAAGATCACCCTCTTTGAAAATTCTAAACTTAGCCCTTTTATCAGTACTCTTCTTCATCTGTTGTTGCTATGCTTCCAAGGTCTACATGGCTTGATTTATTTTTTCCTCTAGCTACATCAACTCTTATATTCTTATAGACATGGCATCATTTTCAATTAGTTAAAATTGATGGGCTAATTATAGGGATAGAAACTCTAATGAGATAGGAAGCGTTGCTTCCCTACCATAAACCAACATGAAAGGTGAGTTTCCAATAGCCCTTTTAGGTGTTATTTTATCAGACCAAAGGGTGGTTCTTAATTTCTAGTTCCAACACATTTGATTATCTTTAATAGTCCTCTTAATGATTCTAATCAAATTATTATTAGAGGACTCAGTCAAGCCATTATCTTGGTGCTAGTAATTGAAAGAATTTCTATGGTATATGCCATGATTAATCACCTATGCACAAACCTGAGCTCCTATAAATGATTTTGCATTGTCTAAAATTATGGTGGAAGGGGAACCAAACCTTGTAAAATTTCCATCTAAGAATTCAACAACTAAATTCTCAATAGCATCTTTTAATGCAATTGCCTCTCTCCACTTGGTAAAGTAATCTGTAGTAACCAGAATCCATTTATGACTAGAACTAGAAGGAGGATTAATATGACCTATAAAATCTAATCCCCATTAAGAAAAAGGTTGATCAACTTGGATATGATGAAGTGGGAGAGCTACAAGTCCTTGCTTACCTACAAAAAGGCACATTTTTCACACTTCCTTACATGTCTATGGTAATCATGGAATAAGGATGGCCAATAGTAACTAACTCTCATTATCTTCATCACAATGGTTCTTACTAAAATGTAGCCACCATTAGGACCATCATGAAGCTCCCTAATCATTCTATCATCTTGATCTACAATAATACACCTTTACAGAGCTCCATTAAAGTCATTCCTAAAAAGAACACTCTTAATAATGGCATAGGGGATGGATTGCTATTTGAACTATATTCTTTTTTCCCTATCCAATCCCTAAGGATATCCTTTTCCTAACAAGAATTTCATCATGTCATCTATCCAATTCTTTGGATTATCATTTCTCACCTCCTCCTATTCTATCAATACCAAGGCAACTTCTTCATCTAATTCCGAAGATGAGACCATCTTCTTGAACAATTCTTTCCTTCTTACCAGCCTAGTAATCTAGATGTTTGCATCATACTTCATCACCTTAGTGATCCAATCTCCTCTTTTCTCACTAATATCCTTGCTTAAAAGGAAATACTTCACATTGGCATGAGGCACCAATAAGTGGATCTTATTGTGTGATAGAATGTTCCTAAACTTATTCAAAGCTCTTATGACTACAAGGATTTTCTTCTTCACATAAATATACTTGTCTTCATACTACTTAAGCCCTTTACTAAAGAAGGCAATGGGTTGTTCTTAATTCTTATAATTTGATTGAGTCAAAACAAAAAAAACACTAGACTCACCTCCTAAAGTGTAAAGAATGAAATCCTTGTCAAAATTGGGATTGATAAGAGTAGGAGATGAGGCTATGGTTGCTTTGATCTCTTCAAAAAATTTGTTCCCTTCTTGGGTCCAAGGAAAGACCATATTATTTTTAAGCATAGTTGTAAGAGGTTTCACCATGGTAGCTAAATTAGGAATAAATCTCCTCACAAAATTTATTCTACCAATAAATCTCCTAACAACTTTCCTTGGATAGTGACAAAGATACACTTGCTTGGATTCAAAGATACTCCATATTCTCTACGTCTTATGAATACTTGTCTGAGATGGCCAAAATGGTTTGCTATATTCTTTGAATACACTATGATATCGTCAAAGTAAACCAATAGAAACCTTTTAATCATGTTCTCAAAGGCCATTTCCATTGCCTTTTAAAATGTGGTACCTTCATTTTTTATTCCAAAATGCATTTACTATAGGCATAGATGCCCCATTTGGTGGTGAAAGCATTAGAAGATTGGTTGCAAGAATGAATGCTGATAATATTCTTATGGGGGAGTATTTTAGATATGTTACTATGATGATCTATTACATTCATGACTAAGTTTGTCATTGATGTCAACATAGTAGTTTTCTATGATATTTGACAGAAGAACATCCAAAAGATCAAGTTTGTATGGATAGGTAGTTGAGTGTTTACACTATATAAGGTTATGAGAGATACTTCTAAGTATCTATTATATGCAGTTAATGTTAGAAGAAGAAATGATAAGTCTAGAAGAAGTTATGTAAGTTTTGGTGATGTCTATTTTGAGATAGAGTTTAAAGAGGCATGTTCTAGTGAACTTGTTATATCTTTTATCAAAATTAATATTTTTAGAATTTAGGTTGAGGAAATAAAGAAGACATGTTGGTGATGACATGGTTAAGCTCACTTGTCATAATATTGCATGTATAGAAAGTTATTCAAGTTGCAAGGAAAAAGATTAATGTTATCACTAAATGTAATGCGTTCTTAATATGGTCTTATAATAATTCATTAAGAAGGTTTAACAACTGACTTAGAGAATTTTTTTGAGGACTCTATATAAATGAAGGAAATTTTTGTTTATCATGGTATGGAATGATATGTTTTTATGATTGATGATAAGCAATAGAGAATACATAATTCAAAGTTGAGTAGAACAGTGCAGAAGTGAAGGAAACTTCATTGCCAAGGTTTTGTTGAGTGATCTAAGGTTTGATACTTGGATCTAAGCTTTGTGACCTAGTCTAAAAGCTCTAACAGTAACTGGTTTGGTTGACAAAAAAAGGAAAGAGCATGATAGTAAATTACTCATTTGAGCAATGAGCTCTTCTTGTACTTGAAATTGCATGTTTGGGCAATGGGCTCTTCTTGCATACATTGTACTACAACTCCTAATAGGGTTGGGACAACTCCTAACCTAGTTGGAATCTCCTAATAGGGGTTTAAAGGCTCCTAATAGGGACTCTATGTACTAAATATTATAATAGACTCCTAACAAGGTCTATCCTATAACAATTAATATTTATATTAGTACATCATCTTGTGGGCATCATTCCCACCAAGGTTTTCCCTCTGATCAAGGGTTTCCCTAGTCAACATATCTTGTGTAATTTTCTATGTGCATTTTATTATGGTTGTTGTTTACTTTGGTTGAATGGTTAAGTATGTTTCAAGAAAATAAATATTTTAATTATTGGATAACTGATTCACCACCCCCCCTCAAAGTTATCTTGGTGGACTATTGTTTCTAACAATTGGTATCAGAGCATTAGGTCCTTAGGATAAGGCTTCACAATTTTAGGAGATCATGGCAAGAGAAGATAATCCTAAGTTAGATATTCAAAATTTTGATATAGAAGATAGAAACTCTTGGTGAGTTATTAGAAGAACATAGAAAGATAAAGGAAGGTATTGATATGGTTATGAGAAGAGAAAAAGAAGCTATGGAATTTTTTTCTAGTTGGATATGTAATGAGTTTGGTCTTTATGCATCTACATGCCCTAAGAGAATAAGGAAAACTAGGAATAGTTCACTTTCTGATGTAGATGAATAATTTAAAGCAAGTATGGAAAGATTCTTGAATGATTGTGAGCTTAGATTGGTTAAGAAAGACGAAGTATTAGAAGAGTTAGCTTTGGTAACTATTATTGATCTTAAGGCTAACCATGAAAATATGGAAGTTATCATTAGTAATTATTTGCTGAATGAGAATCAGATTGAAGAACAAAGATTTGATCTTAGAGTGAAATAAATAGTTGAGTTGAAGACCCTTGAATAGAATGACATTGTAGAAAGAAGGAATGGATTAGTTACAGAAGTAGCAAGAGCTATGTTAGCTAAGAATGACGTATCCAAAACATTTTGGAGAGAAGTTGTGAATACAATAGTCTACACTATGAATGGAGTGCAAGTCAGGAAAGACAAAAACATGACACCTTATGAACTGTAGTTTGGTCACACACCTATAGTTAAGTATTTCAATTTTTTTGGAAGTGTTATATCAAAAGAGATGATGATATTGGTAAGTTTGATGCTAGAAGTGGTGAAGGTATGTTTCTTAGTTATTCATTGAAAAGAAAGGCTTATAGATGTTTTAATAAGAAAACTAAGAATTTTATGTGTTGGGCATTCATTTTGCATGAGGTCAATGACAAGAATCCATAGTGTAATTCCTCTCTTGAAAAGAAAATCTTTTTAAGGATTCACTCCAAGGTTCAGTGTTTGTCATGTGACGTACCAAAATATTCTTAGTAGAAGATAAATGTGAATGTTCATGAGGAGGCCTTTGCTGGTTCCAAAAACTCTTTTACCTTGGAATCAAGTAAAATCTATTCGCTGTCTCAAAATATCACGCCAAAAGAACAATATTTTTGTATTTTCTATTTTTCAATGAATGCAACTCTAACAATGCAACTACTATGAGATCCTATTCTAACAGGGGGGTTAGAAAAGAAAATAATGAAACTGTAAGCAAATAACATGAAATCAAATAACTTGAAAGTGAAATTCCTAAATGGACATAAGCTACAGAACACAACATGTTGTGAGTTAAACCTTTGAAGAAATCAATAGGAAACAAATGAAAATAGGAGCAGCGCTTCCTAGAATCCACTGATGCAATTGTCGATGAGAATATTAAAAAAATTGAATGATATTTCACTCTTCATCAAATCACAAGGCCACAAAAAGTGTGCTCATGCGAGACAAAAAGCTATGTAGACACAATCGAGTGATCTCTTCTCAAGCTCGTTATGTCAACAGAATTCATATATCTGTAGCAAACACCAGAACTAAAAGATCGCACAACTAGAAACAATGCAATAAACCTTTGGCTCAATAAAAATCTCATGAATAAAATCCACAAAATAATGACACATCCAGGCAAGAATAATTACACTCCGAATGCTAGCACCAAAAGCATAACTTTATTGCATAATAGACGTGGCCCTTTTTACATTTTACAATGGGGTATTTATAAGAAATCATCTTCTCAATTTGTGTTGAGAGTGAGAGATATCTTAATGCAATAAAATGCTTTTAAAACATTAAAACAAACTAAATATATACAAACTGGTAATCTAACTGGTGCTTAGAGGGACTCCATCCATATTTTATTCATTAATTGGATGCATGAGCCCTTTACATGTCAAAAACAATGAAAGCATGAGAGAAAAAGTAGGAGGAAGCCTTCAGTTGAAGTAGAAGTGCATGGAGACACCAAAAATAGAAGCTCACCCTTCACTTGATGTGTGTTAGAGTTAACTTGCCATCAAAATGCATTTCCAATGCATGGAAAGTGCTTTTTTGGAACTGGCAGTCAATTGTTGATACTCCTCTAAATTTCAGAGCTATGAAGCTATGGACCTATGAAACTGTGAACCTACGGACCTTGATTGGGTCAAAAATCTCAAAAAATTTCTAAGTGTCAAAATTGAAATTCTGGCATCTGGGTTTTTCTCATCTTCATCCTGAAGATATGTTTGGATGTTTTCCCTTGAATTTCTCTATAATCTTAGTAATCTTAGCAACATCAAGAAGATCCAAAGCCTCATACTTATCTTTGACCTTCTATCTGTAGTTGTCCACCTCAATTTGAGTTTTTGCAAAATCCTCGAGTTTGGTATCCAACTCTAACAATACTTCTTCTATCCTAAAGGTTTATCTGATGTCTTCATCACTGGATGCTTCCTCTAAAGTATTTCTAAAGTTTTCCACAACTACCTCAACTAGTAAAAGCTTCTCTTGTTCTTCATCTTCAAAAAATATCCAAGCATGCATCACTATATAACTTTTTTTCTTCCAAAATTCGCTCTCAGGCTTGGTCCTTGAGCCTATGAATCTCATCATGCAATGTTTCCATCACCTTATTTCCCTCTACAATATTTTCTATCAAATCACTTATCATGTCTAGCTCTTCTCCAATATATACATCAATCAAAATGTGGTACATTTGTCCTTTTATGGCCTATAAAATTTTCAAATCCTTGCTCCAAACCTGTACCTCATCCATAATACGGAAGTCCTGTCTCAAAATTGCTACGATCTTATCACCATTGTCTTGTGTAGAATGTAATAATTTTAGACTTCCTGTAATTATAGTGACACCCCTATCCTCAAGGTTGTCTCGCCAATCCTAACAAGCTCTCAAAAATGGACTGAGTCGTACAGCTTCCCCTTCTTTAAGAATGGTAGTCAAAGTCTCCTCAAGGTGTTTAGAATCAAGAGGACCAATAACTTCAGCTAGATATCCTTTCAAGATCTCAACTTGCCTTCGAAGTGTTCTGATTTCAATCTCATCACATTCCATATGGTTAAGAACCTCTTTGACTCCCATAGTCATCATCTATTGAGCAATATCTCATATAGGCTTCCCTAACATGATATCCGTCCTGAAGGCTGATAGCTTCATCTATACCTTTCAGAGGGTGAGCCCCTTGTGCAAATAAGTCCTAGTTTCGAGTAGTGGTAATGAATGCAAATGGTGTTGCATCCTGTAATGAAGAGTCAGGCTTGTTCAAAATCTCTACAATGTCACAAATATCATCCTCTGAAGCAAGGAATTGATGCTTAGCACTTCTCATTATTTCCTTCTGAAACCATCTCGGGATATGTCTTTCTGTAACCTTGGCTCTAGATGATGAAGGGATGTGTGCAACTACCTCCTTCCTTCTATTGCTCTTGCTTAGAGTCTCCTATTGTGAGGGTTCTTCTTCTATAGCCTTAGTTTATGTAGATCCCATAGTTTGATCCTCAACTTCCTGGGAAGGCTATTGTATACATTCCATTACCTGTGCCTCTTTTGAGGGCTCATCAATAACCCTTGGTTCTGGTTCTCCTTGTAATGATGATTCCTTCTGAACATGTTCCTCTAAACTCAAAGGTGGAGGTGTCACTGAAACCTTATCTACCATCACAACCTGATGTGAATATGGGAAAGTTGGATGAGAACCTTGTGTCTCAGGTGGCATCTGCATCCAATCTTGTTGTTGAAATTCACTTGTAGGAGTATCTCTAATCTTATCCCCAACCAATTCTATACCTACTAGCATGAAATCAAAATCTAGAATGGAGAGAATATCATCACCTAGCTCCCTTTGCTCATTCACCCATCATTGTAATTCATCTTCTGAAGAAGAGAGCTCTACTATTTCAGCTTGGATGGGTTGTGGCATATTTGTGACATTCTTCTTTCTTTCCAATTCTGTGGCTTTGGCTAGTCAGGTTCTCCCTTGTGGAGGCACTTGCTCTTCCTCCCCATCTGACTCTATTTCATCCTCATGTGATTCTTCCTTGGAAATGGTTTCATGAACAGATGGATTAGGCACTGATCTTTTATGAACTCTTTGCTTCTTGTTCATTCTAACCTTAACCCTCCTTCTCTTCTGTGGAACCATTGGAGAAGTGGGCTCTTCATGCATCAGATGAATGGATGTCTCTAGAATCTCTCCCTCTTCTTGTTGGCTTGATAAAATAAGAGGCAATAGAAAATCAACTTGGATATGAGAAATTCCAGGGTCTCGGGGGTCCTGGAGAGTAGATTCATGTTGCTGCAAAGGGGCCTGTTCTTCAACGTGCTCTATCTGGATCTTCTAAGGAGAGACTCTCTTCATCTTTTCCTTCTTCTTCTCTGATGGATGGTAGTATCCCACTGGATGATCAAGCTGGTAGACTATTTCTGGCTTCATAGGAGACTGGAGTGCAAAGATAGGAACTGTGACCTTCCTCCCCTTTACCCTTTCTAGGTGAGCATGTGCATGGAATATCACTATGTCCAGAATCGGATCAAGTGGAAAGGGTTTCTTGATCCAACTCTTTGTCATTCTTATGACATGTCTTGCTCAATGATTAATATCATCTCCTTCCTCCCTATCAACTTCTGCATTTAGAATGGGCCTCTCGCCAACTTTATCTATATTGAATAAGGGATCCAATAGCTCCTATGAATCTTGTAGCCTTATCTCATCCGGGATGGTCAAATGGAGAGCCTTCTCTACTAAATAAAAAGTCATTCTACAATAGTCCCTAATATGGACATCATAGTCATTTGTGGTATTCATCCAATGATCTTCAATGACATCCTCGTGGTAGAACTCTTTTCCTGCCAGATCTTCCACTTTACCAACATTGTCAAAGAATGGCTGAGGAGAGTTATATTCTTTGAGAGGATAGTTCTCCCATTCCCACTTGAAAGTTGGGATATCCTGCATTCTCTTTACCTAGTATGCTCCTATTACAAATGGTCAATCCCAACAAGGCCTTCATTGTTTCTTGATCCTCTAATAAGCTGACTCAATTTACCTAGAAATTTCAATTAGAACCAACTTGTCACTTGGATACCTTTGGAGCTTCTTTGGATGAATGGATGCGCCACCAACTTGAATGTATGTGAATGTCTGGAACTGGATGAAATATGCACCAAGAGCTATGATCTGTGCCTTGGCTTCATCAAATAATCTCTTCCCATAATATCCTTCGATGAATCGAATGATGGCAAAGATGAAGGCATCATTCACAATCCTATACTCTTTGCTTTGTGGTGAGAGCTTCTTCTTAACTAGTTGAGGATAAACTATATATTGGCCATGCATTAGGATCCTACATACTGCCCTTTTTGTACAACTTGGGATAGTTGATGGCTCTTGCTGCAAGTAGATATACCACATAAGAAGTCATATAGAACTTCTTCTTGTCTTTTACTATCCGCAACTGATCACACACATTCTCACTAAGTGTGGTGGTCCAATCCAATGGCATCTTTGCGTGTCTAATGGTTTCAATGAAGTTAACCATTAATGGAGTGAGATGACCCGCTGTAGGCAATCCCATAACTCTACTCAGGAGAATGATTGAATATCCAATGCCATCCTTCATGTATCCTCGAGCCATATCTACTTTACTAATTGTCTTTCCCTGAGATGGCTTCTCAATGAAGTATGAAGAATATATGATGTCGATGGCTCTTGGTGATGATCCTTATGCCACCTCTCAGCTGCTTCATATGAAAGCTTGATAAAATGATAAGCTCTAGGTAGGTGAAAAACCCTCTCGATATTATCAGGTCATAGATCTAAGACCACTTCCCTAGTGATGCTCTTTACCACCCTTTCCTCAGGAAAAAAATGTCGAGATAAGGTCATAATCAATTCAGCTAACTGAATGGTCCCAGGATTTGATGCTGCATTTACCAATCCATACCAGATTAAGGTGGATCTCAAAGAAGATCTTTCAGTTGGGTTGTTACAAACCCTCAAAAACTCTCCCAAGTCTGTCTGTCCAAGTTCTGTGTCTTTGATCTTAGAGTGTTCATTGTGCAATCGTGACTTTGGGGTTATGCCTTGGAACTTGTACACAACTAGCTTTGTTGTTGATCCAGATGTGGATGCCATTTGATTATATTACCTACACGTCACAAAGAAAAATAATGATTAATTACTGGATACATATAAAATATTAAAAGAAAAAAATGATTATTCTAGAACTTATTTTATTTGTTGTGATTTTTTTTTTTTAAAAATTATTTTTTATTTTTTATTTTTATTTTTTGGATTTTTGACTTTAAATAAAAAAATTAAAATTAAATTAAAATTGTTTTTTTTTTTTTTTTTAATTTTTTTATTCTTTAATTTTTTTTGACTCTAACTTATTTAACTGAGATTTCTTTTCCCGACTCTCAAACTATGAGTCCAGGAGTCGAAAAAAGTAGGGGATCCCAATTCCTAGTGAGGAATGGGGCATGTTTTGTGGATACCACAACATTATGGAAAGCATAAATGTGAGAATTGATGAGAAATTTAGGATACAAGAGAGAATAGTTGATTACAATTCAAATGATGATGTCATTACTAAGCCAAGGAATGATCAAGTATTTCTTGAGACTAACAATGATTTGTACAATGAAGGAGAGTCAAGGCAAGAACAAGTCTCAGAATCTTCAATAGAGCCAAGAGTTGAGATAACAACTCCTACTTTAGGAATGAATATGATAAAGAATCTCCAATTTGAATAGATCATTAGAGGCAAAGACAAAGGTGTGATGACAAGAAGTAGAGTAAATGAAGAACTATGCTTGATATCTCAAGTTGAGCCTAAGAATGTAGATGAAGCATGTAAAGATGATTATTGGAAACAAGCCATGAAAGAGGAATTATATCGAATAGTAAAGAATGAGACATGGGAATTGGTCCCCAGACCAACAGATAAGAATGTGATAGGAACTAAATGGGTATTCAGAAACAAGATAAATGAACAAGGAAAAGTTGTCAAAAAAAAAGCAAAATTGGTATGTAAAGCTTACTCATAGAAAGAATGTAGGGCCATTTTCCGTTGCACCAAAAGTCATGACTATTAGTGAACATGGAACACCACATAATTAACCACCTATGGGCAGGGGAGCACGTCTCATCACCCAACAATCTCCCCCTCGACGCGCATACCAGGTGCTTACGCGGGTCGGGAAGGCACCAGGGAGATTTGAACCCATGACCAAGCCAAAACCAGGCTCTGATACCAATTGTAAGGCCATTTTCCATTGAACCAAAAGTCATGACTATTAGTGAACATGGAACACCACATAATTAACCACCTGTGGGCAGGGGAGCGTGTCGCATCACCCAACAAGGAAGGGATAGATTATGAGAAGACTTATGCTCTAGTAGCTAGAATAGAACTAGTAATATTATTCTTAGTCTATGTAGCACAGAAGAAATTCAAAGTATATCAATTAAATATCAAGTCAGCATTTCTGAATGGAGAACTTGAAGAAGAAGTATACATTGAGCATCCTAAAGGATGTCATTTGATAGATGAAAAGGAAATATTATACAAACTAAGGAAAGCAATGTATGGATTGAAGCAAGCACCCAAAACATTGTATGCAAGGTTGGACAAACATTTGACAAAACTTGGATATAGAAAAGGTATGGTAGATAGTAATTTGTACTAGAAAGAAATTATGATGATTTAATGATTTTGGTAATATTTGTTGATGATATCATGTTTAGAGGAAATGATGAAGAAAGTGAAAAGTTTTTTACAAAAATGAAGAAGGAATTTGAAATGAGTATGATAGGAGAGATGAAATATTTCGTAGGATTGCAGATTATACAAAATAAAGAAGGAATCTTTGTTTCTCAAACTAAGTACTTGAATAATTTACTAAAAAGGATTGGTTTGGAAACATGAAAACTAGTTCAAAAACCTATGGTAACTGGACACAAGTTATCTGCAAAGGATAAGACACCTACTATTGAGCCGAAGAAGTATAGATCTATGATTAGAGGATTTTAGTATTTGACTCACACAAGGCCAGATATAGCAAATGTTGTTGGAATTTTTTCTAGATTCTAAGCTAATCCTAGAGAAGAACATTATGTATTAGTCAAAAGGATATTTAGATACCTAAAAGGAACATTTGAGTTTGGATTATGGTATGATAGATCTAATGATTTTAATCTAAGTGCTTATACTAATGTAGATTGGGTAGGAAATATGGATGATAGAAAAAAAAACCAATGAAGGAGACTTTTTTCTTGGAGGAAGATTGGTTTCTTGGTTACACAAGAAGTAGGATTGTACATCACAAAGTACAATAGATGCAAAGTATGTTGCATCAACAAATAATTGCAATCAAGTCATTTGGATGAAGTAGATGCTAAAGGATATAATGATAGAAATTAATGAACCTCTTTTCATACATTGTGACAACACAACCATGGTAAATATGTCTAAGAATCTAGAATTTTATTCTAAGACCAAGCACATTTCTATTAAGTATCATAGGTTGAGAGAGAAAGTTGCAGAAAAGGAAATCAAATTAGAGTATCTGAGCACCAAAGAGTAGATTGCATATATTTTCACTAAGCCTCTCCCCAAATAGACTTTTGAGTATTTGCAAGAAATTCTTGGGGTTATTTCCCTTCCTACATTAGAGTAGAAGATGTAAGAGTGCATCAGTCTAGGGTAATAGAGTACCATTGCTTGTTTGGACTGAATATTGATGCTTCTGATATAGGGGAGTATCTATGATGGATAGAGTCATTTAGGGCTCTTATTGGATGTTATTTTGAATAGTGTCTTTTGACACTTGAGCTAAGTAAGAATAATTTTTTGTAGAGTTTAATGCAATAAAGTTGGTTGCTAAAACCTTTGACATTAATGTCAATGGGGGAGAACATTGCATGAAAAAAATTATGTTGAGGGATAAGTATTGCATGAAAAATAGCATGGAATGATAGTTTGACAAAAAGCACATTGAGATATATCAATGGGAGAAAATGATTGGTCAAGAGGATTCAAAAAAGAAGATTAACAGTCTTTTATTGATATTCTTGGAACTAGATGTTTTTCATCTATGTTGTCATCAATGTCAAAGGGGGAGTTCATTAGAAGATTTCTTACAAGAATTAATGTTAATAATATTCCTATGGGGGAGTATTTTAGATATGTTAATATGATGATATGTTACATTCATGATTGAGTTTATCATTGATGTGAACATAGAAGTTTTTTGTGATGAAGTTTTCTGTGATATCTGATAGAAGAACAATGAAAAGATCAAGTTGGTATGGATGACTAGTTAAGTGTTTACACTATCCAAAGTTATGAGAAATACTTCTAAGAATCTACTATATTTAGTTAATGTTGGAAGAAGAAATGATAAGTTTGGAAGAAGTTTTGTAAGTATCAGTGATGTCTATTTTGAGATAGAGTTTACAGAGTCATGTTTTGGTAAACTTGTTATATCTTTTATCAAATTTGATATTCTGAGAATCGAGGTTGAGGACATAAAGAAGATATATTACTCATGACATGATGAGGATTGCTCATCATAATAGTATATGTATGGAAAGTTATCTAAGTTGCAAGGTAGAAGATTAATGATATCACTAAATGTAACGTGTTCTTAATGTGTTCCTATAATAATGAATTGAGAAGATCTAACAATTAACCCAAGGAATTATTTTTAGGACTTGGTATAAAGGAGGGAAATTTTCCTTTATCATGTTATGGAATGATATGTTTTTATGATTGATGATAAGTTGCAGAGAATATAGAATGTGAAGTTGAGTAGAGTAGTGTAGAAGTGAAGGAAACTTCATTGCTGATGTTCTATTGATTGATAAAAGGTTTGATATTTGGATCTAAGGTTCATGATCTAGTCTATAAGGTCTAATAGTGACTCATTTAGTTGAAAAAAAGGGAGAGAAGAACATAATAGTAAATTACTTGTTTGAGTAGTGAGCTCTTCTTCTAGTTGAAATTTCATGTTTGGGCAGTGGACTCTTCTTGCATACATTGTACAACAACTCCTAACATGGTTGGGACAAATCTTAATAGGGTTGGAATCACCTAATAGGGACTCTATGTACTAAATGCTGTAATAGAATCCTAATAGGGTCCATCCTCTAACAAGGAATATTTATATTAGTACTTCATCTTATGGGCATCATTCCCACCTAGGTTTTCCCTCTGACGAAGGGTTTCCCTAGTCAACATATTTGGTGTAATTGTCTATGTGCATTTTATTATGGTTGTTATCTACTTTGGTTGAATGGTTAAGTTTGTTTAAATAAGATAAAAAATTTAATTATTGAATAACTGATTCACCCCCTCCCCCCCTCTCAGTTATCTTGGTGGACTATTGTTTCTAATAGAAAGTACTCTTATATCAGTTAGACTCTTTGACTAACATGTGATAATAACTAGAGAATCCATCTAAGAAAGGAAATATCTCCAAACCACTAATGTTAGACATTATTTGTTCCATGGAAGGGAGGGGATGACGATCCTTAACAAATCCTTGGTTAAGATCCCTGAAGTCTACACATTATCTTCTTTCTCTACTCTTCTTCCTAATAGGGACAACATTTTCTACCCAAGAGGAATGCTTGATAGGGAAAGTGATATTGGCCTCAGTAAATTTGGATAGCTCTTTTCTTATTAATGGGTCAATCTTGGGGTTCACTAGCCTTTTCTTTTTCTTTATAGGTTTGACATTATCAACTAAATCTATGGTATGATTTAAAATAAAATTGGATCAAAACCCTTTAAATAATCACATGTCAAAGAAAATATATCATTAAATTCTTTGACATAAATGAACAAAAATTTCTTGCTTAGTTTTAGAACATATCTTCCCCATGTTTAGAATCCTTCCATCAACAACTGCAACTAGTCTATGATCATCTTTATTTGCAACAAGGTTCATGCCTCTATCTCTTTCTTGGTCATTAGGATTGAAGACACTCTCTAAGGTAATGAGACCCTTAGGAAACTTTTTAGAATTGATATTGATGATCTGATCCGCATAGTGGTCACGTAATCTTTCCTAGTTTCTATTTGAGAATTCTATTTCATTCTAAAAGAAATTCACAATTTGTGCATCAGATTAAAACACTTGCTAGTTGATATTATTATCAAGGATAACAAGCATAACCACCACTCTAATTTTCTATTTCTTTTCATCTTCAAGGCTCCTTGGTACATCATAAGATGCACCCATTGATGCAAGTCTATTCTCTTTCCTATGAATGCTTTGAATATTAAATGTATTGAAACCTTCAAGAAAATCCATACTCTATATTTATAAGACTTGAGCAAACCATTCTTGGTGACATTTTGATTTCTCACTTGACTAACCACCAAATTACTTTTTCCATATACAAGTAAGACTTCAATTCCTCTTTTTTGAGTGAGTAGAAGACCTTGAATCAATGCCTCTTACTCTACCTTGTTATTAGTAAAAATGAATTGAAGCCTAAATGAGTAGTACCTTTCTAGTGCAAGAGAAATCAACATCACACTAGCTCCAAATCCATTCATATTTCTTGATCCATCAAAGTACATGCTCCATATCCTATTTGTATCTTCTTTGTCTTTCATAAGATTAGGGAGAAGACCATCCTTTTCTAATATACAATATGTACCAGGGTGTGTCTCTAGGGTTTTTGATATAAGATCAAACTAGCATGCATTAGCCCATTCATCAAAAAAAAAATTAGGAACCTCTACCAAGGAAGTAGCAAGATCATTTACTATGTCATTTTTGTCTATCTCTAGGATAGTGCAATTCATATTGATGAGATGAGGATTATAGGGCTCAATATGGTGGAGGGCTAAGGGTTCTACTCTGATTGAAGCTTTAGTTCCATATGTTTTTCTAAAAAACATGTATGACCAATTAGAAGACATGGAGCTAGCTATCTGGGTAGTGAAATCTCTTGAAAGACAAATGAAAAAGTGTGGCTTAACCTTAGCAACTAATATATCTTGAACTACAGTACAACTAGAGCATGTATATAGGGCCATTTCAAAATTCCTAAGGATTCCTATAGTTTTGATAGTACTACCATCCAAATGTAATGCATCCTTTACAATGGGATAATATTTCATTTCTAGAACATTAGCTACACACGTTAGCATCACTTAACTACTAGCCCCTGACTTAATCATTTAGTTATGGACTAGTTTATCCCCTATGATTAGAGAAACATAAAATGGAGTAGGTTTAACCTTTTTACTCATTTCTACCTCCCTTGATGGTTAAATAAGACTTGTAGCATTTTCTTCTCTTGATGGTTGGTCGTTTGGTTCAATACTCTCTAGTTCCTACTACAACAACTTCTTTTGTGTAGGTATAGTAGCAACAAAGTCCCACATGGAAATGTTCACATTTTCTTTCTTCATCTATTCTACCACATCAAATGACTCATTAGGTTCTTTGCTAGAAACATTGGGATTTTCATGTGTAAGAGGTGGAGATGGAACAACTTGAGGGCCTTTCATGTCTCCTTTGCCATTGTTTTGTCTTTGCTACTGAGTAGCATTAGCAAGTATATTGGCACTATGTTGCTGGTCCACTACTTGTACATTAGGTATTGTGCTTGATGTTGAGGCTTGATTAGGAGGAGTAGGGGAAGAATCTTCAATAGCTCTTATTTTTATCCTAGTATTATGAGTAGAGGAATATTGGTTTACATTACATTACTGTTATGTAGTTAGTGTGAAGTAAGACTCTACCCTCTAGCACATGCAATATCCATAGGAGTAGTTACAAGAAGGGTAGAAGTCTTGATCTTGAGCAAGATTTTTTTGAGGGACTAAAGCCCTATTTGAGTTGGTATTCATAGTATGGGTGTTGTCAATATGTTTAATCTAATAGTAGGGGAAATGACTATGGTTTGAGGATCTATTATGTATGGGATTTTGATACTGAAGCTAGGGAGACTTACTATTTTGAGCTTGCTGCCTCTTCAAAGTCACCACCTTATTGCCTACCTTTTGCATCACTAAGAGGCCATCCTCTAACTTTTTCTCTTGATCTTGAAAGTTATTGTCTATGTTTAGCATCATAAACTACATCATCTCTTTAATTTAATCTATTCCATTTGAAGATGTGGAAGCTTGAGGGGCAATGGAAAGAGGTTGTGATGTGGAAGTTATGGGAATAGGGGCTACTATAGGTTGGTGATTTGGAATATTAGGGAAGAAGGGAATAGGAGGCCTTGGATCTAAATTTCCTCCTTGTATCAAGATATTCTCTACCCTTATGGCTATCTCATAAGAATTTTTCAAGCTATCCCCTCCCATAGATTGTAGAGTGGTAGCAATATCATTGTTGAAGGCTCTGAGATAATACAAGAATACATTACCAAGGGTAGGTTTCACTACAGTAGGTATTCTATCCCATGTCTTCTAAAATCTATAATTAAAATCTATCATATATTAATGGGGTGCTCTCTTGATAGCTGTTAGCTACTATAAAAGGGATAGTTGATCACTTTTGTTCTTAAAATGCTTGTACAAGACTACTCCTAACCCATCCAAAACAGAAATAGAATTATGAGGCAAACCTCTATACCATTATAGCACTTTTCCTTTCAAGGATGAGGCTAGAATCCTAACTACTACATCATCCTCAGATATTCCATGTATATTAAAAACATTTGCAACTTCTTAGATGTGTTATAAGGGAGAGATGGAAGTTTTACTATTAAATTTAGGTATATTTTTAAGAGTTGATACTAGTATGTCATGTTGTTGGGCTAACAAGAGAGGACCTCCATCATTAAAGGTAGCCAATGGAAATTCTCTAGCCATATAGGCAAGTGGTTTATTGATATGAGCATATAGTATTATAGGTTAATATATAACAATAGAAGGAGTGGAGATAAATCTTGTAGGGGTATGTGTTATTGTTGTATTCCTAAGTAGTGATAGAGATACCCTAGTCTTTCTTCTTCTAGGACTGGAAAATGAAAGCTCTTGGTATTGAAACTTACCTCTAAAAGATGCCCTTGTTTTAGCTTTGAGGATGAATCACATCAACTTTGGTCTAAAAATAGATGTGGAATGGAGTAGAGTCACCAAGTGCCAGCCTCTTGAAGGCAAGAAATACTGAGAGCAACATTGTTTCCTTAACATCAATCTTGAAATTTTTCTTTGACACCAATAGACTTGAAATCCTCTTAAATATCTATCCCAATGGGCCTACCAAAATATGTTGTCACAAAAGCTTGCACCCTTTTCCAAATTTTTTACCTAAGGACAACCTTGTAAAAAATGGAAATAACCTCCAAGATGTGGGACTTGAACTATGAGGCTAAGTCTTTGGAGAAGTTTGGCTTCCTTTTCTATAGGATGCACCTAACTACTCTTGAAGAGGAAAAGGGAGAAGTAATACATGAAAGTAAACTACCTAATATATTCTAAAGAGGTAATGCCCAAAATAGAGTGTTCCATCCTATCTCTGCCCATATATGCATAGTTAACTATTATGACACCAAAGATATATAGATCTAAACTTACTGAATCTATCAATCACACATAGATTAGACAACCAAATGAGTGAGACAAGGAAGAAAAGATTCATTTTATATCATTCATATGTCCAAAAGAGACACAATTATGCAAATGATAGACAACCAAAATACATTGAAGAGAGGCAAATAGATCTTGCACAATACATCAATGGATGAAAGAGATAAGGCATAATATCATGGATAATTCAGACACAAAGGAGATTTAAAATGTGCATTCCAAAACATGCAAAGGAAAATATAGAAGAATCAACCCTTCAGAAGATTACAAAATGTGCTTTTATAGATTAAGCATAACTCAGATAGCTTCTACCATAAGGAAAAAATAAAAAACTGTATTCAAGATAGTAGAGAGTAGTCACTACAAATATGGGAAAGATCTGATCATGACACACATCCAAATATAGGAAAATTACCAATTCACCAAATAGATCCCTTGAGAAGATAGAAAAAATGACCATTATCATTCTGACTAATTAGATGGACTAACGAGAAGTGATGGAGTGTCTCTCTTCATTTATTAGACATGAGGAATGATGAAAGTGGTTGTAGGAGATTGAAAATATCAAATCTTCCATCAAGAGGTGCTTCCTTTGTTATCAACTCACCAAAATAGCTATGTCATCAATCAACTAGATTCAAACTTTAGGCATTGCCATGTGGACCAATCTTTCTTTATCATTTTTCCACTTTGCAAAGTCTTGCTGCTTTGAAAATTTCATACAATCATGGCTTTATCACCTTTTCTTTCAACTAACATCAAATGCCTATGACTAAGTGAACAAAATGTTATCATTGTTCCATGATCTACCCTCAACATTTCCCACTGACTACTGCAACATTGGGAAGACTAGAATTCCTAACCACATTTTTGTAGTCACCGCCTTAACTCGAGGTCCACCTCTTAACCTTGCAACCAAGCAAAACAAAGGAAATTTCTTGATCACAACTCTAACTATAGTTCCCTCTTAACACATTAAAATAGTTCATTGGCCATAGATTTGAAATATCTAATGGTGTACAATGCATCTCTAAAGTACTAAAGGTTTTAACTTTATCACATTGTCACAACCTAAACCATGGTTTGTAAAATTAACCTTGCAACCAAGAAATTATAGTGCAATCTTACTTTTACCACTTGAACTCTAGTTAATGCTTAAACCATTGCAATGGTGTGACCAAGAGGATGATCACATGACGCAACTAGAAAACTTTGAAAATAGTATATGAAAAGGGGCTACAAGACTTAGGATAAGGAATATGGCCAAAGTCAAATTATTTCATGAAACCTTTTAATATTTGAAATTTTAAAACCCTAGGTGATGGTTGAGTGGCCTATCATTTGAATTTGATTTTTTAGTAGGAGGGCATTTTTGGCTTTAAAAAATCCATGGCTCTTTGAAATGTAGCCCCTACATTAATCAAACCAAATGGCATCCAAACAAATACAAAAGACCTCCACAGGGTAGTAAAGGTTGTCTTAAACTTCTCTTTCTCATCAACCAACACTTGGTTGTATCCAAAAAAGCCATCCATCATGGACATTAATTAAGAACTAGTGACATGTTGTAACATAGCTTCCATGTTTGACAAACCATAATTATCTTTAAAGGAAGCAATTTTTAGGTTTATAAAGTCTACATAGAGCCTAATGTCACCATTCTTCTTCCTAATAGGCACTAGGTTTGATACCCATGAGGAATGTCTAATAGGATTATAATCCCCCCATCTCTAATTTTTATTGGCTCTTCTTGCAACTTAGGGGCTAATGTGGAATTAAGAGGTCTTTTCTTTTGTATGAAGGGTTTGACATTTTATTTCAATGGTAACTATGCTAAAATAGGTATTCCATATCATTTTTAAGGTCATCATATGACCATGCAAAAACATGCCTAAATTTCCTCAGCAAATCAATCGAGGACTTTATAATGGTAGAATATAAATTCTTACCTATATACACCCTTTTGGGAGAGTTAGTTGTTCCAAGGTTAACTTCTTCAAATTCTTGTGGTTTCTCATCTTTTCTCTCTGAGTGAACTCTATCTTGATTATCAAAAATACTCTCCAGCACAACTGTCCCTTTGCGCACTTTATTTGTCTTTAGTTTCAAGATCTCTCAGCCAAATATGGTGTCCTTCCCATCTATATTCTCAACCACTATGCTACAATCTAACTCTTGTCCATACTATTTTTCTTCACTTAAAGGAAAATTTAGATCATCCTCAAATACCTTCAAATTATCTATGTTGTCAGGAATTGATGACATGTTCTACATTTCAATCTTGGATATCCCAAAAAATGATATATCATCAAGCTCAACGGCTACGTTGGCTAGAAAATCATCTTTTTTTATTTTATTATTTCTATCCATCCAAGTGATTCCAAAAGCATCAAATGCTTCAATCTAATCCCATAAAATGTTTCTATATTGCTTCAATCTATTGTTCTTAGATGCCCATTGATAGAATATAGAGGGGGGTTGTGGTTTAATCAATTATACAATTATTATCACTATCATTAACTTTAAATAATCTTATCCATATGAGTAATGTTAGCTGAAACCACAACAAGATACTCATACATAATTAATGCCAAATATTTTAACTAGGGAAACTCTTGATCAAAGGGAAAACCCCAATGGGGTTGGTACCCACAAGATTTTGTACCAATATAAATATTCCTTATTAGAGGATAGACCCTATTAGGAGTTTGTTACAACATTTAGTACAAATGAGTCCTTTTTAGGAGGTGTTGAATCCCTCTTAGGAGATTCCAACCTTCTAGGAGTTGTGCCAACCTTGTTAGGACTTATGGAAGATAGCTGGACCCACTACCCAAATACCTTCAAGATTAAGATCAAAGAACCCATTGTCCAAATGATCTCTATATTATTCCTTACAAAATAATAGAATTGAAATTTATTTCCTTCCTCTATATTTGTTCTATAAATTAGACTTCTTCTTCTTTAGATCTTGCAACCAAATCTCATACCATGCATCCAATGATCCCTTGGATTGCTTAGATGTATTCAGTAACCATTCTCCCCCTTTTTGTACTATGCACTAATACTTCACATTCCACTTGATCCTTTAATCTAAGTTCACATTACAAAAAAGGAAAACAAGTTTCCTTTATACCACATCTTCATAATAATTCCTTGAGTCAGCCTTGAGGCTTTCTCAATTAATTAAAATAAGATAATTCACAATTACAATAGCAATGTTAGATCACAATCTATACAAAAATTCACACATGTGAAATCATGTATTTCACACATGCTGGAATCATCATACAACTTTCCTTTATCACTATGTGATTGCACATCTCTTCATTACATCACAGATGAAAGATAGTGATAGATCATCAAAACTCTATTTTCCAGTACTCTATTTTTGCACTACTTCCAGTAAATCAAGGGTAACTTCTATACACCATTGACTTAGACTTAGTCCTCTTAACCACATCATATAGACAACCTTAGGTACATGTCCTCCATTGTGCATCATCTAAAACTTCCTCAAATTCTATGCATACTAAGATTACTGACTGTTATTCTTCCAATCTTAATAGAATTACTACTATGTTGACATCAATGACATATATAGTCATGAATTCAACATATCAATACTCTTAAATGCTTAGGATACTCCGCTAATGTATTATCATTATCATTCATTAGAATAATCTCCCCCTTTGGCATTGATGGCAACATAGATGAAAAACATCTAAGTTTCAAGAATACCAAACTATGCTCTGATGTTGTTGTCATCTTTTCAAATCCTCTTCATCAATTTGAAATTTTTGGCTATTGGTCATGTTGTTCATGGTGAACAACTTGAAACATTTTTCTTGCCACATATCTTTCCCATAGAGATATCCATCCACACAATGACATATTCTTCTGTGCACTCACATAATCTTTTGTGCACCTACATATTATTTTGCACACCAAAATGAATCTTTCTAAATCTCCCTAAAGACATAACACTCTCCCATTAACATCTCAATAGGTGCCTCTTACATATTTTCTCTCCCCATTTCCTATGATATGTTTTTCATGTACACATTCTCTCCCCTGTTGACATTAGTGTCAAAAGTATCAATACAAGCACACAATACTTTCCAAACCAAATCTATTCAAAAAATCTTTCACATAGTTTTTTAAATAAATATCCCATCTTTGTTATGCAAAATCTACAATCCTAGTAAAAACTTCTTTTCTCCTATCATGCTCATTTCAAATTCATTTTTCATCTCTTAAGAAAACTTATCACTTTCTTTATCATTTCCTCCAAGTATTATGTCATCCACATATATTAAAATGATAAATAATCCATCATCAAATTTTCTCAAATATAAATTACCATCTTTTGTACCTTTAATAAATCCAAGCTTAGACAAATATCTATCCAACCTTGCATACCAAGTTCTAGGTGCTTGCTTTAGACCATATAGTTCTTTCTTCAGTCTACAAACAAATTATTTATCTTCTGTCAAAGGAAATCCATCAAATTTCTCAATGTAGACTTCTTCTTTAAGTTCTCCATTTAAAAAAGCTTACTTGACATCCATTTGATAAACCTTGAAATTCTTGCTTGGTGCATAAGCCAAGAACATCTTTACTACTTCCATTCTTTCCACGGGTGCATATGTCTCTTCATAATCTATGCCTCTTTTCTATGAGTAACCTTTGAAAACAAGTTTGTCCTTTTTTTTCTCACTGCCTCTCCTTTCTCATCATATTATTTTTGAATACCCACTTGGTTCCTATAATATTTTTGTCTTTAGGTCTAGGAACTAATTCCCATGTCTCATTCTTCACAATCTAATCTAGTTCATTTGTTATTGCTTATATCTAGTGATCATCCTTACATGCCTCATCTATGCTCTTAGGTTCCACTTGAGAAATTAGACACAATTTCTCATTCACTCTTTTCCTTGCCATGACACCTTTATCCTTACTCCAAATTATCTTCTCAGGAGGGTGATTCTTTGTCATGCTTCTGCTGGAAGTAGGAGTTGACATCTGAACTCTTATCTCTTCTCTAGGTTCATACCTCTTTTCTTCTCTATATTCAACAAATACATTGTTCTGCATCATTTTTAGTCTCATAAAAAACTTCAACATTCTATCTAACAATTCCAAAAAATCCTCTTCTTCATCAAAATTATAATCTACCATCTTATCTTTAGTACCAAAATTTTCATCAATCATTACATTTGTATACTCAACTATTGTCTTAGTTCTATAGTTGAAACATCTATATGCTTTACTTTTTAATGAGTAACCAAGAAACATAACTTCATCACTTCTAGGATCAAACTTACCAATATCATCATCTCTCTTTATTTAACACTTACTTCCAAATATTCTAAAATACTTGACTGATGGTGAATGACCAAACCATAACTCATAAGGTGACTTGCTCATACCTTTTTTGATCTATACTCTATTTAGAGTGTATACTGCTGCTTCTACTGTTCTATTTAGAGTATATACTCTATTCAAACAACATCACTCTTGCTACTTCTACTATTGACTTATTCCTTCTTTTAGCAATCCCATTTTATTCAGGTGTTCTAGGTGAAGATAATTGTCTTTTGATCCCATTCTCTTTATAGAAAATATAGAACTCTCTAGAGGTGAACTCTCCTCTATCTAATCTCAAACATTTAATCTTGACACCAGATTCATTTTCAACTCTATTCTTACATATCTTGAATTTCTTAAAAGCTTCAGACTTCTCTTTAAAAAATGCTACCCACTTCATCCTAGTGAAATCATCAACAAAAATCATAAAGTGCCTTTCACCATAGAATCCTCTAGTTCTTGTAGGACTACTCAGATCTATGTGAACAATCTTTGGTTTCTTTGTAGTAGAGAACTTCTTGTTAGTAAAAGACACTTTCCTCTACTTAGCCAAAATACATTCCTTATAGATAACATTAGTATGCTTAATAATCCTAGGAAGATCTCTCACTATAAATGTACTACTAACCTTCACAATATTATCAAAGTTTATATGATAGAACCTTCTATGCCATGACCAACTATTGTTAACCTTTGCAACCAACCATGTTATTTTAGTAGGATTCAACTAAAATACATTATATCTAGTATTGGTTCCAATACCAATCAACTTACCATCTTTATCTTTGATAATGCAAGTATTCTCTATGAACTATAATAGATATCCCTTGTCTACCAATTTTGTAACACTTAATAAATTATGTTTCAAACCATTAACAAAGTAAACATCACTAGTCAAGTGTAATAGATCCAATCCCTATAATATGGCTGGTTGCATTGTTACCAACTCTAACAACATGTCCATCATGATTCCTGAACTTTGCAAATATGTTCATATCACCAGTCATGTGATGTGAACATCCACTATCAATTATCTAATCTAATTTATTCTCAACTTTGGTAACTAGAGCTCTCTCTTCTCTAATTTCTCTATCAAGATTATCTTCCTTAATAGCCACAAATCTCAATTGATCATCACTTTCACTCTAATCTTTTTCATCAGATTCTTTGTCCTCATTAGCATATAAATAATTTCTATCCTTATCTATTCTAGGCTTGAATTTTCATCTAAACATTTTCTCTCTTTTAGGACATTTATATGCAAAATGAAAATATTCATCACAAATACAACACTTAAAGATTTTATTACCATCTTTCTCTCTTCTTATTTGAATGGCTATTCCTTCTTCAATCTTCTTATCTTCTTCAAATTTTCTACTATTGACAAATTTTCCTCTTGCACTTGTACTTCTTGATAGATTAGGTCAAATGTTTAGAGAATTGAGAGCTATCTCAACTCTGGCTAATTCTCTATACTATCTTACTTTTGGTTCTACAGATTCTAATCTTCCAAGCAATGCTTCCTTTGTGAAATCTTTGGAGCAAGGAATTACTAGTTGAATCATTTGAGTTGTTTTCTTGAATGGTGGTGATAAATCTTTTAAGATCTTCCATATAAAATCATCATCTTGTTTAGTTCCATAAAGAGATTGAATACCTATAATAATTTTTGATATTCTACCAACATGACTTGTTATGGATTCATCTTCCATCATCCTAGCATCTTGAAATGGACAAATCTAATTTTGTAATTTTATTCTTTTTGCATGATCATCACCTTCAAAAGTAACTTTTGATGCTTCCAAATTTCATAAGAATTTTGAAATTTCTTTACCTAATTGTATTCATTCTCTAGAAGAGCTGATAGTAGGGTTTCTCTGGCTCTCATGTTGCACATGAATAGATCTCTTTCTCCCTCACTACATTCCTTTAGCTTTGATTCTTTGATAATTTCCTTCTTAGCTTTTGTCAAAAGCCAATATCCTAGACCCATGCATAGCATATGAGTCTTCATCTTTTCCTTCCAACTATCATATTTTGCCCCATCGAATCTTGGACTATCCTTCCTGAACATATTCACCATTGATCTCCCAAAGTTGTTAAGCCTTAACTTCAAGGACCTGATGCTGGGGGGGGGGTGTTGAATTAGTTATAAAACTATTACCACAATCATTAGATTTAAACAATCTTATCCATATGAATAATGTTAGCTAAAACCACAGTAAGATACTCATACATAATTAATATTAGATATGTTAACAAGGGAAACCCTTGATTAGAGGGAAAACCCTGGTGGGGATGGTAGCCATAGGATGATGTACTAATATGAATATTCCTTATTAGAGGATAGAAAATATTAGGATTCTATTATAATATTTACTATATATGAGTCCCTATTAGTAGATTTTGAATCCCTATTAGGAGTTGTGGATGGCAACTAGAACCACTGCCCAAACAACTTCAAGGTTAAGATCAAAGAACCCATTATCCAAATGATCTCTATATTATTCCTTGTAGAATAATAGAACTACAATGTATTTACTTCCTCTATGTTTTTCCTATCAATTAGACTTCTACTCCTTTAGATCTTGTAACTAGATCTCATATTGTGCATCTAATGATCCTTTGGATGGCTTACACACATTGAGTAAGCATTCTACTCTTTGTCACACTGCACACTGACACTTTCCATTACACTTGATCCTCTAATCCAAGTTTACATCACAAGAAAGAAAGAAAGAAACTTTCCTTTATATCGTATCTTCATAATAATTCCTTGAGTCAACCTTGAGGGTTTCCCAATTAATTAAAATAAGATAATTCAAAATTACAATAACACTTTTACCTCATGATCTATACAAAACTTCACATTTGTGAAACCACATCTTGCATATAGGCTAGTGTCATCATATGACTATCCTCTATCACTATGTGACTATGCATCTCTTCATTACATCTCAGATGAAAGATAGTGATAGATCATTAGAACTTTATTTTCTAGTACTTCATTTCTACACTACTTCTAGTAAATCAAGTGTAACTTCCATACACTATTAACTCAAACATAGTCCTCTTAACCACATAATCAATACAATCTCAAGAGCCTATCCTACACTATACATCATCTAAAACTTCCTCAACTTTTTTGCAATTAAGATTACTAACTACTACTCTTCTAGTCTTAATAGAATTACTATTATGTTGACATGAATGAAAAATATAGTCAGAAATGCAATGTATCAATACTCTTCAATGCTTAGGATACTCCCCTAATGTAGTATCATTAGCATTAATGCTAACAATACATGTCTCCTTAATTTGAGACACAACTACTTCAAAATCACCAATAACATAGATCATTTTAATACCATGACTTGTAGCCACTTTTAACCCAAGTAAAAGTGTGTCATGCTCTACTATGTTATTTGTATAGGTAAAATTCAATGTAAATGAATGCCTAAATGTATTCTTCTTTGGAGAGATGAAAAACACTCCAACCCACGACCCCACTTTGTAACTAGCCCCATCAAAATACATTGTCCAAAGACTCTAAGAATCTATGCATTTTTTTGCCTCTTGTAAAATCAATGGGACTATCCTTTCACTTTCTAAGATAGTACTCTCATCTTTTAAAGAATTCATCTCTATTCCTAGAAAATAAGTGGAATCTATATCAATGTTATCCTTAATCATGTGAATAACCCTTGGTTCTCTATCAACTTTGATGGATTTGTCCCATATGTGAAATGTGGCAAAAGAAAAATCACATTGTAGGCTAGCTCCCATTGCAACACTCCAATTTTTGAGAGTATCATTCCATGTTGGGAGGAATATCAACTACTAAGATAGTCATGGTCAAGTCAACATTAGGATAAGCAGCTAACCTGAAAGGAAATGCATTAATGGTACCAATAATATGGATTTCTCTAGCATCCATATCTCTACATCTACCCTTCTTTGTATCTACCTTTAGATCAACTGATTCCATGATCTTAAAAGGTATGAAAATTTGAGAAGATCCTAAGTTAATCATGCAATTTTCAAGGTCTTTCCATTTAGGATCATACTAAGGAAGAAAGGGTCAATATCTTCTATATAGTTAGCAGATGAATTATCCAAATATATCTAAGGTATTTGGGATATGACTCCTTTGTCCTCATTCTATTTTATTGCAAGTGGTACTTCCTAACCTACTAATGTCTCTATATCAATAACATTACTATTTTTAATCCCTCATAACCAAGAAAGGGCTTTACTCTTATGTTCCTCTATCCTAAGCATTTCAGATAAGGGAACTTCAATAGTAATTAGTGATAACATGGAAATCATATAACAAGATCATCAATAGGAGGTTTTCATAGATTACCTTTGGTTGCTTGTACTTGAACAACATGCCCCTCCACTTGTCTAGCATCATCAATATTTGACTTCTTTTCTTCTACATTTATCTTGACTACCTCTACATTCTGAGTTTATACCTTCTTTCGAGGCTCACAATTTTTTTCCTTACTATCCTTGACTTTGACAACCACTTGATTCTTTTCTTTATGGCCATCATTCATCTTATGGGTTACGTCCTCAATGAAAATACCATATGTTTTTCCAATAACATTGTTCATTGTCCTATTTCTTAGATTATATGTGTTGTAAAATTGAGCCACCATTTTAGCAATTATTTTGCTAATTTCTTCTTTGGATGGCTTTCTTAAATTCATATGTTCAACATCTGAAGTCATGTCACACATCTTATCATCATCTTGGTCTTCATTATCTAAAAAAAATTACTAATGATATAGCTGGTATATTCTTCATCAAATTCAAGACATCAAATTCAAATTCTTCTTGACCTAATTCTTTAAATTGTCACAAAAATTATCCATGCTCGAGGCCACATCATCATGTATCTTTTCTTTCTCCCCTTCTTTAGGCTATGTTTGCTAATATGTAGAAAAGGATTGGGCAACTGGATAATAGTTAGTGGAGTGAGGAGGTTGGAAAATTATGCACCAAAGGCATTTCATCAATACATATTTACATAATTCCTCTATTGTGGATCTCATATAATCTTATCCTTTGTTCCTTGTATAGGATTAGCAATGGGCATTCCATTGTGTGTTATATGGGTAGTTTTATAATTTAGTTTACCAATTGTAATTATTGTTGAATTGTGGCTTTTCACCAATATTAGGCTTATTAGAATGGTTTATTGGTGGATTCAAATTCTTAAGAAGATTTAATACTTGATCCATTTTTTCATCCTCGAGATTTTTGATTGTAATAGTCTTGTCACCTTCTTTCCTATTTCCCCTAGGATTGAACAACTTAGGTTCATCTCATCTTCCTAGTTTATCAGAGGCTTTTCTATTGTTTTCAATGTTGATAGTTGTATTGAAAGCATCCCTTAATGTCTTGGGATCTTTATCTCTTAGAATATAAGCCATTTTTCTATCAAAGGCATTTAAATAGGTAGCGAGCCACACATTCTCACCCAATCTCATAACTTGAAATAATTTATACATTTCTTTCTAGAATCTTACATTAAAGTCAAATGTTGACTCATTTTGATTTTTCTTAATAATATTGAAATCCTTCAATATGAAACTTGCATTAGTATTGTCATCATATTGCTCCTTTAAAATCTTTTCTAAATCATCCGATTAACCAATATTGTTGTCAGGCAATTTTTTGAACTAGTCTCTTGCATCTCTAGTGAGTGAATACATAAACAACATCCTTATGATCTGCTTCATTATAGTTTAACATATTAGTGAACTTTCTATGATTCTCTTCACCAGTTATGTTTTTGTTTCCTAAGAATTTAATAAACTTATCTCTCAAATCATTGGAGATAGGATGGATAAAGCCACGGATACCTACAAAAGTCATTTGTTTGTATCTTTTCATGTAAATATTCCTCTTCTAAAAAACTAAAATATTTTAATTACTAGGTCCATCTCTTAGGGTTTAAATGAAAATTTTCACATTGTGAGATGCAACTAATTGACTAGTAGTAGTGGAGGAGGAAACTAGTATTTATTGGGTGAAACTTTGGCTATTTATTATAGGATGACAAGTTGGAACATAAGGTATAGCTTATGTAGTCTGACTTGGCCAAGATGTTAAGCTAGAGCTAGATTTAAGGAAATGGATCTTTCTCCTTGATTTTGTCTCTTTAGTAAGTTCTTCCCTCTCATTTTCTCTCTCTCCAACTCTAAATCAATCTTTGACATAACAATATTTTTTGGAGGAACTTGATGCTCATCAATTTGTATACCTACAACCTTTTCCTTTTCATCATCAGGATTTTTAATGGTAAGATCTATGACATTTTCTTTAACATGTTTATAAGGTTGGATTTAGGAAATGATAAGTCCTTCCTTCTCTCTTAGAAGGAATTCTTGATCTTGGATTCTTGACCTTATCTCTCCCACATCTCCAAATATATTTGAATGCAAAGTAGAAGATTTCTCTTATAAATTTTTATTCTTCTCTTTTAGAGCTTCCATCTTTCTAAGAAATATTTCTTCTCTATGAGAAAATTCATGGTAATGGCTTCTTTCTCCTTATCCAAAAAGAATGTGTTTGGCATCTTCCTCTACAACCTTCTTCTTAAGAGTTTCAATTTTAGACAAAAATTAATTTGGGTCCACAAAGTTGGTCTTTGAATCTATAGGGTCATCTAAATCTATAATGTTCCTTTCAATATATGGTACCTATTGGGATTGAAAATTACACAGTCAATTTTCAGTCACATATTGAAAATTTGAAGAATCAATGCCCTAAAGTGCATTTAATGAGACTGTACTTGGCTATACCTTTGAGGCCCATGAGGTGTTTAATCTTTCTAACACCTTCCATTCAGCCCATCCACTTGTTTCAAGAAGCTAAATTGACATTCTGAGCTATTTCGTGAAGTCCAATTTTGAGCAATTATTAGATCTACATTTTCACCTAAGTGTCAAATAGTGATGGGAGCCTATGTTTGACCATTTTACCAAAATGCTAAAATTTCTTTTGTGTTGCATTGTAAAGATTAGAGACTTGTTATGTTTCAAGTTTCAGCTTATGAAGAATCCATTTGATATGTTTTTGAATGCGATTCCAACTAGAATTTCTATCTTTTTACTGGTGTCATAAAATGCAGGTTATTTGGTACCCCTGTTCGAGATGTTATAATTTGAAATCTATGATAGGTGAGATCAAATGGATTGTACCACTATGTTGTCTTTCAAAAATTCTTTTTAAGTGTCCCAATTTTCACATCTTGATGAATCCATTTGCACACTTTTCCAAGTCCATTCCATTTGCAAAAATTACTTTTTTGCCATTGTCTCAATTTGCAAATTCTAATAGCTCACTTTGATTGCTTTTAAATCATGTCTTGTTATTCATCATGAACCTAAATCATAGATCCATATTCTACTTGTGATAGTGAACCAACACCCCAAGTTTCATTTTTCCCAAGTGTCCATTTACCGAGCTTTTGAAGCCAATTCCAAATGCAATTTATGGTTTTCTGACATGTTTATCTGCAGGTGATTTTAAGAGGTCAACCTTGATAGTGGATATCTTTTGACCTAGAATTTATCATGAGATGAGATTTGATAGGGTAAAAGTATGTGGAACAAAGAATTACTGTGCCAATTTTCAGAGCCTGGTCAGAGGTTTGGGTTAGTTTTTAAAGCCAGTCAAAAGACCCTTTGGCATTAAATTCAAAATTTGCAAAAAGTGGGTAAATGAGTTTTAATGATCAAATTAATGCTCGAAATCATTTTCGGTGAATATTAAAAGGTTAATGGGCCAGTTTGAGAAGTTAGGTGTTTGAAAACAATTTTTTTTTAGCAGGACCCACTTGGGGCCCGACTAATTTCATCTACTTGCAATGATCTGAACCTAGAATCAGAAGAGTTTTTAAAGGGGTACTTTATCTCCCATTGC
The DNA here is from genome assembly GCA_028749045.1 of Cupressus sempervirens. Classification (NCBI taxonomy): domain Eukaryota; kingdom Viridiplantae; phylum Streptophyta; class Pinopsida; order Cupressales; family Cupressaceae; genus Cupressus; species Cupressus sempervirens. Next base: position 88,581,197 of record CM053786.1, on the reverse strand, counting down.
AACATGTTGTGGGTGCATAGTTCTCAAGTCATGTTTGTTGTTAATGATAGAAGATGAGAGTGATAGAGGTACGCAATGTTTTTAGGATCATTTCCAAGATAATTTGGCATTAAAGAAGTTAAGAGTATTTGTGAGCAGTCATTTCATTCCTAGCTACATGTAGATCATGCTAAGATAATAATTGTGGCCGGTATTGAGAAACTTTGATTCAATAGTCATGTGAAAATGTTATATAAATAAGAGTCAAATTCCATGGTAAAGGGAGGTAAGTGGAACACCATAAGCAAATAGATCTTGAATCTTGAGCTTGAGAAAGCCACAAAGGTTAAGTTATGTGGTAGTGAGATGGAAGTTCAACAACATTTCATATAAATGACTTTAATAGACTGAATCAATTTGTAATTATATTTATCTTTTTATCAAACAGTAACGGGAGCCTATGTTTGCAAGTGAATATCTTGCACCCAGAAATGTTTCATAATTTTCCACTTTGGAAATGTCTAGTGTCCATACCCAAGAACCTATGTTTCAAATTTCAAGTCATTTTGAGTCCGTTTGACTAGGTTTTGAATCCCTCAAAGTTGGTAGTTTACTATTTTCATGCATTTGCAAATTGTGCATAATTCTAAGAAGACCTATTTGACAAGTTATAACTTTTGACCATTTGACCAAAATGCTAAAATTTCTTTTTTGTTGCATTGTAGAAGCAGTGTTAAATGAGTGATGGTTAAAGAAACGTTAAAGTAGTGTTAAATGGAATTGGTATCAGAGGCAAGCCAATGGAAAGCAAAGTGGAGGTCTATGTTTTTAATAAAAGGAGTCCATGCTTTGTTGAAGAACCCACACAAAGGAAGTTTTCAATGTCAAACAAAGAGAAGCCAGATAAAAACACAAAATATCCACACATTCAAAGAGAGCAACATTCAAAGAGAGACATACTACCAAGGGAGGACAGAGAAAACTATGGCCAGAAGAAGATAGCCCATGCCAAATAGAAGTTGTAACTAATGGTCAAAGGTAGAGCTAGGCTAAGTATGTAGAGTTCCTACATCAAACTAAAAATTTCTAGTAAATAGAATCCACAGTCAAACATAGAGGAACCCATAGAAAAAGATGCTAGTAAAGTAGCAAACCAGGTAGGCATCAAAGCAGCCATAGTTTGGAAAGAACAAAAAAAGAAGCTTCATGCCATCAGAAGGCTAAACACATGCAAATGGAGCTTGGTGCAAGAATATTAATCCCACATTTGTAGGATAAGTGTCCATTTTGTCTTTTAAATAAAACAACACACAAACAATGACATGTCTTAAAAGACACGGCCTTTTGAAAGGCACGAAGGATGTGGTGGACCCCAGTCCTTGGCCAACCAGCTAGTAATAGACAATAAATTTTAATGTGGAATGCAAAACAATGTCAACATAAATGAAGTGACTAGAAAAGTTAGAAAATCTGGCTAGTCGCTACCTTGCTAGCTAGAAAATCCTAGGTTTTTTGACTAGCGACATAGTGAGTCACAGAAAAACCTCTAAAACCTAGCAAAAGTAAAATCCAAGGTCAAATAAGCAACGTGGGTCCTACCTAGATATAGAGCAATGAGCCAAGGAGTGATAAGTGGCAACTAGACAATGAAGGCAGTGATGAGATGATGAGGTGGATTTTTGGACCAGCCATAAGGTGCCACATGGCATAGATTTTGAGGTAGAATGATGTGGTGAGCAGATCTCATGATGCACTAGATCATGCCGCATGGTAGATCTGAGGGTATTCATTAAATTGCCAAAGGAAAGTTGTAGGGAAGATAACATGGTGACATAGCCAATCACAATAGGAAGACAACATGTGGCAGCAAAGGATGAGGTTGCTAGCCAATCTCAGTGTGACATGTGGCACTATACAAACTAGAGCTAATAAGAAGGTGAGAAGTGGCATCATATGATTGGTTGAGAGGAAAAGGACCTATTTTCAAAGGATTAAATAATATCCTCTTTACTTGAGTGTTCATGCAAAATTTGAAAAAAATTTAATGTTAAAAAGTGAATATCCTATAGTTTTGACTATAAAACTTTTTAAATTTTTCAAATTTTGAATTTTTAAATGCAAAGCCATGAACATGACTTAGAACTTCAGAGGGCCATAACTAGAGCTATTTTTATCAAAAATAGGTGCTCCAATATACCACCAAAACCAAGAAGAGACAAATTTTTTGAATATGAGGTCAAATTATGCATAGGTATTCACCAATTTGTGCTATAGGTCAATTTGTAAAATTCAGGGCATTGGTAGTAGAATAGGGAGATTTGATCATTGAGCATCAAAGTTTGTTAGAGGGTAGATTTGAAGACCTTTTGAAGCCTGAATGTGGAAAAAATAATCTGGAAAAGGTTATAATAGCTTCTTGAGGTTATTTGTAACTAGTTTTTCACTTTTACCATGAATTCACTTTAGCACCAAAATTAGTTATGATTATGAATCAAATATCTCAGATGTTTCTGCCTTGTAGAGGCCAAATGATGGGATTTTGATATTCAATTATAGAGAGTAGGTAGAGAGATTCCTTTCAGCTTCTTGAGGGAGAATTTTGAAGGGACACATGTCAATTACAAATTCAATCCAGGAATTTCCCACTTGATACATATTCTTTCTTCTTCTCTAAAAAAGGTTGTTGGTTGGTTTTCAATTTCTAGTTCTAGGAGCTTTGTTCAGGCTATGAAAGCCACACACCCAACATTATCTCTTATATTGAACAACAATTTATGTTTTATGTAGATAGTTCTGATTTGTTAGGTGATTAGTGAGTTATTTTCTATACATCTTTCATGTATTTGGTTTCAAGGAAAACAAATAAAGCTCAACAAAGGGTTTCAAAATTCAGTCTAAATCTTGTCTCTTGGTCATGGATTTGTAATCTTTTCTAGTTTGTGAACAAATAGCATGAATTAGGTTGCATTCTATTTAAGAATGTATGTGATTGAAATGTCTTGCTTGTGAAACAAAGAGCCATGTAATTGCTTGGTGTTTATCATAGGGTTTGTAGATTTCATGATAGGATAGTCTTAGTATGAGATTCATATTGATGCAGATGTCTATTCACTAGGTGAGAGATAGATTAGGGATCTTGATGTAGGAATTATGTCAAATATTTGAATGACATGTACGGTTGTAATTCATTTGATTATCCAATAGATAAGGCACTAATTAGAGATAGGATCATTAGGTTTTTCTACTCATACCTAGATATTGTTGATATCAACATATTAAATCATTTTCCCTTATATGTTGAAAGCTATTTAAAGTTTAACCCACACTTAGCTTGCCAGTTTCATAAGTCATGTTCTTAGCTATTTCATGCTTGTGATTTCTAGTTAAGTATAGAATATTTAGGGGTTTTTATTTTTTATTTTGGATTTTGATTATGCTCATTGCACTGGTCACATAATTGGATCCTAAGAGGTTTACCTGCCTAGGTTTTGCAGAGCCTAAAGTGAAGAAGGATTATAGCCTTATAGTTGGCCAAGGTTCTTGGTGAATTATGTCCATTATTGGAGATAGCTACCCATAGATGCAATCTTACCCTATATACTTGGTTATTAAAACACTCTTAAATCAGGAGCCAACACTACCTACCCAAGATTTGGCCTAGCATTCAAGGTGTTCTTATGTCCCCACTATTGGCTCACTTATTTAGACATATTGGGTCTACAAGTGGTATCTCCTATAGAAGAGAAAATTTTATCCTAAAAGTTTCTTTCTTCTAGTAATGGGGTAGTGAACATTTCACCTAAAAGCATGGTATTCTCAAATTTAGAATTTAAGGATGATGACTCTCTATCTATCACATGATGGTACTAGAAATGGGATGAGGCATTATCTCTGGGCTTCCATGCATGGTTAGAATCTCCTTTCTTTTTGGGTTGGTTCTTCCTACCACCCTAGGATAATTTAGTGTATAATGGGACCTTTGGATTGTCCTTTGTATAATATCTAGTGTCTTTCCTTTTTTTAAATCATTTTAACAATACTTCAAAAAAATAGCACTAACTTCTAAGCCTTTGACCAAGTCTCCACCCACTAAAGAGAATTTTTTTTAATATGGCTAGAAGATTGAAAATAATACAAGAATAAAATACTTAACCACATATCTGACACAAGGGCCCAATACAAAAAAATTTCTATCATGATACACTTTGGGAATTGAACAACTCTTTCACACAGACAAAATTTTTTGGACAAAACCCACGTCACATGCTTCTTGTTGTATTGGATTTTTTTTTAAGATTCTCAAGGTTTATATATTAAAATGAACTAATACAAGCATCCCCAGTAGAGTCACCACTTTTTTGGCTTCTAATTTGATAGAATTTCAAAAACCTCTTATTGGGTCAGAATACCTAGGAATTAGCTAGAGACCATAATGGTGTTCTGAGAAGCAAAATGAAAGGAATGACTTACAAGATTCTAGTGTCTTATCAACTTTTAATTCAATAGGATTTAGGAAGGTATACCTAGGAATTCATTTTTTATTCACTTTAAATTCAAATTCTCAATATGAATTCCAAAATAGTCAATAATTTAGCCTTGATTCTTCTAATTCTAGGACTACAAAGCATATGATAAATAGCTATTCTATTAAACCCTAAACTTCATGAATCAAGCACAAGATGATGTTTCAAAAATTCAACAAAAAAATTTAAAATGATTGATTTATATGATTTTTTTTGCATCATATAAGATATTCAAAGCTAGATCAACTTCAAAGGATGACCAATGCCTTATCTATTGGGCTATAAACTCATATGGATTAAAGATCTACTTCTGGATCTATCTTAATATTTTATAATAAGATTATCAATGTTCATTTCCAAATCTCATACTTATCAAAATCTTCAATGAAAACCATAAAGTTCTTCCAATTTACATTATGCATTTACATAACCCATTAGATTATTATCGAAAGTAAAGTGAAATATAATTCAAAATGAATTACAATTGGAATTTAATAAAATTTTCTATTAAATCTCAAAGAAAAAAATGGAAATAAAAGAAGAGACAATATCTAGGATGAATAAATAGCTTCCTATATTTTTTATTAACTTCTTTGAAATTGTATACAATTCAACAACCATCTCTATAAGACAAAAACTCTATTAGACAAGCCACTGTTAACTTTCTATTCTATCTCTCTAGAAAGCTTTTGCAATATACATGCACCAAATCAAATGAACAAAACTTTGTTCAAAACTAGAAAACTCAAACCCCTCCTCTAGTGTTGGGAACTCATTTATATAGTATGAGTTGCAACAAGCTTCAGGCCTAAAGGGAGGAACTATCCAAAACAAAAGATCTACATAAGAAGAAAAAAAAAACATTTTCTTCATTGCATAAGGAAACATAAAACATTTGTGGCCTTTTTCTTGACAATTGAATAGCTTCTTTATTCATTGCTTTGTGGTGGGGCCAGTTCTATTTTGTTTGTTTCTTGGTCCTCTACAATACCTGATGATCAATCTTTATATTATTTCTTTTCCTTAGGTTGTGGGGTCAACTTTTCTTCTTCTATTCTCCTTTGATTAGATTCTTTAATATCTAGAGAAGGAAACTAATTATCTTTCTCCTTGAGCACTTCTAGAATTATATCTTTAACTTCTTATGGTGGTTGTGTACTCATCTTTTCCATATCTACCATTTTTACCTTGACGGACTTATCAAACACTTCTCTCTCCTTAGTATCAATGGATCTATTCATAACTTATCTTTAGATGCCACTTGTAATAGTTTTGAGTCTAAAGAATATTCTATCATCCACATATTAAAAATAGTGTCATCCGACCAACTGAAATTGAGGATTTCTATTTCTCTCTTCAAAATATATTTTCACAACTTCTTTATTTCTTCAAAATATTGTTGGAAGGAATAAAATATTATTTGGACATTAACTAATTCCTCAAAAGTTCTTGCAAACCAAATATAGTTGTCCTTATGTACAACATTATTCATCCTAATACTCATTATTTCCTTTAATTCATTTCCTCACTCCTCTTTGTCTTTTATGATTCCAAGGCCCTTTAGCACATTAGGGAAAGATCAAAATTTGTATAGAGATATTTGGAGAAACATGTTCTCATCTTTCTTTGTAATGTATATCTCTTTAGATCAAAATTTAGTAGGTCACTTGCTTGATCATATGTTTTTTCAATCTAATCATTAATCTTGTCAACGACTATAAAACATAGAGCACTGATATTGTCCTCCCTAATGATCCATTTATTTAAAATTTATTTCAAGGTAGTATCACTATTTTCTAATTGCTTCCAAATATTTACTAACCTTGACATCTCCAAATAGAACAAAATTGTATCTTTGACCCTATCCCCATATTGAATCTGCACCTCTACCTGTTCTACTCTAAGTTTAGATTTTTCCTCACTCAACTCATTTGTAGTCTAATACTCTTGATGTCAGGGTGTCTCAATGATCTCAATGATTGGCCATGTGGGAGGAGGTAGAGAAGGAGAAGTTGTAATCATAAGATAGATGGATTTCTCCCCCACTTTTCTCTTTCTATTTGTTTTTGCAATCTTAAAATATATTTCACATTTCATAAATAGTCCTTCCCCTCTCATCGTAAGCTTCTAACACCTTTTCAAATCTATCATTTAATTATAGAAACTTTTTCTTTTCTTTCACAACCACCTCCACACAAAAAATCAGTCATCTCTATATTCATGTGAGCCAATTTTTCACTCTCTACATCCCCCACCCTTTAAACTATCAGGCTTCCTATATGCTCTACATCTAAATATTCTTGGAGTCTTGATTTTTCCCTCTTTTGAATAGACCATATCACTAGGGCCTTGTGATCATTACTTTATAGCTTTGTGGGCTTCTATAACTTCTTCTTCAGTATTAAACTTACTTTCATTTTCCTTCATAATTACATCAACAACCATTGCATTAGCAATGTCTCATTTAGGAAGTATAAAGACTCCTGAATCTTCAAAAAATTTCCTTCCCCATTCAAGGGTTATTTGATTGAAATCTTGTGTCAACTCATCTTTGATTTCCTCTTCAATCTCAAAGTCTTTTTTGTTAAGTTGCTTTGCTTTTACCTTTTTGCATTTTTCCTCAAAATTGGATATGTTGTACATCTCCACATAAATTGGATAAAAACCCTAGACTTTATAAATCCATCATCATCCAAAAATTTCTTAGTAGTATGTTGTAAAAAGGATCAATCTCTTTCCTTTCAAAATCTTCAACAATGAAGGCTAAGAGTGACATTGAGGGTTCTTTAGGCATTCCTTCCTCCACTTCTAATGTTTTTATTAGAATATCATCTTGAGCTCCTATTTTCTTTAATTTATCCCTGAAGGAGTCTTCATTATAAAAATGAATAGGGGTTTGTGAAGGGTAATACTCTTTTACCTTTGATGAAGATCCCTCTTCCATCTTCTATCTTTTTATTGTTGGTTCTAAGGGTGGGATTTCTGAATGTTGCCTCTTATAAGCTAACACATGATGTCTCCCCACATTTATAAAAAATAAATACTCGAACTTCCTCTAGAGGGTATACTTCCCTAGACTAATGATAATTATATTCACCATTCTCCTCTCAACCTTCTTGGCTTGGTCTGGGTATACTTTTATTAGTGCATCCTTCTTTTCATTTAAGGTTTGTATGATCCCAACAAAATGTGCCATCAATTTATTCACCTTTTCTCCCCAAAACTTGATGTCACTTAAAGGATCATACTTTCTATCTAAAGCAATAATAAATTCCAAAACCCTACTATAAACTCTCTATTTTCCTTTCTTTACCTTATATTCTTGTAGATAAAAATTATTCCTAATTATATTTTTAGGAAAGTAAAATACATGTTCATAGGATTTGCCTCTAGTTCTTTCTTTAAAAATCTCAAAAAATCATTCTAGATCTATAAAATGAGAATGCAATTGGGCCATTTGATACCTACAAGAAAAATCAACCGAGTTTCTCCATCCTCCTATGGTCAGCAAATTTTTTTTGACAACTATAAAGTTTAGGAAGATTTTCCCACTAGATCTTCCCAAAAACTCCTCTTCAAGTCCTCCAATCCACCACAAGAAATCAAATTTTTTTACCTTAAAAACCATACACTCTAAGAAAAGTGGACATAGAATATGGGATGATGTCTCCCTAGTTGTAACTAACTTTTAGACCTTTAGCATAATCCTTAGGCTTGATGAGCTCCATTAAGGGTTTAGGAATTTGAGGTTTCTTGCCACTTAAAATAACCCTCATTTCTAATGCCAAATACGTATCAAAATGAAAACAGCTTGCATATGTGATTTCTCAAGTCATATTTGCACTCTAGAGTTGTACTAGCAACTTCTCTCCATCCATTTCTTGCTCTAGTTTCATGTCTTTTACAAAGATAGAAACACCCTTGTAAAGGAACATGTACATCAAAAAGGAATACTATCTTAAGTATTTATCAACCTTAAAATTTCTTATTCCAATTGTTCTATTGTGTATCTCTTCAGGTAAATGGGATGCAAAATAAAAAATGGAACTCATTTTGTACTACAAAAATATTTGAGCCATCATAAAAATTAAGGACCCTAGGATGTGTTCTTGCTCATCCATGCCAAAAATCTTGTAGAGGGAAATATAGAGGGCATGTTCTCTTGGGTTTAAATATATATCTAATAAGGGCTCTTGGGTAAAAGGTGTTACAAGTATCATATGCCCTGCCCTTGCAAAATACTCTTGAAGTGTTCCCATTTGAAGGTATATTCTCTAAGAATCATACCTTGATTGCAGATCATCCAAATTGATATTTTCATGTAGAGCTAGGTTAGGGTTTGAAACAAAAATCTCTCTGACCACCTCAATAGTTACCCTAAATAGATGATTTCCAATAGGGTTCTTTATGACTTGCAACACAAGGTCATACCTCTTTGCCAACAATATCAACAAATTATCATCCATAAAGTCATCTAGAACAACCATCTTTCTAATGTCAAATTCACACACATTGTTCAATGGTGTATCTTGGTTTCTCTATGAAAACCATTTCTTGAACATCTCCAAACCACCCATTGATGTTTCTACATCTATCAACCAATTTCCTTTATTGTAGAAACCCTTATCAATTGTTAGTATATGGTTTCTTGGGACCAACTCCTTTCCTTTTGTAGTCTCCTTAGTAGAAATGGGAAATCATCCTAGGAGATCATCATGAACATTTCTATGTTTATAGTATGTCTTTCTATAAAAATCCCTTCATGGAGGCATTTTTACTAATTCAAAAAATTTGAAACAGAAAAATTTTCACAACAATATCTAGGTACTTACATTTAATTCTCTGATCATAGCAAGGAAACTTGTTTGCAATAATTTGTTGTATGGAAGCTAAGAAATTTGGACTTTGTTTGTTGCTCCTATTTTTGCTTTGCATTGTACCAGATCATGAAATGTATTAAAAATTTATGCAAAATTTGTTCATACGAGGTTTCCTTGACACACCATTAATTCTCTAATAGTCTAATTGCACTTTTAGTGTAAAGAATTTGAAAATTGGTCATTGATCTAGGTAAAATATGATGACTATGATTAAAAATTGATACTGCATCACCTTTTTATTTAGTGGAACATGTTTCATCTTCTTGTATTTTCTCTTTGGTTGAAAGCTTAACACTTTCATTTTGTGAGATCACAAAAACCCTCGATCAATCTTGCATCAGATGATTAGGACTTGACCATGCTTACTTAATATTCATTTTAGAAAATGCGCCTACTAAGACACATGCCTACTCCTCACATTCTTGCTTTGGTTAAATTATCTTGCACTTTGATTTTGTAAGAATGCAAGTATCATAGATCTTTATATACTGGATGGTTATTGTTAGCCATTTTAGCCCACCATGCTTGTTCCAATTTTCCTATCCTCATAAATACTCAGGGTGATGGCCATGTCCCACATTCATTGAATTATTCATATTTTCCATGCAAGAATATAAGGGATAAGAAAAAAGCCTTGTTTCTTTCCTTTTATATCCCTAAGTCTTTTTTGATCTTCACATTGTATGATCATATCTTATAAGTACTTTAAGTTGTGATGATGTGAATACCCTTCATTTCTCTATTGATTCAGTTTAGGGCTTAACTATTAGATGGGTTGTGAAAGTGTAAAATAGTCAAAATCCACCATTCATGTAGCTTCATAGCTATTTGGGCTAACATCTAGATTTAGGTTGTAAAGTTGTGATCCACAATAGTAGTCAAGTTTAATGGATTATGTATCTTCAAATGTTAAAAAGTTTAACTAAAGATCAAGGTTGCTAGGATTCTTTATTCACATCATCGCACATGGTTACGAAGTGCCCTGGGGTTAAGGTAGCAAAGCTACAAAATGCATTGTTCACATCATCGTAGGGTGAGGAGGTAGTTTAACATTCATCATTTTGAAGAAATGTCTTATCAATTAATAAAACGTAGCTTCAATCAATTATCACTCCATTGAAAATAATTCAAGCTTAAGTTTTAAAGTTGTGAATGGGTAACCACAAAAATCAATAACTTTAGTTAGATTTAGTCATCACTCCATTACATAGAGTTAATGTTAACCCTGGTTTAGGTTGCAAAGTGTTGAAGGCCTATTTTTTAATGTTTTCAAAGTTTAAGGTTGAGTTGAAGATTTAAGTTTTTTGATGATGTGAAATTCTTTGCTTGCACTATCACAGGGTCAATTGTTGAGTTAATGACTTAAGTTGAGAAGGTGTAATGGCAGTCAATTATGTGATTTTCACAATGTTGTGGGTTAAAGGGCTTTGAGATCATTTATAGTTCTAAAGGTGTGAAAGGGTAATGCAAGTCACAATATCACAAGAGCTTAATGTTGAACCTTGGTTTAGGTTGCAAGGTGGAAATTTCCTTTGTCTCACTCTCACAAGGTTAAAGCTAAGGTTTAAAACTTAAGTCATGAATATGTAAACAAACAAATGATGAAGTAGTTAAGGGTTAGGTGCAGCTTCACAAGGATTTACCCATAATGATAGTTAACCATTGCGATGTTGTGAAGTAGTTAGTTGTATGATGGTTTTAGGGTAGCAATAGTTTATGAGCTAAAGTGCTTTCAAGTTGTGAAGCAACAATAGGGAATGAAATAAATATGTCTCTATTTTACATGGAAAAATAGTTAAAGAGTAGAATGAGTTGTGAAGCCATGAATATGAGTAGTCAATAGGTAAAAATAATAGTTAGATTATTGGGCCATGAACAAGAGTAGTCAGTAGGTCAATATAGTTGATCTGGCATGCTTGTAACCATGAAACCAAAGCAGCTCCTTTAATGGAAAATGAGTACTTTTGATCACCTTCAACCACTTTATTTTTTGTCTCCATGCCTGATAAGTGAAAACTTCATCCTACCACCTCTAGGGTAATCTATCTACTAGCCAGAGTAGTTATTACCAATGGTTCTGTCTATTCAGGGCCAGATTTGTATGTAATATCATATTTTTTGCATATGAACATTTGTTTGATCAAATATTTCTCGGATCAATTGGCCTCTATAGCTAAAGATAGTAGTTTATTTTTGGCTTTTGGAGAGTTTTCTTAGTTATTCTTAAGCTATAAAAGAAAGTTTTGTAATTCTTTTAGGGGTTGATCTTTTCTCAGATTCTATAGCAGTTGTACTGCATACTTTGCTATTATAATTTTCTTTGCCTCTGAGTGCACATAATTCTCTATTATATCTCGTTCTCCCATTAATATGTTGCATTGGCCTAATTTTCCACTTGCCCAAAATTTTGTTAAACATATGTGAAAATCATAAAAATTTGTGTTTTCCTTGGTTAGGGTTTCTAAAATTACCAACCTTCATGTAAAAACCTAGGTCAAAATCTTTCATCTTTTTGACCAATAGAAGCTCTTTCAAAAAATTTCATAGGTTCAAAGTAAGTGATATACAAATTGTGTTGATTTACTTCATGTCCCTAAGGTTTAAGATGATTTTTGGTCTTTTATCTTGTAATCCTTTCATATATTTTAAGTTGTGATGTTGCAAAACCTATATGATCGCAAAATTGTGCTACTTTTATCACGAACTATTTCTAAGTCTATGAAAGGGAAAAAGGTATATTTTAAGTTCTATATAGATTAGCAGTGGTCAACAAAAACATCTATTTCTAATGTGTGAAGAAGAAAAAAGGGGAACGAGTGCATGGTCATAGGTCTTTTTTTGATTTAGGCTAATTCGAGTGGTGACCATGTGAATAGGAAAGAAAAGATATGAAGGCACATTCTCATATCTAAGTTAACACAACCTTAGGTTAGTGGAGTGAGGTAGAGAAATATTTTATTGACATCTTCATGAGGTTAAATGTTGAGTTAAGGTTTTAAGTGGTGATAGTGCGAAGCAAAGGAAAGAAGTTAGCATAAAGGTTAATTGCATGATCCTATGGTTAAGTGGAAAGGGTGGCTGTAGAGTTGTGATGCTATAAAAGATATCTAGTAGTTAAGATTTATGCTATTGCACCATCACTTGAGTTATTTATTGACTCATGATAAAGGTGGAAAAGTGGTGAATGTAGTGCATTGTACTATCTCAAGATCTAACTCTAGTTAATACTACAAGAAAGAGAAGATAGGTTTAGAATAGTTAAGGTTAAAGACCATCACATATTTGCAAGGGTTTGTGTAATAGTTTAAATTCAAGTTGTGATGTTCTAAGAAGAAGATAATGGTCAATTAAAACAATGGAGTGCATCTTCATAGTCAAGAGTAAAGATAAACAAATAATGATGCAAAACTACAAACAAAGGAACTCTTGTAGTTAAAAGGTATATTTCACACTGTCACATAGTTCTTGAAGCTTTTAAGATATTAAATTGTGATGTTGCAAGAAAAAGAAAATTTCAAAGAAAAATGCTTGGCATAGCATCGCACAATTAGAGTGCACGTCTTCTCTAACAAACTCAACAGTTGGAAAGATAAGATGCTAGGGTGAGAAAGATTAGAAAGATAACCCTAGATGCATGGTCATAACTAGAATCAAGAAGAACATAAAAGCTATGGTGAAGGAGTGATGAGTTTTTTGTCACATCATCACAACTGTCAATTTTAGGAATGAAAGTAGTTTTAATGACCACATCTAAGCTAGATAAAATGAACATGAGATGGATGTATGAAGATATGAAAAAGTGTAGATTTTGCAACATTTTTAAGAATTGATAGCTTTTTCAAGTGTATTTAATTCTTAAATGTCATTAATGTCATCCTCCCATTGTAGAAATAAATAAAATATGAAAGATAGGGAAATTTTCACTACCATTTTCATAATTACTTAAGTTTCTAGAGTGAATTTTGAGTTGCAAAGAAAATTCCTATAACCTTTTAGCATTTAGTATATAGGGTTGGTAGAATTACTTGTAAAAATGGCTTAGAGAGAAGGATAACTAATTGCACAAGTGGTGATTGAAGACCTAGATGTAATGCCAAATTTTCCCAACACATTTGTAGAAGAGTGGATACACATTTTGGCTAGTTCCACCAATACCCAAAATGCAAATGATGTTGCTTTCAAAGACCCATATGTATCATGTAGAGAAGAAAAGGTTCCTGATAGAAATGGGTATGAATTATTCTAGTATTTCTACAAGAAAAGAGTAGTAGATGTTCCAGTATATAACCCTTGGATAAGGAATTTGGGTAAGATGATTATACCAAAAGTGTTTGTAGACATGGACTTGGTGAAAGTATTAATCAAGTGCTACAATCTTGTTAATAAGTTATTCCATAGAAGAGATAGAAGTATTTTTGTATCCTTTGATAAAGAAACATTCATAGAGGCATTTGACTTGGGTAGACCTATGTTATTGCTAATTGAGATAGAGAAATTGGATGAAATTATTTTAAAAAAAAAAGAGTTTATACATGAGTAGGAATATGACCAAACACATTCCTTCAATAAAGAAGAATGTTGGAGATATTCCAAAGAAGAGGGATATTGAAAAGATCACGCCCTTAGAATTCTTCTAGAGATACTTTCAAAATACCATGTTTGGAATCAACAAAGCCCTAGGTCTAGATGGAATCATGAATGTTTCAGAAGCACATTATGTAATGGCTTTGAATATCTAAAACCCAAATCATAATGTCGGGTATGATTTTGTGGAATATATCATTGAGAGTATCCATAAGGTGATCACTATTTCTGAGCAAGAAGACTTGAAGGATTTCAAATTCCATCACTACTCCTTAATCATACACCTAATCCTATTCAAGAATGCTAACATTTTTTAATCAAAGTTTCTTGAAAAGATGGAGAGAGAGGCTACCAATACAAAGATGGAAAATGGTACGGAAAATTTTCTACCCATATTCTAATGTCATTTCTTTTTATAATGATTTTGTTCATCTAGTTTTGAAAATGATAGGATTCTTAATTCAAAGAATCCCTAGGAGTGTTAAAAAGGTTGTTAAACCTAAAATGTGTTTTGATGTTTGAAAGAAATTAAGATATGATTGGGGAATTATTTTCTTCTTTAAGGAATATATAGTTATAAGAGTATTTGGATGTCTTTAGCTACACCATATCTTACCCAAATATGTCCCTAAGAGGTTAGGGTCTATAGAAGTGTTTTGGCAATTGATTTCTTTAAATAGAGAATACTTGGGCAAGGGTTTCAAGAAGAGAACCTTTCTATGTAGATGCAATAAGATAGGAGACTTTGAAATTGGAAAAAATGTCATTGAGGGAACCAATGCATTCTTGAAAAATAATAAATTGCCAACTGGTCCAGCTAGAACTTCTAACCCATTCAATGGAGTTAGACATGCCTTGAAGAATACAAGGGGATACAATGGGAAATATTTTTGTAGGGAAAGGATGGTTCAGTATAGAGATATTATTAATTTTGAATATGAAATGAAAAAAGAAAATCCATCATTGAAAGGGTTTTATCCTGATGAAGATTACTAGTCTAGATTGGAGAAGTGTGTAGTAAACTTTGATGATTTGGTATCTCAGGCATCAAAAGATGAGAAAAGAGCAAATAAATTATAGCTAGAGGCTTAGATGATAGACAATAGGATTATTAAAGTTGATGAGTTCATGAGTGATGATAGTTTTATAAAATTTGAGGAGTTTTAAAATATTTTATTCAAGATAAAGTAGAATGAACTTGCTCTGCAAATGAAGCTAGGTGACTCAAAAGAACTAGTTATGGACTTATCAAAAAAATACAATAATATGATCCTACAAGTGAAACCCTTAGTATTAAAGAGGCTAGAGACTTGATAACAAGAAGTGGCATGATTTTCTTCCCAAAATTGGGTCTCAGCTCATCCTTTCTACTAGATCAAATGAGGAGACAAGAATGAAAATTTTGATTTGAAGATGAAAATCAATATGGAGAACTGAGAGGGTCATATTTCAACATAGATGATCAAACAATGGTGATTTGGAGCTTAGCTTCAGAGCATGATAAACCTACCCTTATGGAAATCAAGGAATCTCCTAGAGGGAATGTTATTTTCTAGCATATACAATCCACCTCCAGTGGTCAATTGTATGGGATGCACACTACACTAGCACTAATGAGCAAAAAGAAGATGGATGCTCTTCAAGCTCAACTGGAAAAAACATATGAAATATTTATCAAGACAAGAATAAGCTATGAAGAGAAAATGAAGAAAACATTTTTCTTATAGTAGAAGACTATCAAACTAGAAATCGAAGTAGCATCATTAAAGAAAAATTGTTAGAATTGCTCTAGAACTCCATGATAAAAGAGAGCAAACACAAGGCCAAGTACCTAAAATAGGGGAGGCATTAGGCTATGTAATGGATATTGATGAAGGAAATTTAGAAGCAAGAAAGTATGTAGAGATTAGAGCAATGAAGAACTTGTTAATTCATAAGATCAATGGACCAAAGACAATTTCTTAGAATGTGCATAGAAAATACCTTACATTAGAAGGAGTAAAATATATATGTTTAGAAGCTATTGCTTTGTTATCTCCACTTTTTAATATATGGGGCCCTTATATATAAATTTTTCATATTTTAGTCCTACTGCTACCTCAAAAGAAAGACTTTCCAAAAGAAACCATTGTAAACACCAGGGAAGTGATCAATAAAGTGAAAGATTTGAATGGTTTCATTGGTAGCAAGATGCAACTGATTCAAACTAAGATGAAGTCAATTGCTATAGGTGCACCAAATTTTGTACCTACAATTTTGGATAGTGAATTCAAATTGAAAGACTAGGTAGAGTGATCATCCTCTTTTGAAAACATTCTTGATCATCCTAGGTTTTTGTCTTTTTGCAATAATGAAGCAAGTCCTACTACAATTTGTGATATGGTTGATATGCTTTATAAGATAGAGATAAAAATGTCTAAAGTAACTGTTGAAGTTAAATCCATAATGGATGTCAACTGGACCAAGTGCTTAGATGAATTGGAGGTAGTTAGAGATGTCACTTGGCTAGATGTGGATATAGATATTACCATTCGAGAATTGATAGTAGACAACAAAGCCTTGCCATCTAACAATAGTGACTAGTACAGTTAAAAGATACAACTAGTGTGTAGTTAAAGCTTTAAAGAATATAGGAAAATGGAATGGATGGTGATGTGAGCTAAATAAAAATTGTATTGTCCAAAGTAGTACCTACTAACAAGTGCCATATACAAGGCTTATAACTAAATCTCATAATTTTGGCCAAGTACAAATAATGTTTTGTATTGTAATAGAATAGAAATATCTTTGTATTTTCTTTTGAATAATTTTTTAACAAGTGTCCTCTCATCTAAATCTTGTCACAATTATTTCTCTAAAATTATTTCCAAGATGTGGAGTTGAGGTCCAAATTTTATGTGATTTTTAGTGTTATGCTAGTCTTGCATTTGGCCTAATTAATCTTAGTGTTAACTTTGTGATGTATCCATCTTTGAAAATCTAAGAATACATTGAACATTAAATGATCATGTTGTCTTGTCTTGAGTTATTATGATTTTACATTAAAATTTTATGATTTTCAAGGAGAATTAATACAAAAGAGTATTCTTCCATATCTTTTTCTCTAAATTTTGGCTCCATTGTTATATGTTGGTTAAGTTGAGATTGTATGAGTAAGGTTTATGCAACTTAATGCAACTAGGATAGGTTATATATCAATTTTTTTTGCTTTTAATTCAATGAATTAATTAAATGCATCATTAAATTGATAGGATCTCTAGTTATATAAAAAGGATATTCATAAGAAAGGGGTTTAGGGTTAATTGCTGATATAATTGATTGTAAGGCAATTAATTATGTCAAAATTATTGGGTAGACTATAAATGCCAATGGATAGGGAATTGATCATTTATTCAATTGCATGTTGAAGAAATCATGGATTTGCATAAAGAAAAAATTCAAAATACATTCAATTTTACTTTCATGTATGAAGAGTTAAATTGCTTTTCAACACTTATTTGCAATAATCCCTTATATATCATTGTTAGCTGCTACTCTCAAGGATTATTTGTAAAGTTAAGAAGAATTGTTACCATTTTCTACTATAAGGGATAGAATTTTCTACTATAAGGGATAGAAATGAAATTGAAATATGTTGTTAATAGGCATATGTTTAAGTCAAGAACCATAAACTGGTTATATATCCATATATCCCTTAGGTGCACCTACCTTGGTTTTGTAGAACCTAAAGAGTAGAGGATCCATGTGATACTATTAAAGTTGAATCCAAATTTGAATATTTATTAGTTGAGTATAGGAGGTAGCTAACCCTTACACCAACATTTTTTCTTAGAATCCTAGTATCAAGTACTTTGTTGCTTGGTAGTTCTGAAACTCCAACATATTGTTCAATATCTTCTTGCCTTATGTTGATGTATTGCTCCCATTCTTTAGCTCATATATTGTATCTATTTTTCCTTTGAATGATATAGAGTGATTTGCATGACCCATAACATTCTATTTCTATCTGATCTAAATATGATTCTTGAGTTAAAGAAGAGTTTGAACCTGTGTACTTTGGGATTATATTGATGAATTATGCAACTCTAGGTAGAGATGAGACTGAACATACTATTTGGTGTATCACCACTCTAGATTAGATTAGCTAGTTTTATTTTCATGCTTTTCCTTCTCCCTTTTCCTTCAAAAGAGTAGTTAGATGCATCTTGAAAGTAAGAAAGCTGACCTTCTCTAGAGACTCAATCTCATTGTTCAAGTCCCACAACTTGGAGATTGTTTCCAAGTTTTACAAGGTTGCCTTTAGCTCAAACTTCAGGAAAGGGTGCAAACTTTTGTGACAATAGTTATGATTTCTACATGCCAGTGTGTTAAGAAATTGGCCCATAGGGACATATGTCAAAACCTCACCATCTCACTTTAGTTAAAATTTTAACACCTTAATTTTGTGAGAAAGAAAGAAGCATAGATCGTCCTTTGATCTGATAGTTGGAAAAATATTTCAATGTTTTTATGCATAATGCTAAGAGAAAATCAGAACATGACATGGGGTACCTTATATTTATATCATCCCTTTTGAAAAATTACAAGACAAACTAGGTCCACCAACTCCACGTGTCGATCCCTCACATTCTCACATTCTTTAAATAGTGAGCAGTTTGATTTTGCAAGGATACAACAACACTTAATCTTCAATATAATCAATGATCAAGAAATAACTAGGAGAGAAAACTTATTATGACTTGACAACTAATGATGACATGAGAGTTTGCATATGATGATGACACAATCTGAAAGAAAAAATAGGGCCACATTTTACACTCATCATAACCTCACATTCTCAATTTAATTAGAGCTCAAACATCTTTATTTTGAAAAAATACAAGAAGCATAGATCTAAGGAAGATAAATGGTTACCAAGTGTAACTCATCACATTGGTTAAAAATGAAATTATATAGGATGCAAGCTAACTAGGATGAAAACATGGGTTTAGTAGAGAAATAACTTAAATAACTAACCCTACCAAAGAATTTTAAAGTAATACTAGCGGTTTTCTAGGTATTTCACTCTTGCACTTAGGGTTTATTTCAAATTTCCCATCCTAAACAAAGGATACAATCATTGAAAATTTTAAAATATTGTAGAATTATCCTTAACCATGGGGCATAAAAACAAGGGCTAACACCAATAACAAAGGAATAGGAGAGTGGTCAAATCCAACTCTAGCTAGAGTCAAAAAAGAACATTTGAAATGAGAAAGCTAGTCAAATGCAATCAAGGCCCTATCTACTCTCACCTAAACAAACTCCTCTCACATTCTCCTATTAGACCAACTGAAGTGACCTCCTTGAATATATATATATATATATATATATATATATATATATATATATATATATATATATATATATATATATATATATATATATATATATATATATATATATATATATATATATATATATATATATATTCAAGGAGGTCACTTCAGTTGGTCTAATAGGAGAATGTGAGAGGAGTTTGTTTAGGTGAGAGTAGATAGGGCCTTGATATATATATATATATATATATATATATATATATATATATATATATATATATATATATATATGTCAGATAAAGAACATTGATAAAGCTCATGAGATCCATCTTATTATCGAGGTCAGTGGCAAAATTACTCTATTTTTGCACTTCTCTAAGAGGATTATTAAAATCCCCCATTAAAATTTCCTTTTTTCTTTCACAATATTTAAATCTTCCCTTTTTTGAATTTGGAGCATACACATTAGTAATAATCCAATTACCTCTATCCTTTATATTAGTAAAACTAATAAATATAATATTACCTATTTCATACAAAAATTCATCTTTAAATTTAGAATAATTCCACAAAATAAAAAGCCCTGATGAGGTGCCATCAGAACTTGACACATGCATCAAAAAATTCCTAAATTGATTTAGACTTTTCACTCCTTCCTTAGTAATTTTGGTTCCTTGAATCAACACAATATTTGGCCTATGATCTTTAATTATCTTTTTTAATACTTCCTTCTTATGTGGTCCATTAAGACCACAAATATTCTAGTATATAACTTTCATTTTTTTTTAGGAGAGAAGACCATTGAGTACCATCTAAAATATCCTTACTTGGTTCTTCATCTCTAATAGAGATTGATTTTTGTCTTCCTAGCATTCTCAGTTTATCTCCAAAATCTACCTTGATCTATGTCCTCATGGCTACCTAACCATTAATTGCTATAAAATTTGACCCATTTTATGACAAAAATTGGTTGAAATTTTGACCCATATTAGTCGAATTTGTGATCAAATGATGCATCACAATTTTTTTCATCAAAATTTTGATGAACCCTCCAATTGGTCAAAATTCAATAAAATACTTGGTCCAAATAGGCTATATTTTGTTTGAGCATTATTGGTGGCAATTGGTTGAAACTTTGACCAAAATTTAATGAAATGGCCACCAAAGTGTGGTTGAAAGTTTGACCAATTGTGGTCTATCAACAATGACAAAAGAATTGGTCAAAATTTCAACCAATATTAGTCAAAATGGACATCAAACTATGGTTGAAATTTTGACCAATTCTATTCTATCAATGACCATAATGCAATAACCACAATAAAAGAATTGGTTGAAATTTAGACCAAAACTTGGTGGAAATGTTGACCAAGATTGGTCAAAACTTTGACCAATCTCATTTTTAAAAATAAAAAATACAATAGAGGTGAAAGGGCATGACAAAAGCCCAATTTGGGATGAAGAATGTTGGGGAATTATGTTAGGAAAGAGTGATAGTGATGAATGTTGAATATTTTTGGTTGAAAAAAGGCCAAATGAAATTGGTGGTCAAGGTGTTAATATGTGTAATGATCCAATTATGGTGGTGGTAAAAGAGAGAGATGAAAATGGTTGTGGGTTTGAGAATAGGCTTCTTCTTGTTCATGTTGTGGGCATTGTGGTGGCCTAGTAGAGCTTATTTGGTATTGAATTGTGTGCAACAATGATGATATGAGTATACATGATAGGAATTTTAGTGGCCTCCTAAAACTTGTTTGGTAATGAATTATCTACAATTTCTTTTTAAACTATAAGTATCAGCTGAATTGATGGAGAAGAATGGTACTCCAAATAGTGAAGGTTCTAAGGGAATCTCTATTGTTAAGTAGAATATAGAATATATTTGGGTCATTAATGTTAATATTAGAAAGTATCAGAGAACAAAAACTTGGCAAATAAAGTTCATGTGAAAACCTCCAAACAATCAAGGAATGATTCAACAATTGTTAATCCTTATAGAAGTGCTTCATTATTTTCCTGTGAGAGAAGTTGGTATATGTCTCTTCCCATTATGTTTGAAATGCTACATTCTCTAGGTTTAGATTTCATTAAGTGCAAAAGTCCCAAGATAGAAACAAATTGATCATTCCTCATTACAATTATGAGAATAGGGTTAGTATTTTATTTTTTATCTTGATTTTCTATATCAATGGAGCTTCTTAGCACATCTTAAGTAGCAAAGGGAACTCAAAAAAAATATTACCTATTCCAATGGATAAGAAGACTACCAAAAGCTAGTTAATATCAATGGAGCTTCTTAAGACATCTCAAGCAATAATGAGGGAGCACAAATAGTCAAATGACCTATTCACTAAAACATTTAATATCATGAGCATTTTCATCTTAATCTATTACGAATAAAGCTAATCAAAAGAAGCCATAAAGCACCTAGAGCATACCAAAAATGAAATTCATAAAACATGAAAAACTTAATTAGTATCTATGTGTATATTAGTCATAGTGGACAAGTAAAGAACAAAGAGATAATCCTATGGTTGTTAACAACTTTTTGAAGGGATTCATAACAATAATAGTATAAGATCAAAAGAATATGGTTACATGAAATTAGTCTAAGGGTGGATTCAAAAGGAAGAACTCAGTCAAATGAATAAGAAAATGGTGTCAAAATTTATTCAAAGCCTAATCAAAAGAAATGTAATCATGTTTTTTTATAGGCTATAGGCCAATCATGGTCCTACATATCCCAATTTTTGCATCCTTACTTGTTTCCTTGAAAATTT
Organism: Cupressus sempervirens; assembly: GCA_028749045.1. Classification (NCBI taxonomy): domain Eukaryota; kingdom Viridiplantae; phylum Streptophyta; class Pinopsida; order Cupressales; family Cupressaceae; genus Cupressus; species Cupressus sempervirens. The sequence goes on along the minus strand of CM053786.1, from coordinate 88,559,136 downwards.
CTTCCAAATGTTCAAATAAGATAATGACTATGATATGGTAGTACAATATTAAAGCCCATGTTGAGGGATGAATATAAAGAATTGTAAATGCTGATTACTCAAAAACTGAAAATTTAATACCAAATAAATTGTATATAACACCTAGTTGTAATTAAATTTATTCAAGAAAAACTCATTATCTTAACAATCTTAGCCAGAACTAATTATGAAAACACTTTCTATCTTGATCTATTAGCAGATGAATATAAATATATGTTATCAATATTTAGTATTCAAGGGGATTACATTGTAGGACAAACCTATCCTAGAAGTGGTAAATTTTTTATTGAAACCTTGGATGGAGCACCATCAGGTACACTAATGCAATTTTTATATCTAGCTTCTTTCAGGGAAACTTTATCTATTTCTCCTTTAACCTACACAATATCAAGCTTATTTACCAAAAAATCATCAACATGAATTTCAAAGAATCAAATTAAAATAGGGTTAGTACAATTATGATGTCTTGAGCTGCTTTTATATCATCTAGCCTTTAAGGAACCTTTTCACCACACTTTCATAGAACAAAAAATGTAAGTTCCTACTTAAGAACTCTATTGTGCCATTTAGTGGCTCAATAATAATCTTTCTATAGAGAAGAAGTAAAATATCAGAAAGTTGAATTGCAATCAAGAGGTTTCTCAATGCTGACATTCATAGTTTGCTTTGTTCATAATCTACTTTGTTCACAATCTACAATGTAAAGAAAAAAGAAAACTTGTAAGAAAGAAATTTGAATAGTAAAAATACCAAACCAACATCATTATAAGATTCCTTTTCAAAACCATAGGATGTTCCATTATTTTGGCTGCAACACATTGAAGAAGAAAGAAAATAATTTTGATTTTTCTCTGAAATGAGACTAGAGTATGGAACATAATCATTATTTTCACCAAGAAAGATAGGTAACTCTTTCAAAGATTCTTCTAACCCCCCTCCTCTTATTCAAATTCCTTAGCTACTACTTTTATTATAGATATATCACCTCACAAGTAGATGGTTTGTATGCAACCACATCCACATTTTATTGATGCAAATTTAAAAATACCAAGGCATGTAGAAAATCACTAAAAGAGTTCAATATATAGTTATTACCAATTTTCATGGTAAACAATTTTTCATTGAAATCCATATTGTGTATACAGAGGATAACCACATGGAGAATGCATCTATAACTACTAGTCAAATTGTCACTTCATGAAATAAAATCCATTTTGATGTAAACCAACGATTATGAGTAAAAGTTTTCTCAAGATCATCTTTGATGTCCAAAGAAACATAAAGGATGAATGATCAAAACTATTAATTAAAAGAAAGACATACCATGATTTAAACACATAGTGTGCATGTTGGATTGGCATATGCCAAATGCAACATAACACCAGTGATTACAAACACTGCATAGTAAATTTTTGTCATAAAACAAAGATTAAAATATATGTGCTTCTTGCTTCTTAAATAACCAACAGGACTGATGTTGATGTCTTATAAGGAGAACAAATGCAACCTTCATTAAGTGTTGCACTCCTTCAGAATTTGGTCTATTGTTTGCATAAAGAATTTCCTCTTTACATGATAGTTGCTCATGAGGAAGTATTTGTACTCTATTCAGATTTTCATATTGTTTACAGGCTACTGCCCCAAATGGAAACCAATTAACTAATGCAAAATTTATTGCCTCACCACAATAAAACCTACAACAATGTTTTAGTATGTCAATTAAAAATTTCTTTTCTTGAGTAATGCAATCAACAATTTTAAGAAATCAACCATACACAATTAACAAAATGCACTCAACAAAATAATATTTTCTATGTATTTACCATGACTAAAGCCTAGATGGTATGCTTGAGGAAATGAAATTACAAACTCCCCAGACTCTTTTATAGCTTTATAAACAAGGACTCCATGGTCACATAATATTTTTGGTGGAAAAATTGTTGCTTTTCCTATTAACAAATTGAAAGATGCATCTTCTTCTTCTTGCATGGCCATTTCTATGCCATACACATGTTTCGCAACTACATTTTCAAAATCATTAGTTCCATTTGTGAGAACACCATACCATATCTTGGATGCACCACAATGGTGATAGTTAATGCTTCCATGAAAAGAGAATAGTTAAATTAATTAATTTTCAAAAATAGTGTAATCTTAAATTCACAATAATGTCTCTCATTATGTCAAATATGATGATCGTCAAAGAATTAAAAATAGTATAGATTTTATATTAGGCTTACCTATATAAGTAGTGATCTTCAGCATGCCATGTAAACATGCTAAAAATTATACCAATGTTAAGCATTGGATTACTCACCCCTTGCACCAATTAGAATGGAACTTTAGTTGGGTACAAATGACAGAAATGACAGCTATTGCATATTTCAAACTGATGAAAACACTACTTATATTCACAAGGACTAGACAAGCTATAGACAAAAGTATTAATAGAATTGGAGCTTCAAGTAGGCACAAAATAGATTTGGGAAGTCTTGAAATATCCTGCATGCACCTAAGAAAGGCAAGGTATCGATAGAGGAAGTTAGAGACTTTTAGCATAAAGTATTCAAAAATTTGCAATGAGAAATATGATTTTCATAAAAAGCATCTATAAGACTATGAGTAATGCATGATTTATAGTTACCATCATAAAAACTACAAGAAATGAACAAAAATATCCAAAGTTCCATTGATCCATAAATAATCAGCTTGGACAAATTACATGCAAAAATGGTGTATGGGCCCTAGGTCCTAAATAAGGTAGTCAAACACAAAGGAGGAGAATATTGAAGGTCAATAAGTGTCCAAGATGACACAAGTTAGTTGAGGTATTCTTATTATGCATTTAGGCAATTTGATTTCATGTTATGCTAAGGTTACAAGTAAAGTCAAAGGGTGGTCAACAATTGGTCAAATATTGGAAGTTGACCAAAAATCATCATTTTAAAGTTTAATAAACCCTTTTTCATGTTTTGATATAGTTGGGTATCCATTACAAATTTTTTGTATTAAGGTTTTGGAAAAAATGTAAAATTGCAAAAATTGCAATAAAAGTTGTCATGCAACTTTTTTGCAACTTTTCTTGCAAAATTATGGAAACTCAATAGTTAGAGCTCTATTTGGATTAAAAATGGTATATATATATAGTTTATCTTCCATGTAGAGGTGGTTAATATGCTAGGTACAAATTTGGAGTGGCTAATATAGACTTTTTGAAGTGAATTAAAGCATAGTCAGCAAGCTTCTTTCCTTATTTAATTGTAGGGTGATAGTAAGTGACAAATCCATTCTTATAAAGTCTTATATTTGTTCTCAAATTATTTAAATTATTATTTTGTTCTAATATGATAAGGTAATAGTTAGTTTTGGCTTATTCTTTACCTGTTGTTTACCCTAAACTATGATAAAGGTTCGTATGTACATATTATTTTCTCTTAATGCCCATGGTGAAAATTCCTAATAACTAGTGAAGATGAATTTTTGGATGTTTAAGTGACATGAATGGTGAAGTTCTTGATGCTCTTTATCATATTGAGATACAATAGCCACATGTGGATTGTTATCTCTATTTTTGACATGTTGATTGACCAAGAACATAGCACAGATGTTGTTTTATGAGCTATAGAGAATGGAACTTTGGTGGAAAACAAGAAATTATGATGCCAATGGTAATGGGAGATAAAAATCCATCATGGGTTTTGAGGTCACGAGCCTATAAGGTTAAACAACAATATCAAGCCATAAAGCCTAGAAACTAGGGCTCGAGAGAAAAGGGCTTTAGAGTTGAGATCCTAAACCCATATTTTGGATTTAGATATGGTTTTTCATGTACTAAAATATTTTTCAATTTATTTGGAAGGTTTTTTGTAAATTTTTGGAGTTTAGAGTTATTGTGGGTAAAATAGGGCTACTAGGATTGAACCTCCTTTAGGCCTCCTAGTGTAACTTGAGGTTTTGTTGTAGTGAGAAGCCCTAGACCTATCAGTCGGACAAGAAACTTTGTGGAATAGTGGATAATGATATATTAGGGTATATTCATTTTTACATATCAAAATAATAATTTCAAATCTCTGGGAAAGGAATTCAATTGTTACTCCCTTATAAGCATAAAAGTAAAGTCCACACCCTACCACTATCTAATTAATGAAGCAATCTACAATTTAAAAAAAAATACACCTTTTATTGATTGACCTTATTCTTTCCACACCCCACCACTATAAGCATGTACACCATAATTAACATATTATTGAGATAATAAGAAGATGACCAAATTGTCAAACTTCAATAATATTGATACATCATGTACATAATTGTCTAGGATTATACTTTAGATGTAAATCTTCACATCAGACAAAGAATACATAAATAGATACAATCTTACAACATGAATGAAAATAAAATTTTTGCATACTTATAAACAAAGAATGTGGCTTAAATTCATTGTAGGAATAAATACCTTGTATGGTGCTTTTCTCATGCTCATTGCATCATTTTCATTGAAAATTAGAACTAAACATAGCTCTAGCAAAGAACCTATAGTTTCACTCAATTATTTTCTAAACTTTGAATGCTTTAATTCATTATCACTTACAAGAAGTTCAGATGATGCAACATCCAACTGCATGATAGCAAGTCATACTTTAATTTGTGTAGTGTATTGAAATAAATTCTCTTTCATATTTATCTGCTAAGAAAGTATATTGAGTGTTAGAAATATGGAATAAGATTAAGGCTATTGTAAACTTGAGTAAACAAACTATCATATAGAGCCATGAGACCTCTTTTTCGAACAACAATACTTTTCCATTAAGTTCCACCTATGGTTTTTGGAGATCTACAAAACCATTCAATAATGTAGACATAAATATCAATATAATAGAGTCATCTAAACTTATTTGAATAAAAGAACTAAGATTTGGTTTTAAATTATATTCACTATCATTTTTAGGAGATTGTAGAGCATTATGAACATATATCTTTGTAGGAAATTTCTCCCCTCTTTCCTTAGTGATGTGTTGAACATCCAATAGAAACTTGCCACACTACTTGTAGAGTATTGGAAATATAAGATAGGATAAGTTAATGAGAGGGGATGGGTGAATTAGTAACTAATAACATTTAATCTTACTTCATCAATTAATCCTTCATATGTATTCAGATCTAGTTGCGTGCATGAAAAACTAAAAGCATTAAAATATTCATAACACTTTGACACACAATATAGTGACCCAGAAACATTCCAAATATAAAGTAAAATTGGGGTGGGGATGATACCCACAAATTTAGTACTGCAGTATAAAGCTAGCCTGTTAAGGTTTACATTGATCATTTTTGATGATTTTCCCTATTAGGAGCAATAAGGACTACTAGGTCCACCTTGCAAAAGGATTTACACACGTACTTTACATATTATACATCTTCTCCTCTTTTATTGCATCATCACATATTCTCTTCATTTTACATATTCTTCCCCATTTTGACATAAATACCAAAGGTGTATGCTATACAATTATTCCAAAATGTGACAAGAAGTCAAAATGTACCTTTAAAATCAGTGACATTATCTTGTCCCAATTTTCTTGCAACACCTTGCTTTCATGTAATGTAATATGAACTTCTATTGATAATTCCATCATGTGATCAACCATGGAGAAGTTTTTATCATGGATGAGAGTTTTAGCATGTGCAATGTGTTTCTACAATGCATCCATGTTCCAAAGAATCATGCTTTGTATGTTTACAAGTGTATCCCTTATCTTGACTTCTTCCCTTATTAATTTTGTTTTCATATTAGTCAGAAATCTGATCTTTGTATAATGAGTAGAACTGTAGCTTAGGTCAAGTGATAGCTGGTGTGTGCTTTCCTTTAGATCTTCATCTATCTTGGAGATGTTATCTTTGATTTCTTGTGTGAAGATAGATGTATCACATAGTTTACCAAATAGAGAAGTGACATTGTTGGCAGAGGTTTCCAATGAGCTAAGAATAGTAGACAAGTGTACTTGGTATAGAATAATCTTTTGTACAACTAGATCTAGTAATTTATTTTCAAATTTCTTATCTACTCTTTGCAACAATTTCTCTTTCCTATTTAGATCTTCATTTAATTTCTTAACTACTTCTGCTAATTGATCCAAAATAGGTTGAGAAGCATCAACCTCAGTGCTAAGTGCATCTACAAGAATTTTCTTTGCATCTTCTAGCACTTCATGTTCTCTATTTATCTCCTCTCTAAGCCTTTGTTGCTTAGCTTTCTTCTGCAAAAGCTCTCCTACTCTATGCATTTGATCAAGATTTAGAGTAGAGATATCCCAATTTGGAATAACTATATCTTCATCAAGATCAATGTCTTCTTCCTTATCTTTTCCTTTGCTAGAAAGCTTAGTACTTGGTTGAGACTTACTCACAACTAAATTTGTACTAACTATTTGCATACTTGGAATAGTAACAATAGTGAAAATGGAAGGATTGGCAACAAAAGTAGATATTTAATTGATTGAAGAAATACCTTGTTACAGAGTGGCCAAAATTGATGAATGAGGAAGAACTAACTACTTAGTAGACAAAGAGTTGATCACTTAAATCAATGAAGTACTGAGCTAAACAAGTGCTGAGATTGGTTGAGTGCATGGATTTACAATATTTTTCACAACCAAATTAGTAGAAGCTTTCACTAATCTTGATGGCTTTAAATATTTTCTTGGAGAGTGAGGAAGTGAGACTATAATTGCTACTATAATTTTTTTAGAGTCAGTTTCCTTAATGCTCTGAATCTCAGGGAGATTCTCCTCAATGGCTTCCTATTCTTGCTCCTCATCATCTTTATTCTCATCAATTTTTTCTTCATCATCATCATTATCCTCTTCTTCCTCATCATCTTCATCATCATCTTTGACATGAACAACAAAATCAATTTGCTAATGAAGATTGAAGACATTCTTCCATGTATTGGTAGCATTCCTCACCACATGTTCAATGTCATTGATCAGTATCAAGAAAGTGTTAAATTTCAAGGTAAGTTTTTCTTCATTTTGCTTCATGGACTCTTTTACTTCTTTTTCTTTAAATCTTAGCATGAGTTTCTTTAGAGTCTAATCATATATGTCTTTTTCAGTTTTCTTGGAATGTTCCCATCTTGGCTTGATTCTTTTCATCAGTTCATTGGGAATCTATTATGCAAGTTGGTCAGGTGAATATTTCAATTTTCCTATCTTAGACATAATCATGTCTTCAACTTGATTTTCCTCTTCTTCATTTCTGGTTTCATACCTCAATGATTTGAAATTTTCCATGCTAGCTCCAAAATCAATGTCTTTTAATTTACCTTAAAATGTGGGTGGAGGCCATTTGAAAATCACATCCTCTACTTCTTCATCCAATTTCAATTTCTTTCTAGATGTTCTTCTTGTAAAAATTGTAGTATATGACTTGGTAGGTTTGGTTATGATAACTTTACCTTTCTTCTTGACTGGTTCTTCTTCTTCTTCTTTTGTTCCATCTACCTCATCTTTTGCATCATCTTCAATCACATCATCTCCTTTACCTTCTATCAATAGGAGAGTAGAACTACTTTTTCTTAGTTTTGCTATCCTTTTCTTTTCTTTGCTAACAACTTGAATAAGCTTTATTTCTAGTTTAATTTTTGGCTTTGGCTTCATCATATGTACCAAAATATGTGACCTTGGGATCCACAAGTTCATTCAAAAATGCTTCAATAATGTCCCTGGTATCATCAATATTAGCCTCATAGCCTAGAGGCATGACCCATACTACTCTAGGTTTGACTACTTGTATGTATACTTTGTCACAATTTACCATAAAACAAACATCATCCTTGTAATCTTTTGCAAGTTTTTTTAGAGTTCTAAATTTTTTATTCATCTTATCCTTGAATGAATCAAAATAATTGTCCATGATACTAACATAATTTTCACCCATCTCTACTATATACTCATTCATTTGATATAGTATAGGTACATCTTATCTCCATAGTACCTTTTGAAGGGAAAAACTTTTGAAGAAGAATAAATAGGTTAAAAGTGAATTGAACTTGCATGGGTTATTCTTTGAAGTTCTAATGCTTTCCATGATTTTGTTGAATTGGTTCAACATCAACTTAGCAAGGTTGAAGGATATGTTTTTCTTCACCACTTTGAAAGTGAGATCCACTACCTTAGATGATACATTTTTGAGATGATTGGAGCTATATATTTTGTGTGTGATTACATGAATTCCAAACTTTAGCTCTATGTTAGCTACATAGCTAATCTTCATACCTCTCCCATTTGGAAAGGGTTTTCTTTTCCAGTTCTACCTGACTTAGAGTTTTGGTAGTCTTTGCCTTAGTCAACATCAGTAGCCCTATGATCTAATGAACCATTTTCTTTGTAATAAAAATAGGTTACTCCAACCATAACGTCCCATTGCACACATGGGTAAGAATAAACCTTATCAATTTTATCTAAAATTCTTAGGGCATGTGTAGAATGTGGATTAGACTCTTGGTTTCCAAGTGTTGATGCTTGGGTTTTAACACACTATTCACACACAACTTTTCCAAAGTTTCATCTATTTCTAGAGTTCCTATATCTTGAGTTGAACAACAAAAAAGTGAGCGAATATCATTAACCAATAGTACTTTTGGAGGAATCTATGATTGAGCTCCAATAGGATCAAGATTTTTCATAATTGCCAAACTCAACTTGAAGTCAGGTGCTTTCCATTAATCTCCTCAGACTAGCATCTCATATCCTTTCTTGGTTTTGTTGCTAGAGGATTCCATTGCTTAGTAGGGTTTATGAAAAACAAAGAAAACCTCAACAATAAATCACATAGATTGCTTGGATGCAAAAAAATTTCTTCTTTGCATATAGCTCTTAAAAATTCACAGTGACAAATGAATTCAATTTCACCCTTTTTAACAAATTCCACTTTCCAATTGCATAAATTCTTGGTATGTTCACTTTTTTGATGATAGACTATCTTCCACTTGGTTTGAATTAATTGCTCAATAGAGCCATTTATGACTTGGTGTCCACACAATGACTTAGTCACTCCTAACCTTGCTTGGTAGGATCTTGTTACATAACCTACCTCAATAAGGACCATAATTTCCTTAGTCACTCAGTGATTCCTTTGCATCTTGAATGTTGATATGAATCTTTCCTTCTAGTTGACTAGAACTGATGTAATATGTCTGCTTTAGAATATTAGTTCTAGTTATTCTTGTGGGAGATCAATTAGAATTTTTTGAGTCACCCAATTCATGAGTGACATGTGCTTCATTGCATGGACTAGCATTCTCAAAAGATTTTAGAATCCACTACTATCTCAGCCACTTTCTAATGTTATTAGCCTTAGCTTCCTTTTTATTTTAAATTCTTCTAGTGTTCATATAGTTCTTATAAAGGTATCCAAGTTTTGTATAGATAAAACATCTTCTAGTGGTGTCTCTTTTCCTCATGTAATGTTTTACACAATTTATTTTAATCTATCCAAATTCTCGATAGTGGTGACATTTGCACCAAGTGTTGTAGTCCCAACCAAATATAGCTTTTATAATTTGTTCTACTAGATTTAGTATCTTAATTTTACATTTAGAAGATTTGTGCCCATGCTTCTTGCATTTGTGACATATTCCTTCAAATTTACATTTCTCTTTGCATTCATTAGCTCTATGACCAAGGATAACTTTAAGAAACCCCTCTCGAGAAAAATATGTAAAATGCTGGCGAATTCAACATTAAATATGCAGGAAAAAAATCTAACCAAGGGAAATTTTTTCATTCGAGGCAAAGGAGAAAATTATTTTCTATTGGCAAAATTTTCATTTCTGTATCAAAATTTAATAATAATTGTGGCGAATTAAATTTTTTTTTTTGGTACACAAATAAATGTAGGCAATTTTTGTGGTTGGTCATAAACATTTTCGTAATGTAAGAGGCAAATTAATTATTTTATATAACACAAAATATTAATATAGTTGGATAATATGTCAATTTCCAAAGAGAGATTATTTAATTTCTTGGTGAATTTATAGAGTCAAAAGTGGTCCATGACCGACATGCCAAGTGTACACTATACAGTGTACTTGTAGTATGCCAATCCATTAATATTCAATTAATAATGTACCCTTTTTTATTGCGAACTTGGTCGTCATCACTTTTAATATTGTCATTTTATGGTGAAAAGAATTAATTTGGACCATTGATTTAATATAGATCAATGGCTTCATTCTATTTTGGGCCTAATTTTAAATGACATACAATAAAGTCTCAATCTTCTCGGAATTAGGACACATGTGCCAAAGACTAAAACATAACATAGTTGGCTAAATGCGGATAGTTAGAGAGACATGTTAGTAAAATGGTGGGTGATGCGCAACTTGAGGGAAAATATTATTTTATTTTAAGAAAAAAATAACATTGTCCAATAAGAAAACATTAGGGAAACGTAGGCAAACATTTTAAAATAATTGTGTTTTAAATGTAGATTAGATTGGCGATTGGATTGGGATTTGTGACCAATTATGTGTAAACTAATAAGCGATTAGCCTCGGATTTTGACCCAAATTATTTAATATCTTGGAGACATGGTTGACCCTGTATGTAGGTTTTATTTGCCAAATTGCAATTTTTCAAAGAGATAGAATAGCTAATTGGTGAAGATTTACCACTAAAAAAATCACTGTCTATGACCATTCTTATTAAAATTGTAGCATTTTCCATTGAATTTAGCTTTACCACTACTCCAACATTTGTTTGATGTATTACATAGTTTACCACAGTGATTGCAAGTAGGTCTTTAATTCTTTAGAGCTCCTTTCTTGGATGATTCACCTTCTTCCATATATCTAATTCCTTCTTTTCCTTTCTATCTGGGTTGGATTTTCTCATTTAATTTATCCATGTCTTCTTTAGATTTCATCATCCTCTCATTGGTTTGCTTTTTAGTGTTTAGATCATTTTGCAATCTCTTTCATTTTCTGATCTTAGATTCATGATTTCTTCATTTGCATTTGTAAGTTGATCAATGAAGTCTACCTATTGAAGGGACAGATATTGAATTTCATCATTCTTTCCTTGTAATTCTTCTTTTATCTTGTTTTTCTCTTCCATGACTTCACACAATCTTACTAAATGAATTTCTTGTTCTCTTTTCATTTTCCTTATTCCTTCTTGAAGTGTACCATTCTTTTCTAATAGTACTCTAATTGCTTCATTAGCTTCACCTAAATTACTTTTTGAATGGATATCTTTAATTCTTTCTTCAGTATAGAGTTTGTCATTCATCTGTACTACAAGATCTTTTCTTCATTTTAGGGATTGAGAGAGTTGATCCTTTTCTTTCTTAAGTTTCCCAATAACCAATTCCAAATTTAGCTTTTCATTATCAATAGCCTTATCAAGTTTGAATACCTCCATTGCCTCTGATCTTTACTCAAGTTGTTAAACTTTTTCTTTGAGAACCATAAAGCTCTAATTCTAATTGTTGGAAATATAAGATAGGCTAAGTTACTGAGAGGGGAGGGGTGAATCAGTAACTAATAAAACTTAATCTTACTTCATCAATTAATCCTTCATATGTATTTAGATCTAGTTGCATGCATGAAAAAATGATAGCATTAAAACATTCATAACACTATGACACACAATATGGTGACCCAAAAACCTTCCATATAGAAAGTAAAACTATGGTGGGGATGATACACACAAGATTTAGTACTATAGTATAAAGTTGGCCTGTTAAGGCTTACATTGATCACTTCTAATGATTTTTCCTATTAGGAGCAATAAGGACTTCTAGGTCCACCTTGCAAAAGGATTGATAAACATACAATGAAGTATGCACTTAGTAAAGAGATCTACAAAAGACTATTAATTCTACCTTGTGAAAGGATTTAACTATTCCACCTATTAGGATGAACTAGTGGCTAATCTTTGATCTCAAAATTTGATTTTGCTGAATAAGATTCCTTTGGAGTGTAATGAACACCTTGTTGTGATAGATAAATCTTTGTTGATCCTTATATTGCTTGTAGCCTTCACACTTCTTCTCTTAGTATGTATCATATATATTCTATTATTCATCACGCTTTGGATGTGATAAAATACATTACATATATACCAATCCAAATTATAATTCATCAAAGTCGGCTATAATACAAGTTTCACCAAAATACACAATTAGCCCAACTATAGGTACTCAAGTTCTAAAGATAAACTTGGTGAGGTTCTAACACTTGACATCCATTTTTAGTTCTTGGCATCATCATGTACTTGGTAAACATAGATTTTTGGCTCATACTAATCACTTCCAAGTAATATGAACTTGCTCTACACTAGTGACTCAGTGAACACTATGAATCTCTGCATATGAACTGAATCACTTGGTTGACACTACATAGCTTGGTCCACACTATCACTACAAGCTCAATATAAACTAAATCACTTGGTTGACACTGCACAATCAACACTAGATTCATGTTATTGAAGCTATAAACTAGGTAAGTACTAGAAAACTCAATTTACATTGAGAAACTCTGTAAACATGATGAAACTTGGTTTACACTAATAATCACCAACTTAGTAGATATTGTTTAGTATGAACTGAATATTATTCCTAGAACTTTGTAGCAACCATAGAACTTAGTATAACTTGAGTTACTTGGTTAACACTATAGGCTGCAAGATAAGCTCGATAGTTGTAAACCATCTAATTAAGTGTGTGTATCACTAATAAACAAACTTGACTATAATGCCAATAGTAGAGATCACTACAATAGTTATTCTTATTAGGTAGTGTCATTATCCCACTCACTTTAGTACTCAAATGACTGGTATTTTGGAGCAGCGACACATGATCATTGCTTGTATTTAGGTTCAAGAGATAGTTATTCTATGAAAGAATCATAGTCTTCATATGATCTAATAGAACCTTATAATCCATATATATTCCTTCTCTTCACCAAATATTAGAAATAACCAATAAATCAAAGAATACATTTCATATAGAAATGATGAATATTATAACCTATTAAATCTCACCCCCTTCACTAGTAATCATTGTTCATGTGATATATGTATCATATTTGCACAATCTATACTAGATAGTTATTTTCTCTTCTTGAATAGACTGTGAGATAGTTTTTAGTATCAATGTTGATCATAGCATGGAAAGCTAGTGTAAGCATGTGTTGGGCATGATTTTATTTTGTAACAAAAGTATTGTAAATTTTAAATTTAATGCTATAATGAATTTAGATTTTTATTATAGGTGGTGACTTCAATGCTATAATGAATCCTAGAGAAAAATAGTGGAGAATCTCCAAAGAATCTCAATAAAAATTGATTTTAATATACTATCTCAGTCCATATGCTCCCTCATTCTAGTTCAAACCACTTTGCACTTCACCTAAATATCATTGAGGATTCACTCCCAAAAAAATATCCTTTTAAGTTTGAAAAAATGTGCGTGAGGGATGAAAACCTAATGAATACAATAGAAAATTAGTTGAAGGAAGCAAAAGTATCATGATCAAAATTATATTTCTTGGTAACTAAGCTAAATATGATCAAGAATAAATTGCTACTTTGGTAATAGTTTTGAAGCAAAATAAATAATAGAGTAGGAAATTAAGGAGCCCAAAGGGCTAGTGATTGACAAAGGAATGGATAAGGAAATCTACCTAAAAGAAAAGAAACTATTAGGAAGATATCCTTGGTATGTTAGTTTGAGCTTCACTTGGTTTTGAGAATACTTTAATATTCTCTACTTAACAAGGCCAACCACATGAAGGTGGAAGCTCATTTGGCCTCACCCCCTCCCCCTAACATAAATCTAAATTTCTATTATCATATAATTACATACTTCTTTCATTCATCCATTTATGAACTATAACATTCAACCAATACAATCACATAACATTCATTAATATGATATAAACTTCATTAATACACAATACTAATCAAGACTTAATTAACACATAAAAATATTCATTAACATGAAATAAAAATTAGTATTAATATGCAACATTCATAGATAATTACTTAAAACAACATTCTTTCATTATCCAACAAAGTTTATCAAACAAGGTTTATCAAAGAGCGTTTAAAAATAAAATAAAAATTTCTTAATTCTCTTAAGAAAAAGGCTGATAGGAGCATCAATATCTTCCTCATTTTCCTCCTATTGTGGCACACAAAATGTCCAATTTGTTAGAAATGGGGATTACTAGGGGGGGCAATTAGTAATCTATGAACTTTAGTTACCAACTAGATATTATTACTTACTTTAAATCATGCATAACAAAGCAATAAAGTGATGTTGAATAGTAATAGTAAAAATCCACAAAGATAAATCATGACACCATATTTTGTTAATTAGGGAAACCCTAGCCAAGGGAAAACCCCGATGGGGATGATACCCACTAGATAATATACTGATATATGTGTTCCTTATTAGAGGATGGACCCTATTAGGAGTCAATGAGAAAATTCAGTTTAATAGTCCTTGTTAGGAGACTTTGAATCCATAAGTACTATTATGGACCCTATCACAAGAAGTCCTTTGCATAAGTACCATGCCTTTACATAAAATACTACTGGGTTAGCTAAGACCACAATTTAATTTTTCAAGTTAGAGTAAACATCTAGGATGTCAACCCTAATTAGAAAAGCAATTGTTATGCAACAAAAATAATTCTTTCCTTCAATTCTATTGTCCTTCTTCATTAAAACATGATCAAATCTATTCCATACAGTCTATACAAAATTTTGAGGTTATACATGTCATTTCCAACATGTATACTATCTTTATGTAACTTTGCTTGTCATAATATGATGTCTGCAACATGTTATAAACAAAACAATACACTGTTGTAAACCAAATTCTACACTTAGACAATTTTTTAATAACCAAACACTAAGTATCTTTATTTTTTAAGTTTCCTATCAACATGTACATCATGTGTTACCATTAATGACAACAATTACATATCATATTTAGCCAAATTGTCAACAATCTCCCCCTTTGGCATTGATGGCAACAAAATAGGGAAAATTGGATAAGTGACAATAACAATCTAAATAACACCTTACATTAATAGTTTTACATATGATCCCCCTTACATTATACTTCATATTACACATGTATTTCTCCCAATGATGACATATATACAATTTTCACATGAATCTATC
Source organism: Cupressus sempervirens (assembly GCA_028749045.1). NCBI lineage: Eukaryota > Viridiplantae > Streptophyta > Pinopsida > Cupressales > Cupressaceae > Cupressus > Cupressus sempervirens. The sequence continues at coordinate 88,543,900 of CM053786.1, read as the reverse complement.
CCACTTTGACATCAATGACAAAGGTTTAAAAATGTCAAGATTTTGTCCAAAATTGTCAAAAATGTTGTCCTTGCCTTTATGTTGAAATAATCTTCATACAATCATCAAAAATAGCTTTCAAACTATCCACACCTTTGTTACATGTTTCTTTGGTAGATTCTATTGATGTGAGCATTGCACATAATGCATATGATGTAATCTCAACTACATTTAAATCTGCATACAAAAAGTTTGTATATTTGTCTTTGGCCTTCACACATTCTTCTAACTACTTCTCAAAAAATAATAATTTTAAATCAATAAATTCTCTGAAATTAGATGTTCTCTTCAATATTTTCTCTTTTTGGAGTTTTAGTTTCTTGATCTCACTGTGAACACTAGCAACATGACTCTTCATATCATCAACTTTACTTGATGCATGTTGGATTAGGCTAGATAAAGCCTCAAACTCATTCATCTTTATCTCTAATTGATTGTCCAAATCCTTAGTCAGCTTGTATGATTAGGTATACTTAACATACAATAATTTCCCATCCTATTGACACTTTTGAAGTTCTTTGATGCATGTATCAAGGTTGAATAAGTCATTCTTGATATTCAAGTAGATGGTGCTAAAAAATTAGCATCATGGGAAATCTAAGCTTTTTCCTTTGCAACATTCAGCAAATTTGTAAACTCTTCATCAAAATATTTTAGCACTACTTGTGCTCTTAGTTTAGGATCTGACTCATTATGTTGTACTGTTAAGGTATTGTGCAATCTGTCAGTTACTTCCATCAATGATTTCTAAAAACTTTTCACTGTCTTATTTTTCTATAGGAGTTTTGATAAGGATGAAATCAAATTGGTCTGATCATCATCATCAGTGGCCAAACTTGTAAGAGAGTGGAGTAGATGAGCTAGATAGTTTAGTTTCATCCTCCCTCTATTTCTTTGTTGCTTCCTTAGCTTTCCTCTCTTCCTCTTCTTTCCTTTCATTTTCTTCTTTTTCCTTCTATTCTTCTAATATTTTCCTTTCTTCTTTGAAAATTCTCCTATTATCTTCATTTCCCTTTCTTTTATTTTCATCCTCAAGAAATTTCTATTTGGCTTCCTCTATCTTTAGTTTTTCACTTTTTATTAGCCTATTTTCCTCCTCAATCTATGTCAACTTCCCTTCAACACCTTAAGTATTAGGTACATTTGGTATGAAACCACCAAATGGATTGGTATCATCAATGTTTATTGTAACATTGGTTTGATCAATCTTCATAGTATCACCACTAAAAAACACTTCCATAGTTCAAGGAGGTAGAGGAGTTGTTTTCCTAGATTCTAGCAACATCTAACTAATGGTTATTGTTGTTTCCTTTCTCAACGGATCCTTCTCACCAACCATAAATAAGAATGGTCTTAACTTGTTTCTCAAGTATGGAGTGAGCTTATTCAACAATCTCTTTATCTCATCTTCATCATTAGTTTTGTAGATTTTATGAAGTTCAATGTCTTATTCCCTTACTTAAGTCTTCTTCTCTATGAGTCTCTCATAGACCTTTTGATTCACTACTCCTTTTATATCCTTCATACTTAAATCATTTGCAATGATATGTCTTATAGTAGATATATCAATTTGATCCTTCTCAAAATTATTATAAAGATAAAAAAATTTGTTCATCTGAACAAATTTTCCTTCATTAGCAATCATTGTGTTCATCTTTTCAATCTTTGGCTTCCATGGTTTTCGAGATTTTCTTGTTGCTTATTTAGGTGGAGTCACCTTTTTAGCTTGCTTGGTTTCCTATTCCTCAACTTCTTCATCACTACTAGATTCAATTTTCAACAATGCTTTCTACTTCTTGATAGGTCTTAAAGCCATCTGACTCTCTTAGTCTTTGTAGGCACTACTTCAGCTAATCTTTCTAATTTTCTCTTATGTTCATTGAGCTAAATATTAGATACTTCTGCATGTGGTATACTCTATCCCAAAGTTGTCTTTGTGATTGAAACTGACAAGGGTTAAATATTAAATACACCTTGTTTCAATGTTTGTCTCACAACCTTAGATTCAATCTCTGACATTCTGGCCTCTAATAATGCTTTTCTTCATTATTGACTCAACTTTCTTGTGATATGCCTTTTACAAGGTTGCTTGATGATCATGCTATGTGATCTCATCAAATGTGTCAAATATGTATTCTACCTTATCTTTCTTAGAATTGAATAATAAATCTATGTAGCCAACTACAACATCATCACTTATCTAATAGCTCAAAGGATCCAAAAATGTTTCCCAAGGTTATAGTGCTTGAATGTATGTATAGTCAGTATCAACTAAAATACAAATGGCTTCCTTGAACCTATCCACAATTACAAGTGAGATCCTAAATCTATTTTTCATCTCATTTTAGAATGTTTTCATAATTAGATTACCACTATCCAATACCTTGTCTATAGGGTGTCTTTTGCATACCTCTGATATCTTCTCCATAGTGCATTTATCACTACTCATTATATTTTTTACTGAAAAAGTAGGGGAACCTCTTTAGCACATGCAATAATATGTGATTTATTAATGAATAGAATCTAAAATACACCATATTTTTTCCTCTTAATCTTTTGAAGGTTCTCTAAGAGTTGCATTCTCAGAATTTCACTCAAATTCACTTGTTCTTTCTCAACACAAATCTTGTAAGTTGCATATATAAAACTTTTTATAAGTTAATCTATCTTAGAACTTGCACAAATTGAATAAGCTATTATTCTAATAAGAAATCTCACATCATCCTACTTGATGGAGTTGATTACCATAGCCTTCCCATTGTAAACTTCCTTAGAGTAGTTTTCTACTTTCTTCTTAACCAATTTCTTGGTACACTGCCTTGTTTTCTAAGACTAGTTACCTCATGTATAAGGTTAGTTGAGATGTCTACTAAATTATCTTTGACCCATAACTTTCCATCATGTATCCTACTCAACATAATTTGAGTCCATTCATTTGTATCTAGTTCATGGTAGAAATGATACTTAAACAAGTCCAATTCACTTAAATTTTCAAATCCAGCCTTAACCAGCATGTCATGGTTAAAGACCAATTCCATATCCTTGCTCATGTACTTCCAATTGAATCAAACTTGCAATTCAAATAGTTTTCTACATCTTCCAAATAGACTACATTGTTTGGGGTGATAGGCAATGCAAAATTAGGGTTTCCATCACTATGTTTTATGAAAACTACATTAAACATAGGTCTATCCTCATTTTCAACATGGAGAACAACTGAAATATCCATAATTCTTATCAACAATATCTTTTACCAAACAAATTTTGTGAAAAATGATAAAATACCTCTTCCCAAAAATAGGGTTTGCTTTGAATTCACTCTGACAAGTAGCTTTTGAATATTCTTCACTTTGAATGTGTTCATAAAGAAGTAAAATCAATTATGTACTATATTTATGCATCAACTTGAAATTGCATTAATTGCATACTTTACAAATATGGAAAAGCTGCTATTTGCATTCTGTAACTAGATAATTGTTTAGAATCATATGGGTGATCTTTAAATGTCATCTAAGGTTCACTATAGCCTCCTTTCATCATGAAAATCATTCTTAGAACTTTTCATCAAAATTTTTTTTGCAAAAGTTTATTTTTATCTTCTATTATAGAATCAACTCTTACTATAATATTAGTAACTCTGAATTTCATCATAACTTGTTTAGATGAGCTCCAAATAACAAGTGAGATTAGGTACCATCTAAACATCATTGGATACACCATTTCTAAACTTTGCTACCTCTAATTTGATCTTTGTTTGAAGTTCTCAGATTCTGATGTTCTGAATGAGCTTAATTCAACTTAATTGAATCAAACTCAACAACTAACTTCAATTTTTTCTATATCATCATCTAACTTTTCTTTTGATATATTTGTTCCTTTCATGAATGCTACATTGCTTCTGTTACTTATGAAGTTCCTTTCATGGTTCCTTCTGTCATTTCTAGAGTTTCTTCCATCATTCCTTCTATTTCCAAAGTTTCCTCCATTGTTCCTTCTATCTTAGAAGTTTCTATCCATTCTGTACTATCTTTTTGTGTGTCTGAAGTTATTTCACAACTGACATACAGGTACTCTGCTTCTAGGATTTTGTTGACCATTAGGTGTATGCCAATTTCAAGAAATGTGTCCTAAGTTTTTACACTTATAACACATGATCTATCTTCTATCATCATAAGATCTTCTATCTCTTGATGTCCTTTTATTAGATATTCTTCTCTTTGTAGGCTTAGTATTTCTAGACATTCTACTATTTCTTTTATTATCATACTTAGGTTTCCTACAACCAATTGCATTATGACACATAACATGACAATTATGACAATAAAAGTCCTTAACATTATTAAATGACTTATTAGTACAATCTGTTGGTGTTTGAAAATGTTACCCATTTCCAATTATCCCAATGAGGAACTGATGCATCTAGGGGCAGCTAACTCCCATTATCAACACATCCATTCAGACACCAGGCCAACTATAAGGCATGACCCTTCTTCTTCTTCAGGCTTTGCAAAACCTAGTCGAGTGGACCTATAGATTCTTTATATGGTACCAGTTGTCAAAGCATACACTGAATCTATTATGAAGTAGATAAAACCCTTATTTCTCCTGATAACTCATGAAATAACATCAATCTAAAGTAGCTAAATGCAGATCTAGGAATCTCAGAAGCTGAGTGAGGGCATTCTATTATAGCTCTTCAACATGAAAGGGAAAAGTGTTGATTATTGATGTTGATATTCAACAAATCCTCAAACATGTAGCAAAACATAACGATCTTATCTCTGATCAGTGCCTAATCCATTGGGAAATTTCATGAATCCAAAACATACATCTGTGACATCAGGACATATTCTGTGCACCCAAACATCAGATCTATCTAATCACCTTGTGATTTAGACATCAATGTTCACTCAAATCTCATTGTCACAAAATATCCTTCTCAGCATAACCAGTAACCCTGTCAAATACATTAAGCATTTACTTGGCACTTTGTTCCAATAGAAAAATATATTAGACATACAACCTTAAGGGGAAGCAAATTGATCTTAGCTCTTCGTTCTAGGACCACATAAGACTATAGATTACTGAGATAGGAGATGAGAACCAGAATGAAACTAATGAAATGCTTGCTCATATGTATTCATTTCCTTGAAACAATACAATCAAATGCATGAAATTAAAACATGAAACAACCTAATGTATCAGAACTATCTGTATTAACTTTACACTACTGTTGTTCACATGAGAAGAAATTGCTGAAAGAAAATGGTGTCATAGTCATGGGAATGCAACTAGAAACTGGATCCAAGACCTTGGTATCACAGTAATGTGCAGATTTTCTCCAAAGAATTGGAACTTCCCAAAAATTGGAACCCCTCAAATGGAAGAAAGAAAGAAAAATATAGGATGAAGATGAATTCTCGGATTGAACCTACAATTGACATGTGTCCCTTTAGAATTTCATCTCTTGCAACTGAAAAGACTCTCTCTAACCTCTTCCTTCCATCTTATTTGATTTTCTATTTCATCATTACATTGCAACTGGTTTGAAATATCTCTGCCTAATGATGAAATCCTTTTGCATCTAAAATATCTAAAACCTTATGCAATTCTTGTGAAATTGTGAGTTTCTACTGATTTTAATGTAACCAATTCAACCCCAACTGCATTTTTACCATCTTTTATGCATATTCAAGTCATTACCTTGCAAAAAACCAATTCTGAACTTCCTGGTCTGAATATGGTTGCAATTCAGGTACCTAAGAAAAATCCTTATGTAGCTCAAACAGACTGATACCTGTGCAAATGCTGACTTTGGAATCAAAAAGTTCGTCTTCTCTCGATTCTGGCGATATATAACATCGCCTATCTGGCCTTCAGGAAACCCCCTGAATCTCATTTTGAAAAATGCCTCCCCTGACTATAAAACCTTGTTGCAACTTTGACTATATTAAATTTTAAATTTCAAAAATTTAACATATCTAAAGTTGGCACTTTAGAATAAATCCATTTTGAAATTTCATTACGTGCAAATCAGATTTTTGAAATTAAAATTTAAAATTAATATTGTTGTACTAAAAAAAATTCCCTCTATGCTTCTCTGGGCCTACTAGGTGCCACCTGGGCTGCCACATGGTGGCCCCTAATTGGTCGACTGATTGCTTTATCACCCACTTACCTCAACCCTGGCCTGGCCATGTCACCTGCCTTGTCATCGCTGAGCGGGCCCTCCTGCCACTTGTCAAAAATGCACTTCCTCGCATTACTTAACTACCTACAACTTCATAATGTGGGGATGCACACGCCGTCGGATGCGGCCACGTGTTGACATCTCCTCGCATCTCAGTTTTTGATGCCACATCATCACAGCTGCAAGTTTGTTTAAAATTGTGCTTTATGCGACCCCGCTAATGTCACACCTCCAAGTCGTTTCTCCATGGGGCCTACCTAGACATGCTTTGCCTTTACAAAAGACCTCTTTCTTTAAGTTACAATAAGGGATATGTGCAAGAGTATTTAAACTTTAAAAACTTCTTCCCACATTTGAATGTGGGATATTACCTTTACATTATTTTTTCCCTCTGACTGCGATCTTGCTCATGGGCTTCCTGCTCAACAGTGTGGTCTTCATTCTGGGCGGGTTCCTCTATTTTTAATCATGCCATTGCCTCATCTTTCCTGAGTGTCTATTACATCTAAGGATTTTCCTTGTAATGTTTCTTTCTTCATTCCTTATGGCATTTTTGTCATTATCTGGTATTCGGTATTCTTTTCCTTGCGTTCTCCTTGTGCTCTATGTTGACTCCTTTAGTGATCTGTAGGTTGGTTCTTGTGGCATGGGCAGTCTCCTTTAACGTGCAACCTTGCTTCATCCTTGCATAGGCATCTACTTCTTGCTGGTCCCTCCTCTCTTACATCATTGGGTGCCTCTATGAAATGCACCCATAGTATGCACACATGCATCTTCCACTTACAGGATTTTTTATTTCTGTATGCTGTTAAGCAATTTCTGCACTTGCGTATTGCTTCATTGGGCTTTGACTTGACACCAACACTATCCAGAGCACCCACCTTTACTATGGCATTAACTATAGAAGAAGAAATCTATTATGTTTTCATTTTATGAAACATTGCCTGCTGAAGCCGTGGGTTTCCTATGATGTGGTGTTTTTATGCTGCAAAATTGCATAGATTGCCAAAAACGTGGATTGCATGCAAGTTTCCTCTTCCCCTATGGAATTAATATACCATATTTTGTCCTTTGCCTAGACACTCTTAGATGCATAAAAATGCTTTTATTTTGGTCTTCAAAATTTTATTTCAAAACATGTGAGACTCCATTTATGTTGTGCCGTAAATATATGGTTCTCAAATTTAAAAGCAATGTATAGTTCTCAAATGTAGGGGTTTACACAAATGCCAATATATTTTTAAATGAATTTATCTTTAAAACCATATAGTAGAAAATTGTTTCAAACACTTCTACAGGCAACATTGGCAAAGCTGTTACTGTCAAGACTCTGACTGATGAAATCAGTCGGGCCCTAAAGTGGGTCTGGCTAAAAAATTTTCAATCTCGAACAACTAATATTGCAAAACAATCCATCGATCATCTTGAACTATCTGGAATCAAATTTGATCAAAAATTTGCCACAAAAAGAACTTTATTTTAATCATTTCAACACCACTATGAAATTTGTTTCTGGAGGCCTGCCAGTTGGCCTTAAAAACTAACTCAATCAAGGAATCAAGCCACGAAAATCAGCATGAGTGTCCAATCCTACCCACTCTACCATATTGCAAATTTTCAGCCCATGAGGAGATTTCAGTCAAAATATTTTAATTGCCGAACATCCATACTTCAAATATCCTGCAAGCAAATAGTGTTAGAAACATAAACTGGGCTCAGGTTTGGCATTATAAAATTGGGTTATTGATCACTTGTGGCTCTAAAAACTAGGATATAAGTTCTTTGTCATGAACAAAATATAATTCCACGTTTTGGGCTCATGAGGAATCATAGGACACATTTGGCGAATTTCTGACAATAGGCACAGAAATTTTAAACTAGCAAATATGTCAAAAAGTAGTTTTTGGTAAATGGACGGACATAAGAAAGTATGCATATGGATTCGTCATGACTTGAGAATTGGCATGATTGAAGGAAATTTAGGACACAATGCAATGGTACAATAATTTTAGGATTACCAACTATCGGGTCAAAGTTATAATGTACCGAATAGGGGTACGAATCAACCCGGATAGTCATAACAAAACAATGTAAACTAGGTTTTTGATCATGCTACAAAACTGATCAAATGGATTTTTCATGATCTCAAAATTGGAACATATGAAGTGTCTGACCCCTGGAACACAATGTAAAAAGAATTTTTTCATTTGGGTCAATTGGGTCAAAGATATGATTGGTTGAACACGGCTTCCCAAAATTGTGAACTACACAAATGTACAAAAGAGTAAATGACCAACTTTGATGGGTTCGAAACCTAGTCAAATGGATTTGAAACAACTTGAAAACTGAAACGTAGGTTCTTTGTTATGGACACTAGACACTCCCAAAGTGGAAAGTCACAAAACATTTCTGGGTGCGAGATATTTAGATGCAAACAAGGCCTCTAATCGCTATTTGACACCTGGGCAGAATTGCAAATTTTGACACTAGCTCAAAATGGGACTTCGCAGAATGGTTCAAAATGTCAGTTTAACTTCATAGAACACATAGACACACTAAATGAAAGGTGTTAGAAGCATTAAACACCTCTTAGGCCTCAGACTGACAACCGGGTACAATCTCATCAAAAGGGCATTTATGGGGCTTGATTTTTTCAATGGTTCTCAAAATTGACCATGCAATTTTTAGTCCCAACAGTGGCTCTATCTGGAGATTCATGCCCCTTGTGGGCATGGCAATGATTCAGATCTCTGAGAAAAGTAGACCACACACCTGATAGCAAAATTTTCTCTCAAACAGCTTGTTGAAAATAGGGAAATATACTCCTACTATGTACAAGTGATGGCCCCGATCCACCAGAGAGTTTCAGAACTCCTTAACTCTGTCAAAAACCTGATTCTCATTTACATCTCCCTGAGGTAAACTAAAATTCTCAATATCATTCATTTCACCCATCATATCAACACTTTCAATTACTTCGTTAAGCAAAACAAAACTACTATCATCATCTTCATAGTGCATATAAAAATCAGACAAACTTTCTACACCTTGCCCACTATGAAAACATGGATCAGCATGATCATAACAACTGATATCAAACTGAAACTGATCACTACTAACTAAATCATGGATTCTTCCAACTGGAAACACAAAGTGCTCATATTCAACTTCATTCAACAAGTTACATGGAGCAAATTGTAACTCACCTTGTGCCTCCGTAAATGAAGAGTATGTGAAATCTGATCGTTGCCTACTTGCAACCATGTTACTCATTGAATTAGATTTATCCTTTGCTGAAACCTCTTCACATTCAAACAACTGATTAGTTACCAAATTGACAACTCATTCTGAAAGTACTGATCCAAAATATGTTGATCACTATCATCAAACTGAAAGTCAAAATACACCTTGAACTTATCTTTACAAGACTTATTAGTACATGAAGAAAATCTATAACTGGATTGACAAAACTCACTGTTTTCCACTTCACGATATGAAACATTAAAACAATGTTTAGCAAGATCAACATAAAAAGAATCTGAAACAGCATTAACCTTCCCTTCATTAACATTCCCTACATCCAACAAATCATCATGTGTAGAGACATTTGAGGTTCTATCATATACACCTCCAAAATCTAACAGAGATTGTTCAGATTTTACATCTTTTTCCACATCAAACTTTGGGGAATGGATTTGACTGAATGAGAAAGCATTAGGAGAGAAAATATGAAGATCTTTAGAAATACTTACATGCTTTTCAAACTCATGAGCCAACAATTCTAAGATTTCATCGGAGTTCAAGAAGATTGCCTCACAAATCTTCTCCAGGCTGTGGTTATCATCTGGATAACATGAAGAACTTACAATAGTAGGATGATTAGTGTAACAATATGGAAAATCAGAATTATTACAACATTCTTTCTTATCATGGCAATCATTCCCCTTATTGCTGTTACAAATTTCTTCAACTTCATATTCATTGTAACAAAGTTTATCTTCTCTTTTATATCCATCTTTTTCATGCTGATTGCTATTACTTGATTCATTAACATTTGAATCCACCTCTTCACAATTGGAAGACAGATTATCTTGCTCTACGGATTCATTATATTCATTGCTACCTTGGCTTTCAGCACACTCATTATCATTAGAAGACATGTCATGAAATCTATAATCACCACTTTCCATCTCCTTAATGAATTTTTCAATTTGCAAAATTATTTGTAACCTTATAGGTACTGGCCAATCGACTAAATCGGGTACTAGGCAGGGAAGATTCCTCAGGTCTACAATGAAAATGCATCTTACTGATCACTGATTTAAGCCTTAAATAACATTGTTCGACACTTAGACCTTGAGTACTGCCTACCTCAATTCTTATAAGATCTACAATCCTTTTGTAAACCATTGTATTCAACATAGTAATGTTATTACTCACAGTTTCTAAACTCTCAAAATTTGGTAAACTAATCTCAGATCTGAGATCTGACTCCATCTTACAACAAAATTTCTACCTCTTCTTACTAGTGCTAAAAATCATTGAATAGAGGCACTGATTCTAACATTTGACTTCCATGAAAAGAAAACATGAAAACCAAAATACCTCAAGTGCTGATGCAAAACTTCGATCTGCTGATCTAGCATAAGTGCAAGACTGAATTTCTTTACACCACTGATCAAACTTTGTAGAGCCACCACCTCTTTACAAGAGGAATGAAATAACCACTGCTATGATCTACTTTTATACTTCAATTATTTATAACAACAGATTTCAAACAGCACTTTAAAACTTATCAAGAATTTAAAACTTCTTTTCCAAGATCTATCAACAGTCTCAGATTTGCCCATACAACTGAAAGTCCTTCAAAATTTTGCAATGAAATCAATTAGGAACAATTAGTACAGAGATTTGAGACTCGCCACTCACACTTTGTGAGAAATAAAACACAATTAGTCACTTGAAAAATCTGAACTAGACCTTCAATGTAAGAAATATTTGCAAATCAGTAACACCTTGAAAAGAAAATATACTTTATAAATCAGTTCTTGACTCTGGACTTCCTCAACAACACTTGCAAACTAAACTGATTGAAGATAGACCTATGACAGTCATGGAGCACAATTTTCATCCAGTTTTACACATACTACTATCCATGAATAAAGATTAACTGGGGAATATGAAACTTCAACAAGGAAAAGTAACACATCTTGCTCTAGATTTGCTACATTCAATCTATTTCATGGCAGAGATTTTGGTTCTTTCTGAATGCAACTCCCTAGCAGAGCCGCCATTTTTTTGGTGTTTGAAAACATTACTCGTTTCCAATTATCCCAATGAGAAACTAATGCATCTAGGGGCAGCTAACTCCCATTATCAAGACATCCATTCAAACACCCGACCAACTATAAGGCATGACCCTTCTTCTTCTTCAGGCTCTACAAAACCTAGGTGGGTGGACCTACAGATTCTTTATATGGTACCAGTTGTCAAAGCATACACTGAATCTATTATGAAGCAGATAAAACCCTTATTTCTCCTGATAACTAATGAAATAACATCAATCGACAGTAGCTAAATGCAGATCTAGGAATCTCAAAAGATGAGTGAGGGCATTCTATTATAGCTCTTCAACATGAAAGGGAAAAGCGTTGATTATTGATGTTGATATTCAAAAAATCCTCAATCATGCAGCAAAACATAATGATCTTATCTCTGATCAGTGCCTAATCCATTGGACAATTTCATGAATCCAAAACATACATCTGTGACATCAGGACATATTCTATGTACCCAGACATTAGATCTATCTAATCACCTTGTGATTCAGACATCAATGTTCACTCAGATCTCATTGTCACAAAATATCCTTCTCAGCATAACCAGTAACCTTGTCAAATACATTAAGCATTTACTTGGTACTTTGTTCCAACAACAAAATATATCATACATACAACCTTAAGGGGAAGCAAATTGATCTCAGCTCTTCATTCTAGGACCACATAAGACTACAGATTACTAAGATAGGAGACGAGAACCAGAATGAAACTAATGAAATGATTGCTCATATATATTCATTTCCTTGAAACAATACAATCAAATGCATGAAATTAAAACATGAAACAACCTAATGTATCAGAACTATCTATATTAACTTTACACTGCTGCTATTCACATGAGAAGAAATTGCTGAAAGAAAATGGTGTCATAGTCATGGGAATGCAACCAAAATTGGATCTAAGACCTTGGTATCACAGTAATGTGCATATTTTCTCCAAAGAACTGGAACTTCCCAAAAACTAGAACCCCTCAAATGGAAGAAAGAAAGAAAAATATAGGATGAAGATGAATTCCCGGATTGAACCTACAATCGACATGTGTCCCTTTAGAATTTCATCTCTTGCAACTGAAAAGACTCTCTCTAACCTCTTTCTTCCATCTGATTTGATTTTCTATTTCATCATTACATTACAACTACTTTGAAATATCTCTACCTAATGATGAAATCCTTTTGCATCTAAAATATCTGAAACCTTATGCAATTCTGGTGAAATTGTGAGTTTCTATTGATTTTAAAGTAACCAATTCAACCCCAACTGCATTTTTACCATCTTTTATGCATATTCAAGTCATTACCTTGCCAAAAACCAATTTTGAACTTCCTGGTCTGAATATGGTTGCAATTCAAGTACCTGAGACAAATCCTCTTGTAGCTCAAACAAACTGATACCTGTGCAAAAACTGACTCTGGAATTGGAAAGTTCATCTTTTCCCAATTCCAACAATATATAACATCACCTATGTAGCCTTCAGGAAACCCTCTGAATCTCATTTTGAAAAATGCCTCCCCTGACTATAAAACCTTGTTGCAACTTTGACTATTTCAAATTTTAAATTTCAAAAATTTAAAATATCTAAAGTTTTCACTTTAGAATAAATCCATTTTGAAATTTCATTACATGCAAATCAGATTTTTGAAATTAAAATTTAAAATTATTATTTTTGTACTAAAAAAAATTCCCTCTATGCTTCTCTGGGCACACTGGGTGCCACCCGGGCTGCCATGTGGCAGCCCCTGATTGGCTGGCCAATTGCTTTATCACCCACTTACCTCAGCCCTGGCCTAGCCACATCACTTGCCTCGTCATCGCTAAGTGGGCCCTCCTGCCACTTGTCGAAAATGCGCTTCCCTGCATTACTTAACTACCTACAACTTCATAATGTGCGGATGCGCACATCGTCGAATGCGACCATGTGTCGACATCTCCTTGCATCTCAGTTTTTGATGCCACATCATCATAGCTACAAATTTGTTTAAAATTGTGCTTTATGCGACCCCGCTGACACCACACCTCCAAGTCGTTTTTCCATGGGGCCTGCCTAGACATGCTTTGCCTTTACAAAAGACCTCTTTCTTTAAGTTACAATAAGGGATATGTGCAAGAGTATCTGAACTTTAAAAAATTCTTCCCACATTTGAATGTGGGATATTACCTTTACATTATTTTTTTCCCTTTGACTGCGATCTTGCTCACGGGCTTCCTGCTCAATAGCGTGGTCTTCATTCTGGGTGGGTTCCTCTGTTTTTAATCATGCTGCTACCTCATCTTTCCTGAGTTTTTATTACATCTATGGCTTTGCCTTGTAATGTTTCTTTCTTCATTCCTTATGGCAATTTTGTCATTATCTGGTATTCGGTATTCTTTTCCTTGCGTTCTCCTTGTGCTCTGCGCTGACTCCTTTTGTGATCTACAAGTTGGTTCTTGTGGCATGGGCAGTCTCCTTTAACATGCAGCCTTGCTTCATCCTTGCATAGGCATCTACTTCTTGCTGATCCCTCCTCTCTTACATCATTGGGCACCTCTATGAAATGCACCCACAGTATGCACACATGCATCTTCCACTCACAAGATTTTTTATTTCTGTATGTTGTTAAGCAATTTCTGCACTTGCGTATTGCTTCTCTGGGCTTTGACTTGACACCAAAACTATCCAGAGCACCCACCTTTACTGTGGCATTAACTATAGAAGAAGAAATTTATTATGTTTTCATTTTATGAAACATTGCCTGCTGAAGCCTTGGGTTTCCTATGATGTGGTGTTTTTATGCTGCAAAATTGCATAGATTGCCAAAAACGTGGATTTCCTGCAAGTTTCCTCTTCCCCCATGGAATTAATATACCATATTTTGTCCTTTTCCTGGACACTCTTAGATGCATAAAAATGCTTTTATTTTGGTCTTCAAAATTTTATTTCAAAATATTTGAGACTCCGTTTATGTTGTGCCATAAATATATGGTTCTCAAATTTAAAAGCAATGTATAGTTCTCAAATGTAGGGGTTTACACAAATGCCAATATATTTTTAAATGAATTTAACTTTAAAACCATATAGTAGAAAATTGTTTCAAACACTTCTACAGGCAACATTGGCAAAGCTGTTACTGTCAAGACTCTGACTGATGAAATTAGTCGGGCCCCAAAGTGGGTCCGGCTAAAAAATGTTCAATCTCAAACAACTAATATTGCAAATCAATCCATCGATCATCTTGAACTATCTAGAATCAAATTTGATCACAAATTTGCCACAAAAAAAAACTTTATTTTAATCATTTCAGGACCACTGTGAAATTTGTGTTTAGAGGCCTGCCAGTTGGCCTTAAAAACTAACTCAATCAAGGAATCAGGCCACGAAAATCAGCATGAGTGTCCAATCCTACCCACTCTACCATATTGCAAATTTTCAGCCCAAGAGGAGATATCAGTCAAAATATTTTAATTTCCGAACATCCATACTTCAAATATCCTGCAAGCAAACAGTGTTAGAAACATAAACTAGGCTCGGGTTTGGCATTATGAAATTGGGTTATTGATCACTTGTGGCTTTGAAAACTAGGATATAAGTTCTTTGCCATGAACATAATATAATTCCACATTTTGGGCTCATGATGAATCATAGGACGCATTTGGCGAATTTCTGAAAACAGGCACATGGAAATTTTAAACTAGCAAATATGTCAAAAAGTAGTTTTTGGTAAATGGATGGACATAAGAAAGTATGCATATGGATTCTTCATGACTTGAGAATTGGCATGCTTGAAGGAAATTTAGGACACAACACAATGGTACAATTAGTTTAGGATTAGCAACTACTGGGTCAAAGTTATAACGTGCCGAACAGGGTTACGAATCAACCTGGATACCTTAGTCATAACAAAACAATGTAAACTAGGTTTTTGATCATGCTAGCAAACTGATCAAATGGATTCGTCATGATCTCAAAATTGGAAAATATGAAGTGTCTGACCCCTGGAACACAATGCAAAAAGAATTTTTCATTTGGGTCAATTGGGTCAAAGATATGATTGGTTGAACAGGGCTTCCTAGAATTGTGAACAACTACACAAATGTACAAAACAGTAAATGAGCAACTTTGAGGGTTTCAAAACCTAGTCAAACGGATTCAAAATGACTTTAAAACTAAAACATAGGTTCTTTGTTATGGACACTAGACACTCCCAAAGTGGAAAGTCACAAAACATTTTTGGGTGTGAGATATTTAGATGCAAACAAGGCCTCTGATCGCTATTTGACACCTAAGCAAAATTGCAAATTTTGACACTAGCTCAAAATGGGACTTCGCAGAATGGTTCGAAATGTCAGTTTAACTTCATAGAACACATAGATGCACTAAATTAAAGGTGTTAGAAGCATTAAACACCTCCTAGGCCTCAGACTGACAACCGTGTACAATCTCATCAAAAGGGCATTTATGGGGCTTGATTTTTTCAATGGTTCTCAAAATTGGCCATGTAATTTTTAGTCCCAACACAATCTTTTTCCATATGATCTATTTAATTACATAGAAAGCACTTACCTCTAAATTCATACCTAGTTTCCTTGGGAGTCTTGTTAGGATAAACCATGGACAGAAATAAAAACTACATGCAAATATAACCAATAACAGAAAATAATAGAACACATAGAAATGAACACAAGGCACCAAGATTTAACGTGGTTCACCCAATCCCTGGGCTATGTCCACCAAACAAAAAGTTTGATCTTATTACAATCCAGTGATTACAACCTGATTACAATCCGTAATCCCTTACAGCTCAATACCGCTACAAGAACCAATTTCGTATCACAACATTATGAAAAATACCCAACCCTAAGCCCTTTTTATACAAGTATTAAACTGCTTTAGGGTTATAACATGTCGGCCATATGTCAGCCATAATATGAAGTATGTACAATACTTTCCTAATTAGTCACCACAATCTAACAAGTCTCCACTTGCTTTGGTTCATCAAAGATTTCAAATTCCTTGTTTTGCTCAATTTCTTTAGGTTTCTTAGAAGATTGACTAGATTCAATCTTATCATTAGATTTGTTTTTTTCTTTTGGATCTGATCTAATCTCAGGTTTCTTTGTAGACATGTTAATTAAATAACCAAGACTAGTCTTGTCATAAGGTCTTTGTATAGACATAGAATCATGAAGCTTTTCTTTGCTAGAATAAAGTTTCTCAAGTTGTTGTTTGCACTGTGTCAATTCACATTTCATAATAATATTGTACTTATGGAGTTCTTCATGACCTTCTTTCAATGTTTCAAAATCAAATGTTTTCTTAGCCAAACCTACTCTTAGATCTTCATTTTTTTTCTTTAAATTAGATTCAATTATGGTAGGATCATTTCTTAAACTCAACTTCAAATTTGTAATCTTCAATTCATGCTTCAATATTTTGTACTTTGTCTTCAACTTTGAATAGTCATCATTAGTAGTTCCAAATTTAGTAGATTCAGGCTTGGATTTCAGACGTTCAATCTTTTCTCCCAACTAACCAATGTATATTTTGGAGTCTTCATATTTTTCCTTTAGCTTATCTCTTTCTTTAGTAAGGAGATCAATTTGTTTAAGAGACTCTTTGAGGTTCTTCATCAATTATTCCATATCCATTGGGATCTTACTTAAGCTGTTAAGCCCTTCAAAGTAGCTGTGCTTTGATACCAATTGTTAGAAATAGGGATTACTAAGAGGGGGGTGAATCAGTAATCTAGAAACTTTAATCACCAATTGGATATTATTACTTACTTTATACTATGCATAAAAAAGAAAAAAAATGATGCTGAACAGTAATAGTAACAATGTGAAAAGATAACTCATGACACCAAATTTTGTTAACTAGGAAAACCTTGTTCAAGGGAAAACCTCGGTGGGGATGATACCCACTAGATAATATACTGATATATATGTTCCTTGTTAGAGGATGGACCCTATTAGGAGTCAATGAGAAATTTTAGTATAACAGTCCCTATTAAGAGACTTTGAATCCCTATTAGGAGATTCCAATCTTGTTAGGAGTTGAAGAATAATGTATGCAAGATGAGCCTACTTTCCAAACATGAAATTTCAACTACATGAAGAGCTCACTGCTCAATCAAGTAATCTACTATAATTTTCCTTCCTTCACTAATCTCTAATCATCAGCTTGATCTCAGATCATCAGATAGTTCATACAAAACTTTGAATATTTTACTTTCACAAAAGTTCACTCACAAGTTCACATACTTGATACAATACACATAATAGTACTCTTCTTACCACAAGAAATCCTTTTCTAGGCACCCTACCTTTAAATGAAATTTTATTGGGTTAGCTAAGGCCACAATTCACTTTTCCAAGTTAGAGTAAACATCTAGGATGTCGGTTTTAATTGGACAAGTAATAGTTTTGCAACCAAAATAATTCTTTCCTTCAATTTTGCTATCCTGCTTCATCAAAACATGATTAACTCTATTTTGTATAGTCCATACAAACTTCCAAGGTTATACACATTATCATCAACATGTATACTATCTCCATATAACTTTTCTTATCATAATATGGCATCTGCAACATGTTATAAACAAAACAATACACTATTGTAAACCAAATTCCATACTTAAACAATTTTTTGATAACCAAACACTAAGGATCTTTATTTTTGAGGTTTCTTATCAACATGTACATCATCTATTTCTATTAATGACAAAAATTACGTATCATTTTTAGCCAATTGTCAACAAAATTATGATGCCTCCTCCTATTTTGAGGAGTAGAAGGCTACTACACTAAAGGGTGTTCTATTGCAAGAACAAGTAAATGAGTTAAATTGGTATACTCTTTTCCTTTTTAAATTGTTACACTTATTTAATTAACCAATATAACATAACATTCATTTTTCTTACTTGAAAATGCCACATCATGTAAATTAACATTTTGATTTACTGCCACGTCAACATGCTGAACACTTGGAACATGCTCCACTCCTTCACCATGATGTTCAACATGCTCTAAAATGTTCAAAAAAAGGTTACACATCAAATTGTAATTGAAGATGTTAAATTGTGTTCATAATTGTGTAATTTATTTCCAATAACAAATTAATACCTCCACTACTATGATGCACATCATGGCCTTCGTCATGCATAGATTATGTGATAGGATATGAAGGCTACAATAAAATTTTATATGCACTATTGTGTGGTTAATTTATGTTTGAAACTAACACTAGAAAAGAATTTCTCAACTATTTAATTTTATTTAACTTTTATTTGACCAATTTACACGTCCCATTTGGTGCACCAAATTCTTGGGTATGGCTTTGAGATTCTTGGTGTAGGCATGCATCCACGACTTTATAGCCTTCCTTCAAGACAATTTTTTATCTTCATTTGTGAGCTCTAAATTAAATTCTATACCCTATATTTTGTGCTTAAAATCATCATTTTTTCATGTATGATTTGATAAAACAATTTCTTTTGCATCATTATATTAAATTTTTTAATATGAAATTCCATTGTTGCTACTTACAAGTCAACACTAAAGATTCATGTAGCCATCAAAGCCAAGTTTGTGTTGGCCAACATTTTCTAGTCTCTCTTTTGTAGTGATTGATGTGTCTTGCAGTCTATGAATAGTTTGAAACATGTTATATTATATATTTACAAAGATCATTAATTAGTGCATGATTACATTCTACTTAATCCTATCATGACACACCTTCTTTTGCCCTCTTCTAGTTCATTTCCTTTATTATCGCATAGCCTTTTCTCTTTTACATATTCTATTATGTCATTCTACTCCATTGGTGGAATCATAGGAGGATGGTCACACTTTGGGTTCTTGTTTAGACCCCTATTATATTGGTATCTATGCACTATCATTGTATATACTCCATGAAAGTGGAGTTCAACACATAATAACTTAATTATAAAAATATAAAAATCAAACAAATCTCTATAAATAAATCATGACCCCATCATACTTGAAATTGATTATATGTTGATTGACATTTAATTGATTATTTCATTGATCATCATCTTCATCCATGTCATTATCACTACCACCATTGTCATACTTTTCACCAAAGAAATTAAAGATAAACTTTCTAAACTTGTGAAGATTTGAAGGAAAGTGAACATCAGTTGCAACTTGACCTGAGTTACAACTCTGCCCACTAACTTATATGTAGGTAGAATTTCTAAGAGAAGAAGCTAGGATAAGAGCTACACTTGTAGATATACAAGGCACGATTCTCCTAAATATGGATGTATTGCATAAACATAATGCACATGCTAAAATGCTCATCCATGATAATAACTTCTCCATTGTTGATCAAATGATAGAACAATTAGCAGAAGTTCAAATTGCATTGCATACATTCAAGGTGTTGCAAGAAAATTGGCACAAGACAATGGGACTAATTCTTAAGGTACATTCTTATTTCTTGTCACATTTTGGCATTATTGTATAGTATATAGAATACACCTTTGGCATTAATGTCAAACAGGAGGAGAGTATATATATATATACATACAACATATGTAAAGGAGGAGATTATCTATATAAAGGATATTGCATAAAGGGGAGAAGATGTGTGAAGATGTAAAGTATATATGTATGGGGGAGCATTATCATATTATATATGTACAAATATTCAGAGAAACATCTCTTACAAAACCAATTTTGAAAAATCTCAAAAATAGAATACTTTACTGAGTTGAAGACAAAGGATGAAGTATAAAGATTGTTTTGAATTTTTGATAATTCAATTTTGTTTGATAAGTGTTTTTGTCACTAATTCCAAAGGGGGATATTGTTGACATTGTAGTCAAGTTTGTTATTAGTGATATGCACTTATTTAGATTATAAGTATCTACCAAGCTTATTATATAGTTAACAATCTTAACCAACCATTTTAGACTCTACCAAGTTCTATAAAGTTCAAGGAAGAGTATTTAGTTTGTGATGAGCATTTTCTACCATGATGGTGATCAGCAATGTAAATCAAGCTTCTTAGGGTTTATTGAGTTCCTCTGTGCAAATTGAGTTGTGTAGTGCTTACCGAGTTTGCAGTTTCAATGATGTGAATTCAGTGTTGACTAAGCTACTCAATGTTAACCAAGTGATCTTGTTTATACTAAGCTCGTAGTGATAGCATTGACCAAGCTATGCAATGTGAATCAAGTGATTTAGTTTATATGCTGAGTTTTGCAGTATTCACTGAGTCACCAATGTAGACTAAGTTTAGACTACTTGGAAGTGATCAATATGGACCGAGCTTATATTTCTATCGAATGCATGGCAATGTTGAGCATTGATAATGTATGTCAAGTATTAGAACCTCACCAAGCTAGTCTTCAAAACTCAAGTTCCTGTAGTTAGGCCAACTTTGTGTATTTTGTGTAAACTTGTATTGTAGGAAACTTTGTTGAATTATAATTTGGATTGGTATTTATGTAATGTATTATATCACATCCAAGGAAGAAGATATGATATGAATATAATGTGAATTTGAAAAGAGGAAGTGTGAAGTAAAAAGACTACAACAATATAAGGAGTAGCAAATATTTATGTATCATAGGAAGGTGATCATTACACTCAAAAGAATCTCACTTAGCAAACCAAGTCACAAATTAGAGATCAATCACCATTTCATCGTAGTAGGTGGATCAGTCAAATCTTTTCACAAGGTAGACTTAATAGTCTTTTGTAAGTCTCTTTACCAATTGCATACTTCATTTTATGTTTGTAAATCCTTTTGCAAGGTGGACCTAGCAATCCTTGCCGCTCCTAACAGGGAAGATCATCAGAAGTGATCATCATAAGCCTTAATAGGCCAACTTTATAGTACATTAGTAAAGCTTGTGGGTATCATCCCCACCCCAAATTTACTTTCTATTTGGAAGGTTTTTAGGTCACCATATTGTGTATCAAAATTTTTATGAATGTTTTAATGCTTTCAGTTCCTTATGCATGGAATTAGATCAGAATTCACATGAAGGATTGATTTTTAAATAAAGATTAAAGTTTTATTAGTTATTGACTCACCCCTCCCCTCTCAGTAACTTAGCCTATCATATATATTTCCAAAAATTGGTAATAGAGCTTTGTGGTTCTCAAGAAAGAAATTTAATAGCTTGAGCAAAGATCAGAGGCTATGGAGGTATTCAGACTTGACAAGGCTATTGACAATGAAAAGCTAGATTTGGAACTAGCTATTAGGCAACTTAAGAAGGTGAAAGAGAAACTCTCTCAATCCTTGAAAAGAAGAGAAGATCTTGGAATCCAAATAAATGAACAATTCTAAATTGAAGAAAGAATTGAAGACATCCAAAAATCAATTTAGATGGCGCTAATTAAGTAATCAAAAAACTGTTGGAAAAGAATAGTACACTTCAAGGAAAAGTAAGAAAGATAAAAGGAGAACAAGAAATTCGGTGAGTAAGATTGTGTGAAGTCATGGAAGAGAAAAATAAGATAAAATAAGAGATAGAAGGAAAGAACAATGAAATTTAGCATCCATCCCTTCAACAAGAAGACTTCATTGATCAATTTACCAATGCAAATGAAGAAATCATGAATCTCATATTAGAGAATGAAAGATTGTAGAATGACCTAAACTCTTAAAGGAAAACCAATAAGAGGATGATGAAATCTCAAGCAAACATGGATCAACTAAATGAGAAAATCCAATATAGATAGAAAGGCAAAGCAAGAATTAGATATACAGAAGAAGGTGAATCATCCAAGCAAGAATCTCAAAAGAATCTAAGACCTACTTGTAGTCACTGTGGTAAGATAGGTCATACATCAAAAAAAATTTGGAGCAATGGGAAAGCTAAATTCAATGGAAAATGCTAAAATTATAATCAGCATGGCTATAGAGCTAATAAATGCAAAGAGAAAACTAGATTTGAAGGAAAATATCACAAATGTAAGAAGCATGGGCAAAAATCTCCAGAGTACAAAACTAAGATATTGAATCTAGCATAATAGATTATAAAAGCTATATTTGGTTGGGACTATAACACTTGGTGCATATTTCATTACTATGGAGAATTTGGACACATTGGAATGAATTGTGTAAAACATCACATGAGGACAAGAGACATCACCAGAAGATGTTTTATTTGTATAGAACTTAGTCATCTTGCAAAGAACTATATGAATATTAGAAGAGTTGAAGATGAAAAGAAATCCAAGGCTAATAACATCATAAAGTAGATGAGATAGAAATGGATTCCAAAATCTTCTAAGAGTGCAAGTCTGAGAAATGATGAACATGTCACTCAAGAATTGGGTGACTCAAGAATTTCGACTTGATCTCCCACAAGGAGAACTAGAACTAGGATTTTGAAGAAGACCTCTCATATCAGTTCTAATCAGCTAGAAGGAAAGATCCATATTAGAATTCAACATGCAAAGGGATCAATGAGTGTTCAAGAAAATGCCAGTAATTATTGAGCGCGGTTGAGTTGTAAACCCTACCAAGCAAGGTTGGCAGTAACTCATTATTGTGTGGAAACTAAGTCATGAAGGTTCCAACTAAGCATTTAATGTAGGCCAAGTGGAAGATAGTTTTTCATCAGCAAAGAATTTGTACTTGGCATTTATGGCAATTGAAAAGAAAAATTTGATAAAAAGGGAAAAATTGAAGTCATTTTCTACCATGAATTTTTAAGAGCTATCTATGCAGAGCAATTTTAGGATATCCAAGCAATCTATAAAAATTACTATTGAAGATTTCCATGTCTTTGCAAACCCTACCAAGAAAATGACATCCACCAATAGCAAATCAGAGAAAGGATTTGAAATGTTAGTTTGAGGCGTGGAATGGAATGTACCAAACTTTAAGCTTAGTCTAGAAGTTCTAAAAACCCTAGATCCAACTAGAGCTCAATCTCAGATTCCATCCAAGGTACTATTGATTAGTGATATCTAAACGTATTTTCAATGTTCAATTCAAGACATAAGAACTCTAGAAATGGATCAATCTTTGAGAGAATTATGTGTGAATGGTGTATTGAAATTGGAGCATCAACACCTTGAAGCAAAAGGTTTGACTCACATTCCTCACATGCCATGAGACTTTCAAATTAAATAGATAAGATTTATCCTTATCCATGTGCATAATAGGTGGTTGTGGTTGGAGCAACCTATTATGATAATGAAGAAAATGAGTCATAGGGTCATAGGGTCAGGTTGAGCTAGAAAGGAAAAGTCTTGCCAAGTGGGATGGAAGGGGAATGAAGATTGGATATGTCATGGATATGGAATTGAAGTTTAGGATACATGTCATTGCACATAAGATATGCATCTCGAGAAAACTCAATAGTGTATCATGCAAAGTAGTGGATCTCATGTACAATGTGGTAAAAAATAATATGTCATTTGACCTTGCCAAGTTGATGTTGAATCAGTTCAACAAAAATATGAAAAGCATTAGAACTTAAAAGAACAACACTTTTAAGTTTGGTTCACTCTTAACTTTTCTATTTTTCTTTGTGCAAAAGTTCATCCCATCAATAGGTATAGTGATATGTGTAGACACCAAAATCCTTTAGAAAATAAAGTATTTTTATTTTCTGAAAAAATCCTTGATGACATCATCATTTATTAATTAATTATTTAATTTATTTATTTATGTTTATGCCATTAAATCCCTTTATCTTAATTAAAAAAATTTAATTAAGGAATCCATCCCAAAAATGTTTAAATCTTATTTAAACATTATTTCCTTATTTATTAATTATTTAATTAATAAATTAACCAAAAATCCCAAAATAAATTATTTATTTATTTTTTGTCCAAAACTTGGCCAATTTTCTTAAGACCACTAACCTCTTCCAAAATTTTCTAATCCTTCTTTAATTTCGATTAAAGGCTAATCCCATCATTTCCTACCCCTAATCCCAACTCAAAATATTTAATTAAGATTAAATATTAATCCTCATATTTAATAAAAATTATTTTAATATATATCTCCTCAACTCAAACCCTTGAAATAAATAAAACTTTATTTATTTCTTAGAAACCTTATTTATCCTCATCCTAGGAAGTTCTAGACTCTTCTAGAAAGTCTTCATCCTTAACCAAACCCTAGACTCTTTTAGAAGATGTCAATCCTTATCTTTGACCCTAATCCTAATCCCCCCCAACCTTGTCACATTCCCTAAACATGGGTTAAGACTTGCTAACCCAAGCCAAAGCCAAAAAATATCTCCTCCTTCACCCACCCTCATTAAATGTCATCCACTTGCCCATCTCTAAACAAGCCTAATCTAAGCCTTAATCATTTGCACATTCCTAAGTCAAGCTTAAGACTTTCTTAATCCAACCCAAGTCAAAATATCTCAACTCTCTCACAAATATCCCAATCATAAAACTTTATGAAGCCCACAAAGCCATAAATGACTCTTACAAGCCCATTCATTGCTCTTGCAAGCCATTATGAGGCTCTTTATGAGCTTTGAGCCTCCTTTGTTGACCCCTCAACCCCTCTTACTCTAACCAATGACCCTGTGACATGTGTCACTCTCTAATTGGCTATAAGAAAGCACAATCTATGTTCTCTCCTCTCATTCAATCTAAATCTTCCATAAGCTTTCTCCCATCCTTGTATCCTAGCCCTTGATCCCTCAAGCCCTTTTCCTATTTAAGGAGTCCTCTCTCGAGCCATTTTAACAAAATATAGAAAGTAAAGCCATAATGCCATTTTGAGAAGCCATTTTTACATCAAATCCATTCACCAAAATCTATCAAAAATCCTCCATTGAAGCCCATTTGAGCATTTGAGCATACATACACAATCAAGCCATCTTAGCTATTAGACACACCTCTATATCAAGTGATCATCCTCATTGAGAGAGCCTATCCATGGCTCATATTCTCATTTGAGGACTTCACTTTGTCTCTCATTAAGTTATGTTAAATTAGTATGCAAATTTTTTTGATTGTTTTAATTTAGTGTTTCTAACATACTAAAGTAGCATATACATTTTGGCACACCTGGTGGGACCCCGCATGGGTCATCTTCATTAGCTTTTTTAGTCAAGTTTTGTATGTCATTTGCTGATTTTGGCTAATTTTTCTTGTTTTTGTGATTGGTAGGATTGTATAAATTGGTTTTGTAGGTCCACATGAGCATGAAGAAGACAAAGGAACTCATAGTCTATCTCATAGTGTTTGCAGATTTTTCAAGCTTATAGGTGGATGAAGCACTTGGAATTCTTCTTCCTCTTATTGTCTATATTCTTCTTCTATTCCATCTACTTCTTCTTCGTCTTCTTGAGGGATCTTGGCCTTTTTTTTTAAGGAAGCAAAATCATACACACTTTTTTTTAAGTGCTTAAAATGAACCCCCAAATCATACTTAAATCCATTAATAACTAAAAATTTGCAAAAAAAAAAAATCTTTTAACAAGTGAAACTAAACCAATCCAATCATTTGAATCCTTGCAACATCAAGGTTTTAGATGCAGTCATGTAAAGTTAGGAACACTTCATTTTTGGGAGTTTAAAAAGAACTTCAAGTTTCCATTTCAAAAGGTTCAAAATCAACACTAAGTGCACACTAAAATCTAAATCAAACTCAAAGCATCAATCAAGGATAAAATGAACCTCATTTGCAAATATTTTAAAGTTCTTTTAAAAATCTCATGAAAACTAAGAGTCCTAAATGGTTGCCAAAATTTTCTTAAAAGCTTTGTTATTTGTTCCAAACAAATGTCTTGTTGCAAAATCTTGAATGTTTCTTAGGTTTTTCATGCATCAAAATAATCTAACAATATCATTTTTGGGCTTAAAACATGCAAACTAGAACACAAAATCTTGAATGAAAACCAAAGTCCAAAGAGTCATTTTCACTTTTGAGTCCAAAACAATCTTTAATGATCTAAGGTTAAAACAAAGTACTTCAAAGTTCTTAAAACAACACGCAAAATCTCAATCTTGAATGCTCAAAAGAAAAAACTTGAATGTTTAATCACTTGTCTTTGAATGCATGTTTCTAAAATCACTCTTGAATGAATGGATTAAAATCAAGTTTGTTTTATTTTTATGAATGCATGATTAAAACAACAAATCCAATCTTGAATGCCATAGATCAAATAATCATCTTTTGGGGCATAAAAGAATCCACATTTTAGAAATTTTCTAAGTTATAAAAACAAATAAAGACACTTTGAGTGAATTTTTTGTTGGACTCACCCTCTTTAATCACCCATCATTCTAACCATTGGTTTCAATATCAGTTCCATATATGGGGATGGGTCTACCTAAGAAGGTGTTAAGTGCTCCACAAAAATCAAATTTCACTCACTTGAGTTTTTATTGGTTTTTTTAAGATAGAAAATTTCTTAAATGCACATTAGTCTCGCTAACACTTCATTTGGGCATAAAAATTAAACAAATATTGATGTGGAGGGCCTCCAGGCACGCGCTTGAAATTGAGTTTTACACACATCTTTGTTTTGGGCTTAAAACAAACTCACACTCAATCTTGAATGCCTTAAAGAAAATCAATCGATACTTGACGTGGAGGGCCTCCGGGCATGTGAGTTTACTTTTTGTTGACCCTAAATCTTCTTGGTGTATTCATTCTTCGATCACTTCTCTTTTTCTGACACATTTCAAATTGGAATTGAACCTTTGCATCTTAAATCACGTGTGTTTTCAAAAGGTCTAGATCGGAAAACTTAAAGCATCAATTGGAAAAGAACTCTATCTTTTAGCCCAAGATCATCCAAGTCTTCTCTCCCCTTGTCGTCTTTGGAGGCCATCTTGGGTGCATAAGATTAGGATCCAAAATCTTGTCTTAGCTTTTAGGAGGCCTGCTTGGGGATTTCATCACCCCTTGGGATGACCTCACCTCTAGTGTTTCGGCAGAGTATAAAGATCGGGAGGTGAATCCAAAGACACCTCTCTTGGGATCAAAATTTTGTCACTCAGGCTAAGCCTCAAGGAACTTTATACCCTTGAGAAGTGAAAGAGGAGAAGTGGGTTACTGCTCCTCTTGGTTGTATGACATCTTTTTGGTTTCATCTATGGATTTGGGCCTCACGTACCTTGCATATATCAAGGACTCCCTAGCTAAACCAAATATCATCCTTGTAGAAAGCTTCTTAGGATGTTGGTATGTTTGACGTGCTTGCTCCAAACTTTTGTCTACTTGTTTATTCATAGCTTTTGAATGAATGTTTGCCAACTTTGGTCAAAATCCCAAAAAAGTAGAAATCTCCCATCTCAAGGCATACTTAGCATAGTCACTGCCTCATCAGAAAATCATCCAAGCTCCCTCGTTGTAACTGAATCTATCTAGTTCTTTGCTTTAGAACAATCCCAAATCCAAAGTCCATCCAAATCATCCCCCTAGCTAGCTAGCAACCCAATCCAAAATCACCCAAGCCTTTAAGGAATTGTTGTTACTCTGCTAGAGTTTTCTATCCAATCAATCTATCCAAATCTCTCAATCTCCCCAAGGTTATCCCTTTGATAGAGATTTGTCTAGGGTAATCTAGCCTTGTCACTTGTCATCCCTCATCACCTTAAGCTAAAGGTTGGGATCCACAAGTGGTCAATCTCGTTTCATGCCCATAGGATCATTTTTCTATCCTCAGGTTGACACCAAAAGCCACCAATCCTGGACATAGGAAAGCAAAACTCTCACTTTTTGACAGCATACCCTTGAAGTCTCCATCCACAGGAAAGCCAAAAATCTCCAACCAATCCTCCTTAGGTCTGTCATGCAGCTTTGACTCTCCCTAGGAAATCTTTCATCAGCCAATCCATAATCTATGCTTAATCCAAATCCAACCATGAGCTTCCATGTTCATCCATATGCAAGACCCCATCCCCATCCAACTCATCATCAAAACATGAAATCCCAACCCTATCATGATGAGTTTGGTCATATTGTCCTTTCTCCCACTACATCCTATTCCAATGATGATGAAAATCTTGTTGACTATGATGGGTATTTTGAGAGCCTTAGATGCCTTCCACCACCCATTCCCCAAAATCCAAGCATTCCTCCAAACTATCTAGTCATGCCATCTCATATCCCAGCTTCTCCTCCATCACCCAATCAACCAAGCTTCCAATCTTCCACCCCCATAACACCAGCTATTCCTGTCAATCCACCACCTCGACCTCTAACACACGAGTCTCCTAGGAATCTCCTAGAGGAAATACAAGAAAAGTCACCTCCAACAGTCGATAAGCCATGTCATCTAATCCAACCATGTGAAGTAGTCAGTGATGAATCTTCCCCATCTATAATATCACCTCCATCTCCCATAGCTATCATCCCCATACCATCCATCAAATTGCTTAAAATCCTTCCACTTCCCGCAAGCATCAAAATCTCACCACCTGTCAAATCCCTCAAAATCCTATCCACGTCACCTCTAAGAATTTCCAAAATCTCGTGTAATGACCCTTATGCATCCATCTTCTACTCACCCATCCCCACTACTGAATCTCTCATGTATCCATCCGCTGCCTTTGAAGAATCCATCCCTTCACCTCCTATCGCACCATCCACTCCAATCCAATCCTATCAAGATCCTACCCAAAAGCATGTTGACATCCCCCAAAGCATAAATGAAGATATCATCATACCATGTCTTCCATCCATAGTGCAGTCACCATCCCCTCCATCTCCAAAACCTCAAGCCATACCTCCTCTACTGTAGGATATCTTTTCATCCCATCAGCTAAATCAAGATCCTATCCTACCATCTCCTCTACTCCATGCTTCCATCTCACCACCTATCCAAGCTATTCCACCATCTATAATCTACCCTCTTGGTTCGCTTACATTCATCCATGGTGGCCCCCTCTCAGTAGAAGAATTAAGAACAATATCTCCCCGTTGCAGTACATCTAATAAAGCACTTCTACCATTTTCTACAAGCAAAAAGTTTCCTCAACTCATTCAAATGTTCAATCGATGGCATTATCAAGGTCAAGGTTTAGGACCACAAGAGTAAGGAATTAGAAAGCCTATTATTGCACAAAAGAATCTAGGATTTCATGGTCTTGGATATGTATCGAAAGGCTCACCATCTAAAAGTTTCGGTACATGCCATCCCCAAACCAAGCCTATCTCCAAGCCCACCATGCCAGCCTCCCATCACTCCTTCAAGAAATCTTATGTCATCCCTCCTCCACCATCTTTGCAACCCAAAACAACCTACCATATCCCCCCTTCATCCACTAAATCCATTTTGGGTCCCCATGTCCCAAAATCTACCATCCTCCATCCTCCTATTAGCCATCATAAAAATCATATTCCCTCCATTCCTACGCAAGATCAAAAAAGGCACATATCAGGACACATCATCCATCATCATCCCCCTACACACTCTTCCATATCCTCTCCATCTCATAAAGCTTCTCCTAACCATCTTCCCAACACTTACCATAGAAATGTGAAAGCCAACTTCAAAATGCATAAAGCTAAAAGTCCACATCCTAGACAATCATATGTCTATTCTAAAAGATATACTCCAAAAATGAAAAATCCAATCAAAGAATGCAAAACAATGCAAAAGCCTATGAAAAGAAAATCCAAAACCATGTGGATCCCAAAGAAAAAAGTTGAAACCTAATGCATAATGGCATCCACCATTGCTAATCCCCCATCCAGTGACTCGTGTCCCCCATCTCCTAACTCCATCTTGGGTCCCTATATCCCCAAGTGTGCTTCCACAAATCCTCCATCAAGCTCACATCTACCATCTATCCCCCATATGCTCTTTTCACACCTGTCCCAACATGTGCCAATGTTGATCCTACAAGCATCCCCATCTCATGCTCCTTTCCAACCTTTTCATCCCTCCATCTCCTACCATCAATCCCATCCAATCTGATCTATTGCATAAGTTACAGATCCGGTGTACCAATAGCTAGCAACAAAATTGAACATTCCAACAGCCAATGAAAAATCTCAAAAAAGCCAAAAATAGCTGAAGCAAGCCAAAATCATTCTAGCTAAGTCCAAAGTCAAAAAGTCCAAAAAAATAAAGAAAAATAAAGCATTCATTGGTGAAAACTTGGCAATTCAAGCACCTTGGACAAGTACCATGATGAAAACTTGGCAAACAAGTGTCATGCGTAATCCAGCCATCCCCAGCTTAGCCTATCATCCTCATGCTTTTGGTCACATCTTGCCATCTAGCTCCATCTTCCAATTTATCAACCTATCATTCATCCTCCAACTTTTATCTATCACTATCCACTTATCTTCTGCAACCTCACCCCATCATCCCAGCTATCATCCATCTCCCTAGCGCCTTCAACTTTTCCATCCTAGCTTCAATCCTATCACATCCATCGTAAGACCTCCTTTCATATGTCATCTTCTGACTGGGGGCACTGTATTCCTTGGAGATCTTATCTTGTCCATCCTCCCTTGTCATTGGTATCTTGCTCTAGGCTATCTTCATGCAAATCCAATGTCATCCTCTCATTAGCCATTCACTCTAGCGCCATCTATCAGCTTAGCTACCACCAACCTTAGCATTGTCCCCATCCTTGGTTGCACATCTATCATCATCATTGGATGCATCCTACTAAATACATATCTTCCGGTATCACCTCATCCTTAGCTTCTACATCTTGCACCAACTTGAGCAATCTAGCTATCTTATCATTCGGAGCTCCTGTACAGCTTGTAAATAATCTTGTATGCAATGCTTGTATCATAGCTTCTATATCCAATCTTGTCCAAAACAACCTTGTACATTTGTAACATATCTTGGTCTGTTAGCTTGTACATCCTCTTTAGCTTAGTACCATTGTATCTATCTAGCTTTTGTGTCAATTCATCCTTGATCATCATCTTGCACACATCGCACAAATGTTGGTTAGCTATTCCAATGCATCTTTTAGCTAGATCTCCTATCATCAAAGTGTTATCCTTCTTAGTTTAACTTGCCAAGTGCATCACTCATCCAAATCCACAAGCTTAGGTGCTCTCCGATAGATCCTTCCAAGATATAGCTTTCCTCATGCTTGATCTTGGTCCGTTAGTACCTCATCCTACCCATCTCATTGGCAAACGATTCTCTTTTAGATTTTCGCTTTCTTTTGATTTGGAATCTTCCCTTTTGGGTCTTGAAGTATCTTTTCCAAGCAATCTTTTTATTCCCTCCTCAAGGTTTCCATGATCTTCCATATCATGGTATGCTGCGAATGGGGCACTCTGAGCATATGGTTTTGATCAAGTCTTTTGATTTGTTTCTTTTTTGCTTGTGGTTTACCCAGTCTTGGTTTCATGTTGTTTCCTTCGAGTTTCATGTGTGATGCTAGGGCAATCCTTGTGTGTTTGTTTTGAGTTAGTCTGTCAGTCCTCTAGATGGTTGGTGACACAACCTTGATGTTCTTGGTAACCTTGGCAATTAACCAACAGTCCTATAGAAAATCTAGTGCTTAACTACATGGTGGTACTTCTCTTTGAAGTATCCCCCTGCTCCAAAAGCTTCAATGGATTCCCTTCATCTCCATTATCCCCCATCCATATCCAGCATCCATCTCTCCTACCCCAGCTTGTGCAACCATATCTCTCAGAATCAATCATTACTCTTAGCTTTAGGGATCCACAATCCTAGTCTTAGGGATCCACCCATCAAATCAATCCACCAAGCCTCATCTTTTGAGATCCACAATCCTAGTCCTAGGGATCTTCGAAACCCATCTTTCGCTAATCAGACTCTTTAAAATTATGTTGCTTCAGCTTTACCTAATCCCCTCATCCCTTCCCTTATCCTAGATTCCTTTTTATAGTGCTTTGCTCCTTCATCCTCCACCTTCCCTAAAGTCTTAAGCTTGTTTCCTCTTATGCATCTAATTCTCCTTTATCATTCTCCCGTAGTGAGAGTTTGAGCTAATTCAGCCCTGTCTCTTTGCCAATCTGAGTCTCCTTGTTTATCCTGAATTCTTGTATTTTTCAAGAAGCTATCGAGCCTCATTTTCTCTTCCCACCACCTTCTTGAGGGGGCATCTCATAGTCTAGTCTCTCCTTCTTATCCAAGACTAGGGCAACTTTGTTGCTAAAACATCTTCCTCGTGTCGTTTATATTCAAACTTCTTTGAAATAGTGTTATCTCAACACTATGTCAAAGAGGGGGAAAATGTAGACACCAAAATCCTTTAGAAAATAAAGTATTTTTATTTTCTGAAAAAATCCTTGATGACATCATCATTTATTAATTAATTAATTATTTAATTAATTTATTTATTTTTATGCCATTAAATCGCTTTATCTTAATTTAAAAAATTTAATTAAGGAATCCCTCCCAAAAATATTTAAATCTTATTTAAATATTATTTCTTTATTTATTAATTATTTAATTAATAAATTGACGAAAAATCCCAAAATAAATAATTTATTTATTTTTTGCCCAAAACTTGGCCAATTTTTTTAAGACCACTAACCTCTTCCAAAATCTTCTAATCCTTCTTTAATTTTGATTAAAGGCTAATCTCATGATTTCCTACCCCCAGTCCCAACTCAAAAAATTTAATTAAGATTAAATATTAATCCTCATGTTTATTAAAAATATTTTAATAAATATCTCTTCAACTCAAACCCTTGAAATAAATAAAACTTTGTTTATTTCCTAGAAACCTTATTTATCCTCATCCTAGGAAGTTCTAGACTCTTCTAGAAAGTCCTCATCCTCATCCAAAGTCTTCATACTCATCCAAAGCCTAGACTCTTGTAGAAGATGTCAATCCTTATCTTTGATCCTAATCCTAATCCCCTCCCTAACCTTGTCACATTCCCTAAACATGGGTAAAGACTTGCTAACCCAAGCCAAAGCCAAAAAATATCTCCTCCTTCACCCACCCTCATTAAATTTCATCCACTTGCCCATCTCTAAACAAGCCTAATCTAATCTTAACCCAAGCCTAATCTAAGCCTTAATCATTTGCACATTCCTAAGTCAAGCTTAAGACTTTCTTAATCCAACCTAAGTCAAAATATCTCAACTCTCTCACAAATATCCCAATCATAAAACTTTATGAAGCCCACAAAGCCATAAATGACTCTTACAAGCCCATTCATTGCTCTTACAAGCCATCATGAGAGTCTTTATGAGCTTTGAGCCTCCTTTGTTGACCCCTCAACCCCTCTTGCTCTAACCAATGACCCTGTGACATGTGTCACTCTCTGATTGGCTGTAAGGAAGCACAATCCATGTGCTCTCCTCTCATTCAATCTAAATCTTCCATAAGATTTCTCCCATCCTTGCATCCTAGCCCTTGATCCCTCAAGCCCTTTGCCTATTTAAGGAATCCTCTCCCAAGCCATTTTAACACAATCTAGAAAGTAAAGCCATAATACCATTTTGAGAAGCCATTTTTACATCAAATCCATTCACCAAAATCTATCAAAAATCCTCAATTGAATCTCATTTGAGCATTTGAGCATACATACATAATCAAGCCATCTTAGCTATTCGACACACCTCTACATCAAGTGATCATCCTTATTAAGAGAACCTATCCATGGCTCATATTTTCATTTGAGGACTTCACTTTGTCTCTCATGAAGTTATGTTAAATTAGTATGCAAATGCTTTTGATTGTTTTAATTTAGTGTTTCTAACATACTAAAGTAGCATATACAATATGGAGGTAAAATGTCATTGTTCTTTACCAAATCAATGAGTATATAGCTAAAATGGGAGAAAACTATGTCAGTTTAATGGATAACTATTTTGATGTATTTAAGGACAAGATGAATAGTAGATTTAGAATCCCTAAGAAATTTATTGATGACTACAAAGATGATATTTGTTTCATGGTTGATAGTGATAAAATGTATATGCAATTAGTAAGATCGAGAATTGTATGGGTCAAGCCTCTAGGTTATGAGGTTAACATTGATGAAACCAAGGACATTATTGAAGCACTATTAAATGAGCCTATTGACCCAAAAGTTGCATACTTTGGCACTTATGATGAAGCAAAATAAATAATATAATATGAAATAAAAATCCCTTAGGCAATCAACAAAGGGAAGAAGAGGATTACAAAATTGAAAACTAGCTCCACTCTTCTATTGATTAAAGGTAAAGGAGATGATATTAAGGAAGATGAAGTAGAAGATGAAGAGAAGTTAGAAGAAAAAGAGTCAATAAAGAAGAGACGTAAGGTTATTATAACCAAACTAGAAAAACCATCTATTATAGTATTCACAAGGAGAGCATTTAGGAAGAAATAAGGAGGAGATGTAATCTTTAAATGGACACCACCCTCATTCCAAGAAAAATTGTAGAGGAGCAGAGGCAAATCAAAGACATGATTATGTCTAAGATGGAAAAATGGAAATACTCTCTAGACCACCTTGTTTAGAAGATTCTAAGTAAATTGATGGAGAAAGTTAAGCCAAGATGGGAACAAGGCAAGAAAACTACTAAAGATAGATATTACTAGACCCTAAGGCAACTCATGCCAAACTTGAATAACAAGGAAGTGAAAGAATCTATCAAGAAAAATGAAGAGAAACTTACCTTGAAGTTAACACTTGTCTGATATTGATCAATGACATTGAATATGTAGTGAAGAATGCTACCAATACATGGAAGAACATCTATAATCTTCATAAGAAAATTGATTTTTTTGTTAATGTTAGTGACAAGGATGGTGATGATGGTCATGATGATGATGACAAGGAAGAAGAATGAAATTATGATGAAGAATAAACAAATAATGATAATATAGATGATAAGGAACATGAATAGGAAAATCTAACTGAGGTTCAAAACATTGAGAAGATGGACCCTAAGAAGATTGTAGCACTGGTCATAGCCTCACTTCCTCATTCTCTGAGTGAAGCATTGAAGACATTAAGCTCTGAGAAAGGTACTGTAGAATTGATTGTGTCAAACATTACAAGTTCAATCACTTAATCAATATTGACAACTATTTAGCTCAATATCTCATTGATAAAAGTGTCAAGCACTTCATCTATTGAGTAGACAATACTTCCTTCTCCATCAGTTTTGGTCACACAAGGTATTTCTCCAATAAGTGCAGTATCTACTTTTTTTTCCAATCCTACTATTTGTACCTTTTTTTCCATTCTAAGAATGCAATTAATAAGTACAAGGACAATTGAGACAAAGCCTCAACAAAGTACAAAAGTTTTGAGAAAAAGAAAAGCTAAGGAAGAAGAAATTGATCTTGATGAAAAGATAGTTATCCCAAATTTGAAAATATCCAATCTTAATCTTGATCAAATACACATCATTGGAGAACTTCTACAGAAGAAAGCTAAGAAATAGAGGCTTAGAGATGAAAGGAATAAAGAATTTCAAGTGCTTAAAGATGCTAAGAATATTATTGTAGAGGCACTCATCATAGAGGTTGATACTTCTCAACCAATTTTGGCTTAGTTAGAAATAGTGGTCCATAAATTCAATGAATGTTTGAATGGATAGGAGAAATTGTTTTAGAGAGCATAGAAGAAATTTGAGAATAAAGTTTTGGAGCTAATTGCACAAAAGATTGTGATTCGTCAAGTAGACTTGTCTATTATTCTAGGCTCTTTGGAAACCTCTTGGATCAATATAAATTATCTATTTGGTAAACTCTAAGATACTTCAAATTTCACCAAAGAAATTAAAGATAAACTTTCTAAAATTGATGAAGATCTGAAGGCAAGTGCACATCAGTTGCAACTTGACCTAAGTTATAGCTCTACCCACTATGCAAAGATCATATTTCTAACTGATATGCAAGTAGAATTGCTAAGAGGAGAAGGCACAATAAGAGCTACACTTGTTGATATACAGGGCATGATTCTCTTGAACATGGATGCATTGCACAAACACTCATCCATGATAACAACATCTCCATTGCTGAGCATATGATAGAACTATCAGCAAATGTTTAGATTGCATTGCACACATGTAAGGTGTTACAAGATAATTGGGACAAGAAAATGACACTAATTCTTAAGGTACGTTCTAATTTCTTGTCACATTTTGGCATTACTACATAGTATATAGAATACACCTTTGGCATTAATTTCAACAAGGGCAAATATATATAGCACATGTAAAGGAGGAGATGATGTATATAAAGCATACTGCATAAAGGGGAGAATATGTGAGAATATGTAAAGTATATATGTATGGGGAGAATTATCATATTATATATATGGATAGATATTCAGAGAAACATCTCTTACAAAAGCAATTTTGAAAAATCTCAAAAAAAAAATACTTTACCAAGTTGAAGACAAAGGATGAAAAATAAAGATTTTTTTGAATTTTTTGAAAATTTAGTTTTGATTGATAAGTGTTTTTGTCACTAATGCCAAAGGGGTATATTGTTGACATTGCAGTCAAGTTTGTTATTAGTGACACACACTTATTCAAATTATAAGTATCTACTGAGCTTATTGTATAGTTAACAATTTTAACCAAGCATTTTAGACTCTACTGAGTTCTACAATTGCTACCAAGTTCATGGTAGAGTATTCAATTTGCACTAAGTAGTTTCTACCATGATGGTGAAAAGAAGTGTAAATTGAGATTCTTAGAGTTTACCAAGTTCCTTAGTGAAAATTGAGTTATGCTTACCAAGTTTGCAGTTTCAATGATGAGAATCCAGTGTTGATCGAGCCACTCAGTGTTAACCTAGAGATTTAGTTTATACCAAGCTCATAGCAATAACATTGACCAAGCTATGTAGTGTGAATCAAGTAATTTAGTTTATATGTCAAGTTTTTACCAAGGTCATAGCGATAACATTGACCAAGCTATTTAGTGTAAATCAAGTAATTTACTTTATATGTCAAGTTTTGCAATATTCACTAAGTCACCAATGTAGACCAAGTTTAGACTACTTGGAAGTGATCAATATGGACCGAACTCCTACATCTATTAAATGCATGATGATATTGAGCATTGATAGAGTATGTTGAGTATCAGAACCTCATTGAGCTAGTCTTCAGAACCCGAGTTCCTACAATTGGGCTAACCTTATGTATTTTGTGTAAAATTATATTGTAGCCAACTTTGTTGAATTATAATTTGGATTGGTATATATATAATGTATTGTATCACATCCAAAGAAAAAGATATAACATGAATATAATGCAAATTTGAAGATTAGAAGTGTGAAGTAAAAAGGCTAGAGGAGTATAAGGAGGAACAAATATTTATCTATCATAGAAAGGTGATCATTATACTCAAACAAATCTCATTTAGAAAACTAAGTCATAGATTAGAGATCATCCACTATTTCATCCTAACAAATGGATCAATTAAATCCTTTCATAGGGTAGACTTAACAGTCTTTTGTAAATATCTTTACTGAGTGCATACTTCATTATATGTTTGTAAATCCTTTTACAAGGAGGACCTAGCAGTCCTTATTGCTTGTAACATGGCAGATCATCATAAGTGATAATTATAAGCCTTAATAGGAAAAATTTATATTATAGTACTAAAGCTTGTGGGTATCATCCCCACCCTAGTTTTTCTTTCTATTTAGAAGGTTTCTAGGTCACCACATTGTGTGTCAAAACTGTTATGAATGTTTTAATGCTTTTAGTTTCTTATGCATGGAATTAGATCAAAATTCACATGAAGGATTAATTGAAAAAAAAAGATTAAAGTTTTATTAGTTACTAATTTACCCCTCCCTCTCAGTAACTCAGCCTATCATAAATATATCCAACACTTCTTCCATCACATTATACTTTATCAGTCTTCACATTGGATCATGTCTAACAACAAATGACCAACCTAGTTTGTGTAGAATGCCAATGTACAACACTTGCTCGCATTATCTTGGAAGAATATAGGGCTCATCTCCAATTGGCTCAAATTATCTTTTTTTAATCATTGTAATTCCACTATCATATTTAATAACAATCATATCAGGATCATTTCAATTTAGTCATAGCCTATACCATTTGATGACAAATAGAACTAATTTGAAAGAATTAAGGTTGCACTCAAGTATATCATCCAAAATTTCATAGTATTTATTTTTAGTTTTTTGAGGATGTATGTCATTTTTAGATGAGATATTGGTAACCTCAAATATTGTACTTATCCCAAAATCACAAGTTTTCTTCATTTCATCTAACTTTTTTATGCAAAATTTATGGTCATAGTAGTACATAGCTCTTTGGTATTTGATCTGTAATTATTTAAATATTTCAAGATTATTTTAATTGATAGTAAAAATTGATATTAAACTTATGGGTCACGATTTGTAATCTTCTATGTACCTTTCTATCTCTTAAGCCATATGCTAGCTCTAGTGCCATTAGCATAACATTGGGATTGGGAGGCCTCGCCCTGACCCATCGTAGCATAGAGATACTTTATTATTTTGATACTCACGACTCGAGATGTTGAGACATTATCTGATGCTTTGAACATATTATATTATTTTATGTTGTCTGATGTTTACTTTTAGATATATTGAGTTCTTCATTTAATGTTGTATGAACATGTATGTTGATGAAATAAGTAAATGTAGGATTAAAACTTTGATTAAGAGATTTTAATGATTAAGAATATGAGTAGGATGAAAGAAACCATGATTGATTGAAAGATGTATGTTTTAATTTATGTGAATCCTTGATACGTATATACATATGTGCATGTGATTTTATGGACTACTGATGTGTGCAATGAGTGTGTAGGATATTTTAGTCAAGAAACCCGATGGAGGAACCAAACTGATCCCTATGTGCTATTTGTGGAAACCTTGTCATTCGTAACTTAATTATTTTGTGAGATGTATGAATGTATCTTTCCTTGATCAGTAAATGTTAATGTTTGTAACTGTGTTCTTAGTGTCATTTGACACTCATGAATTGTTTATGATTTTTAGCATGCTAGCTAGGGTTAAATATGTAACCTTTGGACCTAAGTTGGATTCAGTTAGTGTCTCTTTTTGCTAATTTGTTCTTAATCGAGTTTAGTTACTCCTAATTTGGATTAGTGCTTAATATGCATTTTTAGAGTTATTAGATGGTCCTAAATATTTCCTAGCTTTTGTTTGGTTCCAAATCAATTTCTAAGGCTTTAAACATGAAATATTTATACCCAAGGGGTATGGGTATGGGTTGGGGGTATTTTCCACCCCCTAAGCCCCTTTTATTGACTTTTGAGGTCACTCAAAAAATCTATTTTTTTCTTTGTGAGAAAATTGAAAGTGGTTACCATGAGTTGCATGACCTCAACTACACTTAGTGGTTAACCTTAGGATTGGTTGAGTTAGAAACTTCTAGATTTGTAGGTTAGTGGGTGAAGTTATTGCCCTTTTTGGTGGTTGAATTTGGATCTTATTTAGAGGCCCTTTTTGGAGTAGTTTGGTTGTTAACCAATCTCTACTTTTAGAGAGGAGTCTTAGAAGATTGAAGGCAAGGAAGGAAAAGCTCTTCTCAAAGTTGTTCATTTTACCATAACCTCTTTGTGAAGGTAGGAGTTCTTCATCTCCTTTATTTAGATTGTTCATGCTTGTTTCATGTTTATGCTATTGGGATTGTTTATTTGTATGCTTGTATGTATGTTGGGTATGTGGGAAAGGATTGAAACCATGTTTCTTGAATGATTTTCTTTCATGTTTTTGTTTGAATTTTGAAGTTTTCTTGTATGGGTGTTTTGGCATTACTCACCCTTGGATAGGGTAGAAGTGGCCAATTTCGAGAAAGGTCTTTTTAGTTGGACTCCAATAGTGTAGAGTCTCTTCTCAAGATGAGAAGAGGGAGAAAGGGTAGGGTGTTATGGGCCCTTACTTGTCAGCACAAACCTCGTATTAGTTTTGGCATGTTAAAATGTGTAGTGTCTGCCCTCGTTTACCTTTTTCCTAGACATATTATTACTATTATTATGAGACTATGTTAGACTTATTTTATGTTGATCGATTAGGGGTATTGTTTTGAGACTATCAGACATTATGTTATGGATTCAGTGGATATATGATGAGATCATTTAAAATTTACATTTCATGTATGCATGATGATTATTACATTGCTTTCAGTTATTGATGATGATTAGTTAGATGGTTTATTATCTCATGTGTTTTATTATGGATACTTACCCCATATGAAATGTCCCTTTCTCTGATTTTATATGATATTTCAAGCCTCTAATAAGATTTTTAAAATCAAACAACCAATATTACAAAGATCCACAAATTTCTCAATAAACCCCAAATCGGGTATGTCCGTAATAGTGCCAAAAACTTCACAACTTCACATTTTATTAATAAATCTGAAAATAGAAATTTTTATAGAAATTTCAGAAGCATAAAAGCCTAAAAAATGAAATTTCTAGATCTATATATCATTTACACAACAGCTCCCAAACGTAGGACAAAAACTATGCTCATTAGGCTCTCGAAATTAACACAAAAATGCCCAAAAACACCACAAAAATACTAATAATCTATCTTAGAAGTTCAACCATGTCCCAATACATATATTTAGCTTTATTTTAACATCTTAAAGTCTAAAATACATCAGCAACCCAAACTAATATGAAATACTCAACCAAAAACACCAAACTCTTACAAAAAACACACTTGAAAACTCACAAATTTGCACTGTTCAGCACAAGGGAAAACTCTGCATGAGCTTGCACATGGAATGGCTTCAAACTTACATCTTTAGCCTTCCTAAAAACCTGAAAACTCCCATCCTTGGGTCTCCTTCTCCATATTTTTGGTAGCCTCTGAAGAACAACAAAGCAATAAGTGAAAATCAGGTTTTGGAATGAGCCCAAAATGCCTCCAAACCTCCTTAAAAGAGGGCATAAACCTAACTCACATCCAAGAGAGGTTAAAAAAATATAATTTAATGATAATTTTTATTTATTAGTCCATTAGTTTCTAAATATTAGCCCCTTTTTCTGAAACTTCACCTTTTTGGAGCCTGCCTTCCTTAGTAGAGTTTATTATTTTTAATTATTTGAAAAGGGGACATGAAAAGTCCTCCCCTCCCAAATATTGCTTGTCCTCAAGTAATGAAGGTTGGAATTCTCAAGAATATGTGCTCCTTCCCAAGTTGCATCCTCTAGTGGTAATCCTTTCCATTTGACCAAATGCTCTATGACGCTCCTGTTTCTCAATCTTTTCTCTCTTGTATCTAAAATCTCTTCTGGTATCAAAACTAATTTTCTTTCATCATCAAGAGGTGGTAATTCTATAGATACTATGGTTTTCTGGCCTAGAACCTTCTTCAGGCAAGATACATGGAAAATATTATGTATTTTTCTATTTGGTGGGAACTCCAATTCATAAGCTACCTCTCCTACCTTCTTGATGATCTTATAAGGCCGATAGAACCTTTGCTTGAGTTTCTCTGCCCCACTTCTCTTCAAGGTGCTTTGCTTATATGGTTGCAACCTAAAAAATACCAAATCTCCCACCTCAAAAGATCTTTGAATCCTTTTCCTATCAGCATAT
The DNA here is from genome assembly GCA_028749045.1 of Cupressus sempervirens. Classification (NCBI taxonomy): domain Eukaryota; kingdom Viridiplantae; phylum Streptophyta; class Pinopsida; order Cupressales; family Cupressaceae; genus Cupressus; species Cupressus sempervirens. The sequence goes on along the minus strand of CM053786.1, from coordinate 88,501,894 downwards.
AACTTTTTTTTTGGTTTTGTGCATGTTGTAGATTATCGTTGAGGGACCTTATTATGTCTTGGCTTTGCTTGACGAAATCACTTGCTGCAGGTACTCTACTATCAAAAAGTATTAGATCAACAAAAGAAATGGCATCATAACCATAAAGAGCATGAAAAGGAGGCATACCAATAGATATGTGATGAGATGTACTATAACAATACTCCCCTAGGTGTAACCGTTTCGCCTAAGCATGTTGTTGATTTGAAACATAGTTCCTCAAATATCCCTCTATCCATTTATTAACTATCTCTGTTTGTCCATCTATTTGAGGATGATAGCTAGTATTGGGATTGAGTTCAGTTCCTACCAAATGAAAGAGCTCCTTCCAAAAAGAGCTGAAGAATCTACTGTCCCGGTCACTAACAATGTTTCTAGGCAAGCCATGTAATCTAAAAATTTCCTTGAAGAACAATATGGCCACTTGTGATGCCTTGAAATTAGATGTGATAGGAAATAAATGTGCATACTTAGTTAGTCTATCTACCACCACATATATGCAATCCTTACCTTGAACCTTGGGCAACCCAGTGCTAAAGTCCATGGAAATACTTTCCCATTTTTGTTCAGGAATAGGAAGTGGCTGCAACAACCCTAAAGGAAAGTTTTCCTTAGTCTTGCTTTGTTGGCATCCATACATTCCTTAATGTGTTTAAGGACATCCTCCTTCATACCCTACCATGAAAACTGCTCTTGAATTTGCTTGTATGTCTTGAAGTATCCCTGATGACTAGCCAAAGGTGTGTCATGAAAGGCCCTAAATATCCTCTCCTTAGTTTTTGATCCTGGCACTAAGAAGATCCTGTTCTTGTAATAAATCAATTCATCAACAACCTTTTACTTGTTATCATCCACTAAATTATCCAAAATCTTGGTGGCAAAGGAATCTTTAGCATACTCTGAAATTATGGAGACTTTCCAATCAACAGAGATAGATGTTAAGGAACACAAAGTGGGCTTTCTTGAGAGAGCATCAGCAACCACATTATTCTTTCCTTTCATGTATTCAATATCAAAATCATAAGCTTAAAATTTGCTTACCCATTTTTTTTGATGATCATTCAAATCCCTTTGGTTCAAGAAGAACCTGAGGCTATTATGGTCTATCTTTACAATGAATCTCTCACATACCAAATATTGTCTAAACTTATGAAGTGCATACATTATTGCCAACATTTCCTTATCATAGATGGAGTAACCTTTCTCTGATTGATTTAATTTTCTACTCTCAAATGCCATTGGATTTCCCCTTTGAGTTAGGACAACCCCTATACCTTCTCCAGAAGCATCACATTCAACAATAAAAGGTAAAGAGAAATTTGGAATTGCAAGCACAAGGCATGAACTCATTACCTCCTTAAGCTTATCAAATGTTTTTTGTGCCTCTTCTGTCCAAACAAAAAATCCTTTCTTTGTCAAATCAGTCAAGGGGGCAGCAAGCTGAGAAAATCCCTTGGCAAATCTCCTATAGTAGCTACACAACCTGAAGAAACCTCTCAATTGTGTAAGATTAGTGGGTGGAGGCCAATCCAAAATTGCCTGAATTTTTTGTTGATCAACTTGTACTCCTTTAGAACTTATAATATGTCCCAAATATAGGATCTCTATCAACAAAACTCACATTTAGATAGCTTAGCATAGAAGGATTGCTGCTCCAAGATTCCCAAAATACTGTCTATGTGCTTTAGATGCTCTTCCCATGTTTTACTGTAAATTAAGATATCATCAAAATATACCAAAATAAATTTTCAAAGATGCTGGCTAAATACCTTATTCATACAAGATTGGAATGTTGCAGGTGCATTAATGAGGCCAAATGGAATAACAAGAAATTCAAAGTGCCCATAGTGACATCTGAAAGCAGTCTTTTCCACATCTTCACTCCTCATTCAAATTTGATGGTACCCTGATCTTAAGTCAATTTTTGAGAAGTATACAACACCACATAACTCATCAATGAGTTCATCTATGCATGGTATGGGATACCTATTTTTTATGGTCTTCTTGTTTAGAGCCCTGTAGTCTATACACATTCTCATTGTACCATCCTTTTTCTTGACAAGTACCACAGATGATGCAAATGGACTAGAGCTAGGCCTTATGAATCCCATGTCCAAGAGTTCTTTAATAGTTTTTTCAATTTCTTCCTTATAACCTCTTGGATGGTAGTATGGGGTTGTTATAATAGGTTTGGCACCCTGTTCTAACTCTATAACATTCTCAAAACCTCTATCTGGTGGTAATCCTAGAGGCAAGTCATTGAAAACTATACTATGATTATCAAGAATATTTTGAATTTCAAAATGGAAATTACCTTGATTCTTTGGAGAGCTTTTTGGATGGATTATGATTCTTGCTTCCCATGCTACTTGTCCTCTTCGAAAAGTCCTCTCCATCCTCTTTGTAGAGACCGCCTTAGGTGCTCCATTCGATAAGCCTCTCAATATGACTTCTTTCCCATTGGAATGAAATTTAAACTCCATAGTTTGATGGTTTATGTAATAGCCTCCAATAGAGTGCAACCATTGAACATCCAATACAAGATCTGTCTCCCCAATACCAACTACATAGAAGTCATCACATAACTCATAATCTCCTAAGGTCATCTTGAGTTGTTTCACCACCCGTGTGTAGGGCATAGTGAATCCATTAGCTACAGTAACATTGAATCCCTCAAAATCTTTTGCTTTAAGTCCTCTTTTCATGACAAATCCCTCATCAATAAAATTGTGAGTTGCCCCACTATCAAGAAGAACTCTCAACCTTTTCCCTACTAGTACCCCTCAAATTCGAAAGGGATGCTATCTTGGGACTACTGATAATACTGCTAAAGTGCCATCCTTGCTGATTTATTTTTATTTCTCTTCTTCTACCTCCTCCTTAGTGTCATGAAATTCTTCATGCTCATTTGAATCAGATTCTGAAGAAACTTCAATATAGTGCACTTGACCTTTCCCCAAACATCTGTTCCTGGAACCCATGGTTCTCTACAAGTAAAACAAAGCTTTTTTCCTTCGTAATTCACTCCTAGTCTCTTCATATACCTTCTTTTTTGCCACATTTATCACATCTTTTGGTGGTAGTTTTAGGAAAGTTTTTTTCTAAAAATTTCCCTTATGTTGCCAAAGATTTGGGGTTTTTGATTAGTGACTGGTTTCATAGGCACACAAGTTTCAAGTTGCAAGCTTCTTTTGATAGCTTCCTGTAAGGTTGAGGGTGAGAAAGCCTTAACCAAACCCTTAACAGAATCTTCTAAAACATCAAGAAAAAGATAAACAATCCTCTTTTCACTCATATCAGGTACCATAACAGCCACTTTTTGAAACTCTTCTATATACTCATTAACTGATTTGGTTTGCTTCAACTTTGACAACTCTTTAAAGTACTCTTCATCATCCTTGAGGTCAAATCTATCTATCACTCTTTGATTGAAATCATCAAATGTAGTTACCTGATCATGACCTTGAGTAGTCATTCCATGATACCACCAATCATAGGCTGCATATTCCAAGTGTAGACTTGAAAATTGAACAACATCACTCTCCTTCATGGGGTTAAGTGTGAAGAAAGTCTATAATTTTTGTAGCCATGTTGTAGCTGAAATTTTATTTGTTCCATCAAAAGTAGGTGTTGTAAACTTGCTTATTTTATTTTTGAGCTCTCTTCCACTTATGTCATTCTCCCTCCTATTCTCTTTCTTGGGCATCAAAGTGTTCATCATATCCACATATTCTCTAAAAGGAACCAAACTGCAAAAGTCATCATCTAAGCCATTGTAAGTAGCTCTTAATGCAATCAAGTTACCTGTAACCTCTTCCACGTGATTAAGGGATGGATTCAGTACTGGTGGCTCATCTGCACGCAAAAAAATAGTTTTGGTTGATTTAGATGGTGTGGATTTCAAATTTATTGGCTCCTCTAAAGTGCTCCCTTTCTCATTAATAGATGCAACTCCTTGCAGCTTTTCTATCAATATTCGCAAAGCCTCTCTAGTTTCTGCCAAACTATCCACTCTATGCTTCTGAGTATTTTGGATGTCTTGGAAGAATTTCTTTGCCATCTAATCTAGATTATCCATACTTTTCCCTTCCTTAGATTTTGTACTTTTACTTTCAACTAGAGGTTTGATCAAAATTTCTTTATTCTTTTCTCGCTGCAAATATCTTTTTTCTCTTTCACTTAGTTGCATGCAAACTTCTACAAACCCTCAGGCTAGCAAGATCATAGCTCTGATACCACTGAAATGTCCCTTTCTCTAATTTTATATGATATTTCAAGCCTGTAATCAAATTTTCAAAATCAAACAACCAATATTACAAAGATCCACCAATTTCTCAATAAACCCCAAATTGGGTATGTCCGTAATAGTGCCAAAAACTTCACAACTTCACATTTTATTAATAAATCTAAAAATGGACATTTCTAAAGAAATTTCAATAGAATAACAACCTAAAAAATGACATTTCTAGATCTATATAGAATTTACACAACAGCTCCCAAACTTAAGACAAAAACCATGCTCATCGGGCTCTCCAAATTAACACAAAAATGCTCGAAAACACCACAAAAACACTAATAATCTATCTCAAAAGTTCAACCACATCCCAATAAATATATTTAGATTTATTTTAACATCTTAAAGTATGAAATACAGCATCAACCCAAATTGATATGAAATACTCAATTGAAAACACCAAACTCTTACAAAAAAACAACCGAAAACCCACAAATTTGCACTGTTCAGCACAAGGGAAAACTCTGCATGAGCTTGCACATGGAATGGCTTCAAAATACCATCCTTAGCCTTCTTGAAAACCTGTAAACTCCCATCCTTGGGTCTCCTTCTCCACAGGTTTGGCAGCCTCTGAAGAACAACAAAGCAATAAGCAGAAATCAAGTTCTGAAATGAGCCCAAAATGCCTCCAAACTCCCTTAAAAGAGGGCATAACCCTAACTCACATCCAAGAGGGGCTAATAAAATATAATTTAATAATAATGTTTATCTATTAGTCCATTTATTTCCAAAGATTATCCCCTTTTGCCGAAACTTCACCTTTTTGGAGCCTACCTACCTTAGCAAAGTTTATTATTTTTAATTATTTGAAACGGGGACATGACACCATCCTTGCATGTGTATGGTGTGTGTGTTTGCTCTTATTGTATGACATTTCTAATGTGGTTAAGGAAGGGAGTCATAGTCACCTACTAGTCGAGATCTACACAATGCACCACTTCCTGCCATTGCTTGTTTAGCTTAGTATTATATATATATTGTATGTACATGCATGGTTTTTATGCAGGTTGTAGGTACCAAGTATCAACTTTTCTCAATTGCTAGGATGAGCGTACCTTATTACACTATCTCAATGATAAGAGAAGGGAGATAAATTCTCAAGTCCAAATCCCAAACCCTTAAACCATTTTTCCTAATGAGGTAGGACAAATATCTGGATATTTTACCTTCCAAATGTGTCGGATGACATAATTCATGATTTTTACCCCTTTAAGCTGATTTTGTGTGAATTATTCTATGATAGGTTTTTATATTTTATCTTAGAGGTCTATGGTGAATTTCCTATTAATTAAGTCTTAATAAGTAGATTTAATTAATTAATTAATTATTTGGAGAAAATTAATATAATATCATGATCTTTGATATATTGATTATAATTAATTAAATGAGAAAAAGAATTAAATAAAAGAAAATTAGAAATTAAAAAATTAAAATAATAATAAAGTAATAAATAAATAGTAATAATAAAAGATATAAAAATTAAAATGAAAGTTATAAAAATTTAAATAGAAGTTATATAAAAAATTAAATAAGAGTTATAAGCTTGCCTAGGAGTTAACGCACCTTTTCATTTCTCATATGTCAACAACACGGGGGTTAGTGCACCAATTAAGCACATGGTGTCTACAACCTTATGACTCATCTAAAAGGTTGGAAAATACACATGCTTAGTTGGTGACACCTTCTAGTTGTTTCTAGAGACATTCTAGGTGCTTCCTGAGAACTCTTTATATTCAGGCATTCCTAGAAGCTTAGACATAGCATTTGGAGAGCCTTTTGGAGCATTGGAGGACTCGAGAACTTTGGACAAGGGAGGAGCTTTCTCTGCGGGTCTTCTGAGGAAAAGCGAATTAGCATCAGAATTCAGGTAGACTCTTGTGATTTTTCTTATGCTATTTCCGCATCTTGCACTTCCTGTCTTCATCATGTCTTCCATATGTTTTCTAAAGATTTTTCCTATTGTGGTTGTATGCATTTGCTATGGGTGTTTAAATTCCATATAAGAAATTTGTATGTGTAGATCTGAAGAAAATATGGGGCTAGGATTTATAGATACATATGAACAAACCCTTTTCATTAATGGATAATTTAGAAGATCATTACTTCAAAAGGAAATTCTTAGATTTGAAAAGACCCTTTTTATTTTTTAGAAAAATATGTATCTGTTCTTTTTTTTATAAAAAAATTATGCAAATCTGCATGCATATATGTATATATGAATATATACACATATATGCTATTATGCTAGATAATAATTTGTATATATATATATATAATCATTTATTATAAATCGCAGTGATAAAACTTTATTAAAATTTTGAATCGCAAATTGCATCAATGGGAAACATTTTATTAAAAACATTTTTAAAAAAAACTATATATATATATATATATATATATATATATTTTTGCAAGGTAAAAAGGGGCAAGGAGGGATGAACCCATACCCCCACCCCTTTATGCATTGAGAGCAGAGGCTGGTGGCACTACTACCGCAGGCCCTGCAATAGTGTATTGTCACAAGTCTGCGACAGCAGGCCTGCACAGCTCTGCTACACATAAAATCTATGCATGTATATGTGACCGCTGGTGGATGATAAGGATGAAACATTTGGTTTTTTTTTAAAGTTCATTTTTATAAAATGATAATTATATATGTATATGTATATATATGTATAAATATATATAAATAAATATATATATGTATATACATTATTAATAATAATTAATTATTATATTAATAAATGGTTTGCATTAAGAGAGAATTTTTTTTAATAACAAATTATTTTATAATGTTATAGTTGAATAATATAGGTTCAATTTAATCATTTTAACTTGGAAAGATGAATATGAAAAGAATTGGTAAATTTTCAATTATTATTTAAATTTGATGGGGGTCTTTTTCAACTAATGTTTATATAAACAATTTATCATTAGAATAAATGGAAATTGATTCTAAAGGTTTTAGGGCGAAACTTTTATCTATCAAACAATACATGGACTAGGAAAATGTACAAAATGATCCTCCATTCATTATCCAACTTGGAAACATAAACTAAGACCTCCACATTTAAATTAAAGTATGTAATTTTAGCAAAACCAAAACATGTGTTTGCTAACTAAATGAACCTAAAAAGATAATTGTTTTGTTCTCGCCCAGGCTTCGAGTGCGAGTACAGACTAGGATGGGAGTAGAGAGAATGCATGGTTGCGACCTTGCATTCTATAGTATGTCTTGTCAATATAAGAGGATACTAGTGACTGCATGAGGATCAGTAGGGACCCGTGGAGTTTAGCTAACTGCCAAGGTAACTTCTACGTGATATATGTGATGACACTTTCCCGCTTTCATAGTAGGTTCCTACATGTCTTTGTGTGCCTTTGGGAATTAGATGTCAGTTTTGTGATTGGAACCTTTGAGTTAGTATACTTTTAGGATTCCTGGACTTATAGAGATTTATGCTATGTGTTTTGGATAGCCTATTTGGGACTTGAGGTTATCTCCTCAGCACAGTGGGAGTGGACCACTTAGGTACCACACGGTCGGGTGGTAGTGTTTTTCCACTCTTATCATTTGAGATCCATTGAGACATCATGGCTGATGTGTCCTTCATGATGGTGCATATGTATCCTTTCACTAATGACTATCATATGTTAGATGATGTTATCTTATGCTTATATTTGCATGTTAGATTACTTTCTGAATAGGATGTAGTATATGTTAGGAGTGACATTCCTACTATGTTAATACTAATGATCTGTTCGGTGATTTGGAATGTTATGTACGGATGGATGGCTAGGATCCACGATGGTCTAATGATGCTATTAACAATTGGGAGGAACTATGCACTTAGTTTATTATGTTTGATCTTTTGTGATGGATGTTTATATCTTCTATGATGATGTATCATGTATGACATGTGATTATTTTTACTTTGATGTATCATGGATTAGAATAGGATGATGTACCTTATTTATCATATGTATATTCTTTTAACCTTTTCATACCCTGTGACATGTACAATGGATGATTGAGCATTTGAAAATGTAATGTATAAACATTAGACTTGTTATTATTATTTCTTGTATTCAATAATGTTAGTTGATTTAGATGTAATTCTACATTAAGGGATCCTTAAAGAATGTAATATGTTATGTATGTTATGTTTACTTTTAGATGGACATTGCTATTGCTTCTGTTATGGTGCATAAGTTATATGTGGTATTTACTTTCATGTTTTTAAAAAAGAAAAAATGCTACCAAACTTAGTGAAATTTTAGGTTAATTCTTTGGATCCCTTGGCGGGGCATTACATTTGGTATCAGAGCCAGGTTTCTACATTGGGAGCTCTAGGTATTTTGGAACAACTAGAACAACTTGTTATTATTATTTCTTGTGGTTGTTGTATTAGATGTATTCAATAATGTTATTTGATTTAGATGTAATTCTACATTAAGGGATCCTTAAAGAATGTAATATGTTATGTATGTTATGTTTACTTTTAGATGGACATTGCTATTGCTTCTGTTATGGTGCATAAGTTATATGTGGTATTTACTTTCATGTTTTTAAAAAAGAAAAAATGCTACCAAACTTAGTGAAATTATAGGTTAATTCTTTGGATCCCTTGGCAGGGCATTATATTTGGTATCAGAGCCAGGTTTCTACATTGGGAGCTCTAGGTATTTTGGAACAACTAGAACTTTGAACTATTAAGTGTATCTTTTCAAATTTGAAACTAGGTGAACTGAAACAAAACTTGAACTGTTACTTGTATTATTTTCATACTTCAACATTTAGCTTTCAAAACTAAAAATTTTACTTAAATTGAACTTAGTCTATTGCAACATGTGTCTTTTGATTGTAATAGTACTTTGTACTATTGTAGGATGGTATCTAGGACTAGGTCTTCTATTAGAGGCCATGGTAGAGGTTGTGGTAGAGGTTGTGGTCGTGGCAGAGCTATCAATTTCCATGAGTCCACCCATGGGGGATATTCTCATGAAGAGAGAAGAGGAGAGCATGCTAGTAGGCAATAGGAAGAGAGCCATAGAGAGGACCAAGCTGAGTATGAAGAGGTTGATTTGAGACAGATGATGCAGACTAGTCTTGAACATCTATCTCCTGTTCAAGATCAGCCCAAAGCACATCAGACAGAACAATAGCATAGACCCAAGTCTAGGAGCCCTCAGAAGGATCATTAGAGGTCCATTGTGTCCACTCAAATGAAGGATCTTTCGAGATCGAAGGTCAAGCCTTTCAATGGGAAAGGTTCTGGTTATGTGGCTAAACAGTGGCTTATTTCCCTCGACAAGATTTTTGCCATGCAAGATTTTGACAGCAATGTTAAGGCAAGATTTGTGATCACCAATTTGGAGAATTTTGGGGCCACTTGGTGGACAATTGAGGAGAAGAAGCTGGGAATTGATATGAGCAGTGTCACGTGGGAACTATTCGTAGAGAGTTTCCACGAACAATTCCTACCAAAAGAATGGAAACAACAAAGGGCTGATGAGTTTCATAATCTCAGGCAGTACACTATTTCAATGACTGAGTATGAGCGTAAGTTTTATGAGCTCATGTCCTTTTTAGGATTTAGTGAAAATTCAACTCAATTGACACAACACTTTATTAGGGGTTTGAATAACTATATAATTGGGGGTGTCAAGGTATTTGAGCCAAAAACCCTCAAAGATGCGATACATCGAGCTATCCTTGTTAAGAAAAGTGTTAACCTTGGTCAAGGAGGTTTTGTAGGAGCACCAGCAGCATCAAGATCTAAAGGCAACTATAATTCAAGTGGTAACAAGAAACCTTCCTTTTCTAAAGGGAAACAATATTAGCAACAATCTTAGCAGACGCAGTAGCAGAAGGGATCGAATTCTCAGGCTCAAGGTGGTGGCATGGGTTCTAACTTCAAGAACAACTGCAATACTCAGTGCAATAAACAAAATCAGCCCAATTAGCTAGCTCAGAGCAATCAGTCTTTTGTTAGGAGGAATAGCCATTAGCAATCAAATGTACCACCTATGGGTAAAGGATCTGGCAGATATATAGAATGTTTTTCATGTGGTTAGATTGGACATTATGCAGCTTAGTGTCCATAGCGAGCACCTTAGTTTTTAGGACTTAGGCCTACAGTTTTAGAACCGACAGTTGGTGATGCAAGTAGAGCTCATAGAGTATTTGCAGTAGTAGATCACCATCAGGCAGATCATCAGGAAATCATGGTTGAGACCATAGGTGCTATTCGAGGTATATCTCTTTTAGTATTGTTTGATTGAGGAGCTACATATTCATTTATTTCACCATCTATAGTTTCTAAGTGTAAGTTGGATGTGGTGAAGCAAGATCATGGTTGGCAAGTGGAACTAGCCTCAGATATTAAGGTTTCCATAGATTCTATAATTCATAAGTGTGGGCTTAGCTTAGGAAGCTTTGATATTACAGTGGGTCTTCAAGTCATACCCCTTGGTTCCTACGATGTGGTTTTGGGCATGGACTAGCTTGGCTCTCATAGAACCAGTATAGATTGCAAGAAGAAGATTATTATGTGCCAAGATGACCAAGGGAATTATGTGAAGATAGTTGGGATACCAAGGCCTATATCTCTATGGATGATTTCTACTATGCAAATGAAGCAAAGTTTTCGTAAAGGATGTCAGATATTTTCTATTATGGTAAATGATTTTGATGAGGAAGATCCCATGAGGAAGACTATAGATCACCCAATTTTATTGGAGCACGCAGATGTCTTTCCAAGTGAGATTCCAGGCATGCCTCTAAAGAGGGACATCAATTTTAGTATTGATTTGATTCCTGGAGTGGAGCCTATCTCTAAAGCTCCTTATTGTATGACTACAAAAGAATTGGGTGAGTTACATCTTTAGCTAGAGGAACTTCTGGCCAAAGGGAGCATTCGACCTAGTGTATCACCATGGGGAGCTCCAGTGCTCTTTGTGAAGAAGAAAGATGGTTCTTTGTGCCTTTGTATTGATTATAGACAGTTAAATAAGGTGACTATTAAGAATAGGTATCCTTTACCAAGGATTGATGACTTATTTGATCAGATCAAGGGAGCTACAGTATTCTCCAAGATTGACCTTAACTCAGGATACCATTAGCTTCATATTAAGGAAGTTGATATTCACAAGACCACTTTTCGAACTCGCTATGGGCATTATGAGTTCACAGTGGTACCTTTTGGGTTGACTAATGCTCCATCAATTTTCATGAGTTTGATGAATGGTGTGTTCCAATCTTATCTGGACAGGTTTGTACTTGTGTTTCTTGATGATATATTGATATATTCTAAGACTCAAAAGGAGCATGAGGAACACTTGCGATTGGTTTTATAGTGTTTAAGAGACAATCAACTTTATGCCAATGCAGCTAAGTGTGAATTCTTCAAATTAGAGATTCAATATTTAGGGCATGTCATTTTAGGTGATGGTATTTCAGTGGATCCTGCAAAGATTTAGGTGATAATAGATTGGCCTACACTGACTAATGTGTTAGAGATTTGTAGTGTCATGGGCCAAGCTGGTTATTATCACAGATTTGTCCAAAACTTCTCTAGGATAGCGCATCCTATCACTTCTCTTCAGAGGAAAGGAAAGAAGTTCATGTGGATAGAGAAATGTGAGGAAGCATTTTGGAAGCTCAAGGAGCTTTTGACTAGTGCACAGATCTTAGCCGTACGTGATCTAGAAGGTGATTTCATGGTGTGTACAGATGCTTCCCTAGAAGGGATTGGGAAAGTGTTGATGCAGAATGGATGGGTGATTGCGTATGAATCACGCAAGCTCAAGGATCATGAGCTAAATTATCCTACACATGATCTTGAGTTAGCAGCAGTAGTTCATGCTTTGAAAAGGTGGAGACACTTCTTGTTGGGGCATAGATTCGAGCTACATAGTGATCATCGCAGTCTTCAACCTAATTTGAATGCTCACTAGAGATGATGGATGGAATTTCTATGCGAGTACAATTTTGAGGTAAAGTGCATTCAGGGTAAAGAGAATGTGGTGGCAAATGCTTTGAGTCATAGGAGACATGTGGTTTCATCTATGACTCTTAGTGTGTATTTGAGGAGTTGAATTCTTCAGGTACTTCCTATAGATTCTTGGTATCAGGAAGTGTGCAGAGAGATAGATTCAGGAAGACCTTTGGAAGGTAAGTTTGCAAGCTATGTTCGAGAGTTAGATGGTCTTTTGAGACATTTGGGGAGGATTTATGTGACATTACTAGATGAGCTTTGCACCTTGATTCTAGCAGAAGCCCATCGTACACCTTACTCAGCACATCCAAGTGTCAAGAAGATGCATGCTGATTTAAGACGTTTGTTCTTTTGGTCTAGGATGAAGTGAGACATTGCTGATTTTGTGGCTAGATGTCTTGAGTGTCAGAGAGTTAAGGCAGAACATCAGCACTCGGCTGGACTTTTGTAGCCAAATCTCATTCCTTCATGGAAGTGGGATATCATCTCCATGGACTTCATAGTAGGATTACCTATGACTGTTCATCTTCATGATGCTATCATGGTCATCGTTGATCGGTTGACTAAGGTGGCACATTTTTCACTGATTAGGTCTTCCTACATAGCAGCTTCTATAGCCAATGTCTTCATACGTGACATTGTGATATTATATGGCATTCCTAGAAAGATCATTTCTAACAAGGATCCTATTTTCACATCCACATTCTGGACATCATTGCAGCATGAGCTTGGAGCACAATTAAATTTTAGTTCGACATATCATCCAGAGATAGATGGGTGAATCAGGTTCTAGAAGATATGTTAAGGATGTATGTGATGGATAGTCAGACACATTAGGAGGACTATCTCTACCTAGTGAAGTTTGCTTACAACAATGGGTATCACAGTTCTATTGGCATGGCACCATTTAAGGCATTATATGGACATCCTTTTTGTATACCATTGAGTTGGGATAGTCTTGAGGATCGCATCCTGTTGGGTCCTGAGATGCTTCATGAAATGGAGCAATAGGTAGTGTGTATCCATGAGCACTTGACTACGGCACAACATAGGCAGAAGAATTATGCTGATGCTCATAGGACAGATAAGTAGTTTCCTGTGGGAGATAAAGTTTTCTTGAGAGTGCATCCACAAAAGAGTCTAATCTGATATGGAAAGGGTTCTAAGCTAGCACCTCACTTTGTGGGACCATTCAAGATTCTAGAGAGGATTGGCCTGGTTGCTTACCACCTTGCTTTACCGCCCAACCTAGCTCACATTCATGATGTTTTCCATGTTTCATTACTTTGACAATATATTCCTGATGTTGTACATGTTCTTGATTGGAATGCATTGCAGGTAGATGATGGGAAGCTAGCTTTGGAGCCAATTTTTATTCTGGAGCAGTGGGAGTTGACCCTCAAGGGTTGAACCATCGAGCAGGTAAGGGACCAATGGGACCCTACTAATGATTCTTCAGCTACATGGGAGGATGTAGCTATATTATGAGAGTTATATCCCTACTTGTTTGTAGGCTTCTAGGAGTAAGCCTAATCCAAGGGGGGGTGGATGTAGTGCCTGCCCTCGTTTACCTTTTTCCTGGACATATTGTTGCTATTATTATCAGACTACGTTAGACTAGTTTTATGTTGATGGATTAGTGGTATTGTTTTGAGACTATCAAAAATTATATTATGGATTCAGTGGATATATGATGAGATCATTTAGACTTTACATTTCATATATGCATGATGATTATTACATTGCTTTTAGTTATTGATGATGATTAGTTAGATGGTTTATTATCTCATGTGTTTTATTATGGATACTTACCCGATACTTGCATGTGTATGGTGTGTGTGTTTGCTCTTATTATATGGTATTTTTGATGTGGTTAAGGAAGGGAGTTGTAGTCACCTACTAGTCAAGATCTACACAATGCACCACTTCCTACCATTTCCTATTTAGCTTAGTATTATATATATATTCTATGTACATGCATGATTTTTATACAAGTTGCAGGTACAGGGTATCGACTTCTCTGAATTGCCAAGATGAGTGTACCCTATTACACTATCTCAATGATAAGAAAAGGGAGATAAATTCCAAGGCCAAATCCCAAACCCTTAAACCATTTGTCCTAATGACTCATCTAGAAGGTTGGAAAAGACACATGCTTAGTTGGTGACACCTTCTAGTTGTTTCTAGAGACATTCTAGGTGCTTCTTGAGAACTCTTTATATTTAGGCATTCCTAGAAGCTTAGACATAGCATTTGGAGAGCCTTTTGGAGCATTAGAGGACTCGAGAACTTTGGACAAGGGAGGAGCTTGCTCTGCAAGTTTTTTGAGGAAAAGTGAATTAGCATCAGAATCCTGGTAGACTCTTGTGATTTTTCTTATGCTATTTCTGCATCTTGCACTTCCTGTCTTCATCATGTCTTCCATATGTTTTTTGAGGATTTTTCCTATTGTGGTTGTATGCATTTGCTATGGGTGTTTAAATTCCATAAAAAGGGGTGGGAAGGGATGAACCCATACCCCCACCCCCCTATGCATTGAGAGCAGAGGTCGGTGGCACTACTACTACAGGCCTTGCGATAGTGTACTATCGCAGGTTTGCAATAGCAGGCTTGCATGGCTCTGCTACACATAAAAGTCACACACATATATGTGACCTCCGGAAGATGATAATGATGAAACATTCAATTTTTTTTTTAAGGCACAGTTTTAGATATTAAATATTATATATATATAATATTATAATTCAATTTTTTTTAATTCATTTTTATAAAATGATAATTATATATGTATATGTATTTATATATATATATAAGTATATATATGTATATACATTATTAATAATAATTAATTATTATATTAATAAATGGTTTGTATTAAGAGAGTATTTCTTATAATAACAAATTATTTTATAATGTTATAGTTGAATAATATAGGTTCAATTTAATCATTTTAACTTGGAAAGATGAATATGAAAAGAATTGGTAAATTTTCAATTATTATTTAAATTTGATGGGGGTCTTTTTCAACTAATGTTTATATAAACAATTTATCATTAGAATAAATGGAAATTGATTCTAAAGGTTTTAGGGAGAAACTTTTATCTATCAAACAATACATGGACTAGGAAAACATACAAAATGATCCTCCATTCATTATCCAACTTGGAAATGTAAACTGAGACCTCCACATTTAAATTCAAATATGTAATTTTAGCAAAACCAAAACATGTGTTTGCATTATGTTTTCTCTATGATATTTGTTTTGGGTTTTGGGTTGACTAGTGTTGACCAGTTATAGGACGTCTACCAGAGGCTTGGGGGTTATGTGATTGTGATGTCATGATGATGTTTTAATTTCGATCTTTATAAACCCAACCATGGTTATGTGATGGAATGCTCTATGTAATTTTTATAATTACTAATTGTTATAATTGAGATTCTTATTTATGAGACACTTGACCTAATCATTTTTGAGTAATCGATCAGTTATCCTTGGTTTATTTTCTAGTCACCATGATGGGATTGAAATGTGATTTATGATGTCATTTTGTGACATGTTTTGACTCAACCATTTTGGAGTCTTTGATCAATATGATTTGAGATATATTTTGGTTATTGAGAACCAATGGATACTTTTGATTATTAGTGATACTTATGTTGCTAATAGAGAGCTGTTGTGGTCATGATTTTCTATGGATGCTTGTTCATGGAGATTTGATGCTTTTATTGTGCATATTTGATGTTCTTATTATGGATTATCTTTTATGATTTTGAGATTCATGATTCCATGAGCTTAGGGTATGTTATCTGCTTGTAGTGTCGGGAAGTGGCTTGCAATGGGGGTCGGGGCCCTAAGAGGCTACCAGGGTAACTCATTGTAAGTTGGATAATAAGTGAAAACATTCACACCTAATACTAACTAAATGAACCTAAAAAGATAATTATTTTGTTCTCACCCATGCCTCGAGTGCTAGTACAGACTAGGATGGGAGTAGAGAGAACGCATGGTTGCGACCTTGCATTCCATAGTATGCCTTGTCAGTATGAGAGGATACTAGTGGCTGCATGAGGATCAATAGGGACCTGTGGAGTTTAGCTAACTACCAAGGTAATTTCTACATGATATATGCGATGACACTTTCCCACTTGCATAGTAGGTTCCTACGTGTCTTTGTGTGCCTCTAGGAATTAGATGTCAATTTTGTGATTGGAACCTTTAAGTTAGTATGATTTTAGGATTCTTGGACTTATAGAGATTTATGCTATGTCTTTTGGATAGCCTGTTTGGGACTTGAGATTATCTCCTCAGCACCGTGGGAGTGGACCACTTAGGTACCACATGGTCGGGTGGTAATGTTTTTCCACTCTTATCATTTGAGATCCATTGAGACATCGTGGCTGATGCGTCCTTCATGATGGTGGATATGTATCCTTTCACTGATGACTAGCATATGTTAGATGATGTTATCTTATGCTTATATTTGCATCTTAGATTACTTTTTGCATATGATGTAGTATATGTTAGGAGTCACATTCCTACTATGTTAATATTGATGATCTGTTGGGTGATTTGGAATGTTACGCATGGAGGGATGGCTAGGATCCACAGTGGTTTAATGCTGCTATTAATGGTTGGGAGGAACCGTGCACTTAGTTTATTATGTTTTATCTTTTGTGATGGATGTTTATATCTTCTATGATGATGTATCATGTATGACATGTGATTATCTTTACTTTGATGTATCACGGATTAGAATAGGATGATGTACCTTATTTCTCATATGTATATTTTTTTAAGCTTTTCATACCTTGTGACATGTACAGTGGATGATTGAGCATTTGGAAATGTAATGTATAAACATTGGACTTATCATTATTATTTCATGTGGTTGTTGTATTAGATGTATTCAATAATGTTAGTTGATTTAGATGTAATTCTACATTAAGGGATCCTTAAAGAATGTAATCTGTTATGTATGTTATGTTTACTTTTAGATGGACATTGCTATTGCTTCCATTATGGTGCATAAGTTATATGTAGTATTTACTTTCATGTTTAAAAAAAAAAAATGCTACCAAACTTAGTGAAATTCTAGGTTAATTCTTTGGATCCCTTGGTGGGGTACTACAAAATGGAAGAATGGAAGTTCTTGATTTATAGCCCCAATTGGGCATCTGTTTTGGTGTTGTGTCTAACATCTCCTATTGGAAAAATCCACCTTTCCTTAGTTTTGATTCATTGTGGATCTTGTTGTGAAAACCTAGTATGAATATGGATGTTTGATTTTGTCCCTTGGTCATGCTTGTTTGACACCTGATCAGATTCTGCTCTCTCCACGATCCTAGCAATGTGCTACAGATAATGATATGGATCCCTTGATAAGGATCACGAAATAAATTTATTTGACTGTTGTAATTTTCGGGATTAGAATCTTATGAAAATTGTATTTAAAAACTTTGTTTTAATGGCAACAACGTCGAGTTTTCTTCTTGGTTCTTTCCTCACTAAGCCTTTGTATTAGGTTTCCAATAGAATAGTGATTGGATATTATTACTTCTCATGAGTTTTCTTGTAAATTTCAGTTGTACGGATGCACGTCAAAAATAAGATAAAATGATGATGTTCAATTAAGCAAGATTTCAAGTTTCATATATGTTGAAAAAATGAAAGATTATGGTATGAATGTAGGTTCAGTTTTAGTGACTATTGGAAACAAAACAATTCTTGAATTGTGGTTAAAATGGATAATTCAAATTCTTGGAATATTTAGTTTGTAACAAGTCCTTATAGATTTACTTCGAAAAGAAAAATGGTTAATAAATCAACTTTAAAATTTATACTTAGAAAAATATGACACAAAAAAAAATTATACAACCTAGAGAAAAAGCCCTCTGGATTTTGTATGGGCTTGAGATTTATTGTCATAGTGCAACAGAGAATATTCTTGAAAATATTCTTCAATTTAAAATTTATTTTTAAAAAGAAAAATAAACAAAGAAAATACTTAAATATATCTAAATATCCTAAATGCTCTAATATCCTACCCATAAACCTTTAACAATAACTACCCCCCTCTTACATTTTCCTATATGATAGTGCTCAATGAGTAGAGTTGAATTTAAACCTAAGCCCTTGTCTACCTTATACCTAGGCATCAAATTTTCATGTATGGGGAGTTGGAGTTTCTTTAAAAATAAACATATATAATAATAAGCAAGGGTGAATGTTGTCTTGGTTAGCACTGAAGTTTAAAACCAAACCATTGCAATTAATACTATGATGGCATCCTTTGATTTGATGAGGGACTTTAAACATCATCCCTTCCCTCCATCGCGATTTCTTTTCTTTTCTTACCTTTGTTTGCAGTGCCTAGCCACCTCGTACAGTGTGCTTCCTTTTATGGGATAGCGCTTAGAAGATGGGACATGGATTGGTGGGAGGTTGATGAAAGGTTCACCAAAGTTAATGCTATGTAATATATTAATTAATACTCCAGTCTTTTTCTTCTGTAGCAAATTTATGTGGGAGAGGACAGTCTAGTCATTGTTTATAGAATTCTTAACCTTCTACTATCCACTCCCCACTCATGCGATTTTACTTTGGCAAGCATATTTGGTGAATAGTGGAAAATGTACTCCATCCTTCTCCCTTGCAATCTGCACTTGGGAATGCACTTGGGTCAGTTTGGTCCCCATGTGGGTGGGAGAGGAATGTAGGTAGTTTGTTTTGCTTGGTTTGTGACATGGGTAGTTTAGTTGGGGTTAAGGGTTTGGGAAGAGAGTGGGTAGCTAGAGTTAGAATGTTATTTAGGTTTTTATGTTAAGTTATTTATTTAAATTGTTAAATGTGAGTAGTGTTAAATTATTTTTAAGTTTAGTATTATGTTAATTTAGTTTAAGATTTAGTTAAATTTAGTTTAGATTAGTTTAAGTTTTATGTGATAGTTGTTATTTAATTTAGTTTAGTTTAGTTTAGTAAGATTTAATTTGATGTAATTTAGATTAGTATTAGTTAAATTAGTTATTAATTATTATGTTTCTTTATAAATATTCATATTTGTTAGCTATTAGTATTTTTGTTTATTTATTATCTTGTTTAGTTTGTTAATATATGTTTTAAGTTTTAGTTGTAGTTTTAATTATGGATTAGTTTTAATTTTTGGTAACTTAAATAATATGTTTAAGTTTTGATATATTTTTAGTTTAGTGTTATAATTATGTTAGTTTAACCTTAATTTAAATCAGTCTATTTTGTTAGTATTTAAATTTTAGATAAAAATTATTTTAGATAATATTTAAATTAAGTTAGTAGAATTTAAGAATAGTTTAAAATCTTATTAGCATTATTATGTAGCTAATTTAGATGTTGTAACTATTAAGTTTAACATGTTTTATTGATATAAAGTTTCCTTTAAAATTTAAGAAAGTTTAAGTTATTATTTAGTATTAATTGAAAGTGTATAGATTGTAAATTCATTTAGAAATTAGTAGAAATTTTATGAATTTTTAGAGTGATAGTAAACTAGTGAGTGTCTCGGTTATTATGTTAGTAAATGTTAGACTATTAAATAATGAAAATTAGTTTTGCTTTATTCATTTAGTCAAAAAAAATTTTACATGGTTTTCAATAATTTTAAATACAATGTGGTATAAGAAATAAATTAACGAAACAAATAGCGTTATTAAATTAATGATGAGAGTTCGAATTTAATGTATTATTCCTCCTCAAGACATTAAACTTAAGATCAAATGTAGAGAACCTATATTTTAACTATGGTCACAAAAATATCAAGCTTAGAGCATTTTAATTATTAATTAAAAATAAAATAAAATATTGTGTGTTTTTGCCCTTTTAATTTTGGGCATGACATTTTGGTATCAGAGCCCGTGTTTCAACACTAGGAACCTTAAACCATTATGCTTCTAAAATTTATAACTAAACATTAAATTATGTAGGATGCCTCCTGTTACTCAAAGCAACCGACAAGGTAGAGGTCGTAGGATGAGAGGTGGTAGAGTAGGATAGGAGGATGGACCACCTCCACCACCACCACCGAACCCAAACCAGGACATTTTGGATGCACTTCAAACATTGATTAGTGTAGTTCAGTAGAGGGTAGTACCTATAGTTCAACGAGGTCAGCAGATTCTAGTAGTGGAAGCAAAGGGACCCACAAGAGGCAAGCTCGAAGGCAGAGAGAGGACTAGGAGTCTCCCACTAAGATAGTTAGAGGGGCAGGGTGAGCATGAAGGTGAGTCAATACACCAAAGAGGACCACCATTTGATAGACCTCCTAGACATATAAGAGATGATATTAGGGAATTGATTCGACTCAGGCCACCATTATTTACCAGTTCCACTGAGGGGACAGTAGCAGTGGCATGGTTATAGAGCCTACAATGGTGCTTTGGATTACATCCTTATGGGAGTAATCTAAAGGCACGTCTACCAGTCCACCAGTTGAGAGGAGATGCCTCCAATTGGTGGCATCAGGAGGAGACTATAGGAGGAGTGAGGATGAATACCCTCAAATGGGAGTCATTCTTGGAGAGATTCTGAGAGAGGTACTTGTCAAAGCATTTTTGATAGAAGTAGATAGAGGAGTTTCATTCTCTTTATCAGAGAGGTCTTATAGTAGCTTAGTACGAGAGCAAGTTTCTCGAGCTCCTTCCTTATGTGGAATACATGAAGGATGAGAAACTATGAGTGCATCACTTTATCATGGGTTTGAATTTCTCACTTTAGGGTTTGATTTGGATGGTCTTCCCTACCACCTTCAAATAGGTAGTGGAGATAGCACTAGTTGTAGAGGATACTCAAGGTGGACAGGAATCACGAGATCAGTCTCAGAACTAAAACTCTACCTGGTAGAAACCCCCTTGGAAAGGGAATTAGAACTATACACAAGGGGCCTCTAAGGGCCAATAGTCACAATAGCAGCAATAGTAGGAACCCTCATAGGGTTATCAGGGCTCCAAGCCCAAGCAGTGGTAGTCATAGTAGTATCAAAATGTCCATACCCCATAGCCACAGTCAATGTAGACTCAGTAGTCTTGCAGGGGTGGATATAGTGGGTCTAGTAGGTCAGGAGGCTCACAATAGTCTGGATCATAGGATGCATGATCTTACACCCAAGGACTATGCTACACTTGTGGTGGCATGGGTCACATAGCTAGAGAGTGTCCACAGGGACAGTCATCCAATGGTTAGAGAGGGGCTTTTTCAGAGCTGACAGTTGGAGACATGGGCAGGTCCCACAAAGTTTTTACAGTGGTTGACAACCGCCAGACTGAGCATCAGGCTATAGTTATTGAGGCTACAAGTGGAGTTAGATAGGGAGCTAACACTAGGGCCTATCTGTATTATTGCCTGACAAACCCTAGCACTTTGAGGTCGAGAGCTGGACTAGGTTAGGGTCCAGTGGGATTGCTATGATGAGGTTACAACTTTATGGGAGGATGTGGCACAGATACGATCTCAATACCCTTATCTTTTTTATGAACTCCAGGAGGAAGTTCATGCCTAGTGGGGGAGGATGTGAGGCCTCACCCTCACCCATCGTAGCATAGAGATACTTTATTATTTTAATACTCATGACTTGAGATGTCGATACATTATCTGATGCTTTGAACATATTATATTATTTCATGTTGTGTGATGTTTACTTTTAGATATATTGAGTTTGTCATTTAATGTTTTATGAACATGTATGTTGACAAAATAAGTAAATGTAGGATTAACACTTTGATTAAGAGATTTTAATGATTAAGAATATGAGTAGGATGAAAGAACCCCTGATTTATTGAAAGATGTATGTTTTAATTTATGTGAATCCTTGATACGTATATACATATGTGCATGTGATTTTATGGGACTACTGATGTGTGCAATGAGTGTGCAGGATATTTTAGCCAAGAAACTTGATAGAGGAATGGAATTGATCCCTATGTGCTATTTATGGAAACCTTATTGTTTGTAACTTAATTATTTTGTGAGATGTATGAATGTATCTTTCCTTGATCAGTAAATGTTAATGTTTGTAACTATGTTCTTAGTGTCACTTGACACTCGTGAATTGTTATGCTTTTCAGTGTGCTAGCTAGGGTTAACTGTGTAACCTTTGGACCTAAGTCAGATTCAGTTAATGTCTCTTTTTGCTAATTTGTTCTTAATCAAGTTTAGTTACTCCTAATCTGGATTAGTGCTTAATCCACATTTTTAGAGTTGTTAGATGGTCCTAAATATTTTCTAGCTTTTGTTTGGTTCCAAATCAATTCCTAAGGCTTTAAACATGAAATCTTTATACCCAAGGGGTATGGGTATGGATTGGGGGTATTTTTTTCCCCCTAAGCCCCTTTTATTGACTTTTGAGGTCACTTAAAAAGTCTATTTTTACCTTTGTGCGAAAACTAAAAGTGGTTACCATGAGTTGCATGACCTCAACTCCACTTAGTGGTTAACCTTAGGATTGGTTGAGTTAGAAACTTCTAGATTTGTAGGTGAGCGGGTGAAGTTATTGCCTTTTTTGGTGGTTGAATTTGGATCTTATTTAGAGGCCCTTTTTGGAGTAGTTTGGTTGTTACCCAATCTCTCCTTTTAGAGAGGAGTCTTGGAAGATTGAAGGCAAGGAAGGAAAAGCTTTTCTCAAAATTGTTCATTTTACCATAACCTCTTTGTGAAGGTAGGAGTTCTTCATCTCCTTTGTTCAGATTATTCATGCTTGTTTCATGCTTATTCCATTGGGATTGCTTATTTGTATGCTTTTATGTATCTTGGGTATGTGGGGAAGGATTGAAACCATGTTTCTTGAATGCTTTTCTTTCATGTTTTTGTTTGAATTTTGAATTTTTCTTGTATGGGTGTTTTGGCATTACTCACCCTTGGATAGGGTAGAAGTGGCCAATTTTAGGAAAGGTCTTTTTAGTTGGACTCCAATAGTGTAGAGTCTCTTCTTAGGACAAGAAGAGGGAGAGAGGGTAGGGTGTTATGGGCCCCTACCTATCAACACAAACCTCGTATGATTTTTGGCATGTTAAAATGGAAGAACGAAAGTTCTTGATTTATAGCCCCAATTGGGCATCTATTTTGGTGTTGTGTCTGACATCTCCTGTTGGAAAAAATCATCTTTCCCTAGAGTTGATTCATTGTGGATCTTGTTGTGAAAATCTAATATGAATATGCATGTTTGATTTTGTCCCTTGGTCATGCTTGTTTGGCACCTAATTAGATTCTATTCTCTCCACTATCTTAGTAATGTGTTGCAGATAATGATATGGATCCCTTGATAAGGATCACGAAAGAAATTTATTTGATTGTTGTAATTTTCAGGATTGGAATCCTACGAAAATTGTATTTAAAAAATTTGTTGTAATGGCAACGACATCGGGTTTTCTTCCTAGTTCTTTCCTAGTTGAGCCTTTGAATCAGGTTGCCAATAGAATGGTGATTGGATATTATTGCTTCTCATGAGTTTTCTTGTAAATTTTGGTTGTATGAATGCACGTCAAAAATAAGATGAAATGATGATGTTCAATTAAACAAGATTTCAAGTTTCATATATGTTGAAAAAATGAAAGATTATGGTATGAACGTAGGTTCAGTTTTTGTGACTATTGGAAACAAAACAATTCTTGCATTGTGGTTAAAACAGATAATTCAAATTCTTGGTATATTTAGTTTGTAACAAGTCCTTATAGATTTACTTTGAAAAGAAAAATATAACCCCTCTTGGTTGGTAAATCAACTTAAAAATTTATACTTAGAAAAATATGACACAAAAAAAAAATTATACAACCTAGAGCAAAAGCCCTCTGGATTTTGTATGGGCTTGAGATTTATTGTCATAGTGCAACAGAGAATATTCTTGAAAATATTCTTCAATTTAAAATTTGTTTTTAAAAAGAAAAATAAACAAAGAAAATACTTAAATATATCTAACTATCCTAAATGCTCTAATATCCTACCCATAAACCTTTAACAATAACTAGCCCCACCCCCCACCCCCCTCCCCCTCTCCCATTTTCCTATGTGACAGCGCTCAATGAGTAGAGTTGAATCTAAACCTAAGTCCTTGTCTACCCTGTACCTAGGCATCAGATTTTCATGTATGGGGAGTTGGAGTTTCTTTAAAAATAAACATATATAATAATAACCAAGGGTGAATGTTGTCTTGGTTAGGGCTGAAGTTTAAAACCAAACCATTGCAATTAATGCTATGATGGCATCCTTTGATTTGATGGGGGACTTTAAACATCATCCCTTCCCTCCATGGAAATTTCTTTTCTTTTCTTACCTTTGTTTGCAGTGCCTAGCCACCTCGTATAGTGTGCTTCCTCTTATGGGATAGCGCTTAGAAGATGGGACATGGATTGGTGGGAGGTTGATGAAAGGTTCACCAAAGTCAATGCTATGTAATATGTTAATTAAGACTCTAGCCTTTTTCTTTTGTAGTGAATTTAGGTGGGAGGGGACAGTCTGGTCATTCTTTATAGAATTCTTAACCTTCTACTATCCACTCCCCACTCATGCAATTTTACTTTGCAAGCATATTTGGTGAATAGTGGAAAACATAAACCATCCTTCTCCCTTGCAATCTGCACTTGGGAATGCACTTGGGTTAGTTTGGTCCCCACGTGGGTGGGAGAGGAATGTAGGTAGTTTGTTTTGCTTGGTTTGTGACATGGGTAGTTCAGGTCGGGTTAAGGGTTTGGGAAGAGAGTGGGCAGCTAGAGTTAGAATGTTACTTAGGTTTTTATGTTAAGTCATTTATTTAAATTGTTAAATGTGAGTAGTGTTAAATTAGTTTTAAGTTTAGTATTATGTTAATTTAGTTTAAGATTTAGTTAGATTTAGTTTATATTAGTTTAAGTTTTATGTGATAGTTGTTATTTAAGTTAGTTTAGTTTAGTTTAGTAAGATTTAATTTGATGTAATTTAGATTAGTATTAGTTAAGTTAGTTATTAATTATTATGTTTTTTTTTAAATATTCATATTTGTTAGCTATTAGTATTTTTGTTTATTTATTATCTTGTTTAGTTTGTTAATATATGTTTTAAGTTTTAGTTGTAGTTTTAATTATGGATTAGTTTTAATTTTTGGTAACTTAAATAATATGTTTAGGTTTTGATATATTTTTAGTTTAGTGTTATAATTATGTTAGTTTAACCTTGCCAATAGTGACATGTTGTGATGGTTAAGTTGTTGTATTGTTATCCTTGCCATCAAGGTCAAAATCTCATGGGGATGAGGTCCCCCATTTGTGGCCTCATTGATTCATAGCTCTAGGTCAAAGCGTTTACCCCTCTTTAAAAAAAAAAATGTTAGTTTAACCTTAATTTAAATTAGTCTATTTTGTTAGTACTTAAATTTTAGATAAAAATTGTTTAAGATAATATTTAACTTAAGTTAGTAGAATTTAAGAATAGTTTAAAATTTTATTAGCATTAATATGTAGTTAATTTAGATGTTGTAACTATTAAGTTTAACATGTTCTATTGATATAAAGTTTCCTTTAAAATTTAAGAAAGTTTAATTTATTATTTAGTATTAATTGAAAGTGTATAGATTGTAAATTTGTTTGGAAATTATGAATTTTTAGAGTGATAGTAACTAGCGAGTGTCTCGGTTATTATGTTAGTAAATGTTAGACTGTTAAATAATGAAAATTAGTTTTTCTTTATTCATTTAGTCAATTTTTTGTTTACATGGTTTTCAATAATTTTAAATACAATGTGGTATAAGAAATAAATTAACGAAACAAATGTCGTTATTAAATTAATGACAAGAGTTAGAATTTAATATATTATTCCTCCTCAAGACATTAAACTTAAGATGAAATGTAGAGAACCTATATTTTAACTGTGGTCACAAACATATCAAGCTTAGAGCATTTTAATTATTAATTTAAAAAAAATATTGTGTGTGTTTTTACCCTCGTAATTTTGGGCATGACAGGGATCTCCATTATGATGAGCTTCTTTAACCAATGATGCAACACTGTCCCATGAAAATGGGTGACCATTTTTGTGAGGCTATTGAACCCATACCATTATCCAATCAAGATTGTTTGCAATATACAAATATAGCGCATCCCACTCATGACCAACTATTAAGAAAATAACTAGACCAGTTATAAACTGCTTATATTGAGGATGGATAAGAATTAATTAACTACAAAAAATCACTTATAATTACCTCTCACTCTCCTCAATCTGCCTTTTCCCATTAGGTATCCTCCTTTGAATTTGTTAATAGAGTTGGGATCCTCAATACAATCTACATAGATATTTGTTGCAAACTTTGGAAGATATTCACAAATGTACACCATGATCTGGTATACCACATATCCTTCTACCATAGAACCCTTAGGGAATTCTCTTTGTTGAACCAATCCTTTCATAAATTTTAAGTACCTCTTAACCATCCATATTGACCTAGTTTGTATAGATCCACACAATTCAATCTCCTAAACTTGATATATGATGCAGTGTTCTTGAGCAATGAAAAAAGTTGAAGGTAGACACTTTTGTATTTCATACATAAGTTGTGAAATTTTTCTCTTCTAATATTTTATATTTTTTTTATCAAATTTTTAAGATAATAACCACCTAAAAGAGATTCAACATGCAAGACCATATAAACCAGATTTCATAAATATAATATAGAACATGTGCAACAAATCTAAGAAATGACACTTATAAACTCATTTATTTTCTAAGATAATATATAACTTATTTAATATTGTTGTCAAACTGGTATAGAATGGATAGAGGTAAGACATACTACAATTATTAAAAAATGATCATTTCAATATATTATGAAATAATACAATAGGTAGTACATGAAATTTTACAAATATAATATAAATAGAGAACATGATTTACCTTTGCAAAGGTATGTAAATCATGTATTTTCAAACCTGGCCCAAAACACCTTTATTTGATATAAGAGTGTTTATATTTATAGAAAATCCTATGTAAAATTTGATTTATTTTTTATGACTTCTTTTAATGCATCACTTTGTTGCTCCATTAATAACCAAAGAAGGACACTCATATTTATTGAACCTCCATTGCTATTTGATTCAATGGAACCTTTCAGTGCATGATTGGATTTATGAATGTGAGTAAAAAATTTGTCATTTTTTTCTCTACCATTTCTTCCATCCAATATTTTCTATTGTGTCTCTATTACATTCTTTCCAATATGCATAGGCATTAAACAAATGCATGATTGGGAGATCCTTATAGTATGATAACCTACTAAATTGAGTAGGATAACTTTTTATTCCTCTATAAAATTGATCATTGATGTCTTAATGACCTTCACAAGCATAAATCACATCATTACTAAATACAAGATAATATCAAAATATAGATTTCAAACTTTGGACCACAAATTGGACATTGCCTTAGTGATTTAGTTAATCGTATTCCAACTTCCATAGATGAGGTTTCATTCTTTGTGGCCTTGATTTCATTTCTTCTTTCCAATTGAAAAGATATTTTTTACTAATTTGATACGTATGATTATTGTGGAGAAAGTGCCTAAACTCATCAAACACCTACTTTCCTAAACTTCTTGAATGACAAGATTTCATCTTTGGACCACAAACTGGACATGCAAATTTTTTTCTTCATCTAAAGACATAAATAATCATGTACAATTATCATGTGTAACTTAAGCATAGAAAAATAATGTGTAAGCACTATAATAGACCAAAAATATGTGACCTTACCAATATAACATACCACAAAAAATGAGTTAGCCCAAGGGCATCATGTATTGTCCATATAAGAATTGCATGGAATTGAAATTGTCTGTCCTATTGGTCTAGAGATGTCATACATTGTGACCCCATTTTATAACTTCAACAACTCATCAATAAGGGGCTCAATATATACATGTATATCTTTAACTAGGTACTTACCTAGTAATTGAACATAAATAGTACATAATTATTATGACCATTTTCATACATTGTTTATAAATTAATTTAGATAACTATTAAATTAAAAAAATACCTAGTACAATCATTGACAATATTATGTGTTCCCTCATTATGGACATCCAAGGAGGAATGTTATTGTTAATAACAAAAATAGACCACATTGAGTAAACATATCTCATATCTCCAAATGGATTGACACCATCCAATGTCAATGAAAGCTTGAGATTATGAGGTTCTTATTTAAAGTATGACCATATTTCTTCTATCTCTTTAAATGTAGAACCATCCAAAGGCATTTGTATATTTTCATCTTGATTTTTATTACGTGCATGGTAATCTATAAATTGTACCAAGCTAGTGCACCTAAATAATCATTAAAAATGTGGAATAATGAGAATGTAGCGAAGAACCTTATGAGTCACATTTTTGCTATTTGATTTGACTAATATCAATTAATATGAAAATCAAGGCATTTCATGGTAAATTTATGTTGTTTATGATATAGAATCTAATCATTGGGACATGCATGAATTGTTTGATACTTCATTCCAATTTGGTTCATAATGGTAGATAATTATTGATACAAACGAGGTAGAATGTTTGATAGTGGAAACACAAACTCATCTATCAACCTACAACAAAAAATATAAATTGTTAATATAATGAATATTAATGGTATGCTAACATTGAAGATGATAAAAATGGCATACCTTAGCATACGTGGCATTGCTACAGTGGATGAACCATTCATAACCTTCAAGTTCACCAACAACACTATAGCAAAGAGAAGAGTTGTTTGGAAGCCTTTGTATAGGAGCTTGTTTTCCTTCTCAAGTATAGGTATATTAATATCATATTCATCATCATTTTCAAATGCGCTAGTACCATCATCATGAGCATCTTCATCAATCATGCCATCTGGCATATTATCATCTTCTTCATTGGGAGTGTTATCCTTAGCTTGGATATGCACACCTCCATGTTCCAGCAGAAGGAAATCCATATTCAATAATCAACAAAAATCATGGCCCCCTTCAATATGACCATGTTTCCTATGATGACCCTAGGATGTTGTGATTAGAATTCTTTAATTCTTTAAGACCTTACACTTTTTGTAATGAAAATTACATTTATCAACTATAGTGCCCACCTATAGTTTGATTTTCTATTATATCTACCAAACTCTTTTATGCCTATTTCATGCATGTGTTAGTTTCAAGGGTATTGGATTTATAATTATATAAAATTATTTCATGACTTGGATTACATGTACATCAATAAAGAATTACTTAGTTGATTATATTTTACATGTTAATTGATGATTATGATTACTAAGGCATTATTGATGCTTTAATGGTTTAGGGTTGATAAATATGACTTCTTTCATAGCAATGCCAGATAATGCTTAAATGATGATTACTTCATATTCTTAATGATGCATTATTTTCTCTAGACATTTGATGTTTGACTTATAATTATTATGGTACTTACCCTATACTTGCATATGTATGGTGTGTGTCTATTTTATCTTTCTATTTGTCATGTTTGATGTGGTTAAGGGAGAGAGTCGTAGTCACCTGCTAGTTAGAATCTACATGATGTACCACTCTCCACCATTTCCTATTTAGATTGTGTGTGTGTGTGTGTGTGTGTGTGTGTGTACATGCTCATATTTTATGTAGGATTACAGGTACCGAGCATCAACTTCTCTAAATTGCTAGGATGAGTGTGCTCTATCATAATAACTCAATAGTAAGAATGGAGAGATAATGTTTAGGTTCAATCCAACTATAGCCTAAATACTTGTCTTGCAAGGAGGACTCGTAACTGACTTTCCACCCTTTCTAAAACTCATGGGTTTATCTTTCTAATGTAGGAGCATCCAGAGGTATAAGGGAAATCTTGTGTCACCCAAAAAAATGTACTTAGACTTAGTTTATGTTTTATGTGTTTTCATTTCTAGATACCCATTTGAGTCAAATAAAGGTTCCAACTCTCACAGTTCCACTATTAGTGTTCTAGGATAGAGTATTTGAACACCTTGGGATACGTGTAAATGTCAAAAAAATAAGAGTATGTAATTGAGCCATCATTTTGGTGAACTAGAAGATGTGAATTGGTTGGATGATTGTAATTGTAATTTAGAGCATTCCAGAAAAAGAATCAGGTCAAAAGGCCCCACGGTATGAAAGTTATCACTATTTTTCAATTTTTGGAGACATCCTAAGAATGCTTCAAAGTCAGATTAGGGGCATTAAGTGATCTCAAACAGGGCCAAAAAATGGGGGACGAGCAAAGCTGGTCTATCGGGCTATAGAGCGCTTCGAGAGCTTTCTGAAAATGTAAACAGTTTGTCAATTGGAGCTACAGTTCAAAAATTATGCCTCTCGAAAGTTCAGTTACCATTTTTGAATTCTTTTAATTTTGTGCCAACTTCTAATGTGACTTCTAGAACCTTCTATTTGGTCGGTGGATACCTACTAGCACTTTCTTAATGTATTCCTAATCCTTAACCCTCTAGGGTCTATTTAAGAACATTTCTAGCATTGTAAAAGCCAATTCGGAGTGGAGTTTTAAGAGGAGGTACTGAAAGGAGAAATTATCTCTAGATTTATGCTATTGTAAGCCCATAGGGCATGTTTTGAAGTCTATTTTCTCTGTACTAAATGTATTAGCTTATTTAAAAAGTTAATAAAATTTCTCTTTCCTGTTGTGTCCATTCTGTGTTTGGGTTGTGTCCCCATCACTTTCTCTGTGTTGTTTGATTTTGAGTTTTGGTCTATTTTGGTAATGTTGCTTTTATGTGGATTTCGCTATGCGATTTATTTGGTAAATAATTTAATTATAATATTTTGGTTAATTATATAATATTGAGAATTATTAAATATTATTTGATTAAAAAAAAAATATTAAAGCATGAGAATATTTTATTAATTTAAAAAACTAATTAAATATGTGCTTTAATTTAAAAATCTAAATTTAGGAAATTGGTTAAAGAGTAATCAAAATATGATGATATTTAAATAATTATTAATTAATTAAATATGTACTTTAGTTTAAAAGATTTAATTTAAAATTTTAATTTAAGAAGTTGGACAATAAGAGATAATTAAAATATTAAAATATAAAAGATTTAATACTATTTTATTATAATTATTTATTTAATAATAATTAAAGTAGAGTTGCATTTTAACAATGAGCTTTTTTTTTAAATTAAATAATTGAAAGATAAAAAAGAAGGTACAACAATAAAAGTAGGGGGGAGGCGAGCCTCAACCACCTAGTTCAACTGAAAAGTATAATCAGTCAACTTAGCACAACATGTAACAGTTTTAACAAGATTACAAAAGGGGAAGACATATAAGCTATTCTAGAATATCATCATGGTAATCAAACCAAGTTGTCCATCCTAGCTCTCCTTCCATCCACATGACTCTCTTCTACTCAAGAATTGGATCAAAGAAATCAAGTCTATCAGAAAAGGGCCCTTTAGTATCCCACATCTTTTTGAGCAGCTCCTTAAGAGCTTCTTCAAAAGCAGCCTGGTTGTCAATAATGTTGGCCCATTCTAGCCCATGCTTTATCTCGTATATGAACATTGTAGTGAGCCCATCATGGAGAAAACTTTTCAGCTTGTCTTTCTCAAGTTTCATAATGCAACACACCTGCGAGACAATCTTAAAATACATAAGTTTCAAATGAAACAAAGTAAGGGACCTACTAACATCTTGGAATTTGTCCTCATTTTTACATTTACAAATAAATCAAAGAATATGAGAAGAGAGAATATTCTAGAAAAATTTAGCATCCTTCTTAAGACCATATATGTTTCTATAGTGCTTGCCCCTAGTTTGCATTTTTGTTATCATTGTTGAACTCTTTTAGAGCTAGTTTTATGTTGATGATTATTAGTAACATTATTTCGAAGATTATCATATATTGTTTTAGATTCAGTTTATTATATGATGAGATTACTTGGTACTTTATAGTTCATGTATGTATGATAATTATTACAGTGTTTGTAGTTGTTGATGATGATTAGTTAGATGATTTATTATCATATGTGTTTTCTTATGGATACTTACCCCATACTTGCATGTGTATGGTGCGCGTATTTTTTTTCTTTCTATATGTCATTTTTGATGTGGTTAAGGAAGGGAGTCATAGTCACCTGGTAGTTGAGATCTATAGATGCACCACTTCCTGCCATTGCCTATTTAGCTTAGTATATATTGTGCTTGTACATGCATGAATTTTATGTAGGTTTCAGGTACCAGGTATTGACTTCTTTAAATTTCCAAGATGAGTGTACCCTATCGCATTATCTCAATGGTAAGAGAGGGGAGATAAATTCTTGAGTCCAAATCCCAACCCTTTAAGCCATTTGTCCTAATTAAAAATTAGGACAAGTATCTAAGTCGAGTATCATTAGAATATGTCGAATGATGTAATTCATGATATTAACCCTTTTGGTTTGATTTTGTATGTGTTTTACTTTGATGGGTTTTTGTATTTTACTTTATGAGTCTTTTGTGTATTTTCTATTAATTAAGTCTAATTAAAAGATTTAATTAATTAATTAATTTAATAAAAAATTTATATGATATTTTAATATTTAATATTATTTAATTAATTGAGAAATTAATTAATAAAAGAATTAAATTTGGAGATGAAAGTTATAAGTTTAAATTTGGAATGTGATAATATTTATTTAATTTAATAATAATATATTTAGAGTTCATTTTTAAGTAAATGCTAAATAATATTATTATTTAAGTTAATAAATATTTTATCAATTAAGTTTCAAAAATAAATTTAAAAGTAGAAAATATATTAAAATTATTAAAAGATTTTAAATCACATGATGCGTGCATGTGATTAAAATATATTAAGATAAAACAAGTGGATATAATAAAGTGAGTGCATGAGATTTAAAATTAATAAATTAATTTAAAAAGGAGTCAAGTGAATATTAAATAAATTAATATGCATTATTTTAATACTTATTCACATAGGAGTATGCAAACTCTTGTGAGTTGTCATGTTGAAAACACAGGAGTTTGTACTCTAATTATGTACGTGTTGTCTACACTTAAGAGTTAGCACATTATTTGAGTACATGGTGTCTACAACATTCTAGACACCTCATCATGTTTATCTTCTTATCATGGAAGATATGTGCTTAGTTGTCATGCTTATCTCCTAGTTCTTTCTAGACACATTCTAGAAGCATCTTAGAGGCCTTTATATATAGGCTCTCATAGTGTGTTTAGACAAGCTCATATGCTTCTACAAGAACTTCTATTCACTTTGGGGGGGGGGGGGGGGGGGGGGGTTGGGTTTGGTTCTTGGAAGAATTGCAAATGTTGGAGAAGGAAGGAATTTTTGCAAATGAGAAGGTTCTAAGAGGAGGAGCTTCTCTACAATTTTTTGAGGCATAGCGAATTAGCATCAGTGTCCAAGTAGGCACTCATGATTATTTCGCATATGTAGTGCCTACCCCTAGGTCGCATTTTTGTTATCATTATCGGTCTATGTTAGACTAGTTTTATGTTGATGATTAGTAACATTATTTTGAGATTATCAGATATTGTTTTAGATTCAGTTTATTATGTGATGAGATTTCTTAGACTCTACATTTCATGTATGCATGATGATTATTACATTATTTTCAGTTATTGATTAGTTAGATGGTTTATTATCACATGTTTTTTTGATAGATACTTACCCCATACTTGCATGTGTATGGTGTGCATGTTTGCTCTTGGATGGCGTTTCTAATATGGTTAAAGAAGGAAGTCATAGTCACCTGCTAATCGGGATCTACACGATGCACCACTTCTGGCCATTACCTGTTTAGCTTAGTGTATGTATATATATATATATATATATATATATATATATATATATATATATATATATATATATATATATATATATATATATATATATATTGTATGTACATGCATGGTTTTTATGCAAGTTGTAGGTACCGAGTATCGACTTCCCTGAATTGCCAGGATGAGCGTACCTTATCACATTATCTCAATGGTAAGAGAGGGGAGATAAATTCTCAAGTCCAAATCCTAACCCTTTAAGCCGTTTGTCCTAATTGGAAATTAGGACAAGTATCTAAGTTGAGTACCCTCTAAATGCGTCAGATGACGTAATTCATGATATTAACCCTTGGTTTGATTTTGTATGTATTTTGGCTATGATGGGTTTTTCGTATTTTATTTTATGAGTCTTTAGGGTATTTTCTATTAATTAAGCCTAATTAAAAGATTTAATTAATGGTTTAATTTAATGAAAAATTAATATGATATTTTAATATTTATTTTATTTAATTAATTGGGAAATTAATTAAATAAAATAATTAAATTTGAAGATAAAAGTTATTATTTTAAAGTTGGAATGTGATAATATTTATTTAAGTTAATAAATATTTTAGCAATTAAGTTTCAAAAATGAATTGAAAAGTGAAAAAGATATTAAAATTATTAAAAGATTATAGGATTGCATGATGTGTGCATGTGATTAAAATATAAATATATTAAGATAAAACAAGTGGAGTTATTAAAGTAAGTGCATGAGATTTAAAAAAATTAATAAATTAAATTGGAAAGAGAAAAGTGAATATTAAATAAATTAATGTGCATTATTTTAATATTTATGAGTTTGCGAATTCTCG